>OY804576.1:148804193-149506740 GCA_963680875.1 Bathymodiolus brooksi
CATCAACATTATTGTGACAATGAGGTCAATATGATCTCTTACATTTTATGTCACTATGAGGTCTACAGTTTCTACCATCATCAACATTACTGTGACAATGAGGTCAATAGGATCTGACCTCTTACCTTTTATGTTACTATGAGGTCTATAATTTCTACCATCATCAATTTTATTGTGACAATGAGGTCAATAGCATCTGACCTTCTACCTTTATTGTGACAATGAGGTCAATATGATCTCTTTCATTTTATGTCACTATGAGGTCTATAGTTTCTACCATCATCAACATTATTGTGACAATGAGGTCAATAGGATCTCTTACATTTTATGTCACTATGAGGTCTACAGTTTCTACCATCATCAACATTATTGTGACAATGAGGTCAATATGATCTCTTACATTTTATGTCACTATGAGGTCTACAGTTTCTACCATCATCAACATTATTGTGACAATGAGGTCAATAGGATCTCTTACATTTTATGTCACTATGAGGTCTACAGTTTCTACCATCATCAACATTATTGTGACAATGAGGTCAATAGGATCTCTTACATTTTATGTCACTATGAGGTCTACAGTTTCTACCATCATCAACATTATTGTGACAAGAGGTCAATAGGATCTCTTACATTTTATGTCACTATGAGGTCTACAGTTTCTACCATCATAAACATTATTGTGACAATGAGGTCAATATGATCTCTTACATTTTATGTCACTATGAGGTCTACAGTTTCTACCATCATCAACATTATTGTGACAATGAGGTCAATAAGATCTCTTACATTTTATGTCACTATGAGGTCTATAGTTTCTACCATCATCAACATTATTGTGACAATGAGGTCAATATGTTCTCTTACATTTTATGTCACTATGAGGTCTACAGTTTCTACCATCATCAACATTATTGTGACAATGAGGTCAATATGATCTCTTACATTTTATGTCACTATGAGGTCTACAGTTTCTACCATCATCAACATTATTGTGACAATGAGGTCAATATGATCTCCTACATTTTATGTCACTATGAGGTCTACAGTTTCTACCATCATCAACATTATTGTGACAATGAGGTCAATAGGATCTCTTACATTTTATGTCACTATGAGGTCTATAGTTTCTACCATCATCAACATTATTGTGACAATGAGTTCAATATGATCTCTTACATTTTATGTCACTATGAGGTCTACAGTTTCTACCATCATCAACATTATTGTGACAATGAGGTCAATATGATCTCTTACATTTTATGTCACTATGAGGTCTACAGTTTCTACCATCATCAACATTATTGTGACAATGAGGTCAATAGGATCTCTTACATTTTATGTCACTATGAGGTCTACAGTTTCTACCATCATCAACATTATTGTGACAATGAGGTCAATATGATCTCTTACATTTTATGTCACTATGAGGTCTACAGTTTCTACCATCATCAACATTATTGTGACACTGAGGTCAATAGGATCTCTTACATTTTATGTGACTATGAGGTCTACAGTTTCTACCATCATCAACATTATTGTGACAATGAGGTCAATATGATCTCTTACATTTTATGTCACTATGAGGTCTACAGTTTCTACCATCATCAACATTATTGTGACAATGAGGTCAATAGGATCTCTTACATTTTATGTCACTATGAGGTCTACAGTTTCTACCATCATCAACATTATTGTGACAATGAGGTCAATATGATCTCTTACATTTTATGTCACTATGGGGTCTACAGTTTCTACCATCATCAACATTATTGTGACAATGAGGTCAATATGATCTCTTACATTTTATGTCACTATGAGGTCTACAGTTTCTACCATCATCAACATTATTGTGACAATGAGGTCAATAGGATCTCTTACATTTTATGTCACTATGAGGTCTACAGATTCTACCATCATCAACATTATTGTGACAATGAGGTCAATAGGATCTCTTACATTTTATGTCACTATGAGGTCTATAGTTTCTACCATCATCAACATTACTGTGACAATGAGGTCAATAGGATCAGACCTCGTACCTTTTATGTTACTATGAGGTCTATAAATTCTACCATCATCAATTTTATTGTGACAATGAGGTCAATAGGATCTGACCTTCTACCTTTATTGTGACAATGAGGTCAATAGGATCTCTTACATTTTATGTCACTATGAGGTCTACAGTTTCTACCATCATCAACATTATTGTGACAATGAGGTCAATAGGATCTCTTACATTTTATGTCACGATGAGGTCTACAGTTTCTACCATCATCAACATTATTGTGACAATGAGGTCAATAGGATCTCTTACATTTTATGTCACTATGAGGTCTACAGTTTCTACCATCATCAACATTATTGTGACAATGAGGTCAATAGGATCTCTTACATTTTATGTCACTATGAGGTCTACAGTTTCTACCATCATCAACATTATTGTGACAATGAGGTCAATAGGATCTCTTACATTTTATGTCACGATGAGGTCTACAGTTTCTACCATCATCAACATTATTGTGACAATGAGGTCAATAGGATCTCTTACATTTTATGTCACTATGAGGTCTACAGTTTCTACCATCATCAACATTATTGTGACAATGAGGTCAATAGGATCTCTTACATTTTATGTCACTATGAGGTCTACAGTTTCTACCATCATCAACATTATTGTGACAATGAGGTCAATATGATCTCTTACATTTTATGTCACTATGAGGTCTACAGTTTCTACCATCATCAACATTATTGTGACAATGAGGTCAATAGGATCTCTTACATTTTATGTCACTATGAGGTCTACAGATTCTACCATCATCAACATTATTGTGACAATGAGGTCAATATGATCTCTTACATTTTATGTCACTATGAGGTCTATAGTTTCTACCATCATCAACATTACTGTGACAATGAGGTCAATAGGATCAGACCTCTTACCTTTTATGTCACTATGAGGTCTATAAATTCTACCATCATCAATTTTATTGTGACAATGAGGTCAATAGGATCTGACCTTCTACCTTTATTGTGACAATGAGGTCAATAGGATCTCTTACATTTTATGTCACTATGAGGTCTACAGTTTCTACCATCATCAACATTATTGTGACAATGAGGTCAATATGATCTCTTACATTTTATGTCACTATGAGGTCTACAGTTTCTACCATCATCAACATTATTGTGACAATGAGGTCAATAGGATCTCTTACATTGTATGTCACTATGAGGTCTACAGTTTCTACCATCATCAACATTACTGTGACAATGAGGTCAATAGGATCTGACCTCTTACCTTTTATGTTACTATGAGGTCTATAATTTCTACCATCATCAATTTTATTGTGACAATGAGGTCAATAGGATCTGACCTTCTACCTTTATTGTGACAATGAGGTCAATATGATCTCTTACATTTTATGTCACTATGAGGTCTACAGTTTCTACCATCATCAACATTATTGTGACAATGAGGTCAATAGGATCTCTTACATTTTATGTCACTATGAGGTCTACAGTTCCTACCATCATCAACATTATTGTGACAATGAGGTCAATATGATCTCTTACATTTTATGTCACTATGAGGTCTACAGTTTCTACCATCATCAACATTATTGTGACAATGAGGTCAATAGGATCTCTTACATTTTATGTCACTATGAGGTCTACCGTTTCTACCATCATCAACATTATTGTGACAATGAGGTCAATAGGATCTCTTACATTTTATGTCACTATGAGGTCTACAGTTTCTACCATCATCAACATTATTGTGACAATGAGGTCAATATGATCTCTTACATTTTATGTCACTATGAGGTCTACAGTTTCTACCATCATCAACATTATTGTGACAATGAGGTCAATAGGATCTCTTACATTTTATGTCACTATGAGGTCTACAGTTTCTACCATCATCAACATTATTGTGACAATGAGGTCAATAGGATCTCTTACATTTTATGTCACTATGAGGTCTACAGTTTCTACCATCATCAACATTATTGTGACAATGAGGTCAATATGATCTCTTACATTTTATGTCACTATGAGGTCTACAGTTTCTACCATCATCAACATTATTGTGACAATGAGGTCAATAGGATCTCTTACATTTTAGGTCACTATGAGGTCTACAGTTTCTACCATCATCAACATTATTGTGACAATGAGGTCAATAGGATCTCTTACATTTTATGTCACTATGAGGTCTACAGTTTCTACCATCATCAACATTATTGTGACAATGAGGTCAATATGATCTCTTACATTTTATGTCACTATGAGGTCTACAGTTTCTACCATCATCAACATTATTGTGACAATGAGGTCAATAGGATCTCTTACATTTTATGTCACTATGAGGTCTACAGTTTCTACCATCATCAACATTATTGTGACAATGAGGTCAATAGGATTTCTTACATTTTATGTCACTATGAGGTCTACAGTTTCTACCATCATCAACATTATTGTGACAATGAGGTCAATATGATCTCTTACATTTTATGTCACTATGAGGTCTACAGTTTCTACCATCATCAACATTATTGTGACAATGAGGTCAATATGATCTCTTACATTTTATGTCACTATGAGGTCTATAGTTTCTACCATCATCAACATTATTGTGACAATGAGGTCAATATGATCTCTTACATTTTATGTCACTATGAGGTCTACAGTTTCTACCATCATCAACATTATTGTGACAATGAGGTCAATATGATCTCTTACATTTTATGTCACTATGAAGTCTACAGTTTCTACCATCATCAACATTATTGTGACAATGAGGTCAATATGATCTCTTACATTTTATGTCACTATGAGGTCTACAGTTTCTACCATCATCAACATTATTGTGACAATGAGGTCAATATGATCTCTTACATTTTATGTCACTATGAGGTCTACAGTTTCTACCATCATCAACATTATTGTGACAATGAGGTCAATATGATCTCTTACATTTTATGTCACTATGAGGTCTACAGTTTCTACCATCATCAACATTATTGTGACAATGAGGTCAATAGGATCTCTTACATTTTATGTCACTATGAGGTCTACAGTTTCTACCATCATCAACATTATTGTGACAATGAGGTCAATATGATCTCTTACATTTTATGTCACTATGATGTCTACAGTTTCTACCATCATCAACATTATTGTGACAATGAGGTCAATATGATCTCTTACATTTTATGTCACTATGAGGTCTACAGTTTCTACCATCATCAACATTATTGTGACAATGAGGTCAATATGATCTCTTACATTTTATGTCACTATGAGGTCTACAGTTTCTACCATCATCAACATTATTGTGACAATGAGGTCAATATGATCTCTTACATTTTATGTCACTATGATGTCTACAGTTTCTACCATCATCAACATTATTGTGACAATGAGGTCAATATGATCTCTTACATTTTATGTCACTATGAGGTCTACAGTTTCTACCATCATCAACATTATTGTGACAATGAGGTCAATATGATCTCTTACATTTTATGTCACTATGAGGTCTACAGTTTCTACCATCATCAACATTATTGTGACAATGAGGTCAATATGATCTCTTACATTTTATGTCACTATGAGGTCTACAGTTTCTACCATCATCAAAATTATTGTGACAATGAGGTCAATAGGATCTCTTACATTTTATGTCACTATGATGTCTACAGTTTCTACCATCATCAACATTATTGTGACAATGAGGTCAATAGGATCTCTTACATTTTATGTCACTATGAGGTCTACAGTTTCTACCATCATCAACATTATTGTGACAATGAGGTCAATATGATCTCTTACATTTTATGTCACTATGAAGTCTACAGTTTCTACCATCATCAACATTATTGTGACAATGAGGTCAATAGGATCTCTTACATTTTATGTCACTATGAGGTCTACAGTTTCTACCATCATCAACATTATTGTGATAATGAGGTCAATAGGATCTCTTACATTTTATGTCACTATGAGGTCTACAGTTTCTACCATCATCAACATTATTGTGACAATGAGGTCAATAGGATCTCTTACATTTTATGTCACTATGAGGTCTACAGTTTCTACCATCATCAACATTATTGTGACAATGAGGTCAATAGGATCTCTTACATTTTATGTCACTATGAGGTCTACAGTTTCTACCATCATCAACATTATTGTGACAATGAGGTCAATATGATCTCTTACATTTTATGTCACTATGAGGTCTACAGTTTCTACCATCATCAACATTATTGTGACAATGAGGTCAATATGATCTCTTACATTTTATGTCACTATGAGGTCTACAGTGTCTACCATCATCAACATTATTGTGACAATGAGGTCAATAGGATCTCTTACATTTTATGTCACTATGAGGTCTACAGTTTCTACCATCATCAACATTATTGTGACAATGAGGTCAATATGATCTCTTACATTTTATGTCACTATGAGGTCTACAGTTTCTACCATCATCAACATTATTGTGACAATGAGGTCAATAGGATCTCTTACATTTTATGTCACTATGAGGTCTACAGATTCTACCATCATCAACATTATTGTGACAATGAGGTCAATAGGATCTCTTACATTTTATGTCACTATGAGGTCTATAGTTTCTACCATCATCAACATTACTGTGACAATGAGGTCAATAGTATCAGACCTCTTACCTTTTATGTTACTATGAGGTCTATAAATTCTACCATCATCAATTTTATTGTGACAATGAGGTCAATAGGATCTGACCTTCTACCTTTATTGTGACAATGAGGTCAATAGGATCTCTTACATTTTATGTCACTATGAGGTCTACAGTTTCTACCATCATCAACATTATTGTGACAATGAGGTCAATATGATCTCTTACATTTTATGTCACTATGAGGTCTACAATTTCTACCATCATCAACATTATTGTGACAATGAGGTCAATAGGATCTCTTACATTTTATGTCACTATGAGGTCTACAGTTTCTACCATCATCAACATTACTGTGACAATGAGGTCAATAGGATCTGACCTCTTACCTTTTATGTTACTATGAGGTCTATAATTTCTACCATCATCAATTTTATTGTGACAATGAGGTCAATAGGATCTGACCTTCTACCTTTATTGTGACAATGAGGTCAATAGGATCTCTTACATTTTATGTCACTATGAGGTCTACAGTTTCTACCATCATCAACATTATTGTGACAATGAGGTCAATAGAATCTCTTACATTTTATGTCACTATGAGGTCTACAGTTCCTACCATCATCAACATTATTGTGACAATGAAGTCAATATGATCTCTTACATTTTATGTCACTATGAGGTCTACAGTTTCTACCATCATCAACATTATTGTGACAATGAGGTCAATAGGATCTCTTACATTTTATGTCACTATGAGGTCTACAGTTTCTACCATCATCAACATTATTGTGACAATGAGGTCAATAGGATCTCTTACATTTTATGTCACTATGAGGTCTACAGTTTCTACCATCATCAACATTATTGTGACAATGAGGTCAATATGATCTCTTACATTTTATGTCACTATGAGGTCTACAGTTTCTACCATCATCAACATTATTGTGACAATGAGGTCAATAGGATCTCTTACATTTTATGTGACTATGAGGTCTACAGTTTCTACCATCATCAACATTATTGTGACAATGAGGTCAATAGGATCTCTTACATTTTATGTCACTATGAGGTCTACAGTTTCTACCATCATCAACATTATTGTGACAATGAGGTCAATATGATCTCTTACATTTTATGTCACTATGAGGTCTACAGTTTCTACCATCATCAACATTATTGTGACAATGAGGTCAATAGGATCTCTTACATTTTATGTCACTATGAGGTCTACAGTTTCTACCATCATCAACATTATTGTGACAATGAGGTCAATAGGATCTCTTACATTTTATGTCACTATGAGGTCTACAGTTTCTACCATCATCAACATTATTGTGACAATGAGGTCAATATGATCTCTTACATTTTATGTCACTATGAGGTCTACCGTTTCTACCATCATCAACATTATTGTGACAATGAGGTCAATAGGATCTCTTACATTTTATGTCACTATGAGGTCTACAGTTTCTACCATCATCAACATTATTGTGACAATGAAGTCAATAGGATTTCTTACATTTTATGTCACTATGAGGTCTACAGTTTCTACCATCATCAACATTATTGTGACAATGAGGTCAATATGATCTCTTACATTTTATGTCACTATGAGGTCTACAGTTTCTACCATCATCAACATTATTGTGACAATGAGGTCAATATGATCTCTTACATTTTATGTCAGTATGAGGTCTATAGTTTCTACCATCATCAACATTATTGTGACAATGAGGTCAATATGATCTCTTACATTTTATGTCACTATGAGGTCTACAGTTTCTACCATCATCAACATTATTGTGACAATGAGGTCAATATGATCTCTTACATTTTATGTCACTATGAGGTCTACAGTTTCTACCATCATCAACATTATTGTGACAATGAGGTCAATATGATCTCTTACATTTTATGTCAGTATGAGGTCTATAGTTTCTACCATCATCAACATTATTGTGACAATGAGGTCAATATGATCTCTTACATTTTATGTCACTATGAGGTCTACAGTTTCTACCATCATCAACATTATTGTGACAATGAGGTCAATATGATCTCTTACATTTTATGTCACTATGAAGTCTACAGTTTCTACCATCATCAACATTATTGTGACAATGAGGTCAATATGATCTCTTACATTTTATGTCACTATGAGGTCTACAGTTTCTACCATCATCAACATTATTGTGACAATGAGGTCAATATGATCTCTTACATTTTATGTCACTATGAGGTCTACAGTTTCTACCATCATCAACATTATTGTGACAATGAGGTCAATATGATCTCTTACATTTTATGTCACTATGAGGTCTACAGTTTCTACCATCATCAACATTATTGTGACAATGAGGTCAATAGGATCTCTTACATTTTATGTCACTATGAGGTCTACAGTTTCTACCATCATCAACATTATTGTGACAATGAGGTCAAAAGGATCTCTTACATTTTATGTCACTATGATGTCTACAGTTTCTACCATCATCAACATTATTGTGACAATGAGGTCAATATGATCTCTTACATTTTATGTCACTATGAGGTCTACCGTTTCTACCATCATCAACATTATTGTGACAATGAGGTCAATATGATCTCTTACATTTTATGTCACTATGAGGTCTACAGTTTCTACCATCATCAACATTATTGTGACAATGAGGTCAATATGATCTCTTACATTTTATGTCACTATGATGTCTACAGTTTCTACCATCATCAACATTATTGTGACAATGAGGTCAATATGATCTCTTACATTTTATGTCACCATGAGGTCTACAGTTTCTACCATCATCAACATTATTGTGACAATGAGGTCAATATGATCTCTTACATTTTATGTCACTATGAGGTCTACAGTTTCTACCATCATCAAAATTATTGTGACAATGAGGTCAATAGGATCTCTTACATTTTATGTCACTATGATGTCTACAGTTTCTACCATCATCAACATTATTGTGACAATGAGGTCAATAGGATCTCTTACATTTTATGTCACTATGAGGTCTACAGTTTCTACCATCATCAACATTATTGTGACAATGAGGTCAATATGATCTCTTACATTTTATGTCACTATGAAGTCTACAGATTCTACCATCATCAACATTATTGTGACAATGAGGTCAATAGGATCTCTTACATTTTATGTCACTATGAGGTCTACAGTTTCTACCATCATCAACATTACTGTGACAATGAGGTCAATAGGATCTGACCTCTTACCTTTTATGTTACTATGAGGTCTATAATTTCTACCATCATCAATTTTATTGTGACAATGAGGTCAATAGCATCTGACCTTCTACCTTTATTGTGACAATGAGGTCAATATGATCTCTTTCATTTTATATCACTATGAGGTCTATAGTTTCTACCATCATCAACATTATTGTGACAATGAGGTCAATAGGATCTCTTACATTTTATGTCACTATGAGGTCTACAGTTTCTACCATCATCAACATTATTGTGACAATGAGGTCAATAGGATCTCTTACATTTTATGTCACTATGAGGTCTACAGTTTCTACCATCATCAACATTATTGTGACAATGAGGTCAATATGATCTCTTACATTTTATGTCACTATGAGGTCTACAGTTTCTACCATCATCAAAATTATTGTGACAATGAGGTCAATAGGATCTCTTACATTTTATGTCACTATGATGTCTACAGTTTCTACCATCATCAACATTATTGTGACAATGAGGTCAATAGGATCTCTTACATTTTATGTCACTATGAGGTCTACAGTTTCTACCATCATCAACATTATTGTGACAATGAGGTCAATATGATCTCTTACATTTTATGTCACTATGAAGTCTACAGTTTCTACCATCATCAACATTATTGTGACAATGAGGTCAATAGGATCTCTTACATTTTATGTCACTATGAGGTCTACAGTTTCTACCATCATCAACATTATTGTGATAATGAGGTCAATAGGATCTCTTACATTTTATGTCACTATGAGGTCTACAGTTTCTACCATCATCAACATTATTGTGACAATGAGGTCAATAGGATCTCTTACATTTTATGTCACTATGAGGTCTACAGTTTCTACCATCATCAACATTATTGTGACAATGAGGTCAATAGGATCTCTTACATTTTATGTCACTATGAGGTCTACAGTTTCTACCATCATCAACATTATTGTGACAATGAGGTCAATATGATCTCTTACATTTTATGTCACTATGAGGTCTACAGTTTCTACCATCATCAACATTATTGTGACAATGAGGTCAATATGATCTCTTACATTTTATGTCACTATGAGGTCTACAGTGTCTACCATCATCAACATTATTGTGACAATGAGGTCAATAGGATCTCTTACATTTTATGTCACTATGAGGTCTACAGTTTCTACCATCATCAACATTATTGTGACAATGAGGTCAATATGATCTCTTACATTTTATGTCACTATGAGGTCTACAGTTTCTACCATCATCAACATTATTGTGACAATGAGGTCAATAGGATCTCTTACATTTTATGTCACTATGAGGTCTACAGATTCTACCATCATCAACATTATTGTGACAATGAGGTCAATAGGATCTCTTACATTTTATGTCACTATGAGGTCTATAGTTTCTACCATCATCAACATTACTGTGACAATGAGGTCAATAGTATCAGACCTCTTACCTTTTATGTTACTATGAGGTCTATAAATTCTACCATCATCAATTTTATTGTGACAATGAGGTCAATAGGATCTGACCTTCTACCTTTATTGTGACAATGAGGTCAATAGGATCTCTTACATTTTATGTCACTATGAGGTCTACAGTTTCTACCATCATCAACATTATTGTGACAATGAGGTCAATATGATCTCTTACATTTTATGTCACTATGAGGTCTACAATTTCTACCATCATCAACATTATTGTGACAATGAGGTCAATAGGATCTCTTACATTTTATGTCACTATGAGGTCTACAGTTTCTACCATCATCAACATTACTGTGACAATGAGGTCAATAGGATCTGACCTCTTACCTTTTATGTTACTATGAGGTCTATAATTTCTACCATCATCAATTTTATTGTGACAATGAGGTCAATAGGATCTGACCTTCTACCTTTATTGTGACAATGAGGTCAATAGGATCTCTTACATTTTATGTCACTATGAGGTCTACAGTTTCTACCATCATCAACATTATTGTGACAATGAGGTCAATAGAATCTCTTACATTTTATGTCACTATGAGGTCTACAGTTCCTACCATCATCAACATTATTGTGACAATGAAGTCAATATGATCTCTTACATTTTATGTCACTATGAGGTCTACAGTTTCTACCATCATCAACATTATTGTGACAATGAGGTCAATAGGATCTCTTACATTTTATGTCACTATGAGGTCTACAGTTTCTACCATCATCAACATTATTGTGACAATGAGGTCAATAGGATCTCTTACATTTTATGTCACTATGAGGTCTACAGTTTCTACCATCATCAACATTATTGTGACAATGAGGTCAATATGATCTCTTACATTTTATGTCACTATGAGGTCTACAGTTTCTACCATCATCAACATTATTGTGACAATGAGGTCAATAGGATCTCTTACATTTTATGTGACTATGAGGTCTACAGTTTCTACCATCATCAACATTATTGTGACAATGAGGTCAATAGGATCTCTTACATTTTATGTCACTATGAGGTCTACAGTTTCTACCATCATCAACATTATTGTGACAATGAGGTCAATATGATCTCTTACATTTTATGTCACTATGAGGTCTACAGTTTCTACCATCATCAACATTATTGTGACAATGAGGTCAATAGGATCTCTTACATTTTATGTCACTATGAGGTCTACAGTTTCTACCATCATCAACATTATTGTGACAATGAGGTCAATAGGATCTCTTACATTTTATGTCACTATGAGGTCTACAGTTTCTACCATCATCAACATTATTGTGACAATGAGGTCAATATGATCTCTTACATTTTATGTCACTATGAGGTCTACCGTTTCTACCATCATCAACATTATTGTGACAATGAGGTCAATAGGATCTCTTACATTTTATGTCACTATGAGGTCTACAGTTTCTACCATCATCAACATTATTGTGACAATGAAGTCAATAGGATTTCTTACATTTTATGTCACTATGAGGTCTACAGTTTCTACCATCATCAACATTATTGTGACAATGAGGTCAATATGATCTCTTACATTTTATGTCACTATGAGGTCTACAGTTTCTACCATCATCAACATTATTGTGACAATGAGGTCAATATGATCTCTTACATTTTATGTCAGTATGAGGTCTATAGTTTCTACCATCATCAACATTATTGTGACAATGAGGTCAATATGATCTCTTACATTTTATGTCACTATGAGGTCTACAGTTTCTACCATCATCAACATTATTGTGACAATGAGGTCAATATGATCTCTTACATTTTATGTCACTATGAAGTCTACAGTTTCTACCATCATCAACATTATTGTGACAATGAGGTCAATATGATCTCTTACATTTTATGTCACTATGAGGTCTACAGTTTCTACCATCATCAACATTATTGTGACAATGAGGTCAATATGATCTCTTACATTTTATGTCACTATGAGGTCTACAGTTTCTACCATCATCAACATTATTGTGACAATGAGGTCAATATGATCTCTTACATTTTATGTCACTATGAGGTCTACAGTTTCTACCATCATCAACATTATTGTGACAATGAGGTCAATAGGATCTCTTACATTTTATGTCACTATGAGGTCTACAGTTTCTACCATCATCAACATTATTGTGACAATGAGGTCAAAAGGATCTCTTACATTTTATGTCACTATGATGTCTACAGTTTCTACCATCATCAACATTATTGTGACAATGAGGTCAATATGATCTCTTACATTTTATGTCACTATGAGGTCTACCGTTTCTACCATCATCAACATTATTGTGACAATGAGGTCAATATGATCTCTTACATTTTATGTCACTATGAGGTCTACAGTTTCTACCATCATCAACATTATTGTGACAATGAGGTCAATATGATCTCTTACATTTTATGTCACTATGATGTCTACAGTTTCTACCATCATCAACATTATTGTGACAATGAGGTCAATATGATCTCTTACATTTTATGTCACCATGAGGTCTACAGTTTCTACCATCATCAACATTATTGTGACAATGAGGTCAATATGATCTCTTACATTTTATGTCACTATGAGGTCTACAGTTTCTACCATCATCAAAATTATTGTGACAATGAGGTCAATAGGATCTCTTACATTTTATGTCACTATGATGTCTACAGTTTCTACCATCATCAACATTATTGTGACAATGAGGTCAATAGGATCTCTTACATTTTATGTCACTATGAGGTCTACAGTTTCTACCATCATCAACATTATTGTGACAATGAGGTCAATATGATCTCTTACATTTTATGTCACTATGAAGTCTACAGATTCTACCATCATCAACATTATTGTGACAATGAGGTCAATAGGATCTCTTACATTTTATGTCACTATGAGGTCTACAGTTTCTACCATCATCAACATTACTGTGACAATGAGGTCAATAGGATCTGACCTCTTACCTTTTATGTTACTATGAGGTCTATAATTTCTACCATCATCAATTTTATTGTGACAATGAGGTCAATAGCATCTGACCTTCTACCTTTATTGTGACAATGAGGTCAATATGATCTCTTTCATTTTATATCACTATGAGGTCTATAGTTTCTACCATCATCAACATTATTGTGACAATGAGGTCAATAGGATCTCTTACATTTTATGTCACTATGAGGTCTACAGTTTCTACCATCATCAACATTATTGTGACAATGAGGTCAATAGGATCTCTTACATTTTATGTCACTATGAGGTCTACAGTTTCTACCATCATCAACATTATTGTGACAATGAGGTCAATATGATCTCTTACATTTTATGTCACTATGAGGTCTACAGTTTCTACCATCATCAACATTATTGTGACAATGAGGTCAATATGATCTCTTACATTTTATGTCACTATGAGGTCTACAGTTTCTACCATCATCAACATTATTGTGACAATGAGGTCAATATGATCTCTTACATTTTATGTCACTATGAGGTCTACAGTTTCTACCATCATCAACATTATTGTGACAATGAGGTCAATAGGATCTCTTACATTTTATGTCACTATGAGGTCTATAGTTTCTAACATCATCAACATTATTGTGACAATGAGGTCAATATGATCTCTTACATTTTATGTCACTATGAGGTCTACAGTTTCTACCATCATCAACATTATTGTGACAATGAGGTCAATATGATCTCTTACATTTTATGTCACTATGAGGTCTACAGTTTCTACCATCATCAACATTATTGTGACAATGAGGTCAATATGATCTCTTACATTTTATGTCACTATGAGGTCTACAGTTTCTACCATCATCAACATTATTGTGACAATGAGGTCAATAGGATCTCTTACATTTTATGTCACTATGAGGTCTACAGTTTCTACCATCATCAACATTATTGTGACAATGAGGTCAATATGATCTCTTACATTTTATGTCACTATGAGGTCTACAGTTTCTACCATCATCAACATTATTGTGACAATGAGGTCAATATGATCTCTTACATTTTATGTCACTATGAGGTCTACAGTTTCTACCATCATCAACATTATTGTGACAATGAGGTCAATATGATCTCTTACATTTTATATCACTATGAGGTCTACAGTTTCTACCATCATCAACATTATTGTGACAATGAGCTCAATATGATCTCTTACATTTTATGTCACTATGAGGTCTACAGTTTCTACCATCATCAACATTATTGTGACAATGAGGTCAATAGGATCTCTTACATTTTATATCACTATGAGGTCTACAGTTTCTACCATCATCAACATTATTGTGACAATGATGTCAATAGGATCTCTTACATTTTATGTCACTATGAGGTCTACAGTTTCTACCATCATCAACATTATTGTGACAATGAGGTCAATAGGATCTCTTACATTTTATGTGACTATGAGGTCTACAGTTTCTACCATCATCAACATTATTGTGACAATGAGGTCAATATGATCTCTTACATTTTATGTCACTATGAGGTCTACAGTGTCTACCATCATCAACATTATTGTGACAATGAGGTCAATAGGATCTCTTACATTTTATGTCACTATGAGGTCTACAGTTTCTACCATCATCAACATTATTGTGACAATGAGGTCAATATGATCTCTTACATTTTATGTCACTATGAGGTCTACAGTTTCTACCATCATCAACATTATTGTGACAATGAGGTCAATAGGATCTCTTACATTTTATGTCACTATGAGGTCTACAGTTTCTACCATCATCAACATTATTGTGACAATGAGGTCAATATGATCTCTTACATTTTATGTCACTATGAGGTCTACAGTTTCTACCATCATCAACATTATTGTGACAATGAGGTCAATATGATCTCTTACATTTTATGTCACTATGAGGTCTACAGTTTCTACCATCATCAACATTATTGTGACAATGAGGTCAATAGGATCTCTTACATTTTATGTCACTATGAGGTCTACAGTTTCTACCATCATCAACATTATTGTGACAATGAGGTCAATATGATCTCTTACATTTTATGTCACTATGAGGTCTACAGTTTCTACCATCATCAACATTATTGTGACAATGAGGTCAATATGATCTCTTACATTTTATGTCACTATGAGGTCTACAGTTTCTACCATCATCAACATTATTGTGACAATGAGGTCAATATGATCTCTTACATTTTATGTCACTATGAGGTCTACAGTTTCTACCATCATCAACATTATTGTGACAATGAGGTCAATAGGATCTCTTACATTTTATGTCACTATGAGGTCTACAGTTTCTACCATCATCAACATTATTGTGACAATGAGGTCAATATGATCTCTTACATTTTATGTCACTATGAGGTCTACAGTGTCTACCATCATCAACATTATTGTGACAATGAGGTCAATAGGATCTCTTACATTTTATGTCACTATGAGGTCTACAGTTTCTACCATCATCAACATTATTGTGACAATGAGGTCAATAGGATCTCTTACATTTTATGTCACTATGAGGTCTACAGTTTCTACCATCATCAACATTATTGTGACAATGAGGTCAATAGGATCTCTTACATTTTATGTCACTATGAGGTCTACAGTTTCTACCATCATCAACATTATTGTGACAATGAGGTCAATATGATCTCTTACATTTTATGTCACTATGAGGTCTACAGTTTCTACCATCATCAACATTATTGTGACAATGAGGTCAATATGATCTCTTACATTTTATGTCACTATGAGGTCTACAGTTTCTACCATCATCAACATTATTGTGACAATGAGGTCAATATGATCTCTTACATTTTATGTCACTATGAGGTCTACAGTTTCTACCATCATCAACATTATTGTGACAATGAGGTCAATATGATCTCTTACATTTTATGTCACTATGAGGTCTACAGTTTCTACCATCATCAACATTATTGTGACAATGAGGTCAATATGATCTCTTACATTTTATGTCACTATGAGGTCTACAGTTCCTACCATCATCAACATTATTGTGACAATGAGGTCAATATGATCTCTTACATTTTATGTCACTATGAGGTCTACAGTTTCTACCATCATCAACATTATTGTGACAATGAGGTCAATAGGATCTCTTACATTTTATGTCACTATGAGGTCTACAGTTTCTACCATCATCAACATTATTGTGACAATGAGGTCAAAAGGATCTCTTACATTTTATGTCACTATGAGGTCTACAGTTTCTACCATCATCAACATTATTGTGACAATGAGGTCAATATGATCTCTTACATTTTATGTCACTATGAGGTCTACAGTTTCTACCATCATCAACATTATTGTGACAATGAGGTCAATATGATCTATTACATTTTATGTCACTATGAGGTCTACAGTTTCTACCATCATCAACATTATTGTGACAATGAGGTCAATATGATCTCTTACATTTTATGTCACTATGAGGTCTACAGTTTCTACCATCATCAACATTATTGTGACAATGAGGTCAATATGATCTCTTACATTTTATGTCACTATGAGGTCTACAGTTTCTACCATCATCAACATTATTGTGACAATGAGGTCAATAGGATCTCTTACATTTTATATCACTATGAGGTCTACAGTTTCTACCATCATCAACATTATTGTGACAATGATGTCAATAGGATCTCTTACATTTTATGTCACTATGAGGTCTACAGTTTCTACCATCATCAACATTATTGTGACAATGAGGTCAATAGGATCTCTTACATTTTATGTGACTATGAGTTCTACAGTTTCTACCATCATCAACATTATTGTGACAATGAGGTCAATATGATCTCTTACATTTTATGTCACTATGAGGTCTACAGTGTCTACCATCATCAACATTATTGTGACAATGAGGTCAATAGGATCTCTTACATTTTATGTCACTATGAGGTCTACAGTTTCTACCATCATCAACATTATTGTGACAATGAGGTCAATATGATCTCTTACATTTTATGTCACTATGAGGTCTACAGTTTCTACCATCATCAACATTATTGTGACAATGAGGTCAATAGGATCTCTTACATTTTATGTCACTATGAGGTCTACAGTTTCTACCATCATCAACATTATTGTGACAATGCGGTCAATATGATCTCTTACATTTTATGTCACTATGAGGTCTACAGTTTCTACCATCATCAACATTATTGTGACAATGAGGTCAATATGATCTCTTACATTTTATGTCACTATGAGGTCTACAGTTTCTACCATCATCAACATTATTGTGACAATGAGGTCAATAGGATCTCTTACATTTTATGTCACTATGAGGTCTACAGTTTCTACCATCATCAACATTATTGTGACAATGAGGTCAATATGATCTCTTACATTTTATGTCACTATGAGGTCTACAGTTTCTACCATCATCAACATTATTGTGACAATGAGGTCAATATGATCTCTTACATTTTATGTCACTATGAGGTCTACAGTTCCTACCATCATCAACATTATTGTGACAATGAGGTCAATATGATCTCTTACATTTTATGTCACTATGAGGTCTACAGTTTCTACCATCATCAACATTATTGTGACAATGAGGTCAATAGGATCTCTTACATTTTATGTCACTATGAGGTCTACAGTTTCTACCATCATCAACATTATTGTGACAATGCGGTCAATATGATCTCTTACATTTTATGTCACTATGAGGTCTACAGTTTCTACCATCATCAACATTATTGTGACAATGAGGTCAATATGATCTCTTACATTTTATGTCACTATGAGGTCTACAGTTTCTACCATCATCAACATTATTGTGACAATGAGGTCAATAGGATCTCTTACATTTTATGTCACTATGAGGTCTACAGTTTCTACCATCATCAACATTATTGTGACAATGAGGTCAATATGATCTCTTACATTTTATGTCACTATGAGGTCTACAGTTTCTACCATCATCAACATTATTGTGACAATGAGGTCAATATGATCTCTTACATTTTATGTCACTATGAGGTCTACAGTTTCTACCATCATCAACATTATTGTGACAATGAGGTCAATATGATCTCTTACATTTTATGTCACTATGAGGTCTACAGTTTCTACCATCATCAACATTATTGTGACAATGAGGTCAATAGGATCTCTTACATTTTATGTCACTATGAGGTCTACAGTTTCTACCATCATCAACATTATTGTGACAATGAGGTCAATATGATCTCTTACATTTTATGTGACTATGAGGTCTACAGTTTCTACCATCATCAACATTATTGTGACAATGAGGTCAATATGATCTCTTACATTTTATGTCACTATGAGGTCTACAGTGTCTACCATCATCAACATTATTGTGACAATGAGGTCAATAGGATCTCTTACATTTTATGTCACTATGAGGTCTACAGTTTCTACCATCATCAACATTATTGTGACAATGAGGTCAATATGATCTCTTACATTTTATGTCACTATGAGGTCTACAGTTTCTACCATCATCAACATTATTGTGACAATGAGGTCAATATGATCTCTTACATTTTATGTCACTATGAGGTCTACAGTTTCCTACCATCATCAACATTATTGTGACAATGAGGTCAATATGATCTCTTACATTTTATGTCACTATGAGGTCTACAGTTTCTACCATCATCAACATTATTGTGACAATGAGGTCAATAGGATCTCTTACATTTTATGTCACTATGAGGTCTACAGTTTCTACCATCATCAACATTATTGTGACAATGAGGTCAAAAGGATCTCTTACATTTTATGTCACTATGAGGTCTACAGTTTCTACCATCATCAACATTATTGTGACAATGAGGTCAATATGATCTCTTACATTTTATGTCACTATGAGGTCTACAGTTTCTACCATCATCAACATTATTGTGACAATGAGGTCAATATGATCTCTTACATTTTATGTCACTATGAGGTCTACAGTTTCTACCATCATCAACATTATTGTGACAATGAGGTCAATATGATCTCTTACATTTTATGTCACTATGAGGTCTACAGTTTCTACCATCATCAACATTATTGTGACAATGAGGTCAATATGATCTCTTACATTTTATGTCACTATGAGGTCTACAGTTTCTACCATCATCAACATTATTGTGACAATGAGGTCAATATGATCTCTTACATTTTATGTCACTATGAGGTCTACAGTTTCTACCATCATCAACATTATTGTGACAATGAGGTCAATATGATCTCTTACATTTTATGTCACTATGAGGTCTACAGTTTCTACCATCATCAACATTATTGTGACAATGAGGTCAATAGGATCTCTTACATTTTATGTCACTATGAGGTCTACAGTTTCTACCATCATCAACATTATTGTGACAATGAGGTCAATATGATCTCTTACATTTTATGTCACTATGAGGTCTACAGTTTCTACCATCATCAACATTATTGTGACAATGAGGTCAATAGGATCTCTTACATTTTATATCACTATGAGGTCTACAGTTTCTACCATCATCAACATTATTGTGACAATGATGTCAATAGGATCTCTTACATTTTATGTCACTATGAGGTCTACAGTTTCTACCATCATCAACATTATTGTGACAATGAGGTCAATAGGATCTCTTACATTTTATGTGACTATGAGTTCTACAGTTTCTACCATCATCAACATTATTGTGACAATGAGGTCAATATGATCTCTTACATTTTATGTCACTATGAGGTCTACAGTGTCTACCATCATCAACATTATTGTGACAATGAGGTCAATAGGATCTCTTACATTTTATGTCACTATGAGGTCTACAGTTTCTACCATCATCAACATTATTGTGACAATGAGGTCAATATGATCTCTTACATTTTATGTCACTATGAGGTCTACAGTTTCTACCATCATCAACATTATTGTGACAATGAGGTCAATAGGATCTCTTACATTTTATGTCACTATGAGGTCTACAGTTTCTACCATCATCAACATTATTGTGACAATGCGGTCAATATGATCTCTTACATTTTATGTCACTATGAGGTCTACAGTTTCTACCATCATCAACATTATTGTGACAATGAGGTCAATATGATCTCTTACATTTTATGTCACTATGAGGTCTACAGTTTCTACCATCATCAACATTATTGTGACAATGAGGTCAATAGGATCTCTTACATTTTATGTCACTATGAGGTCTACAGTTTCTACCATCATCAACATTATTGTGACAATGAGGTCAATATGATCTCTTACATTTTATGTCACTATGAGGTCTACAGTTTCTACCATCATCAACATTATTGTGACAATGAGGTCAATATGATCTCTTACATTTTATGTCACTATGAGGTCTACAGTTCCTACCATCATCAACATTATTGTGACAATGAGGTCAATATGATCTCTTACATTTTATGTCACTATGAGGTCTACAGTTTCTACCATCATCAACATTATTGTGACAATGAGGTCAATAGGATCTCTTACATTTTATGTCACTATGAGGTCTACAGTTTCTACCATCATCAACATTATTGTGACAATGAGGTCAATATGATCTCTTACATTTTATGTCACTATGAGGTCTACAGTTTCTACCATCATCAACATTATTGTGACAATGAGGTCAATATGATCTCTTACATTTTATGTCACTATGAGGTCTACAGTTTCTACCATCATCAACATTATTGTGACAATGAGGTCAATATGATCTCTTACATTTTATGTCACTATGAGGTCTACAGTTTCTACCATCATCAACATTATTGTGACAATGAGGTCAATATGATCTCTTACATTTTATATCACTATGAGGTCTACAGTTTCTACCATCATCAACATTATTGTGATAATGATGTCAATAGGATCTCTTACATTTTATGTCACTATGAGGTCTACAGTTTCTACCATCATCAACATTATTGTGACAATGAGGTCAATATGATCTCTTACATTTTATGTGACTATGAGGTCTACAGTTTCTACCATCATCAACATTATTGTGACAATGAGGTCAATATGATCTCTTACATTTTATGTCACTATGAGGTCTACAGTGTCTACCATCATCAACATTATTGTGACAATGAGGTCAATAGGATCTCTTACATTTTATGTCACTATGAGGTCTACAGTTTCTACCATCATCAACATTATTGTGACAATGAGGTCAATATGATCTCTTACATTTTATGTCACTATGAGGTCTACAGTTTCTACCATCATCAACATTATTGTGACAATGAGGTCAATATGATCTCTTACATTTTATGTCACTATGAGGTCTACAGTTTCTACCATCATCAACATTATTGTGACAATGAGGTCAATATGATCTCTTACATTTTATGTCACTATGAGGTCTACAGTTTCTACCATCATCAACATTATTGTGACAATGAGGTCAATATGATCTCTTACATTTTATGTCACTATGAGGTCTACAGTTTCTACCATCATCAACATTATTGTGACAATGAGGTCAATAGGATCTCTTACATTTTATGTCACTATGAGGTCTACAGTTTCTACCATCATCAACATTATTGTGACAATGAGGTCAATATGATCTCTTACATTTTATGTCACTATGAGGTCTACAGTTTCTACCATCATCAACATTATTGTGACAATGAGGTCAATATGATCTCTTACATTTTATGTCACTATGAGGTCTACAGTTTCTACCATCATCAACATTATTGTGACAATGAGGTCAATATGATCTCTTACATTTTATGTCACTATGAGGTCTACAGTTTCTACCATCATCAACATTATTGTGACAATGAGGTCAATAGGATCTCTTACATTTTATGTCACTATGAGGTCTACAGTTTCTACCATCATCAACATTATTGTGACAATGAGGTCAATATGATCTCTTACATTTTATGTCACTATGAGGTCTACAGTTTCTACCATCATCAACATTATTGTGACAATGAGGTCAATAGGATCTCTTACATTTTATGTCACTATGAGGTCTACAGTTTCTACCATCATCAACATTATTGTGACAATGAGGTCAATATGATCTCTTACATTTTATGTCACTATGAGGTCTACAGTTTCTACCATCATCAACATTATTGTGACAATGAGGTCAATAGGATCTCTTACATTTTATGTCACTATGAGGTCTACAGTTTCTACCATCATCAACATTATTGTGACAATGAGGTCAATATGATCTCTTACATTTTATGTCACTATGAGGTCTACAGTTTCTACCATCATCAACATTATTGTGACAATGAGGTCAATATGATCTCTTACATTTTATGTCACTATGAGGTCTACAGTTTCTACCATCATCAACATTATTGTGACAATGAGGTCAATATGATCTCTTACATTTTATGTCACTATGAGGTCTACAGTTTCTACCATCATCAACATTATTGTGACAATGAGGTCAATATGATCTCTTACATTTTATGTCACTATGAGGTCTACAGTTTCTACCATCATCAACATTATTGTGACAATGAGGTCAATATGATCTCTTACATTTTATGTCACTATGAGGTCTACAGTTTCTAGCATCATCAACATTATTGTGACAATGAGGTCAATATGATCTCTTACATTTTATGTCACTATGAGGTCTACAGTTTCTACCATCATCAACATTATTGTGACAATGAGGTCAATATGATCTCTTACATTTTATGTCACTATGAGGTCTACATTTCTACCATCATCAACATTATTGTGACAATGAGGTCAATATGATCTCTTACATTTTATGTCACTATGAGGTCTACAGTTTCTACCATCATCAACATTATTGTGACAATGAGGTCAATAGGATCTCTTACATTTTATGTCACTATGAGGTCTATAGTTTCTACCATCATCAACATTATTGTGACAATGAGGTCAATAGGATCTCTTACATTTTATGTCACTATGAGGTCTACAGTTTCTACCATCATCAACATTATTGTGACAATGAGGTCAATATGATCTCTTACATTTTATGTCACTATGAGGTCTACAGTTTCTACCATCATCAACATTATTGTGACAATGAGGTCAATATGATCTCTTACATTTTATGTCACTATGAGGTCTACAGTTTCTACCATCATCAACATTATTGTGACAATGAGGTCAATATGATCTCTTACATTTTATGTCACTATGAGGTCTACAGTTTCTACCATCATCAACATTATTGTGACAATGAGGTCAATAGGATCTCTTACATTTTATGTCACTATGAGGTCTACAGTTTCTACCATCATCAACATTATTGTGACAATGAGGTCAATAGGATCTCTTACATTTTATGTCACTATGAGGTCTATAGTTTCTACCATCATCAACATTATTGTGACAATGAGGTCAATAGGATCTCTTACATTTTATGTCACTATGAGGTCTACAGTTTCTACCATCATCAACATTATTGTGACAATGAGGTCAATAGGATCTCTTACATTTTATGTCACTATGAGGTCTATAGTTTCTACCATCATCAACATTATTGTGACAATGAGGTCAATAGGATCTCTTACATTTTATGTCACTATGAGGTCTACAGTTTCTACCATCATCAACGTTACTGTGACAATGAGGTCAATAGGATCCGACCTCTTACCTTTATTGTCACTATGAGGTCTATAGTTTCTACCATCATCAATTTTATTGTGACAATGAGGTCAATATGATTTGACCTCTTACCTTTATTGTCACTATGAGGTCTATTGTTTCTACCATCATCAATGTTATTGTGACAATGAGGGCAATAGGATCTGACCTCTGACCTTTCATGTTACTATGAGGTCTATAATTTCTACCATCATCAACTGTATTGTCACAATGAGGTCTAGAATGCTTAAATATAAGTTTTTACGCTTAAATTGTTTATGACGTGTTTATTGTATAAGGAAATTCACGAATAGTGTGTAAATAATGGCTTAAAGCCCTTGTGTGAGAGTCTATTGCATCACAATTTTCAACCTTGCCAACATGTATTGTTTAACATATCATGCCAATCATATCTGAGTGTAACTATGAATGGTGGTTGATGTTGATTGTTTATTGATTAGAAATAAAGGCATGTAAATATGATAAGGTACAAATATTTACATTTGATTTAAAACATCACGTAGGACCTACTAGAAATCAGAGATTTATTATTGTCTAAACCTTCGCTTTTATTAATGTGGTTCTGTTAACGTTTGAGGATGGTAGAAAAAAAACTAATTAAAATTATGCATTTATTTATTATATACTAACTTCATAAAATAGAGCATACATTGTATAAATAGTCATTGTTCTGAATGGTTATAGCTGTGTAATGTAGTATTTATATCACAATATACACGGGGTCACTTCCTATACACGTGTTTATACAGAAGTGTTGCTGGAATGGGTCGATTGTTTCAGTTAGAATTGGTGGGGATTTGTTAAGCTATGATACACCAAAATGGTCATATTTTCATAAGCCCCAAGCTACATTACTGGTAAAACTGTGTTCACAGAAAACGACAGATTGCGCAACACGAATGTCACAAGGGTGAATTCAAATGCTCCCGAAGAATAGACAGTTCCTACTCCTAAGAAGCAATTATTTTCAGGTATTAAACCTATAAAATGATATTAGATGATACTGAGCCACAACAACACAATTTATATTGTTAACTATTCAACCACTAAATTCTAACTGATTAGAAATATTGTTTTCGTTGGGAACTTGACTCTGAACTTTGTAACTCACAAATTCACAATGATTTGATATACAGTAAGATCTATTATAACAGAAAAGTACTTAAAACATTGACCATTGATTATAATAAGACAAGTTTGAAGATACCAAAGGGGTAATCAGAAGATGTAAATCAGAGGGGTAATCAGAAGATGTAAATCAAAGGGGTAACCAGAAGATGTAAATCAAAGGGGTAATCAGAAGATGTAAATCAAAGGAGTAATCAGAAGATGTAAATCAAAGGGATAATCAGAAGATGTAAATCAGAGGGGTAATCAGAAGATGTAAATCAAAGGGGTAATCAGAAGATGTAAATCAAAGGGGTAATCAGAAGATGTAAATCAAAGGGGTAATCAGAAGATGTAAATCAAAGGGGTAATCAGAAGATGTAAATCAAAGGGGTAACCAGAAGATGTAAATCAAAGGGGTAATCAGAAGATGTAAATCAAAGGGGTAATCAGAAGATGTAAATCAAAGGGGTAATCAGAAGATGTAAATCAAAGGGGTAATCAGAAGATGTAAATCAAAGGGGTAACCAGAAGATGTAAATCAAAGGGGTAATCAGAAGATGTAAATCAAAGGGGTAATCAGAAGATGTAAATCAAAGGGGTAATCAGAAGATGTAAATCAAAGGGGTAACCAGAAGATGTAAATCAAAGGGGTAATCAGAAGATGTAAATCAAAGGGGTAATCAGAAGATGTAAATCAAAGGGGTAATCAGAAGATGTAAATCAAAGGGGTAATCAGAAGATGTAAATCAAAGGGGTAATCAGAAGATGTAAATCAGAGGGGGTAATCAGAAGATACCAAAGGGGTAATCAGAAGATGTAAATCAGAGGGATAATCAGAAAATGTAAATCAAAGAAAGTAATATGTCATGAATAAGGAATTGTGATTACATATCCGTGGTCATTTATTGACACAGATATTGCTTAACGGTTAACTAGGTAACGGTGGCGAGCGTAAGACTTTCGAAGTGATGACGTGCATTAGTTAATGTTTCAGATAAGAAAATGTAGTGTCATCTTAGCAAACTGTTACACAATATCAATAAATTAGATCTTACATAATGCACGTCTATCTTAACATCTAGTTATCTGAATCATGTAAGATTAAAATATTTATTGTGTATTTATTTTGAATTTTATTAAAACATATTAGCGAGTTACCAAAAACTGCACAATACATGAATGGGTATTGTTTTCGTTCTGCACAATACATGAATGGGTATTGTTTTCGTTCTGCACAATACATGAATGGGTATTGTTTTCGTTCTGCACAATACATGAATGGGTATTGTTTTCGTACTGCGAATATATGGATGGGCATTGTTTTCATGCTGAGGGAATATATAAATATAACGTGTTTTTCAAACCCCAGCTTCACTCACGTACCCAATATTTCAAAAGTGACCCCCGTGTAATACAATGAAGTACCGTTAGGTGACAGGAATATCCAGCATTTAAAAAATTGAAAAGGAAGGTATTAACAAAAAATGATTCCAAATTTAGAATTGCAACCAATAACACCAATGAGAAAAAATGTTTTATTTTGCGCTTTGGGGTCCATCACAGGGGTTTGGGCTCTGGGATTCATCTCGAGGTGTGTGCTCTGATCCATCGAGAGGGTTTGTGCTCTGATCCATCAATAGGGTTTGTGCTCTGATCCATCGCTAATGTTTGTGCTCTGGGATCCATCATGGGAGTTTGTGCTCTGGGATCCATCATGGGAGTTTGTACTTTGAGTTTGAATAGTTATGAATGATGTTAACTTTCCAATCATTGGGATCGTAGTCTTGATCGTATGCTTGCTGCATATACAACTACCTGTGCAATCAGTGCCCATCACCATCAAAGTTGGGAGTTCGAACCCCGCTCATGGCGAGGTGTACTCGATACAACAGTATGTGATAAAGTTTGTCAGTGACGTGCGATAGGTCTGCGGTTTTCTCCGGATAGTCTGGTTTCCTCCACCAATACAACTGACTGCCACGATATAACTGAAATATTGTTGAAAGTGGCGTTACACACCATAACCTCAACCCTTAGCTTTCATATCTTTATCTATGAGTATCATTAATGCTAATGTACATGTAATCTACATATGAATCACGTTATAAATTCACCGCTGTATTACATTTACCTCATTCTAGTGTTAAACGGAAATCCGCATCAATTAAAATACATGTATTAGTGTCATCCTAATGTATCTCATCCTAAAATACCCCAAAACATAAAAAAGCTGAATTAATCAACAAAATTCTTGTGATAGGAAGCAACAGCTGATTCTCTCCTAAAATATCTTAAGATAACTATTTATATAACTTAAATTAAATTGTCATAACAAATGTGATGATCTGTTGGGTTAAAGATCTCAAGGTCAAAGGGAATATATATTTTAAATAACCCGTTCGTCTGTTTGTTTGTATTGTATTACATAACTTTTTAGTTACTAATTATACAACCTATTGTAGACGGGACGTCGTGGTGGTGATCGTATGGTAGTTGTCAGTGACTTGCGACAGGTCGGTGACTTTCTCCGGGTACTGCGGTTTTCTCCACCAATAAAACTGACCGCCACGATATAACTGAAATATTGTTGAAAGTGGCGTTAATCACCATAAACCAATCAACCAAACCAACTACTTGTTTGTAAATTTGTTTTTTTATTTCTTTTTCAGCATGTTTTTTTAAATTGTTCTTGGTGGTTGGTACTTTAAAATCCTTTGGATTGTTCTTTGTGGAGTTTCTAGAGGTCTACGATACAACAGCTTCTATGGTATCTCTTGTACTCTCTATACAAACTGCCGTCTTTAGTTTTTCAGGTAAGTCATGATACATTTCACTTCTAAAGATATTCATATGGTTGATAGTTAGGTTTTATGACTGAAAGCTGTGATATTTCCAGATAACTCTGGAACTTACATATAGCTTTGATGGTTAAATGACATTTTGACGACAGCAGTAAGCGATGATGCTTGTAGATAGCTATGGTGCTGACAACAGCATAATGTCTATCCTTCTCTTGTTGCTCAATATTTCTTTTGCTGTGAAGTGTTTTTATGGACCATTGTTTGTTTTTATGGACCATTGTTTGTTTTTATGGACCACTGTTTGTTTTTATAGACCATTGTTTGTTTTTATGGACCATTGTTTGTTTTTATGGACCACTGTTTGTTTTTATGGACCACTGTTTGTTTTTATGGACCATTGTTTGTTTTTATGGACCATTGCTTGTTTTTATGGACCACTGTTTGTTTTTATGGACCATTGTTTGTTTTTATGGACCATTGTTTGTTTTTATGGACCATTGTTTGTTTTTATGGACCACTGTTTGTTTTTATGGACCATTGTTTGTTTTTATGGACCATTGTTTGTTTTTATGGACCATTGTTTGTTTTTATGGACCACTGTTTGTTTTTATGGACCATTGTTTGTTTTTATGGACCATTGTTTGTTTTTATGGACCATTGTTTGTTTTTATGGACCATTGTTTGTTTTTATGGACCACTGTTTGTTTTTATGGACCACTGTTTGTTTTTATGGACCATTGTTTGTTTTTATGGACCACTGTTTGTTTTTCCTTTCTCATTTTGTCGTGTTATCTGTCCTTCAATTCACGGCTTCATCAAAACGTTAACGATAAGTATTTATCGGACATATGTTGTGTCTTTAATTTCAACTGATTGCTGTATGCAAGAAGCCAGTGAATTTAAGTGCCAATGACTTTAGGAGTGTTCAGTGGTAAGATGCCATCTATATACATTGTATATCTGTACGGTAATTTAAATTCATAAATGATGTATAATTCGCATCTTCCTATCTGTTGGAATGTCGGTAGCATGCTGGAGATCAATTCAATTGCCGCCAATTTACCTATGCGTTTTATTATTTGTAAATTCGTCATCAATATTGATAAAATACTGTTTATAAGACGGCAAACAACAATTTACCTATCTATCGTTTGTAGTTACATTCTATAAACTAGAACGACATCCGAATCTAGATCAATAGAGTGACATGTTCGTTAAAAATTAAAATGTACATGTACTTGTACTATATAGAAGATTATTTAGATATATTGTCAAAAGTATAATACCATATGGTTGGTTTAATGATTGATTGGTGTTTAAAGCCAACCTAAGCAATATTTCAGTTATATCGTGGACATATGGCAGGACATCAAAATAATTCAAACTTCAGTTATATCGTGGACATATGGCAGGACATCAAAATAATTCAAACTAAGCTTGAAAATCATTTTAGGTGAAAGACAGCCAAAGAAACCAGCCGAGTCTTAAGTTAACTATTTGTAAGCATCATAGCTATCTATAAGCATCAATAAACCACAATACAGTGCACAGAAAACTACACTAAAGATTGGGCAACACGAACCTCAGTTCTCCTCCACTAACTGCACCCGTCGTGCTACACGAAGATTTTATTATACGGAAGTCGTATTAAAAACAAGTATTCGTAAATAAAAAATGATAGCATAAATAAAATATGAATCTCCTACAAAAACAAACGGGAGTAAAACATAAACCGAACATCGTTTTTAAGCTGAAATCATTACGGACATGACAACACGGAACTGAACACATGTAAATGGACGATATGAATAACACTAACTCGACTAATAACAGCGGGGAAAACTTCTCCTGAAGAATGAGCAATTCCTGGTCTACTAGTGGCATTCATCGTGTTACTCTTGTCAACAATCCTGTGATAAGTTAGTTATATGCTATTTAATTTTCATATAATCCTTTGTTATTTAGATTACGAAATAACGTTTGCCTTTATTTTGACAGCATTTTTTGTTTTGACATTGGGTAGCAGATACTTCAGCGCTAGACAAATGATTATAACAGGAGGATTTATAGCTGCACTTGGCTTTTTTCTCAATGGATATGCTCCTACTATTGCATTCCTATTTTTCTCTCAAGGAATTCTATATGGTAGGTCTTTTGTTATATATCTCACAGAATTCTATACGACATGCCTTTAGACATTCCTCTTAAGGAATTAGATACAACAGTTCCTAAGCCATGAATCTTAAGTATATAAGTCTCGTACTCTCAATGAATAATATACAGCAGATATGAAGTAATGCATGGCAAGTGCATAAGTCAAAGAAGTATATACCGTAGGTCTCTAGTATTACCTCTAATGGAGTTTTATACGGTAGGTATTCAGTCACACTTCAAAGAATGCTATGCAGTGCTTTTTTCATTCTTATACATAGTCACATCTCAAGTGATTTTATCTGGCATTCCTTTAGTCATGTCTCTTGTGAATTCCACATATCAAAACTGAATATTCAAAATAAGCAAAAACCTGTAAAGATCGTTTTCGGGCAAAGTAACGATCCGAACACAAAGATGACACGAACATCTCTCTCTAAGACTTAACCATAAAATATAATTAAGTGTTGTCAGATAGTATATCAGATGTCACACTGAAAACAGTTTTGGAAATATACTAAAACCACATTTATCTTAATAAGAGTACTTATTTGTATAGCTAAATATCTCATACATGTCTGTTTTCAAACATTAGTAATGTACTGTTGGTTTCAGCTACTGGATGTGCGGCGGCATATGGACCAGCTTTAGTCATGTTAAATTCTTACTTTGACAAGAGGAAAGGTCTAGCAAACAGTATGGCTAACGTTGGAGGAAGCATAGGCAGTCTTGTATTCCCGTTACTCATACGTTATCTGTTGGATACATATGGTCTCCGAGGAGCCCTAATGATAGTATCCGGCTTGTTACTAAATTTGATAGCAACAGGTGCTTTAATGAGACCTTTTCCTGTCACAGAAGATGATGATTCGAATGTTATTGTAAGTGAACAAGATATCTGTGTTGAGGAAATCAAGGATTGTGCATTGGACAATGGATCAATGAAAACGTATATCCCTAATGGAATGGGAGAGGAAGAAAAATCAACAAAATTTGTGCGTTTACAGAATCAAATTAGCGTGCAATCAAATCAATCAGTACAAAGCAAATACTTAGGGTCAGTAAAATCAATTGACAAAGTATTAAGCGATCTAACTAGAAGTACACTTGACCTATATGGAAGTATGGGTAATTTAGCATCACCTATGCCAGTAGTTACTATAGGCCATTCGGAGATTTCCTCTACAGAAAGTTTGTCTCGCCATAGTAGCTCAGAACATTTGTGTGGATCAAATTGCTGTTCAAAATTATTTGCGTTTAGTTTATTTAAAAACTACAAATTTAAACTTTTAATGTTGATAGGTTTTTTGTGTATTTTTGGTAGTGCTTTGACTATAACATTTATTCCACCATACGCTAAAGATTACAATATACCAGACGATAAAATAGCACTCCTAATAACCATCAGTGCTATTTGTGATTTCATCGGCCGATTCTCTGTAGCATGGGTAGCTGACTCTGGAGTGATACGACGGACTCATCTAGTGGGCTTCTGTATAGCTATAAGTGGTGTAGCAGCAATGTTAAACTTTTTGTATACAGATTTCCCTAGTTTTGCAGCATATTCAGCCATATATGGACTTGTCGGTGGAGTTTATTTTTCTTTCTACCCTCTACTCATTGTAGAAGCTGTCGGACAAGAAAATCTAGCTAACGGATTAGCCATATTATTCCAAGTCCATGGCGTTAGCCTGATGTTGAATTCTTTCTTAATAGGTAGGAAATTTCATTCTTAGATCTTTTGTATTTAATATGACAGATATTTTATATTGTACATTGCTCTCACGATATATAGTGCAACTCTAAGCATTCTGCTGGTGGACTATTAGTCCCCGAGGGTATCATCCGCCCAGTAGTCAGTGTTTTGACACTGACATGGTTTATTAGATATATTTGTTGTGGAAATTTACAGTTCCTAAATCATGCGATTATTATTAAAACTAAGGTACTCCTCCCTCATATGACCGTAGCCGATTGTCTGTTCAGACCCGTTGGTTCTCTTGCTCCCAATACAGTCTTAACATTATATTGTATTTGGTTTTCAAATGTTTTGGTTTTGAACGTACCTGATGAAGATTATTACAGAAACGTACCTGATGAAGATTATCCCAGAAACGCGTCGTGTGCACTAAATTTGATATCTACCTTTTTTTTATTTTTTTTTTTTTTTTTTTTTTACAAAAATCTATGAAACATCCGTTACCTTAACACGTCAGAATATGTTGTAAACTGCACAGCATAATACCTCAAGTTTGATGTTTTATTTTATATAACTACACATCAGATGCAGGTAATTAAACATCAAGACACGTTAAATCCCCAATATAATATGGGAAATCAGAGACTATATAGTATGTGACAGTCGTACTTCATTCGGAGATAATATAGGGTTATTGCACTAAAATGCGAGCGTTAGCGAGCTCTTTATGGTATAAAATGTGTACATAGGATTTTTTGACAAACATGGCTGCACATACTGATGGATAAACAAATTTTCTGCGCATTGTAAACACGTTCCGTGTAACACACTAACACACTCAACTAATGAATATCTTCTTAGCATAAAGCGCAAAGGTGATCCTAAGTCTGGTACCCTCTCTCGTACGTCCGATACCACTGAAACCCGGAACCCGTTTGTAATAAAAGTCATTTTGTTAGCTTGTTTTACTTATATTGATATTTTTTAATTGATTAAATCTCTTCTGACATACTGACAAGAATTTGTGTTTCTACGCGGAAGTTAACTTTTTGAGATTTCGTAAGGAACGACAGTTCGATTGAAAGAGACTAGATTCGGCCCTAAAAAAAGTCGTCCCCGATATATCTCGGCCCAAAAAATCTCGACACTTTTTGATGCACTGGATGAGTGTGAAATTGCCAGATAATTTTCAGATTCGCGGGCATTCATGGCCGTGCCTGTTTCATATAATTGAGGAATATTGTCCCGAGCACTATATCATATTTCATGAGCTTGCGAGTGAAATATAATATACTGCGAGGGACAATATTTATAGAATAATATTGTGTTGTCCATGTTATATGCCGAAATATGTCCCAAGGTTAGAAGGCATAATGCACGACCCGAATGTCGTTATTTATACAATAATATTGTGTTGTCCATGTTATATGCCGAAATATGTCCCAAGGTTAGAAGGCATAATGCACGACCCACCTTCCGGGTCGTGCATTATGCCTTCTAACCTTGGGACATATTTCGGCATATAACATGGACAACACAATATTATTGTTATTATTACTCTGAATGTCTTTGGTGATTTTATACTATGAATGTCTTTGGTGATTTAAAAAAATGAAATTTGTCTAAAATGTATTGATAGTATAAAGATTGGAAAATCATATTCATTTAAATTCAAGAAATATTTAATTTCAACAATAACAATGAACTGTCAAATATTTAATTCCCAAACCTTGAACTGGCCATTGTTTTGACAGACGACAGCATCAACGTTAAAGAAAAACGTATATATACACTGTTAAAAGCGTTCAGGTGATCCGGTTTAGACCCCGCCTATTTAAATGACGTAGCATTGTTCTAAGCTCCGCCCATCAGCATAGTAATGACTCCAACAATAGTACTATGCGAGTGCATAGTACAACGACGCTATTTATCCTTTGTAAAATTATGTTTCGATAATATCATGTCAATTATAATGAAAGTTTCTTACATGAAGAGTAATAATAGATATTATTGTTATTATTACTCTGAATGTCTTTGGTGATTTTAAAAAATGAAATGTGTCATGAATGTATTGATAGTATAAAGATTGGCAAATAATATTCATTTAAATTCAAGAAATATTTAATTTCAACAATAACAATGAACTGTCAAATATTTAATTCCCAAACCGGGAATTGGCCATTGTTTTGACAGACGACAGCATCAACGTTAAAGAAAAACGTATAATACATTGTAAATTGTACACTGTTAAAAGCGCTCAGGTGATCCCGTTTAGACCCCGCCTATTTAAATGACGTAACATTGTTCTAAGCTCCGCCCATCAGCATAGTAATGACTCCAACAATAGTGCTATGCGAGTGCATAGTACAACGACGCTATTTATTCTTTGTAAAATTATGTTTCGATAATATCATGTCAATTGTGATGAAAGTTTCTTACGTGAAGAGTAATAATTCTCAATATTAGTGTTATAACACTTTTATAATATAGTGCCAAATATTTCAGTCTGTGACAATTACATTTCACCATATTTCTTTGCAACATGTATTCAATATAATTCCGCCATCTTGTTTATCTCTCGTCTGCTTGCGTGCAAGTATATTTTTATTCGGAACCTCTCTAGTACTTACCAAACTTAAAGGAGAAAGAATGGAATGCAATATCGGTCAAGATGCAATATTTTTAACTCATTCGGAAATGCTCTACTTTTTATGTATGTTTATAAAGGAAGACTAGTAAAAATATAGGAAAATATTGCATTTTCATTTTTACAAAGAAATCTACATGAAATATTTGATACTATATTATAATATTATATATCTGCAAGTCTTTCCTAATATATATAATTCTGGTTCAAAGGTCATCTCGTTATTTATAAGCGTCATGTAGATAACATAAACGGATTGTTCCATTTGAAGAGCCTAACATATAAGCTGCTGTCGGAATACAGTGACATATATCTAGGTTTTTATTTTTCAGGTTACATCAGAGATTTGACTGGTTCTTATCAAGGGTCATTCTTCTTGATGGGATCTGGTTTATTGTTAGGAATGGTTTGTTTGTTCTGTGAACCAATTGCCAAGAAACTTGAGGATGAACGGGTTAACAAATTACAGCAGTGCAACAAAACAATTTATTAGAAGAAATAAAAAATAAAGTATTTCATATTTAGAGTTTGTTTTTATAATACGTTCTTAAATGATATTACTTGATATCTTCAAATAAACGTTAGAGAATATCGAAGAGCAATGATAAATGGAGAATCAAGAGAAACTGGCAACACAGGGTACACAAGATGGAGAAAAAAATCAAACATGTGAAACAAACCCCTCTCAAGATATCGATAACAATATTATTTTATATTATATTCCTCTATTAACAATAAGTCTTTTTGAAATAACTGATTCTTTGTGAAAATTTATCGGTGTTCTGTTAAGAAGCGTTTTCTCCAAATGAACAGGGAAAACAATTCTAGTAGTAGAGAAAAGGTAGCAAATCAACAGATAAGCAAATCAATATTGGAAGCATGTATTTAATTACTGAAGGCTCTTGAAAAAAAGTTTGAAGATACCAAAGGGGCATTAAGAAGCCGTGATTCGAAAAAAGACAAAAAGCCATGGTCTACAAAATACTACACAGAAAACTACAGATTGAGGAACAATCAAACTATTTCAAAATATTCTCATTGGATGAATACTGTTAGTGATTAAAAACACTGTTTTTACAAAACATTTACGATCGCGTGTTTACAACCACCCTATTGTTCCCCTACATATATTCCACTTTCACCCTGCAAGGGAGACGACTGTTTAATTCGCCTGCAAAACATCAACAATGCCATGGCCGTCTCGCCTGGTCAGCAGACAACAGAAGAAACAAAATCAGAATCGCTCTGGGCAGTTTTCAATGTAATAGTATTAGGCTGCCATTTTAAAAGAAATGTGAAAGTGATTGTCAGTATGATAATTTTTTTGGTGGCATATGCCTATCATACGAGAAAATATGAACTGTCGGTACCTTGGGTGTTGTTTTTTCCCAGGAAAATGGATGGTTTCATATAAGATATGTGTTGCTGTTATGGTAAAATAATAATAAACAATTATGTCCTCATCTGAGGTAGAGATTCAGATTTGTCAACCCTTGACAGGTTGTTTCCCCTCTCTCATGTAGACAAATCTGAATGTCTACCTCAGATGAGGCTCCTAATTGTATATATTTGGTATCACAATGATGAAATTCATTTGATTGTTGTGTTGTGATTGGGGTTGTAGAAAATATCTGGAATAAGTTTGTAGTAGCTAGTAAAAATTAAAAGACCACAATTTGATGGTGTTATTGTCATCATGATAGAAATTAATTTGAAACTCACCACAGATGATTGCACATAAAATAAGACAAATAAATGATTTACTCTAGAAATTTATTTAAAAAAGCACAGACTTTTAAACAGTTGAAAAAGTCAGGTAAACTAAGAGAGACCGTATCAATAGATTGGTTTATCCAGACAAGTAAACCAAAGATCTTCGTCATGATTCTACCGCTTCTAAAACATAAGAAATGTATATTTATGAAATGTATCAATAATAAATAGCAAATAAAAAAACATCTATGAACCAGTATCCTACATATTTATCAAACAGAAACAATTCATGTTTTACATATATCTACATCTACAAATTATTTTTAGAATTACATTTTTAATATATCTAACATGTTGTCGGAAGTTTCGCTTTGTGTTAGTTACCTAATAGCATTCTGTTGGTTTTTGACAAATTACCACAGTTTTATTTTAAACGCAAGAGAGCGAAGCCCAAGTTAGTTCATAAATTAATCTGTGGTGTAATTTGCCCCAATAAAACAGAATGTTACCATGTCAGTAGCTGTACCATAGTTGCGAGTTACAATCATTTTTATATAAAAACGAATAATACGTTTGTCACACTTTGTTGAACCCCACTAAAAACCCGTTGATTTGCATGATCTTGATTTTGGTGAGTGACTTATGATATTTGGAGATAATGTCACAGGTTTACTGTGTTAAGGCGGAAAGCGAGCATACCACTATTATTAAAACTACAAATTCATAGTTTTTGATATGAAATGTATAAAATTCGTTTTCAACCGTTAAGAGGAAAGTTTTGTATGACATTTTCGATCGTAAATATTAACAGTTTTATTTTCTTTTATTTTCAATGGAAGCAAAGATGTATGCTAAAATAATTTTGTTGTATATAATTTGCAAAGTTAAATTTTGATCCATGCCTTTGTTAAAAAAGTGTCTGGGTTAGGAAACATCACCTGTCACCCACTTTATATTCATTTCTTGATCCAATATATTTTACCCGATTGGTTGAGTAGACTGGACAAAAATAACAACTGATTAATATTGCTTTATAATTCGAAACATTCTGAAAAAAATAACTTTTCCACCAGGTGAAGCTTAAGCAAGCAAGCTTCACAGGTTTTTACCTTTCACTGTAAGTAACCCTGAACTGCATGAACTCTACTGAACCAATCACAATCAAGAGAGTAAAGTGTGGGTTTGTAATATATACACCATACGTTTAACAAAGAGATTTTCACTTAACTATGGTACAGGAATGTTTAACTGGTGTACTATGTACGACCTGTGATGTTTTGTAGTGTTTCTATGGTGTTGTGAGCTATTTACTATCACTAAGTCAATAAGTCTGTTAGGGACTGCAAATCCTAGAGTGTATCATCCGACCAATAGTCCGTTGTTCCGCACTGACAGGTATATTAGATATATTTATTATTGAAATTTACAGTCCCCAAATACTGTAGCTGTGATTAAAACTAATGTTCCTTTGGACTCCAGAAGACTTTTAAATTATTTGGCTTTCCAATCTTTTGACTGTGAACTTACCTGATGAAAGTTATCCCAGACACGTACCTGATAAAAGCTATCCCAGAAACGTACCTGATGAAAGTTATCACAGAAACATACCTGATGAAGGTTATTACAGAAACGTACCTGATGAAGGTTATCACAGAAACGTACCTGATGAAGGTTATTACAGAAACGTACCTGATGAAAGTTATCCCAGAAATGTACCTGATGAAAGTTATCCCAGAAATGTACCTGATGAAAGTTGTTACAGAAACGTACCTGATGAAGGTTATTACAGAAACGTACCTGATGAAGGTTATTACAGAAACGTACCTGATGAAGGTTATTACAGAAACATACCTGATGAAAGTTATCCCGGAAACGTACCTGATGAAGGTTATTACAGAAACGTACCTGATGAAAGTTATCCCAGAAATGTACCTGATGAAAGTTATCCCAGAAACGTACCTGATGAAGGTTATTACAGAAACGTACCTGATGAAGGTTATTACAGAAACGTACCTGATGAAAGTTATCCCAGAAATGTACCTGATGAAACTTATCCCAGAAATGTACCTGATGAAAGTTATTACAGAAACGTACCTGATGAAGGTTATTACAGAAACGTACCTGATGAAGGTTATTACAGAAACGTACCTGATGAAGGTTATTACAGAAACGTACCTGATGAAGGTTATTACAGAAACGTACCTGATGAAGGTTATTACAGAAACGTACCTGATGAAGGTTATTACAGAAACGTACCTGATGAAAGTAATCCCAGAAACGTACCTGATGAAGGTTATTACAGAAACGTACCTGATGAAGGTTATTACAGAAACGTACCTGATGAAGGTTATCCCAGAAATGTACCTGATGAAGGTTATTACAGAAACGTACCTGATGAAGGTTATTACAGAAACGTACCTGATGAAGTTTATTACAGAAACGTACCTGATGAAGGTTATTACAGAAACGTACCTGATGAAGGTTATTACAGAAACGTACCTGATGAAGGTTATCCCAGAAATGTACCTGATGAAGGTTATTACAGAAACGTACCTGATGAAGGTTATTACAGAAACGTACCTGATGAAAGTTATCCCAGAGTCGTGCGCACTAAATTAGATATCTACGTTGTTATTAATGAACTATCTATCCTAAGGCAAATGTGGCTTTACTTGTATTTTGCATAAAGGGTATTGTGCTTACCTTGACCTCGATACAATTATCTGCTCCACACACTTCAACAATGGTAGCATTAGCAAGGGCTTGTGATTGATATAGTTTGATCACTTCATTACCTGTAAATCAATAGAAGCAGTTATTAAGATGTTGTGTAAAACTGTTTTAACTGAAATTGTTTTACATGGATTATACCTTCCTCCATATCAAGGGTATATTGGGTGTGACTATCATATCAATGTAAAAAGTAAAACAATATACAGTTAAACCTGGATATAAAGGGCACCCAAGGGGAGCCGAAAATTTGCCCTTTGTGGGCAGCTGTCCTTTATATACAGGTTACAGTTATATGCACTATTCATTAATGGGGGAAATCATACCGCCCTTTGTTATATACATGTGCCCTTTAAGGCAGGTTTGACTGTATATATAAATAGATCCGTCAAAATCTCACATTAATTTACGACATAATGACAGAACTAAGCCATTTTAAGGATACGTTTTAGCCCTGTCACGATTTTATGATTGTTGTTGCAAGGTAGAATATTTATTTAAATCGGCTTCTTTCGTTTTCTTTTCTGTGTTTGAGGATTGTAGAGAAGTGGGTAGTGTTGTTGTGGTTTATAATATTGTCTACCATAACATGAAGTTTGGTGATACCAAATGAGTAGACAAAAACCGTAAGTCGACGAAGGACAAATAATACAATGGCTAAGCGAACAAGAACAAAATGACAAACAATGATCCACGAAACACTACACAGAACGGTGGGAGTGAAGTGTCCCGGAAGGATAACCAGCTACTGCTTCACTAGTGGTACGCGTCATGTTACTCTTGTTAAGCATTAAATGATGTCATGAAAAAGGAAAGGTGGTTTGGTTTATGTTTATGGTGTTTAACGCCACTTTCAACAATACTTCAGTTGTATCGTGGCGGTGAGTTTCATTGGTGGAGGAAACCGGAGTACCCACAGAAAACCACCAACCTGTCGCATGTCACTGACAAACGTTATCACATAATTGTGTATCGAGTACACATCGCCTGAGCGGGGTTAGAACTCACAACGAACTAAGGAAAGGAGAACGGGATTATGACTACGACAAACGGAGCATATGAGTGGTAATATATGACACAGATAACGGCTAGCCAAGTCATGATGGCGACCGTAAAACTTCCGCAGTGATCACTTCAACTTGACCACAAGGGAATCTTATTTCATTAATTTCCCTGTGAACAACCCTCTATCAAGGAAAGTTTGACATGAACCATAGACTCTGGAATACCGTTTCAACCAAGAGATATACCCTCCATGCCCAGGTGTTGCTGCACAAAATGGAGAGTTCATAATAGGAAAATGAAATGAAAAAGGAAAATGAAATAATCTCTTTTGTGTGCCGTTTTTAACCGGCCAGCACTGTCAATTTCTAAATATAGTTCAAGGTATGAAACAGACCAAACCTAACTGTATCCGCAATGCCCTTTATTTTAAGTTCTATGGAAAACATGGAATCAATATACCAGACTAACTCTATATCTACAAACTTACTTGGTTCATAGTACTCTGACAATCTAATCGGGACTGGTTTATGACGGGCTACCAGACTAACTCTATTTATATTTACTTCTGTGCACATTTCCTTGGTGGTAATCTATTTAAAGAAAATGATTGGCTATAAACTACTGAGTTTCTGGTTTCACATATTCTCATTTCAAGGTTTAATTTCTATGCAACTTATTATGTACCTAAAATGATTATTCCTATCAATTTTCATGTAAATCTGTGTTATGATTACCATGGCTGCCACCGGTGGTAATTTTGAATACCTAATCGTATATCTACACATAGTGGGCAACATTTCTGTGAAGAGGGAAACAACTTACAAGTCTTCCACACTTTGTTTGAGTGACTAAATCACCATTCTATTTTGTTTGGGAGACTAAATTACTATTGTATTTTGTTTGGGAGACTAAATTACCATTCAATTTTGTTTGGGAGTCTAAATTACCATTATGTTTGGTTTGGGAGACTAAATTACCATTATAGACTATTTACAGGATGCTAGCACTTGTATATTAATACAAGTCATCGGCATAATATTTTGACTGAATGGGAGCTCAGATGCATGTCTGGACGTAATAGTTTAATATGTTGGTGTTTTGTTTGGCTGACACAGACTTTATTTAATTTCTTAAAATTCAATTATACATACGCCATCAAAGTAGAGGTTAATTTGACGGAATGCTTTCTCTGACTTTTTAAATAGTCCTCCTGTTTGGCTGGTATTTAGTGTATCTAAGTCAGCATCCATGCCGGTAGGGATTGATATTTCTAGATACCCCATTGTACTTTGGCCTCCTCTTGCCCAACTAAAAACAAAAGTATAAGATTAGAAGAATATTTAAATGTAAAATGGGTTATTGGTTTTGGTTTTATATATTTATTATATATACTCACTTACACATGAGTAATACACATGTTTGGTGAACAGATCACACTATTTATTATATATACTCACTTTGACATGAGTAATACACATGTTTGGTGAACAGATCACACTATTTATTATATATACTCACTTTGACATGAGTAATACACATGTATTTGTATTTACATATTTGGTGAACAGATCACACTATTTATTATATATACTCACTTTGACATGAATAATACACATGTATTTGTATTTACATATTTGGTGAACAGATCACACTATTTATTATATATACTCACTTTGACATGAGTAATACACATGTATTTGTATTTACATATTTGGTGAACAGATCACACTATTTATTATATATACTCACTTTGACATGAGTAATACACATGTATTTGTATTTACATATTTGGTGAACAGATCACACTATTTATTATATATACTCACTTTGACATGAGTAATACACATGTATTTGTATTTACATATTTGGTGAACAGATCACACTATTTATTATATATACTCACTTTGACATGAGTAATACACATGTATTTGTATTTACATATTTGGTGAACAGATCACACTATTTATTATATATACTCACTTTGACATGAGTAATACACATGTATTTGTATTTACATATTTGGTGAACAGATCACACTATTTATCATATATACTCACTTTGACATGAGTAATACACATGTATTTGTATTTACATATTTGGTGAACAGATCACACTATTTATTATATATACTCACTTTGACATGAGTAATACACATGTATTTGTATTTACATATTTGGTGAACAGATCACACTATTTATTATATATACTCACTTTGACATGAGTAATACACATGTATTTGTATTTACATATTTGGTGAACAGATCACACTATTTATTATATATACTCACTTTGACATGAGTAATACACATGTATTTGTATTTACATATTTGGTGAACAGATCACACTATTTATTATATATACTCACTTTGACATGAGTAATACACATGTATTTGTATTTACATATTTGGTGAACAGATCACACTATTTATTATATATACTCACTTTGACATGAGTAATACACATGTATTTGTATTTACATATTTGGTGAACAGATCACACTATTTATTATATATACTCACTTTGACATGAGTAACACACATGTATTTGTATTTACATATTTGGTGAACAGATCACACTATTTATTATATATACTCACTTTGACATGAGTAATACACATGTATTTGTATTTACATATTTGGTGAACAGATCACACTATTTATTATATATACTCACTTTGACATGAGTAATACACATGTATTTGTATTTACATATTTGGTGAACAGATCACACTATTTATTATATATACTCACTTTGACATGAGTAATACACATGTATTTGTATTTACATATTTGGTGAACAGATCACACTATTTATTATATATACTCACTTTGACATGAGTAATACACATGTATTTGTATTTACATATTTGGTGAACAGATCACACTATTTATTATATATACTCACTTTGACGTGAGTAATACACATGTATTTGTATTTACATATTTGGTGAACAGATCACACTATTTATTATATATACTCACTTTGACATGAGTAATACACATGTATTTGTATTTACATATTTGGTGAACAGATCACACTATTTATTATATATACTCACTTTGACATGAGTAATACACATGTATTTGTATTTACATATTTGGTGAATAGATCACACTATTTATTATATATACTCACTTTGACATGAGTAATACACATGTATTTGTATTTACATATTTGGTGAACAGATCACACTATTTATTATATATACTCACTTTGACATGAGTAACACACATGTATTTGTATTTACATATTTGGTGAACAGATCACACTATTTATTATATATACTCACTTTGACATGAGTAATACACATGTATTTGTATTTACATATTTGGTGAACAGATCACACTATTTATTATATATACTCACTTTGACATGAGTAATACACATGTATTTGTATTTACATATTTGGTGAACAGATTACACTATTTATTATATATACTCACTTTGACATGAGTAATACACATGTATTTGTATTTACATATTTGGTGAACAGATCACACTATTTATTATATATACTCACTTTGACATGAGTAATACACATGTATTTGTATTTACATATTTGGTGAACAGATCACACTATTTATTATATATACTCACTTTGACATGAGTAATACACATGTATTTGTATTTACATATTTGGTGAACAGATCACACTATTTATTATATATACTCACTTTGACATGAGTAATACACATGCATTTGTATTTACATATTTGGTGAACAGATTACACTATTTATTATATATACTCACTTTGACATGAGTAATACACATGTATTTGTATTTACATATTTGGTGAACAGATCACACTATTTATTATATATACTCACTTTGACATGAGTAATACACATGTATTTGTATTTACATATTTGGTGAACAGATCACACTATTTATTATATATACTCACTTTGACATGAGTAATACACATGTATTTGTATTTACATATTTGGTGAACAGATCACACTATTTATTATATATACTCACTTTGACATGAGTAATACACATGTATTTGTATTTACATATTTGGTGAACAGATCACACTATTTATTATATATACTCACTTTGACATGAGTAATACACATGCATTTGTATTTACATATTTGGTGAACAGATCACACTATTTATTATATATACTCACTTTGACATGAGTAATACACATGTATTTGTATTTACATATTTGGTGAACAGATCACACTATTTATTATATATACTCACTTTGACATGAGTAATACACATGTATTTGTATTTACATATTTGGTGAACAGATCACACTATTTATTATATATACTCACTTTGACATGAGTAATACACATGTATTTGTATTTACATATTTGGTGAACAGATCACACTATTTATTATATATACTCACTTTGACACGAGTAATACACATGTATTTGTATTTACATATTTGGTGAACAGATCACACTATTTATTATATATACTCACTTTGACATGAGTAATACACATGTATTTGTATTTACATATTTGGTGAACAGATCACACTATTTATTATATATACTCACTTTGACATGAGTAATACACATGTATTTGTATTTACATATTTGGTGAACAGATCACACTATTTATTATATATACTCACTTTGACATGAGTAATACACATGTATTTATATTTACATATTTGGTGAACAGATCACACTATTTATTATATATACTCACTTTGACATGAGTAATACACATGTATTTGTATTTACATATTTGGTGAACAGATCACACTATTTATTATATATACTCACTTTGACATGAGTAATACACATGTATTTGTATTTACATATTTGGTGAACAGATCACACTATTTATTATATATACTCACTTTGACATGAGTAATACACATGTATTTGTATTTACATATTTGGTGAACAGATCACACTATTTATTATATATACTCACTTTGACATGAGTAATACACATGTATTTGTATTTACATATTTGGTGAACAGATCACACTATTTATTATATATACTCACTTTGACATGAGTAATACACATGTATTTGTATTTACATATTTGGTGAACAGATCACACTATTTATCATATATACTCACTTTGACATGAGTAATACACATGTATTTGTATTTACATATTTGGTGAACAGATCACACTATTTATTATATATACTCACTTTGACATGAGTAATACACATGTATTTGTATTTACATATTTGGTGAACAGATTACACTATTTATTATATATACTCACTTTGACATGAGTAATACACATGTATTTGTATTTACATATTTGGTGAACAGATGACACTATTTAATTATACTAACATACATCAAATTGGTGCGTTTGTATGTCAAAGTTACACATCGGTTTGAATGAGTAAGTGCTCTTGTAGTTCCCTGTTATCTTGATTTCCTGTTGTTTAAAGGCTATACAACTATACAAAGAAACTAATGTATGCCTACATACAGCTACTATGCTATGTTAATATGACATAGCTGGTCAGATCAGTGTATACATGTACTATGATTGAAGGTGTTGGGAGTAGCAACACTTATTTACAATTAAACATGATCACTGACTGTTGTATTTTGTGGGGTTCGTGTTGCTCGATCTTTAGTTTTCTATGTAATGTTTTATAGATCGTTGTTTGTCCTTTCCTCCTTTTGCTTTTGGCCATTGTGTTGTCTGTCCTTCTTTTGGCCATTGTGTTGTCTGTTCTTCTTTTTTTGGACATTGTGTTGTCTGTTCTTCTTCTTTTGGCCATTGTGTTGTCTGTTCTTCTTTTGGCCATTGTGTTGTCTGTTCTCCTTTTGCTTTTGGCCATTGTGTTGTCTGTTCTTCTTCTTTTGGCCATTGTGTTGTCTGTTCTTCTTTTGGCCATTGTGCTGTCTGTTCTTCTTTTGGCCATTGTGTTGTCTGTTCTTCTTCTTTTGGTCATTGTGTTGTCTGTTCTTCTTCTTTTGGCCATTGTGTTGTCTGTTCTTCTTCTTTTGGCCATTGTGTTGTCTGTTCTTCTTCTTTTGGCCATTGTGTTGTCTGTTCTTCTTCAATTTACTGATTCAAACTACCCCTTTGGTATCTTCAAACTCTTCTTGTACATGAATAAAAATAAAATATTCTTATACTTCATAAACACTATTACAACTATGTACTATGTACAACACTATTACCTAAAACATGTCCTTAGCTTGAATCCTTTGACAGAATCGTTCAATATGAGAGCTATTAATCTAAATGCTGGCTCTCTCAGCTCGGCATGTACATTGAAATAAACTGCAGCCTATAAAAAAGACATACGGTTAATTGATTTATGATATAAAAAATAGAATTTGGGTGTTTAAGGGTTAAATGAACAATCTAAGCATATGAATAGCGATCTTCAAACCCAAATAAGGACATCTTTAGACACGAAGCAATATTACAAGAGGGGACATAGATACCCAGCACAAGCTTGTTAATATTGTCTCTATTATTAATCTATTCTTAGTGTTTTAAATATATAATATTTTGTTTGTGTTTTGAGATACAAAATAGACGTGGCACATCGCCATTTTGTATTCCATTATTCCATTTGGTGTAGCAAGAGAACTAAGAGACAGACGATAAAAATAGATCTGGTTGAAAGTTTGTATAACTTTATATTTCAATCTATAAATTCCAGTTTTCAACTTCATTTCTGTACAAACCAATATTAATAGTTTTAGTGTGGTTTGTGTTACTCGATCTTTAGTTTTTTATGTGTATGTTTTGTAGATCGTTGTTTGTCCTTTTGTACTTTTTTCTTTTGGTCATTGTGTTGTCTGTTCTTCTTCGATTTACGAATTCTGATTACCCCTTTGGTATCTTCAAACTCTTTTTTATGCAAACCGTTTACGTCGTTTACTGGTATCCAACTTTGTTTGTTGATTGTTAATGGTGGAAGCTCCAATGAATAACGGAACGCAAGAACAAAATCATCAATATGTATCTACAATATTTACGTTATATGATCAGTGAAAATTACATGCAGAAAAGGCTTGAGAACAAAGTAATCGGCGACGCTACGCGTGGTCAATACAGAACATAAGACAGTGGTATTGTTTACATACACTTATTGATAGTGGAACTTGCTTTGATTTGTAATCAGAAAGGCGACTTAGGAATACAATATATTTACTTAGATAATGTAACTCACCTCCACCAGACATAGTCCTGTACCATTACCCTGTACAGAAACCTTCCTCACACTGTTTGGAATCTAGACAAATTGAAAAAGAAAAAAAACATGGAATTTTACACTGTCAAATTACACAGTACACAAATATGACTTTGTTTATTTTACTGTTATCTACTTCACTAATAAAACTGGCCGCCACGATATAACTGAAATATTAGACGCCATAACCATAACTCCTAGTATCCATATTGTCTATCACTTTACCGATAGACTTTGTAATTTCTAACAGTCATTAGTATGATAATGGTTTAAAACCAGTAATCAATACGTGTATTTTGACAATAAATCAGTAATCATAATAATAATATATTTTCAAAATACCATTAAAATATGTTGTTGAATTTATTTTCGTTTTAATTGATTATATAGTGACATCACATTGATAAAAGAAATTAGTCTACAATACATCAAGATGACGCATATATCACTAGATATAAAAAAGACATGGTATTCTAATGGGAACCAAAACCACCCCACTTGCCGAATTGATTTTCGCTTTCGCCATGGTGTACAGTTCATCCAAGGGCTGCTTATGAAAGATTAAACAATAAAAGATAACATTTTGCCGTAGTCATTCATTTCAGCTTTTCGATAAAAGATGAAGTTTTGTCACTTAATATCTCCAGTTGTGATGATGGTGTACCGTTAGTATATAAAACACGATTTTTGCAGTGGCAGCATGCCTGCTTCCCCTGATTATCGATTTTTTGTATCTTTGTATTGAAATGCTATTATTTAGTTTTTTGGAACACTACTTTGTCTATATGCCAAATTACTCAATAAGGGAATACAAATACCAATATCCAGTCAACCCATGTTAAAACTCACAACACATAATGGCTTCCCTGAATCATTTCTTAAACGAACATAAAATCTATCTCTCAAATGTGTTTATGGGTACTGTTGCTTTATTATGTAATCTGGTTTACAGATATAGTTGCCGATTAAAAGAAATTAAATCGCTGATTGTAGACCAAGTTACCACATATATTATTTGATTTGTTTAATTACAAACAAAGTTGAAACCGTGTTTATTATTCTGAGCATGCATTTCTCTATTTTGTCGAAATTAAGAGCTACAATAAATAAAGCTTAACGAAGTCATAAGTTATTATCATACTAAAATACTCACATCTTCACTCTGTAGTACCAGTGAGTTAGAGTTATCTACGTTAAATGTTTTACCAGACCATGTATTGCCTTTGGCATTCATAGCTATCTTGAAATTGGGAACATATATCTTCTCACCAAGACCGGAGAGTGCCTGAAGTGCTACCACAGTATCCTGGAGAATATAATAAAATACGAGTGATACGTGTACGGGACATTTCTGAGCAGATATATATATATAAAAGACTAATCATTTCTTTGGCGCCATAGCATATCACTTTTTATAAATAAATGTGCTTGGTTACAAAACAATAAGCGTTACATGTTAAAATATACTCCTTATGTACTCAAATGAACGCTATATTGTAAGTATACGAATTGTTTGGTTAAATCAATGAGATTTGTCTTCAAATATATTTGTTCATATTTAAGATTTATTTATTCAAATATAGGTGTTATCTATTAAAAGCTACGTGTATGTTTTTGTGTTTTTTGTTTGTTTAAATACGAATTTTTAGTCTATATAAAAGCGTTATTTCTTCAAACATGGGCGTATGATCGTGTTCTAGTGTAAGAGTTGTAAGCATTATTTGTTCAAATATATCTCTTCATTGTTAGTCATTGACGTGATAGTATATACTTTCATCCTGAAATTGAGTGATTTTGAATACTAATAAAGGTGGTCAAATACACTTCAGCGTTATTTAGTCATGGACATAATAGATTTTCTGATACCTGATTCATGTAGAACGACAGTAAGAAACGGAAACAGCATAAGCGCAGACTACACAAAGGGCACAAAACGATTATAACGACGCTTGCTTCATGTATTTGCGGACAATGTTAAACTTGTATTGGACTCATTGACATTGCAGGAAAACACAATAAACGAACATTGTCCGTAAATATTAAATTATTTTGCACTCGCTGGGAATCAGGCGTGAAAAGCTCGTCAAAGACTCACTTTTCTACCTATTTCTAAAGTTCCTACAAATAAATTTTATATTTTCTGACAATGTAGTATATTGTATATATATTGTATTACTTAAACTTTTGAGTAGCCAATAATTTTAACAAATTACCATTGTTGAAATGAACCGGTTTAGTACATTCATACAAGATAAAATACATAGATTGCCCGTGTTTTGTATTTCGTAGAAAGAAGATTACAAACCTGTGTTGAGATATAGCCGCCATTAGAGTTACGTTGTCTACCTAACCATTTAAGTATTTTGATACCATTAGTAGTATCATCTCGTTTGTTATAAGCTAATAGTATATATGACGTCGTTTCTACATCTAATGCTCTGACTTTTGTTTCTGGTGGGTTCCAAGTAGACTTCCACGGCTGTATTATATCTGCTTCTGTAGCCGGCCAAGTCCAAAACTTCTCATCGGCTGAAAAGATATGTGATTGGTAACAGTATTTATAGCATAGTAATAGAAATTGAAGTCGTTTACTAAATTAACAACTAAATTTTACGTTATGGATTAATTTGAATTATGCTTTTATTTTTTCACGTGTCTAACCAGGTTATAGATTAACAGATTGGTTTATTGAATCTTGATTTATATTAAATGAAAAAAAAAACAATATCACACCATCAGAAAAATTCTAAAATATTATAAGCAGAATGTATACCATACCTCTAATACCCATATACATGACCACACTCGTCTGTGGCCAATAAGCTATAACCTAATTTGAATTTCTTTATGGTGATTTGCTACAATTGTATTCTATTACCTCTGGTGACTGCCTTCTTCTCAAGTGTCGTCAATAGCTGCTCCTTAATAGGATGGTTTACAAGAGTTAAAGCATAAAACACAATAGCTAACTCATACAGATTGGCAATGGATGCTGGAGCTCCGTTCGCTATGAAAGCCGTTGTTTTTGTAATGGCAGCATCCACTTGTTGTTTAATCTAAAATAAACACATCGAATACATCATAATAATTAAGTGATCGACTGTGATTAATCTTATATCAATTAACATATAATATCACTGTTTGTGGAACATCTGGTCAATGCATTTAATGCTGAATAGCTGAATAAAATGTTGATAACTCGTCCTGGTCAATGATTCTACCTTAGCTATTAAAATGTCGATAACTCGTCCTGATCAATGAATCTACCTTAGCTATTAAAATGTCGATAACTCGTCCTGGTCAAAGATTCTACATTAGCTATTAAAATGTCGATAACTCGTCCTGGTCAATGATTCTACCTTAGCTATTAAAATGACGATAACTCGTCCTGGTCAATGATTCTACCTTAGCTAATAAAATGTCGATAACTCGTCCTGGTCAATGATTCTACCTTAGCTATTAAAATGTCGATAACTCGTCCTGGTCAATGATTCTACCTTAGCTATTAAAATGTCGATAACTCGTCCTGGTCAATGATTCTACCTTAACTATTAAAATGTTGATAACTCGTCCTGGTCAATGAATCTACCTTAGCTATTAAAATGTCGATAACTCGTCCTGGTCAATGATTCTACCTTAGCTATTAAAATGTCGATAACTCCTCCTGGTCAATGATTCTACCTTAGCTATTAAAATGTTGATAACTCGTCCTGGTCAATGAATCTACCTTAGCTATTAAAATGTCGATAACTCGTCCTGGTCAATGAATCTACCTTAGCTATTAAAACGTCGATAACCCGTCCTGGTCAATGATTCTACCTTTGCTATTAAAATGTCGATAACTCGTCCTGGTCAATGATTTTACCTTAGCAAATAAAATGTCGTCGATAACTCGTCCTGATCAATTATTCTAACTTAGTTGAATAAAATGTGGACGACTTGGTCTGGTCATCAGTTCTTATTTATCTATAATATAAAAACGTACCGATAATTCGACTTGGTCTTTGGCTCTGGCTTCATGTAGAGCTATTAGTACAAATGCTGCTAGGCTTCTTTTACTTGATGTAGAACCACCCTAAAGATAAGTAATACTAAGTGATAGAATAAAATAACATAGGTTTTCAAAACTAAAATACGAAACAGATAGTATAGTATCAAAAATACGAAACAGATAGTATAGTATCATCATGTTATTGGATATCTACTGTGATTTTACATTGCACTGTTTTTATATTTTACATTGTACTGTTTTTATATTTTACATTGTACTGTTTTTATATTTTACATTGCACTGTTTTTATATATTACTTTGCAGTTTTTATATTTTACATTGTACTGTTTTTATATTTTACATTGTACTGTTTTTATATATTACATTGTACTGTTTTTATATTTTACATTGTACTGTTTTTATATTTTGCATTGTACTGTTTTTATATATTACATTGTACTGTTTTTATATTTTACATTGTACTGTTTTTATATATTACTTTGCAGTTTTTATATTTTACATTGTACTGTTTTTATATTTTACATTGTACTGTTTTTATATTTTACATTGTACTGTTTTTATATTTTACATTGCACTGTTTTTATATATTACTTTGCAGTTTTTATATTTTACATTGTACTGTTTTTATATTTTACATTGCACTGTTTATATATTTTACATTGCACTGTTTTTATATTTTACATTGCACTGTTTTTATATTTTACATTGCACTGTTTTTATATTTTACATTGCAGTTTTTATATTTTACATTGTATTGTTTTTATAATTTACATTGCACTGGTTTTTTTTTACATTGCACTGTTTATATGTTTTACATTGCACTGTTTTTATATTTTACATTGCACTGTTTTTATATTTTACATTGCACTGTTTTTATATTTTGCATTGTACTTTTTTATATATTACATTGTACTGTTTTTACATTTTACATTGTACTGTTTTTATATTTTACATTGCACTGTTTATATATTTTACATTGCACTGTTTTTATATTTTACATTGCACTGTTTTTATATTTTACATTGCACTGTTTTTATATTTTACATTGCAGTTTTTATATTTTACATTGTATTGTTTTTATAATTTACATTGCACTGTTTTTATATTTAACATTGCAGTTTTTATATTTTACATTGTACTGTTTTTATATTTTACATTGCACTGTTTATATATTTTACATTGCACTGTTTTTATATTTTACATTGCACTGTTTTTATATTTTACATTGCACTGTTTTTATATTTTACATTGCAGTTTTTATATTTTACATTGTATTGTTTTTATAATTTACATTGCACTGTTTTTATATTTTACATTGCAGTTTTTATATTTTACATTGTACTGTTTTTATATTTTACATTGCACTGTTTATATATTTTACATTGCACTGTTTTTATATTTTACCTTGCACTGTTTTTATATTTTACATTGCACTGTTTTTATATTTTACATTGCACTGTTTATATATTTTACATTGCACTGTTTTTATATTTTACATTGCACTGTTTTTATATTTTACATTGTACTGTTTTTATATTTTACATTGCACTGTTTATATATTTTACATTGCACTGTTTTTATATTTTACATTGCACTGTTTTTATATTTTACATTGCACTGTTTTTATATTTTACATTGCACTGTTTTTATGTTTTACATTGCAGTTTTTATATTTTACATTGTATTGTTTTTATATTTTACATTGCACTGTTTTTATATTTTACATTGCACTGTTTTTATATTTTACATTGCACTGTTTTTATATTTTACATTGCACTGTATTGATAGATTTATTTTGAATTGCATTATTATTGTTATTATTATTACTATATTAAGTATTTTACATTGTACTACATTGAGGTTTATTCTTTGCATTGTACTGTATTGTGATTTTGTACTAATTTACGTTTTTGTATTGTATTAAAATCTAATTCAACCCACCATTTCTTTAGAAATGCCTGTACCAAGTCAGGGTCATTACGGTTTTCACAGTTTTTCGGTTGTTGACTGATTTTGTCTGTTTATATACTTATGAGTTTTAACTTTCCCTTTGTAAGATTGTTCGGAGTTCGGTAATTTTGTTATTACCTTTATTACATCAATGCCTTTGTATTTTATTTTATCATATACTTATAGTTGATAACGCATGTTACTACCATGTGGTATAACATTTAAAAACTAATGAAATACAATAGACATCTTCCCGATATTACCTTAGCAGGCTGATATAAAATAATATCACACACCCCTTTTCCGTAATACATGTAGGTATCACATAGTAACTCGTCAATTTCCGGAAATGTTTTCCTGTGCCACGTATGTGATAGAAAGATCATAACATGGCTTTTTTTCATATCAGATGAATACCGGCTCTCTGGCTGAACAGGGGTATAATATGAAAAATGTCATGTGTATGCATCACCAATTAATTCATATGGGGAGTTTACATTGTACTGTAATGAAGATTTTATATCCACAAAGGTTTCTGTTTTATAATGTATTGATTTTTTTAAAATTTATATTGTATATTCGGTCGTTGTATTGTAGTAGAGTTTTTATATTGTGGTAATGATAACAAAGCCATCTAATTGTTGCATCTTAAACAAAATAGTATTTAAAAGGAATATGTTCCTACTTCCTAGAGTCTCTTTTCTTCAAGACAAAACTCTAACCCTTACTTAATATAACATGTCATTTGTTTTGCGCTCTCCATAATTTGAAGGACTTTGCTGTCCATCCTTTTGACATTATTACTATTTAAGTTAGATAAGATACCAGACATCTAGTGGATGTAAATTCATGGGAAATTACATTATCAGAACTGCAGAAGCACATATCTTAAGCCATGCGAATGTAATCAATAGAAAACCGAATCCCTTAATTAGTCTACATTGCTTTAATTAGATAGTATCTATACTATATATAGCTACCAGTATGAATCTAATATATTCTGCTTGTTTCTTCTCAAGTTTACAATTAAAAATTTACATACATATGGATATATATGATCGATCATTTATACAAGGAAAGGCATACATATTTATCATAGTTTGCTGGTCTCATTAGGTTTGTTTGACAGATACAGTATTTTATTATCAAAAGAAGTGGCATGTATTAAACATTAGAGATATGTTTTTCCGGATGTGTACCCAAGCGATAGAGTCCGAGTTATAAGAGGCAGTAACTGCTTGCCCTTCGTGGACGCCTGGGTTCTCCGTAGGGGACTGTATTGCTCATCCTTTTAGTATTCTGTGCTGTTTTTTTTTGCTTTGTTTTTTGTTTGTCTTCGTCTTGTGTCTTGTTTACTCACTGTTGCAAGTTTCTCTGGATTGTACATTCTTGATTGCCCATTCTCTAACGTTTATTTAATGTCGTATATATTAATGTCACCTGCATTTCTTTATGTAGTATAATGCCTGGTTCATTAAATACACCAGACGGTGTCTGCTGTTTCAAAAGCCATTTGATAGCCTTGGTCATCACTTTAATATCAATGAAAGTAAACTCCGCAGCTTGGGCGAATGACTTGACTACAAATGCAGTCAACCTGTAATACAATAAGTGTATAATTATAATAGTTGTAATGACAGGAAAGAACACGGTTGTTATTTCCGATTTCAGCATCATGATGAAAGATATATAATGGTTGTTAATTATTAATGATATATAATAATAAGATAATAACGATCTCTATGATGACGGGATAAAGATCAGGCGTTCTTCCATCAATCTCTATGATGACGAGATAATGAACAGGTGTTATTTTCATCGATCACTATGATGACAAGATAACGAAAAGGGTATATTTTCATAGATCACTATGATGACGGGATAAATAACAGGTGTTATTTCCATCGATCACTACAAACAGGTGTTATTTTCATCGATCTCTATGACGAGATAAATAACAGGTGTTATTTCCAGCGATCACTAAGATGACGGGATAAGTAACAAGGAAGTTACTGAACCAACGGTTCCTTTAGGTAAAGTTGAAGTCATCACTTCGAAAATGTTACGGTCGCCACCATGACTTATATGTAGTTGACCGCTATGGAATACCTGTGTCACAAATGACCACGGATATGTTCCACTTGTCGTAAACACTTCTCGATCCTTTCCTCATTCACGACTTATTACCGGGTTTGTAACTAGATTAACACGACGAGTGCCACTAGTGGAGCAGGAACTGCTTACCCTTCCGGAGCACCTGAGTTCACCCCCCGGTTTTTAGTGGGGTTCGTGTTACTCGATCTTTAGTTTTATATGTATGTTTTGTAGATCGTTGTTTGTCCTTTTGTACTTTTTCTTTTGGCCATTGTGTTGTCTGTTCTTCTTCGATATACGAATTCTGATTGCCCCTTTGGTATAAACATATTTATTCATGATAAACTGGTATAATGTTACAATACACACAAAATTTGTTTGAACATGACAGGATTCGGAAACAAGCTTTGGTATCATTAAACTCTTCTAACAGGTGTTATTTTCATCGATCACTATGAGGACGGGATAAGTAACAGATGTTATTTCCAGCGACCACTAAGATGACGGGATAAGTAACATATGTTACTTCCATCGATCACTAAGATGACGGGATAAGTAACAGATGTTATTTCCAGCGATCACTAAGATGACGGGATAAGTAACATATGTTACTTCCATCGATCACTAAGATGACGGGATAAGTAACATATGCTATTTCCATCGATCACTAAGATGACGGGATAAGTAACATATGCTATTTCCATCGATCACTAAGATGACGGGATAAAGAACAGGTGTTATTTCAAGAAGGTTTGATTACTCACCATGATATAATGAACATCCAATGATTAATCGCAAATGACATAGCTAATCTAACAATGATCAACCGCCATTACATGTTCAAATATATACTGAAGTGTTGACATAGCTTACCATGTGGTTCCGCTTCTGTCGTTAGTACCAAAAGCACTGAATGAGCCATCATGGTGTACAAATGACAATTCTCTCTGATAACCTGCATTGGAAAAAAATAACGGTAATTAAGCTGTTGTATTATGTTTATCATTTAATATATTTCTTGTTTCAAAATTTCTTTTCAAAAACTGGACTCGACCGAGAAAGAACTAAACAACTAAAACACATGTGAGCATTTCAATACCACACATTCTTGAAAAATGAAAAATATTTAACATTAAATGTATGTAAATTGATGTTGATGAAGGAAATTAAAAAAGAAACGAAAGAAAGAGAAATCTAGATAATAAAATGAAAGAGTAAGAACAGAGGCTCTTCATGAAATCCAATCTAACGGACACTATGTAAGAAATACATAGTGTCCATCATAAGCATATAAACATTCTTCATGATTAATATCCATTTCACGGAGAAACTAAAATTGACAATCAGTACCCCAATCAACACATTGCACTGGCTAACACATCATACTTTCCCTTAACAAGAAAGTTGTGTCGGAAAAGACCAGTATCCACAATGTTCATGTAAGTGGGTGTAGTACATCATTCTTAACTTAGAGCGGAGATTCCAACATTGTCATAGCGAAAACTGGATTCAGCTTTGAAACCTAGCAATGGAATCTGCTTAATAAATATATATGTAGCATATTTAGGCTTGACAATGTACGATGCTATCACGGTTTTCACAGTTTTCCGATTGTTGACTGATTTTGTCTGTTTATATACTTATGAGTTTTGACTTTCCCTTTGCAAGATTGCTCGGAGTTCGGTAATTTTGTTATCACCCTTAGTACATAAAGTAATAAATATATTTCTACTAGTTAGGCAACTTAGACAATAAGGGTAATAACAAAATTACCGAACTCCGAACAATCTTACAAAGGGAAAGTCAAAACTCATAATTATATAAACAGACAAATCAGTCAACAACCGGAAAACTGTGAAAACCGTAATGACCCTGACTTGGTACAGGCATTTCTAAAGAAATGGTGGGTTGAATCAGATTTTAAGGCGCCAAACCTCCCGCTCTCATTACGATTCAAAGGTTGCGGCTGTCACTGTAACAGTATTCAAATACAGGAACAAAATAGGTAAAATAGTTGTCAAAGTAGTACCATATTCGGTGACGTAAATGTCAAAAATATTGACAACAAAAATATCCTTGACATTTTTGACTTCTTTATCTTTATACATTTTCACTATATGAAAATGCATCGCTTATAATTTTTTCTGCAGAGACGGAATATATTTCGACAAGATCTTGGTATCGGAATATAAACTTTTTAAGAGATCGAATAAGGCGAATCTTTTTATAGCCCTGGTCCAGTAGCCTGTTTCTCAGATGAAGATGACGTTTCAGGAAATCAGAATAATTGCTACTGGCCCTTGCATAGCGAATCAATTGCGAGATGTAAACACCATATGCAGGAGAAGCTGGTATATTGCTGCACATGTTTGGAAAATTTATGATTTTAAAATTGAAGTCGTCCCGCTTATCATAAATTTTAGTACTGAGTTGACCACTGTCGTCAAATTCGAGGTATAAGTCCAAAAATGATGCGGACGAAGCTGTATCGGTGGTCTCTTTAACTTCCAGCTCTGGAGGATATATCAATGGAAGAAATTCTGCAAATCTAGAATTATTGATAGATAAAACGTCATCAATATACCTGTATGTGAAATTAAAGGCTCTAGCCTCATGAATCTTCTTATCTTTTACAAGCTTTTGAAGAAACTCCGACTCATATGAGTATAGAAATAAATCGGCTAGAAGAGGGGCACAATTCGTACCCATTGGTATGCCGACGACCTGCTGAAACAGTGTCCCTCCAAAGGAGACAAATATGTTATCGATGAGGAACTCCAGCATACTGATCACTTGTTCCTCAGAGTAGCATGTTTTACCTTTTTGAATTTTGTTTGAAAAATATGTGGAATTGTAGCCTAACACAACAAATTTTGAGCCATAGTTTCTATGACTAAAAGCTTTATGAATTGTTTCTTTTAAGCGGGTTTTTAATTTGTCATGCGGTAGGGTGGTATATAGAGTTGAAAAATCAAAAGTTTTGATGGAGGATACCTGAGAGAAAGATCTTGATTTCAGGTAATCCAAAAGATCTTTAGAGTTTTTCAAAATCCACATGTGATTTATGCCACTACGCGAGTAAACAGTTTCACAATATTTATGTTGTCCCTCTTTTACTGCAGACAGAATCTTTGTCAGGTGAATAGACAATTCTTTCGTCGAACAAGTTGATGATCCCGCTATGTACCTTTCTTTGTATGGTGTCTTACGGAGTTTAGGTATCCAATATAAATAGGGTAAATCCTCAGACTCTTTACCAGAGGGAATGTTTAAAGAGGTCATGAATGATCTGTGGTTAGCTAGGATTTCATCTTTGTCGAACGAAGTTGGTTTGTATGTGGTATTACTAGAGGTGTTGCTATTTATGCCTAATTCCTTGATTAGGCATTCGAAGTAATATGATTTACATACAAACACGATATTGTTGGAAGCCTTGTCCGCAGGAACGATAACATATTTGTCATGAAGAGAGGAAAGACACTTAACAGCTTCTTGGTCTTTAAATACAGACTTAGGTCGACTATTAACACAATTTTTGAGTTTGTGAATCCGACCTTGTACTAGAGACCTAATTGTTCTAACCCAATCTGACAAGGACTCTAACTCAGGATCTTGGTCTACTTCTCTCTTTATCCACCTTCTGGCATAATCTTCAACAGCATCCATAATTATCTTGAAATTATGTTTCCAATTGATGTGTTGAGGTTCTCTGAATTTAGGACCATGAGAAATCACCTTTCGGAGACTCTCATGTTGAATGATATTCAGATCACCAGTGATTACATGTCCAGATGGGTTGCATTGAAAAGGAGAGTGGAAGCAGTCACAAGTCAGAGGGTTCTTAAGGTACTCTTCTATGTTAATATCTTGCAATGCTTCTTTGTAGTTGAAAATTTTACGGCCAATGCTGTTAGTGTAGCTATAGGAGACAATGGGAACAGATCGATTTTTGAAATATGGTGGAATTTCTTTTACGACCTCTTTTCTATTAAGAATGTTGCTGATGTTAATAGCATCGATTCCTTTGTTAGCAAACGGAATATGGAGGAATTTTCTGTTGTTATCATGAAGAGGTTCAGATCGAACTGGTTTAAAAAGACGAAAGGACGCCACGTCACATATAATACTAGACAATCTGTACTTAGGAGAAAAAGGATCTACGCCTCCTTTGTCAAGTCCAAAATCCCTAAGATCTTTGAGGTAGTTTACAGGTAGTGAAAATAAGATTGTACGAATATGATGAATTCCAAGAGGTTTCTGTATATTAGAAAGTAAATCATTAAAAGTATCTTGTAACGTTCTTGGTTTAGAGAACTTTTTAACATTAGGATGTTGAATTCTTTTATGACCATGGCTACGTTTAGTTCTTGGAATAGTATTAAAAAGGCTCATCACGTTGATTTCGTTCCATCCAGGACTTGACAAATTTCCCACTCCTTTGATGTTATCATTGCAACCGTAAGGCATTGCAGTGCCTAATTCTTTTATCCAAAACAACTCTCTATCGGTACGGTAAGGTGTACTAAGTATAGGACTGTTTGTATGATGGTAAATCTTCTCGATGATTCGAACTTTCATCGTCAAACAGCGGTCATGACCCGGTTGATTGAAATGATTATACAAAATCCTGTATTTGGGATCTTTTGCATCATATCGATGTTGGCTCATCCTACTTCGCAATGTTTGACGAGTTTCACCAACATACAAAAGTCCACAGAGTGTACATTCTATGCCGTAAATGACATTTTTAGTAGAACAGTCCAGAGGGTCAAACGATTTGGTGTAGTACGTTTTTCCAGTTAAATTACTTGTAAATTCAGGAGAAGTTATTATCATGACGCATGTTTTACAAGTATTATTTTTGTCAGTTTTTATTTTGCAAGTAGTAATGCATGAAGAAGAGTCACAAGTACCTGGAGATTTAAGACAGTCCGAAATATTAATAGAACAAGATTTTAAAATTTGATACGAATCTGAAGTTTTGAAATAATAATTACACTCTGGCTGAACGTAAAACAAATCGGGGGTATCCCGTAGGATTTTCCGTGGAACGCATATATCATTTGCTACCCTGTTCCATGTAGTAGCAAATGAGGACCTTGTTAACCCGGGTGACGTCCTAGCCGGTATGTTGTCGTTAATTTCGTTATTCATAAATGCTTAAGTAAAGCTACCAAGTTGCAATGACCTCGGGGAAAAAAAATTCCACCAGCAGTGACATTGGGCATGGTTATAATAAATAAGGGTAATAACAAAATTACCGAATTCCGAACAATCTTACAAAGGGAAAGTCAAAACTCATAATTATATAAACAGACAAAATCAGTCAACAACCGGAAAACTGTGAAAACCGTAATACACTAGAGCTTACGAAATATTGTTATATCACAGCAAACAAATAATGGTTCCTTTACATACATACCTGCTTCTAGGAATGTCTCAACTTTGGTTTTGATATCTTCACTAAGTCTGTTAGTTGCCGTCAGATATGTGCTGACAAACACGTTTGGTACAAAACCAATCATATTTTGCTCACCACATCCATATGACATCTTAAGTAGGTCCTCAATTCCTGATAATGTCGGTCCCATTAAGTCACCTTAAATCAACATATGATTTACTTGTTTAATAGTTTTCCTAACTAGAACACATTACACTTCATTCAATTTTAAGCAAGCTAAAATGTGTATTTAGGAAGCTCTTAGGGCAGAATTGACTAGAATCCTATTGTGAGTTCCGTGTAATGATATAATTAAGCAGAATTTTGTTTTGTTTTTTAATGACAGAATTAACCGAAATCAGATATACGGGGGTTAAAGCAACATCAGCTGTAGTTGTGTATACTTCTTGTGCAAATTTCATGTAATTAGTGTAAACATCAATAATTTCACTAATTGTGTATTGGATCAATTTAATTAAACTGATATGTTTTTGTTTTATTTAGATAGAATGTAACCCGATTAATGCTTTCTTGTGCGATTTGTAATAATCCCAAACATAATTAAGAAAATGAAAGAATCCATAAACAAATAAAACATATAGCTGTTGGTATATCACATTCATAATTAACTGTATACAGTAATAGTTATTTATTACTTTGGTTTTATATATGCTATGCATCTAACTAATTGTATTGATAAAATATGAAATGTAATTACACTACATACCGATGACTTGCACCTTTATGAATTCGGAATCTTTCACTAAATTTGGCGGGAAAGATAATTCAATATCTTCTGTAAACTTGTTTTGTTGTCTCAGATCAACCAGTAGTGGAACATTATAGCTTTGCTTGATTCCTTCTGCCTATATTTTGGTAATATAGAACCCAATATAGAATGTTAGACATTTATCATTATAATAAAAAACGCGACATTGTCCATGATTAAAAATTCAGTCAAACCTGCCCATGCGGTCACTTCTATTAAGCAGTCACCTGTATTTACAGGTAATCTGCATGTACTTATACTGTCTTATAAAAAATATGAATTATACTTCTTTTGAGATGTCACATCTCTCATAAAGCATTTGTTATTATAAGACAGCTTTTTCTTTGTCTCAAATGTGACCTCTTCATACAGGTTTGAATGTATAATAAAGATAATTTATTTCTTTATCTAATTAGGCTAGTTGAAACGTAGATATTTTGCAAGCACTTGTATCTCAGATGTAGCATCATGTAACATACTTGATAAAATACACTAATGAAGGCATTGTGGATGAAACGTCTTATAGTTTAAGATAAATTAAAGAACTATTTATAGTGTGCACATTACAATAACTAAAATGCAATAGTTGCCTTCATATGAGCTAAACATCAAAAGTTTTGAATCCGAGGGTGGTTGCTTTCCCGATGGATTTATCCCGATGGAAGCAACCTCTCGAGGGTTGGCACTTGATGTTCACCTCATATGAAGGTAATAACTGTTTTATCAACAGAAACTATACTAAGAACAGCATATTAAAAACTTGTCACAGGTCTATATATTAAATTCACATTTTCCTGCCCTCTCCAAGTGATTGAATTCCTTTATTCTATCCTGTTCACTGATTTGTTTTCTAGAAAGCAACACAAAATTTCCGTTTTCGGTGTTTTGGTTTTTTTATTTTGCTTTGTTTGTCTTTGTTCTGTGACTTTGGCCTAACGATGCCAGTGTCTCCTAGATTTTTCTTTCTTGATTACCACTTGGGCGTAACGATGCCAGTGTTTTCTAGATTTTTCTTTCTTGATTACCACTTCGGCCTAACGATGCCAGTGTTTTCTAGATTTTTCTTTCTTGATTACCACTTGGGCCTAACGATGCCAGTGTTTTCTAGATTTTTCTTTCTTTATTACCACTTCGGCCTAACGATGCCAGTGTCTCCTAGATTTGTCTTTCTTGATTACCACTTTGGCCTAACGATGCCAGTGTCTCCTAGATTTGTCTTTCTTGATTACCACTTGGGCCTTACGATGCCAGTGTCTCCTAGATTTGTCTTTCTTCATTACCACTTGGGCCTAACGATGCCAGTGTCTCCTAGATTTAGATTTGTCTTTCTTGATTACCACTTGGGCCTAACGATGCCAGTGTTTTCTAGATCTTTCTTTCTTGATTACCACTTTGGCCTAACGATGCCAGTGTCTCCTAGATTTGTCTTTCTTGATTACCACTTGGGCCTAACGATGCCAGTGTCTCCTAGATTTGTCTTTCTTGATTACCACTTCGGCCTAACGATGCCAGTGTCTCCTAGATTTTTCTTTCTTGATTACCACTTGGGCCTAACGATGCCAGTGTCTCCTAGATTTGTCTTTCTTGATTACCACTAGGGCCTAACGATGCCAGTGTCTCCTAGATTTGTCTTTCTTGATTACCACTTGGGCCTAACGATGCCAGTGTCTCCTAGATTTGTCTTTCTTGATTACCACTTGGGCCTAACGATGCCAGTGTCTCCTAGATTTGTCTTTCTTGATTACCACTTGGGCCTAACGATGCCAGTGTCTCCTAGATTTATCTTTCTTGATTACCACTTGGGCCTGACGATGCCAGTGTCTCCTAGATTTGTCTTTCTTGATTACCACTTGGGCCTAACGATGCCAGTGTCTCCTAGATTTGTCTTTCTTGATTACCACTTGGGCCTAACGATGCCAGTGTCTCCTAGATTTGTCTTTCTTGATTACCACTTGGGCCTAACGATGCCAGTGTCTTCTAGATTTGTCTTTCTTGATTACCACTTGGGCCTAACGATGCCAGTGTCTCCTAGATTTGTCTTTCTTGATTACCACTTCGGCCTAACGATGCCAGTGTCTTCTAGATTTGTCTTTCTTGATTACCACTTGGGCTTAACGATGCCAGTGTCTCCTAGATTTTTCTTTCTTGATTACCACTTGGGCCTAACGATGCCAGTGTCTCCTAGATTTGTCTTTCTTGATTACCACTTCGGCCTAACGATGCCAGTGTTTTCTAGATTTTTCATTCTTGATTACCACTTCGGCCTAACGATGCCAGTGTCTTCTAGATTTTTCTTTCTTGATTACCACTTGGGCCTAACGATGCCAGTGTCTCCTAGATTTGTCTTTCTTGATTACCACTTGGGCCTAACGATGCCAGTGTCTCCTAGATTTGTCTTTCTTGATTACCACTTGGGCCTAACGATGCCAGTGTCTCCTAGATTTGTCTTTCTTGATTACCACTTGGGCCTAACGATGCCAGTGTCTCCTAGATTTGTCTTTCTTGATTACCACTTGGGCCTAACGATGCCAGTGTCTCCTAGATTTTTCTTTCTTGATTACCACTTTGGCCTAACGATGCCAGTGTCTCCTAGATTTTTCTTTCTTGATTACCACTTGGGCCTAACGATGCCAGTGTCTCCTAGATTTGTCTTTCTTGATTACCACTTCGGCCTAACGATGCCAGTGTCTCCTAGATTTGTCTTTCTTCATTACCACTTGGGCCTAACGATGCCAGTGTCTCCTAGATTTAGATTTGTCTTTCTTGATTACCACTTGGGCCTAACGATGCCAGTGTTTTCTAGATCTTTCTTTCTTGATTACCACTTTGGCCTAACGATGCCAGTGTCTCCTAGATTTGTCTTTCTTGATTACCACTTGGGCCTAACGATGCCAGTGTCTCCTAGATTTTTCTTTCTTGATTACCACTTTGGCCTAACGATGCCATTGTCTCCTAGATTTGTCTTTCTTGATTACCACTTGGGCCTAACGATGCCAGTCTCTCCTAGATTTGTCTTTCTTGATTACCACTTTGGCCTAACGATGCCAGTGTCTCCTAGATTTGTCTTTCTTGATTACCACTTGGGCCTAACGATGCCAGTGTCTCCTAGATTTGTCTTTCTTGATTACCACTTGGGCCTAACGATGCCAGTGTCTCCTAGATTTGTCTTTCTTGATTACCACTTGGGCCTAACGATGCCAGTGTCTCCTAGATTTGTCTTTCTTGATTACCACTTCGGCCTAACGATGCCAGTGTCTCCTAGATTTGTCTTTCTTGATTACCACTTTGGCCTAACGATGCCAGTGTCTCCTAGATTTATCTTTCTTGATTACCACTTGGGCCTGACGATGCCAGTGTCTCCTAGATTTGTCTTTCTTGATTACCACTTGGGCCTAACGATGCCAGTGTCTCCTAGATTTGTCTTTCTTGATTACCACTTGGGCCTAACGATGCCAGTGTCTTCTAGATTTGTCTTTCTTGATTACCACTTGGGCCTAACGATGCCAGTGTCTTCTAGATTTGTCTTTCTTGATTACCACTTGGGCCTAACGATGCCAGTGTCTCCTAGATTTGTCTTTCTTGATTACCACTTCGGCCTAACGATGCCAGTGTCTTCTAGATTTGTTTTCTTGATTACCACTTGGGCTTAACGATGCCAGTGTCTCCTAGATTTTTCTTTCTTGATTACCACTTTGGCCTAACGATGCCATTGTCTCCTAGATTTTTCTTTCTTGATTACCACTTGGGCCTAACGATGCCAGTGTCTCCTAGATTTGTCTTTCTTGATTACCACTTCGGCCTAACGATGCCAGTGTTTTCTAGATTTTTCATTCTTGATTACCACTTCGGCCTAACGATGCCAGTGTCTTCTAGATTTTTCTTTCTTGATTACCACTTGGGCCTAACGATGCCAGTGTCTCCTAGATTTGTCTTTCTTGATTACCACTTGGGCCTAACGATGCCAGTGTCTCCTAGATTTGTCTTTCTTGATTACCACTTGGGCCTAACGATGCCAGTGTCTCCTAGATTTGTCTTTCTTGATTACCACTTGGGCCTAACGATGCCAGTGTCTCCTAGATTTGTCTTTCTTGATTACCACTTGGGCCTAACGATGCCAGTGTCTCCTAGATTTTTCTTTCTTGATTACCACTTTGGCCTAACGATGCCAGTGTCTCCTAGATTTTTCTTTCTTGATTACCACTTGGGCCTAACGATGCCAGTGTCTCCTAGATTTGTCTTTCTTGATTACCACTTCGGCCTAACGATGCCAGTGTCTCCTAGATTTGTCTTTCTTGATTACCACTTCGGCCTAACGATGCCAGTGTCTCCTAGATTTGTCTTTCTTCATTACCACTTGGGCCTAACGATGCCAGTGTCTCCTAGATTTAGATTTGTCTTTCTTGATTACCACTTCGGCCTAACGATTCCAGTGTTTTCTAGATTTGTCTTTCTTGATCACCACTTTGGCCTAACGATGCCAGTGTCTCCTAGATTTGTCTTTCTTGATTACCACTTGGGCCTAACGATGCCAGTGTCTCCTAGATTTTTCTTTCTTGATTACAACTTTGGCCTAACGATGCCAGTGTTTTCTAGATTTTTCTTTCTTGATTACCACTTGGGCCTAATGATGCCAGTGTCTCCTAGATGTTTCTTTCTCGACTACCACTTCGGCCTAACGATGCCAGTGTTTTCTAGATTTTTCTTTCTTGATTACCACTTCGGCCTAACGATGCCAGTGTTTTCTAGATTTGTCTTTCTTGATTACCACTTGGGCCTAACGATGCCAGTGTCTCCTAGATTTTTCTTTCTTGATTACCACTTGGGCCTAACGATGCCAGTGTCTCCTAGATTTGTCTTTCTTGATTACCACTTTGGCCTAACGATGCCAGTGTCTCCTAGATTTTTCATTCTTGATTTCCACTTGGGCCTAACGATGCCATTGTCTCCTAGATTTTTCATTCTTGATTTCCACTTGGGCCTAACGATGCCATTTTCTCCTAGATTTGTCTTTCTTGATTACCACTTGGGCCTAACGATGCCAGTGTTTTCTAGATTTTTCTTTCTTGATTACCACTTCGGCCTAACGATGCCAGTGTTTTCTAGATTTGTTTTTCTTGATTACCACTTAGGCCTAACGATGCCAGTGTCTCCTAGATTTTTCTTTCTTGATTACCACTTGGGCCTAACGATGCCAGTGTTTTCTAGATTTTTCTTTCTTGATTACCACTTGGGCCTAACGATGCCATTGTCTCCTAGATTTTTCTTTCTTGATTACCACTTGGGCCTAACGATGCCAGTGTTTTCTAGATTTTTCTCTCTTGATTACCACTTCGGCCTAACGATGCCAGTGTTTTCTAGATTTTTCTTTCTTGATTACCACTTGGGCCTAACGATGCCAGTGTCTCCTAGATTTTTCTTTCTTGATTACCACTTGGGCCTAACGATGCCAGTGTCTCCTAGATTTTTCTTTCTTGATTACCACTTGGGCCTAACGATGCCAGTGTCTCCTAGATTTGTCTTTCTTGATTACCACTTTGGCCTAACGATGCCAGTGTCTCCTAGATTTGTCTTTCTTGATTACCACTTCGGCCTAACGATGCCAGTGTCTCCTAGATTTTTCTTTCTTGATTACCACTTGGGCCTAACGATGCCAGTGTCTCCTAGATTTGTCTTTCTTGATTACCACTTGGGCCTAGCGATGCCAGTGTCTCCTAGATGTTTCTTTCTTGATTACCACTTGGGCCTAACGATGCCAGTGTCTCCTAGATTTTTCTTTCCTGATTACCACTTGAGTCTAACGATGCCAATGTCTCCTAGATTTGTCTTTCGTGATAACCACTAGGGCCTAACGATGCCAGTGTCTCCTAGATTTGTCTTTCTTGATTACCACTTGGGCGTAACGATGCCAGTGTTTTCTAGATTTTTCTTTCTTGATTACCACTTCGGCCTAACGATGCCAGTGTTTTCTAGATTTTTCTTTCTTGATTACCACTTGGGCCTAACGATGCCAGTGTTTTCTAGATTTTTCTTTCTTTATTACCACTTCGGCCTAACGATGCCAGTGTCTCCTAGATTTGTCTTTCTTGATTACCACTTCGGCCTAACGATGCCAGTGTTTTCTAGATTTTTCTTTCTTGATTACCACTTGGGCCTAACGATGCCAGTGTCTCCTAGATTTTTCTTTCTTGATTACCACTTGGGCCTAACGATGCCAGTGTCTCCTAGATTTTTCTTTCTTGATTACCACTTGGGCCTAACGATGCCAGTGTCTCCTAGATTTGTCTTTCTTGATTACCACTTTGGCCTAACGATGCCAGTGTCTCCTAGATTTGTCTTTCTTGATTACCACTTCGGCCTAACGATGCCAGTGTCTCCTAGATTTTTCTTTCTTGATTACCACTTGGGCCTAACGATGCCAGTGTCTCCTAGATTTGTCTTTCTTGATTACCACTTGGGCCTAGCGATGCCAGTGTCTCCTAGATGTTTCTTTCTTGATTACCACTTGGGCCTAACGATGCCAGTGTCTCCTAGATTTTTCTTTCCTGATTACCACTTGAGCCTAACGATGCCAATGTCTCCTAGATTTGTCTTTCGTGATAACCACTAGGGCCTAACGATGCCAGTGTCTCCTAGATTTGTCTTTCTTGATTACCACTTCGGCCTAACGATGCCAGTGTCTCCTAGATTTGTCTTTCTTGATTACCACTTTGGCCTAACGATGCCAGTGTTTTCTAGATTTGTCATTCTTGATTACCACTTGGGCCTAACGATGCCAGTGTCTCCTAGATTGTCTTTCTTGATTACCACTTTGGCCTAACGATGCCAGTGTTTTCTAGATTTTTCTTTCTTGATTACCACTTTGGCCTAACGATGCCAGTGTTTTCTAGATTTTTCTTTCTTGATTACCACTTCGGTCTAACGATGCCAGTGTCTCCTAGATTTGTCTTTCGTGATTACCACTTGGGCCTAGCGATGCCAGTGTCTCCTAGATTTGTCTTTCTTGATTACCATTTCGGCCTAACGATGCCAGTGTCTCCTAGATTTTTCTTTCTTGATTACCACTTGGGCCTAACGATGCCAGTGTTTTCTAGATTTTTCTTTCTTGATTACCACTTGGGCCTAACGATGCCAGTGTTTTCTAGATTTTTCTTTCTTGATTACCACTTTGGCCTAACGATGCCAGTGTTTTCTAGATTTTTCTTTCTTGATTACCACTTGGGCCTAACGATGCCAGTGTTTTCTAGATTTTTCTTTCTTGATTACCACTTCGGCCTAACGATGCCAGTGTCTCCTAGATTTGTCTTTCGTGATTACCACTTGGGCCTAACGATGCCAGTGTTTTCTAGATTTTTCTTTCTTGATTACCACTTTGGCCTAACGATGCCAGTGTCTCCTAGATTTGTCTTTCTTGATTACCACTTGGGCCTAACGATGCCAGTGTCTCCTAGATTTGTCTTTCTTGATTGCCACTTGGGCCTAACGATGCCAGTGTCTCCTAGATTTGTCTTTCTTCATTACCACTTGGGCCTAACGATGCCAGTGTCTCCTAGATTTGTCTTTCTTCATTACCACTTGGGCCTAACGATGCCAGTGTCTCCTAGATTTTTCTTTCTTGATTATCACTTGGGCCTAACGATGCCAGTGTCTCCTAGATTTGTCTTTCTTGATTACCACTTTGGCCTAACGATGCCATAGTCTTCTAGATTTTTCTTTCTTGATTACCACTTGGGCCTAACGATGCCAGTGTCTCCTAGATTTAGATTTGTCTTTCTTGATTACCACTTGGGCCTAACGATGCCAGTGTTTTCTAGATTTGTCTTTCTTGATTACCACTTTGGCCTAACGATGCCAGTGTCTCCTAGATTTGTCTTTCTTGATTACCACTTGGTCCTAACGATGCCAGTGTCTCCTAGATTTTTCTTTCTTGATTACCACTTTGGCCTCACGATGCCATTGTCTCCTAGATTTGTCTTTCTTGATTACCACTTGGGCCTAACGATGCCAGTCTCTCCTAGATTTGTCTTTCTTGATTACCACTTTGGCCTAACGATGCCAGTGTCTCCTAGATTTGTCTTTCTTGATTACCACTTGGGCCTAACGATGCCAGTGTCTCCTAGATTTGTCTTTCTTGATTACCACTTGGGCCTAACGATGCCAGTGTCACCTAGATTTGTCTTTCTTGATTACCACTTGGGTCTAACGATGCCAGTGTCTCCTAGATTTGTCTTTCTTGATTACCACTTCGGCCTAACGATGCCAGTGTCTCCTAGATTTGTCTTTCTTGATTACCACTTTGGCCTATCGATGCCAGTGTTTTCTAGGTTTTTCTTTCTTGATTACCACTTGGGCCTAACGATGCCAGTGTCTCCTAGATTTGTCTTTCTTGATTATCACTTGGGCCTAACGATGCCAGTGTCTCCTAGATTTTTCTTTCTTGATTACCACTTTGGCCTAACGATGCCATTGTCTTCTAGATTTTTCTTTCTTGATTATCACTTGGGCCTAACGATGCCAGTGTCTCCTAGATTTGTCTTTCTTGATTACCACTTGGGCCTAACGATGCCAGTGTTTTCTAGATTTGTGTTTCTTGATTACCACTTTGGTCTAACGATGCCAGTGTCTCCTAGATTTGTCTTTCTTGATTACCACTTGGGCCTAACGATGCCAGTGTCTCCTAGATTTGTCTTTCTTGATTACCACTTGGGCCTAACGATGCCAGTGTCTCCTAGATTTGTCTTTCTTGATTACCACTTGGGCCTAACGATGCCAGTGTCTCCTAGATTTTTCTTTCTTGATTACCACTTTGGCCTAACGATGCCAGTGTCTCCTAGATTTGTCTTTCTTGATTACCACTTGGGCCTAACGATGCCAGTGTCTCCTAGATTTGTCTTTCTTGATTACCACTTCGGCCTAACGATGCCAGTGTCTCCTAGATTTGTCTTTCTTGATTACCACTTGGGCCTAACGATGCCAGTGTCTCCTAGATTTGTCTTTCTTGATTACCACTTGGGCCTAACGATGCCAGTGTCTCCTAGATTTGTCTTTCTTGATTACCACTTGGGCCTAACGATGCCAGTGTCTCCTAGATTTTTCTTTCTTGATTACCACTTGGGCCTAACGATGCCAGTGTCTCCTAGATTTTTCTTTCTTGATTACCACTTTGGCCTAACGATGCCAGTGTCTCCTATATTTTTCTTTCTTGATTTCCACTTTGTCCTAACGATGCCATTGTCTCCTAGATTTTTCTTTCTTGATTACCACTTGGGCCTAACGATGCCAGTGTTTTCTAGAATTTTCTCTCTTGATTACCACTTCGGCCTAACGATGCCAGTGTTTTCTAGATTTTTCTTTCTTGATTACCACTTGGGCCTAACGATGCCAGTGTTTTCTAGATTTTTGATTCTTGATTACCACTTGGGCCTAACGATGCCAGTGTCTCCTAGATTTGTCTTTCTTGATTACCACTTGGGCCTAACGATGCCAGTGTTTTCTAGATTTTTCTTTCTTGATTACCACTTGGGCCTAACGATGCCAGTGTCTCCTAGATTTGTCTTTCTTGATTACCACTTCGGCCTAACGATGCCAGTGTTTTCTATATTTTTCTTTCTTGATTACCACTTCGGCCTAACGATTCCAGTGTTTTCTAGATTTGTCTTTCTTGATTACCACTTTGGCCTAACGATGCCAGTGTCTCCTAGATTTTTCTTTCTTGATTACAACTTTGGCCTAACGATGCCAGTGTTTTCTAGATTTTTCTTTCTTGATTACCACTTGGGCCTAATGATGCCAGTGTCTCCTAGATGTTTCTTTCTCGACTACCACTTCGGCCTAACGATGCCAGTGTTTTCTAGATTTTTCTTTCTTGATTACCACTTCGGCCTAACGATGCCAGTGTTTTCTAGATTTGTCTTTCTTGATTACCACTTGGGCCTAACGATGCCAGTGTCTCCTAGATTTTTCTTTCTTGATTACCACTTGGGCCTAACGATGCCAGTGTCTCCTAGATTTGTCTTTCTTGATTACCACTTTGGCCTAACGATGCCAGTGTCTCCTAGATTTTTCATTCTTGATTTCCACTTGGGCCTAACGATGCCATTGTCTCCTAGATTTGTCTTTCTTGATTACCACTTGGGCCTAACGATGCCATTTTCTCCTAGATTTGTCTTTCTTGATTACCACTTGGGCCTAACGATGCCAGTGTTTTCTAGATTTTTCTTTCTTGATTACCACTTCGGCCTAACGATGCCAGTGTTTTCTAGATTTGTTTTTCTTGATTACCACTTAGGCCTAACGATGCCAGTGTCTCCTAGATTTGTCTTTCTTGATTACCACTTGGGCCTAACGATGCCAGTGTTTTCTAGATTTTTCTTTCTTGATTACCACTTGGGCCTAACGATGCCATTGTCTCCTAGATTTTTCTTTCTTGATTACCACTTGGGCCTAACGATGCCCGTGTTTTCTAGATTTTTCTTTCTTGATTACCACTTGGGCCTAACGATGCCAGTGTCTCCTAGAGTTTTCTTTCTTGATTACCACTTGGGCCTAACGATGCCAGTGTCTCCTAGATTTTTCTTTCTTGATTACCACTTGGGCCTAACGATGCCAGTGTCTCCTAGATTTGTCTTTCTTGATTACCACTTTGGCCTAACGATGCCAGTGTCTCCTAGATTTGTCTTTCTTGATTACCACTTCGGCCTAACGATGCCAGTGTCTCCTAGATTTTTCTTTCTTGATTACCACTTGGGCCTAACGATGCCAGTGTCTCCTAGATTTGTCTTTCTTGATTACCACTTGGGCCTAGCGATGCCAGTGTCTCCTAGATGTTTCTTTCTTGATTACCACTTGGGCCTAACGATGCCAGTGTCTCCTAGATTTTTCTTTCCTGATTACCACTTGGGCCTAACGATGCCAATGTCTCCTAGATTTGTCTTTCGTGATAACCACTAGGACCTAACGATGCCACTGTCTCCTAGATTTGTCTTTCTTGATTACCACTTCGGCCTAACGATGCCAGTGTCTCCTAGATTTGTCTTTCTTGATTACCACTTTGGCCTAACGATGCCAGTGTTTTCTAGATTTGTCATTCTTGATTACCACTTGGGCCTAACGATGCCAGTGTCTCCTAGATTGTCTTTCTTGATTACCACTTTGGCCTAACGATGCCAGTGTTTTCTAGATTTTTCTTTCTTGATTACCACTTTGGCCTAACGATGCCAGTGTTTTCTAGATTTTTCTTTCTTGATTACCACTTCGGTCTAACGATGCCAGTGTCTCCTTGATTTGTCTTTCGTGATTACCACTTGGGCCTAACGATGCCAGTGTCTCCTAGATTTGTCTTTCTTGATTACCATTTCGGCCTAACGATGCCAGTGTCTCCTAGATTTTTCTTTCTTGATTACCACTTGGGCCTAACGATGCCAGTGTTTTCTAGATTTTTCTTTCTTGATTACCACTTGGGCCTAACGATGCCAGTGTTTTCTAGATTTTTCTTTCTTGATTACCACTTTGGCCTAACGATGCCAGTGTTTTCTAGATTTTTCTTTCTTGATTACCACTTGGGCCTAACGATGCCAGTGTTTTCTAGATTTTTCTTTCTTGATTACCACTTCGGCCTAACGATGCCAGTGTCTCCTAGATTTGTCTTTCGTGATTACCACTTGGGCCTAACGATGCCAGTGTTTTCTAGATTTTACTTTCTTGATTACCACTTGGGCCTAACGATGCCAGTGTTTTCTAGATTTTTCTTTCTTGATTACCACTTTGGCCTAACGATGCCAGTGTTTTCTAGATTTTTCTTTCTTGATTACCACTTTGGCCTAACGATGCCAGTGTCTCCTAGATTTGTCTTTCGTGATTACCCCTTGGGCCTAACGATGCCAGTGTCTCCTAGATTTGTCTTTCTTGATTACCACTTCGGCCTAACGATGCCAGTGTCTCCTAGATTTTTCTTTCTTGATTACCACTTTGGCCTAACGATGCCAGTGTCTCCTAGATTTGTCTTTCTTGATTACCACTTGGGCCGAACGATGCCAGTGTCTCCTAGATTTGTCTTTCTTGATTACCACTTGGGCCTAACGATGCCAGTGTTTTCTAGATTTGTCTTTCTTGATTACCACTTGGACCTAACGATGCCAGTGTCTCCTAGATTTGTCTTTCTTGATTACCACTTGGGCCTAACGATGCCAGTGTCTCCTAGATTTGTCTTTCTTGATTACCACTTGGGCCTAACGATGCCAGTGTCTCCCAGATTAGTCTTTCTTGATTACCACTTGGGCCTAACGATGCCAGTGTTTTCTAGATTTTTCTTTCTTGATTACCACTTCGGCCTAACGATGCCAGTGTCTCCTAGATTTGTTTTTCTTGATTACCACTTGGGCCTAACGATGCCAGTGTCTCCTAGATTTTTCTTTCTTGATTACCACTTCGGCCTAACGATGCCAATGTCTCCTAGATTTGTCTTTCTTGATTACCACTTCGGCCTAACGATGCCATTGTCTCCTAGATTTTTCTTTCTTGATTACCACTTCGGCCTAACGATGCCAGTGTCTCCTAGATTTGTCTTTCTTGATTACCACTTGGGCCTAACGATGCCAGTGTCTCCTAGATTTTTCTTTCTTGATTACCACTTGGGCCTAACGATGCCAGTGTTTTCTAGATTTTTCTTTCTTGATTACCACTTGGGCCTAACGATGCCAGTGTCTCCTAGATTTGTCTTTCTTGATTACCAATTCGGCCTAACGATGCCAGTGTTTTCTAGATTTTTCTTTCTTGATTACCACTTTGGCCTAACGATGCCAGTGTCTCCTAGATTTGTCTTTCTTGATTACCACTTGGGCCTAACGATGCCAGTGTCTCCTAGATTTGTCTTTCTTGATTACCACTTTGGCCTAACGATGCCAGTGTCTCCTAGATTTGTCTTTCTTGATTACCACTTGGGCCTAACGATGCCAGTGTTTTCTAGATTTTTCTTTCTTGATTACCACTTTGGCCTAACGATGCCAGTGTCTCCTAGATTTTTCTTTCTTGATTACCACTTGGGCCTAACGATGCCAGTGTCTCCTAGATTTGTCTTTCTTGATTACCACTTTGGCCTAACGATGCCAGTGTCTCCTAGATTTGTCTTTCTTGATTACCACTTGGGCCTAACGATGCCAGTGTTTTCTAGATTTTTCTTTCTTGATTACCACTTCGGCCTAACGATGCCAGTGTCTCCTAGATTTGTCTTTCTTGATTACCACTTGGGCCTAACGATGCCAGTGTCTCCTAGATTTGTCTTTCTTGATTACCACTTGGGCCTAACGATGCCAGTGTCTCCTAGATTTGTCTTTCTTGATTACCACTTCGGCCTAACGATGCCAGTGTCTCCTAGATTTGACTTTCTTGATTACCACTTGGGCCTAACGATGCCAGTGTCTCCTAGATTTTTCTTTCTTGATTACCACTTCGGCCTAACTATGCCAGTGTCTCCTAGATTTGTCTTTCTTGATTACCACTTGGGGCTAACGATGCCAGTGTTTTCTAGATTTGTCATTCTTGATTACCACTTCGGCCTAACGATGCCAGTGTCTCCTAGATTTGTCTTTCTTGATTACCACTTGGGCCTAACGATGCCAGTGTTTTCTAGATTTTTCATTCTTGATTACCACTTGGGCCTAACGATGCCAGTGTTTTCTAGATTTGTCATTCTTGATTACCACTTCGGCCTAACGATGCCAGTGTCTCCTAGATTTGTCTTTCTTGATTACCACTTGGGCCTAACGATGCCAGTGTCTCCTAGATTTTTCTTTCTTGATTACCACTTGGGCCTAACGATGCCAGTGTCTCCTAGATTTGTCTTTCTTGATTACCACTTGGGCCTAACGATGCCAGTGTCTCCTAGATTTGTCTTTCTTGATTACCACTTGGGCCTAACGATGCCAGTGTTTTCTAGATTTTTCATTCTTGATTACCACTTGGGCCTAACGATGCCAGTGTTTTCTAGATTTTTCATTCTTGATTACCACTTCGGCCTAACGATGCCAGTGTCTCCTAGATTTGTCTTTCTTGATTACCACTTCGGCCTAACGATGCCAGTGTCTCCTAGATTTTTCTTTCTTGATTACCACTTGGGCCTAACGATGCCAGTGTTTTCTAGATTTTTCATTCTTGATTACCACTTGGGCCTAACGATGCCAGTGTTTTCTAGATTTTTCATTCTTGATTACCACTTCGGCCTAACGATGCCAGTGTCTCCTAGATTTGTCTTTCTTGATTACCACTTGGGCCTAACGATGCCAGTGTCTCCTAGATTTTTCTTTCTTGATTACCACTTGGGCCTAACGATGCCAGTGTCTCCTAGATTTTTCTTTCTTGATTACCACTTTGGCCTAACGATGCCAGTGTCTCCTAGATTTGTCTTTCTTGATTACCACTTGGGCCTAACGATGCCAGTGTCTCCTAGATTTGTCTTTCTTGATTACCACTTGGGTTTTCTCTAATGTTTATTTGTCTACTAATAAATCTAGAAACAGTATTAAAATATTTTAAGGAAACAGTGCATTTATTGTGTCTATATAAAGAACGTGTACATGTATATTACAATGTATATATAATGTGGTTGTAAATTAAAAGGTTGTGCACCTTGAATAGGAGTTAGATTAGTGTAACTCATGGCACAAGAAAAGTTGGAAATATATCGTAATGTCGTGCTGCTTTCTATTCACCACCTGTCCTAAGCATAGTGATGCAATAAATGCATATATATCTACATACATATATATTAAAATACCTCGATTAGAATATCACGTTGTACGGAATCAGCTGCTGCCGATGATCTGGCAGTTGCATGAAGTGGTATTTTACCTAAGGCAGTTGGAAGAATTGGAAAAAATACAGATCCTACACCATCTTCTTTCACAGTGACCGTCTGTAAACACAAGGACATGTATTTTAATATCTCTAATAAAAATAAATCTTCGTAAGAGTTGTAGAGGGTTTAAGAAAATGACAACACTACCAGAAAGAACAATGTCTCTGAACGTACTTTCTATTATCAATCAGCTAAGATATAGATATATTGAGAGAAAAAACTATTACTACGTCAACAGTTCATGACGTCAGAAGAAAAAAGTCAGACTTTAGACATATACTGTATTAACAGAGACTACATATTAATGTTTTAAAGAATTTCAATAACCAGATAGGAACTTACGACTGAAAATATCAAATTAAGACTACATTTAATGTCATTTTGATTTTTAAATGGCTTTTACTTAGGATGACGTGAATGGTATTAAATAAGTCAAAAATAGGTATCTCTTCTTGTATGGTACATCAGAAGCTTTCACAACTAAAATACAATGTATATCTATAATATTTTCTAGTAAATTGTTTTGACAAAAGAAACTCCTCAATAATGGGAACATCACCAGAAGTGATAGGGTCCTAGGATAGAGGATCCTAAATTGACGTGTTTTGCAGTTATTGTTTTTGCTTAATTTTCCACTTAATTATTTGATTATTAAATTTTGTCGACTAAGCAGGACATTGTGTATTCATCTGGTATTTATGAAATCTTTAAATTAGACGTTACCTTAGACCATCCGCCTGTGCCTGGTGGTGTAAATGGATTTCCATTTGAGTCAGCAAAGCTAATTTTGTCATTTTTGTTCAACTTCACAACAACCTACAAATAAACATATTAAACTTACAACAACAAACTAAATAAACATATTAAACTTACAACAACAAGCTAAATAAACATATTAAACTTACAACAACAAGCTAAATAAACATATTAATCTTACAACAACAAGCTAAATAAACATATTAAACTTACAGCAACAAGCTAAATAAACATATTAATCTTACAGCAACAAGCTAAATAAACATATTAAACTTACAACAACAAGCTAAATAAACATATTAAACTTACAACAACAAGTTAAATAAATATATTAAACTTACAACAACAAGTTAAATAAATATATTAAACTTACAGCAACAAGTTAAATAAATATATTAAACTTACAACAAGTTAAATAAACATATTAAACTTACAACAACAAGCTAAATAAACATATTAAACTTACAGCAACAAGCTAAATAAACATATTAAACTTACAACAACAAGCTAAATAAACATATTAAACTTACAACAAGCTAAATAAACATATTAAACTTACAACAACAAACTAAATAAACATATTAAACTTACAACAATTTAAATAAACATATTAAACTTACAACAACAAGCTAAATAAACATATTCGGCATTTGATCCCGAAACGTATCATAAACTTAATTATGAGGAAAATTAATCAAATGGTCATACAAGAAATCTTGCTGTACGTATGCTGTAACAAGCCCTATTGGGTTAGGATTAAGGTTATGGTGTTTAACGCCACTTTCAACAATATTTCAGTTATATCGCGTCTGTATGCCATATTGGAAGAAAACGTAACGAGAATCATACCCCTACAGGTGGATCTTTAGTCTGTCCAGTAATTATTGTTTCGACACTGACATGAAATATCAGATATATCAGTTATTGAAATTCACACCTTCTAAATCATATAATCATTATTAAAATTAAGGTTCATCTGTGTAAAATTTACCAATTTTGGTTTGCTGGCTACCATATACTAGAATCATTTGGCTTCATAATATTTTGACTTTGAGCATAACGGATGAAGATTATTTCATAAGCATCATGCACTCTATATGAGATATCTACATAATTATTGTGTATGGAATTGGACTTGCAATGACATGACTTGTGCTATAACCCTTTTTATGCTTAAGCCTATGTTGACAACAAATACTTGACTACTTGCTGTTGCATACCAATAGAGTGTGGTTATATAGAAACTTTTTAACAACATGTACAATGAAGCTTTGCAATGGGTTACACCTGAACAATGATGGCAATTATGACACATAATCAGTCGATAAATGAAGCTATAAAATGTCTTGAAATGCCAGAATCTCTGTGATGAAGCACCAATATTAGAATGAATATTTTATAATATTATATTGTCCACTGAACATAACAAAATAAATACCGACAAATCTTTTTGCAGATAGTTAAAAACTGTTATCTGTAGAATGATGACCTCTCCTCTGATAGCAGAATATGGAAGCTCAAATCTCATAAAAAAGTTCTGAAAAGTTCTCAACTGAAAAAGAATTATAATTTTATTTATTATTTTCTCCACAAATACAACTGGTTAAATAATTTACTCGCAATACTTTTACTTAATTAATCTGATCATTTTCATAAGTTCAAAAACCAGAACGATATTAAAAGGCATGCATTAAGCTACCAAACATCGAACTGATGTATTATCCCGTCCCTCCTCACTTTCCACGGTCTGATCTCTCTTTTTTTCCTTCTTACTTTCTGTTCCATCGTCCGCATGTTTTCTTTAAAACTGCTATTTGATCTTCCTCCATCCACTTTTTTCTCCCGTCCCACCTCTTTATCTATTCGTCGCTCTTTTCTTTTTTCTATAATTCAGATCCTACCTCTATTTTCTAATTGTTTTTTTTTTTAATTCTCATGTCTGCATTCATATTTTTTCTATCCTTACCTCTATTACCACTATTTAAACTCATGTTTTCTCCATTGCAACTGCTCCCTTTGTCGTTCCCCCGCTCCTTTCTTTCAACACAATTATCTTTATTTAAGTTCTCCGTTTCTTTCCCCCTTTCAACATCCCCATCCCCATTACATTTTCTCTTGTCACTATTCTGCTTCCTCTCGTTTTATGTTTATTCTACCTCCATTTTGTGCTTTTTCCCCCGTCCTTCTTCCTTTCTTCTTTCTTTCTATTGTCGATATTCCTGTTTTTCATTATCGTACACTTATCTCTTGTGACACAGATTATTCTCCTATCTTCCCCCATATTTTACCTCCTTATCCACATCTCATTTCCCTCTTTCTACTTCTGTTTCTGTCGTCCTAATTCTACTTTTCCAGTCGTCCTACTTCCGTTTTTCATCTCCTGCTTCTGTTTCTTCCGAGCATGACTTATATTTCCCTCTACCTACTATTTTAGTCATTCTTATCTTTTTTCTGTGATTTCGTCTCTTTTTTCCTAGATACGATATATGTCATCATATAAAAGTCGGTGATTCACCTGAAATTGTCCGATTGTGTGAATTACAATTTACCAGGTTGTTCGCCATAATTGATTCAGCTTCCTACAGTCCATGTTTTCCATCGGTTATATCTTTGCCTCTTACTATCTTTGAATAAGGTCAGCAATCATGACGCGAACACAGCTGCTAAATGGCATAGTAAAATAGAACGGATTCACAATACTGTCCACCTGAAGAAACTAAGCTCACTACCGATTAGCGTGGGGACAATTTTGTCACCTGAAGCAACTAATCTCCACTATTGGTTAGCGTGGAGACTATTTTGTCACTATGCAATCGGTGGGGGGATCATTAATGATTAGTGAGGTCATTAATGATCAGTGGCATTTTTTTTAGTACCCCCACCTTCGCCTTTTATTGAATATTGTTCGAATAAATAAAATTTTGTTAGATTAGAAGAAAATAGAATAAAATTGGTCACGAATATTTGGCCCAAATTTTTTCAAATTGTAGTTGAAATTTATATCAGTATATGTGACATCAACATGATCAAGGCGAACAGAGCTAGCTGCATGTGGTATCATTTTTGAAGCAATTTTAGTTATATCTATTTACATAATTAAAGGATGAAGGTATTATGGCTGGTTGTAAACTCAGAAGTTTAGAAGCAATTTTAAAGCTATATATAGACTAAGGAGTCACACTTTGGTTTTGTGTGTTGTCGTTGGGAGTATAAATATGTATTTTGCTTAACGGAATATTGAGTATATTACCTTTGCCGTTTCTGATGCGACACCTAGACCAGACACTGGATTTACAGCAAACGCAGACGTTATCCACTGGGTAATTGTGTCTGGGGCAGTAGCCGTTATTGTTGCAGTTCCATCAGCACTAGAAATAAAAGGTAGATCTTTTTGTAGGGAAATGTAATGAAATCAACAATGACATAGGTGTAGACGAGAAAGATAAACGTAGAATTACAAATCGTTTGGATAAAACAAAGTGACGAAACACCATAAAGACTATGCAAACAGAAAAGAACCATAAGACCCCACAGCACGAAGTCATACAAAACTGTGTCATACAATAAATCAAATGGTCGGCAGTGGTCAGCCAGTTACTCCATACAAAGATATGATATACATTAAATGAAATGATTAGTAGTACTAGTGAGTTGTTTTCCATACTTTTCACAACATCTCCAACAATCATAAGTGAAAAGTATATATAAAAGATTGAAAGAATACCTCAATGAAAACTTGCAGCAGAAAGGTTAATTTTCTGTTCCAGGACATTACATTCACATCATCATACATGTAGTATTTTACACACTGGAACACGGACTTCAAACAATGAAAGTTGTCAATCAATGCAAGAAAACAGTGAAGGTAATAGATATAAGACAATGTGATATAGTCTTACCTAGTGGTTCTGTTTACCCATAACCAGGTTTCTGGAAAATGTGTTCGCGTTCTTGTTGGAGATCCAAGCCCGCCATTTTTACCACCACCAAAACCAGCCCCAGCAGCCATTGGAGTCATTGTCATTTCATTAGCATCCTGTGTTCGATGAAGAACTAAAAATAATATGTAAAAGAACACACTTTACTCTAGTCGCTGCCGATGTACTAGTAATTGTTTAAAAAAAATCACGAATAGCTTAATGACGGGTGCCATTCATGGAGCAGGGGGTCATACTATTTCGCATCATCTGGCTTGTTGTGGAAATTCACGTTCCTTAACAATTTATTTGACTTGCTTCATTCATGACGTGTTATGGGTTCGAATTGATTTGGAATTCCATTTTGATTCTGCAATCACCTTTGCTAATCATGATTTTTCGATAAATGCAAATAATACCACATTCCATGCTAACGACGCACGACTCAAGAACAATGTAATGGCCAAAATAAAATGACAAAGAATCGTCCACAAAACACTAAACAGAAAAAACTAGATTCAAAATGAATAACATTCAACATTTTTAGTTTGTATTACCATTGATTCATTTCTTGAACGTGAAACAACCAGTATTCGAGCTGCAATATTCAAGGTGAATCGAACAGTATTTGAGCTGCAACATTCAAGGTGAATCGAACAGTATTTGAGCTGCAATATTCAAGGTGAATCGAACAGTATTTGAGCTGCAATATTCAAGGTGAATCGAACAGTATTTGAGCTGCAATATTCAAGGTGAATCGAACAGTATTTGAGCTGCAATATTCAAGATGAGACGAAAGTATTTGAGCTGCAATATTCAAGATGAGTTGAACAGTATTTAATTTGCAATATTCAATACGAATAGAACAGTAGTTGAGTTGTAATATTCAAGATGAATATAGCAGTAGTTGAGTTGTAATATTCAAGATGAATGGAACAGTATTTGAGTTGCAATATTCAATACGAATAGAACAGTAGTTGAGTTGTAATATTCAAGATGAATATAGCAGTATTTGAGTTGTAATATTCAAGATGAATATAGCAGTATTTGAGCTGCAATATTCAAGGTGAATCGAACAGTATTTGAGCTGCAATATTCAAGGTGAATCGAACAGTATTTGAGCTGCAATAATCAAGGTGAATCGAACAGTATTTGAGCTGCAATATTCAAGATGAGTTGAACAGTATTTAATTTGCAATATTCAATACGAATAGAACAGTAGTTGAGTTGTAATATTCAAGATGAACATAGCAGTATTTGAGCTGCAATATTTAAGATGAATGGAACAGTATTTGAGTTGCAATATTCAATACGAATAGAACAGTAGTTGAGTTGTAATATTCAAGATGAATATAGCAGTATTTGAGCTGCAATATTTAAGATGAATGGAACAGTATTCGAGCTGCAATATTCAATACGAATAGAACAGTAGTTGTGTTGTAATATTCAAGATGAATATAGCAGTATTTGAGCTGCAATATTTAAGATGAATGGAACAGTATTCGAGCTGCAATATTCAATACGAATAGAACAGTAGTTGTGTTGTAATATTCAAGATGAATATAGCAGTATTTGAGCTGCAATATTTAAGATGAATGGAACAGTATTCGAGCTGCAATATTCAATACGAATAAAACAGTAGTTGTGTTGTAATATTCAAGATGAATATAGCAGTATTTGAGCTGCAATATTTAAGATGAATGGAACAGTATTCGAGCTGCAATATTCATGATGAATCGAACAGTATTTGAGCTGTAATATTCTGTTTTAAACATAAGTTATCCACAACTATATATGAATGAAATTAAGCAACAGGTTGTGCCTACACAAGCTATCTCCTTTTTACATGTACAAGGAATACATTCAGTAATAAGTATTGGAGTATGTAGAACGTATATCAATGCTATAAGATAATTATGTTCCTTCAATACATGTAATTATGAGCATCATTAATACTTCATGTGAAGTGAAATGTGAAGATTTTCTATACATTTTAAATAATTAAACATGTGAGAAGTAAAAGCAAATAAAGCAAAGCAAATAAATGTATAATGGAGGGAGCAGGATTGAAAAAATCAATGTATAATGGAGGGAGCAGGATTGAAAAAATCAATGTATAATGGAGGGAGCAGGATTGAAAAAATCAATGTAAAATGGAGGGAGCAGGATTGAAAAAATCAATGTATAATGGAGGGAGTAGGATTGAAAAAATAAATGTATAATGGAGGCAGTAGGATTGAAAAAATAAATGTATAATGGAGGGAGTAGGATTGAAAAAATCAATGTATAATGGAGGGAGTAAGATTGAAAAAATCAATGTATAATGGAGGGAGTAGGATTGAAAAAATCAATGCATAATGGAGGGAGTAGGATTGAAAAAATCAATGTATAATGGAGGGAGTAGGATTGAAAAAATAAATGTATAATGGAGGGAGTAGGATTGAAAAAATAAATGTATAATGGAGGGAGTAGGATTGAAAAAATCAATGTATAATGGAGGGAGTAGGATTGAAAAAATCAATGTATAATGGAGGGAGTAGGATTGAAAAAATCAATGTATAATGGAGGGAGTAGGATTGAAAAAATCAATGTATAATGGAGGGAGTAGGATTGAAAAAATCAATGTATAATGGAGGGAGTAGGATTGAAAAAATAAATGTATAATGGAGGGAGTAGGATTGAAAAAATAAATGTATAATGGAGGGAGTAGGATTGAAAAAATCAATGTATAATGGAGGGAGTAGGATTGAAAAAATAAATGTATAATGGAGGGAGTAGGATTGAAAAAATCAATGTATAATGGAGGGAGTAGGATTGAAAAAATCAATGTATAATGGAGGGAGTAGGATTGAAAAAATCAATGTATAATGGAGGGAGTAGGATTGAAAAAATCAATGTATAATGGAGGGAGTAGGATTGAAAAAATAAATGTATAATGGAGGGAGTAGGATTGAAAAAATCAATGTATAATGGAGGGAGTAGGATTGAAAAAATAAATGTATAATGGAGGGAGTAGGATTGAAAAAATAAATGTATAATGGAGGGAGTAGGATTGAAAAAATAAATGTATAATGGAGGGAGTAGGATTGAAAAAATAAATGTATAATGGAGGGAGTAGGATTGAAAAAATAAATGTATAATGGAGGGAGTAGGATTGAAAAAATCAATGTATAATGGAGGGAGTAGGATTGAAAAAATAAATGTAAAATGGAGGGAGTAGGATTGAAAAAATAAATGTATAATGGAGGGAGTAGGATTGAAAATTCAATGTATAATGGAGGGAGTAGGATTGAAAAAATAAATGTATAATGGAGGGAGTAAGATTGAAAAAATCAATGTATAATGGAGGGAGTAGGATTGACAAAATAAATGTATAATGGAGGGAGTAGGATTGAAAAAATCAATGTATAATGGAGGGAGTAGGATTGAAAAAATAAATGTATAATGGAGGGAGTAGGATTGAAAAAATAAATGTATAATGGAGGGAGTAGGATTGAAAAAATCAATGTATAATGGAGGGAGTAGGATTGAAAAAATCAATGTATAATGGAGGGAGTAGGATTGAAAAAATAAATGTATAATGGAGGGAGTAGGATTGAAAAAATCAATGTATAATGGAGGGAGTAGGATTGAAAAAATAAATGTATAATGGAGGGAGTAGGATTGAAAAAATAAATGTATAATGGAGGGAGTAGGATTGAAAAAATAAATGTATAATGGAGGGAGTAGGATTGAAAAAATCAATGTATAATGGAGGGAGTAGGATTGAAAAAATAAATGTATAATGGAGGGAGTAGGATTGAAAAAATCAATGTATAATGGAGGGAGTAGGATTGAAAAAATAAATGTAAAATGGAGGGAGTAGGATTGAAAAAATAAATGTATAATGGAGGGAGTAGGATTGAAAAATCAATGTATAATGGAGGGAGTAGGATTGAAAAAATAAATGTATAATGGAGGGAGTAAGATTGAAAAAATCAATGTATAATGGAGGGAGTAGGATTGACAAAATAAATGTATAATGGAGGGAGTAGGATTGAAAAAATCAATGTATAATGGAGGGAGTAGGATTGAAAAAATAAATGTATAATGGAGGGAGTAGGATTGAAAAAATAATTGTATAATGGAGGGAGTAGGATTGAAAAAATCAATGTATAATGGAGGGAGTAGGATTGAAAAAATCAATGTATAATGGAGGGAGTAGGATTGAAAAAATAAATGTATAATGGAGGGAGTAGGATTGAAAAAATCAATGTATAATGGAGGGAGTAGGATTGAAAAAATCAATGTATAATGGAGGGAGTAGGATTGAAAAAATCAATGTATAATGGAGGGAGTAGGATTGAAAAAATAAATGTATAATGGAGGGAGTAGGATTGAAAAAATAAATGTATAATGGAGGGAGTAGGATTGAAAAAATAAATGTATAATGGAGGGAGTAGGATTGAAAAAATCAATGTATAATGGAGGGAGTAGTATTGAAAAAATCAATGTATAATGGAGCGAGTAGGATTGAAAAAATAAATGTAAAATGGAGGGAGAAGGATTGAAAAAAATCAATGTATAATGGAGGGAGTAGGATTGAAAAAATCAATGTATAATGGAGGGAGTAGGATTGAAAAAATAAATGTATAATGGAGGGAGTAAGATTGAAAAAATCAATGTATAATGGAGGGAGTAGGATTGACAAAATAAATGTATAATGGAGGGAGTAGGATTGAAAAAAATCAATGTATAATGGAGGGAGTAGGATTGAAAAAATCAATGTATAATGGAGGGAGTAGGATTGAAAAAATCAATGTAAAATGGAGGGAGTAGGATTGAAAAAATAAATGTATAATGGAGGGAGTAGGATTGAAAAAATCAATGTATAATGGAGGGAGTAGGATTGAAAAAATAAATGTATAATGGAGGGAGTAGGATTGAAAAAATAAATGTATAATGGAGGGAGTAGGATTGAAAAAATCAATGTATAATGGAGGGAGTAGGATTGAAAAAATAAATGTATAATGGAGGGAGTAGGATTGAAAAAATCAATGTATAATGGAGGGAGTAGGATTGACAAAATAAATATAATGGAGGGAGTAGGATTGAAAAAATCAATGTATAATGGAGGGAGTAGGATTGAAAAAATAAATGTATAATGGAGGGAGTAGGATTGAAAAAATAAATGTATAATGGAGGGAGTAGGATTGAAAAAAATCAATGTATAATGGAGGGAGTAGGATTGAAAAAATAAATGTATAATGGAGGGAGTAGGATTGAAAAAATAAATGTATAATGGAGGGAGTAGGATTGAAAAAATAAATGTATAATGGAGGGAGTAGGATTGAAAAAATAAATGTATAATGGAGGGAGTAGGATTGAAAAAATCAATGTATAATGGAGGGAGTAGGATTGAAAAAATCAATGTATAATGGAGGGAGTAGGATTGAAAAAATAAATGTATAATGGAGGGAGTAGGATTGAAAAAATAAATGTATAATGGAGGGAGTAGGATTGAAAAAAATCAATGTATAATGGAGGGAGTAGGATTGACAAAATAAATATAATGGAGGGAGTAGGATTGAAAAAATCAATGTATAATGGAGGGAGTAGGATTGACAAAATAAATATAATGGAGGGAGTAGGATTGAAAAAATCAATGTATAATGGAGGGAGTAGGATTGAAAAAATAAATGTATAATGGAGGGAGTAGGATTGAAAAAATAAATGTATAATGGAGGGAGTAGGATTGAAAAAATAAATGTATAATGGAGGGAGTAGGATTGAAAAAATAAATGTATAATGGAGGGAGTAGGATTGAAAAAATAAATGTATAATGGAGGGAGTAGGATTGAAAAAATAAATAAAACGACGAGTGTCACTTATGTATTTGTGTACAGCTTTAAATATTTCTGTATTTACATCATATGAAAATGATCTATTTCCATGTAATAATAAATCTGTAGATTATACTTAGGACAAATGAACAAAACATCATCGTAATCGTCTAAGGAACCACTACAGTTTAGACAGTCAGTGTTTTATGAAATAAAAAAATCATTGAAATGTGTTATTCTATTTTTAAAGATATATAAACTTGGAGATGATGCTATATTTAGGCGCAAAGTATTACATGGTCTAATAGGGGGTTAGGGTTATGGTATTTAACGACACTTTCAACAATATTTCAGTTATATCGTGGAGGTCAGTTTTATTGGTGGAGGAAACCGGAGTATCCGGAGAAAACCACTGACAAGTCACTGACACAATGGTCTAATAGGGAAACTATCATAAAAAAAACAGAACTTGCAAGGGAAAACGGTGGATTATTTTTATTACTTAAGGCTATAAGAGAATTTCTGTCTAAGAAGAGTTTGAATATACCAAAGGGATAATTAGAATCCGTAAATCGAAGGACAGACAAAGCAATGTCTAAAAGAAAAAGACAGACAAAGCAATGTCTAAAAGAAGGACAGACAAAGCAATGTCTAAAAGAAGGACAGACAAAGCAATGTCTAAAAGAAGGACAGACAAAGCAATGTCTAAAAGAAGGACAGACAAAGCAATGTCTAAAAGAAGGACAGACAAAGCAATGTCTAAAAGAAGGACAGACAAAGCAATGTCTAAAAGAAGGACAGACAAAGCAATGTCTAAAAGAAGGACAGACAAAGCAATGTCTAAAAGAAGGACAGACAAAGCAATGTCTAAAAGAAGGACAGACAAAGCAATGTCTAAAAGAAGGACAGACAAAGCAATGTCTAAAAGAAAAAGGACAAAAAGACAAACAACGATCTACAAACATTGCACATAAAACTAAAAGATTGAGTAACACGAACCCCACTAAAAACAGGCGGTGAACTCATGTGATCCGGGATGGTAGGCAGTTCCGATCTACTAAATGATTAACATGTCTAAGTAAGAATAAACGAGAGCATGTATTTTTAAATAAATATCATCTATGTTTTATTCCATGTAGCTGTGGATTGAAATGATACTCCAAGATGAACAATGAATATCTATTTCATCTATTTCATCTTCATTTAGTCCAGAATATACAGATGGTTGTTCTCTGTCCCTTCTACTAAATACAATATGTTTTTGTTTTTTTAAGAATTAAATTGAACTGCCAATTTCTTAGCCCAGTTGGAAATAAAATTAAAGTCTTCAGTCAGAGAGGTTGCTGCTTCAGCATGATTTTCCCCCCCAGATTTTAGCATTAGGTTATATGACAAAAACTCTGAATCAGATTTTTTTTTTTCCTCCACCAAAATCAGAATATTTTTTTCAGCAACATTGGGAATCAGAATATTTGTTTAGAAAAAAACCATAACCTCTCCCCCCTCAAGTTAAATGGTCGTTCCCTAACTGATATAGAACAATAGTTTTGGGATGAATGTCGATTACCTTTACCTTTAAAAATTGGACTTACATGAGGCATCTGTCATAAGAGAGGAACCTGTTAGAGAGATATGTTAAAATATTATTTGTAGCTTAGAAATTGAATAAGCAATATATTTCAGTAATCTCGGACTGACACCATCAGGACCAACTGGCTTATTTATATTTAAATTATTCAACTGGTCTAAAACTTTCTGTTCTGCTATGATAAATCTATTCAATTGACATTGCTGTAATATTCAAGGTGAAACGAACAGTATTTTGAGCCGTTATATTGAAAAAGAAACGAACAGTATTTTAGCTGTAATATTCAAAAAGAAACGAATAGTATTTTAGCTGTAATATTCAAAAAGAAACGAATAGTATTTTAGCTGTAATATTCAAAACGAAACGAATAGTATTTTAGCTATAATATTCAAAACGAAACGTACAGTAATTCAGCTGTAATATTCAAAAAGAAACGAACAGTATTTTAGCTGTAATATTCAAAAAGAAACGAATAGTATTTTAGCTGTAATATTCAAAAAGATTATTAATTGATTTGTATATGATTAATGCGAAGTGATCTGGATCTCAGTTTATGTCATGGAGAGGACAAGTGAACAAACAATACATCTATAGTATACGAAAACAATTTAGTATTGGGAAGGTCCTGTAATAGGCGGAAACTTGAATTGCGACGGGATAAAATGGACACAAGGAATTTGGTTCGATAAATGTGACATACAATGTGCAACGAATATTCACTCTTAAAAATATTGTGAATTAGAAATTGCTGTAAGTTGTCGTTTACGTACAAGGAATGTGGCATTCGTCATACATGAAGGACTCAATTATCTGTCGTCCTACGAATGTCACTTCATTCGTGCTGCACAATTATCGGGTTTTATCCTACAGCAGAGAAATACTTACATTCCGTCGGGTGTTATTCAAGACAAGTATACACAATTAAAGAATCTAGGTAAATAGTGCTTGTATCGGTCTATGAATTGATGATGTTATAAGGAAAAAGAGAGACGGTGGTTAAAATCCGGTAATGTTGACGTGCAATGAACCCCAACGACGACTCATAATTAGGAGTTGTAGCAAGTTGTATTTTATGTCATAGGAACGCGGTATTTTAATGCGTTTTATTTCTTTACCCCGGACTGCTTTGGAGAATTCTATAAGGACGAATGCTATTCTAGTAAAGAGTGACACCACCGAAATAAAAGTTAGCCACACAACTCACTAGGTTCGTTAACATGTTGAAACAATACAGCATCTGTTAACACATACACACCAGCTCCCTGAAATAAACAAACAAATTACTTATGTAAGAAACATGACAAAAACTGGCGAATGAAATACCAATATGGTTTTGTCTGATCTGGACCTAATTGTAGATCCTTTTTGCTTACTTCAATAATTATTCACTTTAGCTTAATTTGAGATTTAAGAACCATAATGAGCCTGAACCATATAATATAATGTTAAATTTGAAATAGGCTGCTAGGTTGCATTCATTGGTGTACATGTTTTTTTTAAATTTACATACAAATGAGTTCTACATACGTTGAAAATAGAAAAGGCGTCCTTCCCATATGCTGGTCTAGGTATCCAGGAATCCCACCTATCAAATCTTGGCATAAATCCTGAATTATCATATCGTTGCAGTTCATTCAATACCTGTGATTACAAAGAGATACATTATGCATTGATTATGAAGCACTTCCTAAAACATCGGATTAACCACAGAAATGTTTGGAGATACCAAATGGGTTGTCAGAAGTCATACAATCGAGGAAGAACAGACAATGTTTGGAAATACCAAATGGGTTGTCAGAAGTCATACAATCGAGAAAGAACAGACAATGTTTGGAGATATCAAATGGGTTGTCAGAAGCCATACAATCGAGAAAGAACAGACAATGTTTGGAGATATCAAATGGGTTGTCAGAAGTCATACAATCGAGGAAGAACAGACAATGTTTGGAGATACCAAATGGGTTGTCAGAAGCCATACAATCGAGAAAGAACAGACAATGTTTGGAGATACCAAATGGGTTGTCAGAAGCCATACAATCGAGAAAGAACAGACAATGTTTGGAGATACCAAATGGGTTGTCAGAAGTCATACAATCGAGGAAGAACAGACAATGCAATGTCCAAAAAAGCAACAAGACAAATAAAGATATACCAAGCACTACACAGACAACTAAGCATAAAGCAATATAAACCCCACAAAAACTGGGGAAGGGGTGAAGAATGTTGGTGCTTCAGAAGGGTAGGCAATATCTGCTCTACTAGTGGCACCCGTCGTGTTGTTCTTGTTAAAATTCTGGTGGTCAATGGGGGAAAGGAATTTGGGTTGTGATTACGACAAGGGTATATATAAATATGACACATATATTCCGTAATGGTTGTGACAGTACAACTTTCGAAGTGATGACTTCAATTTAACTACTAGGAACCAAAATAGTCTAGTCCACTTATAATGTAATCTTAGAGAGACAAATTCTTTTCGGAATAACCAGACTTCAATATAATTGGGGTCACTCTAATATATAATATACTCTATAGGATTGGTGTGGATAAATAATTTGCTCAAATATAATCGATTTTTCATTATAGCTGATTTTCATTACAAGTGGACTGGGGTCGGTAACTAGAAGCCATCTTAGCACTAATAACGATGATCTGAAGATCACAAATGACCACGGATATGTTCCACTTGTCATAAACACTTCCCGGTCCTTTCCTCATTCATGACTTATCACCTGGTTTGTAACTAGATTAACACGTTGGGTTTCACTAGTCGAGCAGGAACTGTTACCCTTCCGGAGCACCTCAGTTCACCCCCGGTTTTTAGTGGGGCTCGTGTTACTAGATCTCTAGTTTTATATGTATGTTTTGTAGATCATTGATTGTCCTTTTGTCCTTTTTCTTTTGGCCATTGTCCAAATAACTTAAGACGACGACTTGAAAGGATTAACTTATTAATGTCGTATCTCTGGTAACAGTAAACTAAGGACTCGTTACGGCAATGTGAAAAACACTTTAAGTTACACTCTTTTTTATATCGTAACTTGCTCTCACGATGATCGTATGTTGTGTTTTAAGGAAAACTTAAGAGAAGTATCTAGCTACAGTCATTGGACTGTACAATGGACTGGATTGTACAAAAGTTCCATTTAAAAAGCTATAAAACTATTGTCATCAATGATTGTCATGACGGTTATGTAACATAGTCTTGTAGAGTACAAGCATGTGTCATTGATAAACAGTTGTCTTACGTGTGTTTATTTATAGTCTTATTTACGACAAAACGCAGATTGATCCGTTTTGTTAATTTATATTAGTTTTTTCGTAATCCATATACACTGAATGTTTTCACTTAGGTAATGTGATTTCCTACACGTTACATCCTGTATTGTATAAACTTACATCAAAATGTGTTCTGTCAACATTTAAAGTCTTGACGTTGATTGGTTTTACAATTGTATTGATATCCACACAACATTAAACGATCATTAACTTTTTAATAATCATTGTTTAATTTGATTAAATGTGATTTTACCCCTATTATCTTTTATAAGCTGATTATTATCATTATTATTTGTATTATAATACTATTATTATTATCATTATATGAAAAACCAACATCATACACAAACTGATCATTAGCTTGCTTGAAATGTCACTCATTCTTAAAAGAGAATATGTTTTACTCTATTCTTACATCTTGTGTTGTGATGTCATTTCCTGTTCTCAGTAATAATATACTCTTATCTACAGCCAATACACTGACTAGAGACTGTGGGTCAGCTTTTATCTTAAGATCAACTTTCTCGGCTGGCTTCGCTTGTTGTTTGTTGAAACTGAGTGAGACCTACAAATAAATCAACATTAATATATATATTATTAGACATAAGATGATATTGGTAATTAGATTTTCGTTTAAAGTTGACCATTGTCCCCCGAATATGTCTTCTGATAGCCGTGTGTACTATCCTACATTGTAAGGGCATTCCTTAGATGCATTTCTACTAGCTCGGTCGTAAATAACAGAAATGGCGACCATCACAGAACTTAGTTTAGCATACGGGAAATATATACAAACAACTCCATCTCTGTAAACAATTTGATATTTTAAAACCAAATCATGCACACTATTATACTATGATAGACTTCTCCCGATCTGAAATCCAAGATAACTGTTATCGCGGAAACAGTTTCTTCTCAAAACCCTTTCACACATTTAGATTAATTCATCCACAAATGATATTAGGGTGAGCATATACTGAACATGTGGATTTGATGCTGATCTGGAATCTGTAATCCCCTGCACAGTCTGAATAGGAATTACAGATTTATTTAGCTAAATATTTATAAATAAGGAAGGAGTTATGGTTATGGTGTTGAACGCTACTTTCAACATTTCAGTTATATATCAGGGCGGGCAATTTTAATTCGTGGACGAAACCGGAGTACCCCGAGAAAACCACCGGCATGTCGCATAAGCAATGAAGTCAATACAGTCTCGTGAAAGCAACATACCTCATTTTTAAAGATGTCTTCTATTGAAAAGCTGATAGCATCTGCAACAATTTCGCCATCTCGTCTTGTATAATATACTAACAACTTAGCTTGTGGTGCCATGATAGCAGTTATCATAACTTCGTGTCTTCCAGATTTCCTATTTCTCATTAGGAGTCTTCCATGCGATACAATCGACCCCTTGGAAAAAATCTAGAAATAAAATTATTGTAAATTATATATATTATATATTAATACGGAAGAATGGAACAGAAGTTCATGTTGGATATCCACGTTTGCTTAGAAGGTAAAGACTGGAGGTAGATATTTGCCAGCATGTAATTGACAGGAAACCAAACGGTACGAAATAATAATCCAGAGCCCACAGGTCGACAAATCTTAAGCATTGCTATTGGTTTGATAGAAATTTAACTATAGTATATATATATATATAGTGGAGCTTCTTGTGACAATAATCATGCAAATGGTGATACAAGCATGAAATTTTGCACAGATGACCGTTTTAGTGTGATATAACAGAATGTATGCCTGGCTACAAAAAATTATCTGTTTATCAAGGTGGCCATCTTGAATTTCAAAATGGCGTCATTTGAATAAGGGTCTCTGCCGAAATGGACACTATCTGGTGTGATAATATTAGTTGTAATGGATTTTATCATTTTCATATGTTATGAAATCAATGTTAATAATACCAGAAAGTGTATTGTAATATTCATGGCATATTTAATGCTAATAAGAATAAGAATAAGAATATGTTTATTTGTCAGTTAAAGACGCCCATGATAGGCAGTATAATTACATGAAAATCACAATATTTACATTAATTGGTATGATTATATTGATTGGATTTAACATACAAGACATACCGATACATGTAAATATACAATTTTGTAATCAATAATTTTGACAAGTACAAGTAATAGATTAAGAGACAGTGCATCATCCACAATTGTATATCTAACACAGATATATAATTATTATTATTAATAGTGTATAACATAAAATATTACTATTATCAATTTTGAATTATATCATTTCTAGATGAATGTAACTTTAGTATCATATCAGAAAGTTGATTTATGATGAAATTGTCTTCATTGGACATTAACCATATAAATTGCTATCTAATATCTAAATGTTTAAAGTTATAATTATTATTATTTATAAGATCAATAAATGGTGTTCTCACATTTTGAAGTGCTTCACATTTTAATAAGAAGTGAATTTCATCTTCAACTTCCTTTAAGCATAATTTACAAATCTTTCTTTTGCCTGAAGCCCTCTGTGTCTTCCTCTTTCTATTTCTAAATTATGATTACTTATTCGTAATTTTGAGAGTAAAATTCTTTGTTCATCATTTTTCATAGATAAATAAGGCTCTAGACTTATGTTATTCTTAAATAATCTATATGTTCTTAATTTATTTCCAAAATCCTTATCAATTTTATCATCATGTAAAGATAGGAACCACAGTCTATTATAATTACATTTAATAAAAGATAGGAAAATATTGAAAATTAATTTAGAAAAAAGTAAATTATTTTCTGCAAGTTTCATTGAAGAGTTCTTTATGTCAACAACAGCTTTTCTTTTACAATATGTTAGCGCAAACTATCAAAAAGAATATGTATGTGCCATATGTCGTGTTTGAAATAATATTGGAGTCACAATCTACCAAAAATGGAAACATTTTGGATTTTTGATTTTTTCCAGATTTCCTCTTCTTTTCTTTTTAGAATAAAATTGCCTCTGATTATATGAAATTTGCAGGTGTCACCAAAAAGAACAATGTATTAGCTAACGTATGACCACATGAGTTTTAATATTTTATCTGACAAATCCTGTCAAAAATCGAAAATATTACCTCTATCCCGATTAATTTCAGCAAATTCTACGGACATTTGAAAAATGTATACTCTAAACCCTCCAACAGAACATTATTTCGGTATAAATTGGTTGTCACTAGATACAATGGATATAATTTACATAATCTTGCTTCTTGAATGCCAATTTTGTAGTCACAATCTAATAAAAATTCACAATTTCGGATTTTCAGATTTTTCAGTTTTTCTTTAAATTTGTCTTTATTATCGTTCTGAACTTTGAGTTATTATGTTAACACAAAATATATTGGTCTTATCAAATAGACCAATGTTGTAGCTTTCGAATGCACACCAAATATTTATCACTTCCTGTAGAACAAGTCCCCTCAATTCACAAATCATGAAGCTAAACCATGTGTCACTATAATTTAGCAGTTGCATGAGCACATCGCTGTACAAGACAATCCAGCATTGTAACACTTGCATCTACCGGAACAACTTCCTTTCTTGCAACCACATTTCAACAGTTCCTGGCAAGACGCTGCAATCGCCGGAAGTGTTGTCCAGTTTGGTGTCCAATAACATTCTTCTGTTCCAATTTTCCACCCCCAGTCTTCTGGGCTAGGTAAGTCTTGCGAAAAATTCAAAGACTGGCCCCACACATTACCACCTTGATATGCTTCCCTTTTTGTATGTTCGAGCAACGCTGCCCTGGTTGGTGGAATGGCATCATACTGACGTTGCTTCCGGGCTAACATTTCAAGACGTGCTTTGTTCACGGGAAACGTTGTCGTAGTCCTGTCGTACATGATGACTACAAAAGCTTCAATAAATTCCATGTCCTGGTCATCGATGACAGCAGGTGTTTGACTCAAACGAAAAAACGTATCTGTCGCATCATCAAAGATTTCCCATACCTGCCATGCTGTTCGCTTACCTTTTCCACGAAAGGCTGATACTGTGTCACAACTAGTAAATGCATGGACAAATGGTAAACATAATGCCCGTGGGCCAAGTGCATTTGATATCTCATGAATCGGTATCCATCTGAGATCTTTGCCTTTACCAAAAGCTATCCACAATTTATCAAGTTTCGCGAACATAGAAATAGCTAAAACAACAACATCTGTGTTAGTAATGACAACTAAAGATGTTTTCAATCCCTGAATAGCCGCGTGTTTTACATGAACAAATAGCCTTGTATCGGCCTCTTCGTGATTGCAAGGACAAATACCTGATAGATCAATATTTTTATTACAAAGAACGTTTTCTCCCTGTGTAACACAAACCAATTTAGATGGATTTAAAGATGCAATCCGTTCTGCAAGGAAGGAAAACAATTTTGTCTTGTTCTCGCTTACGCGCAGAAAATTGTTCCAGGACTTTGGTGTCATGCCTGAACCAACAACCTTCCGTCGGATCCCTGTTCCTCGTTCCTTCTTTGTTTGTGATTTTAAACTATTCTCAAGGTAAACATCAAATATGATGTCAACCCTCGAACAATTATTTGCTTGGCTCTTGATATATGGCAGGATGACATCATTCGCATAAGCCTCAAACGTAATCGGTTGATGTGGCGGCTTGAAATTCACCATGGCAGCTCCATCAATAAAAATGCTCTATGTTTGAGGTTCCTCTGATGGTAAACCACATTTCGACTGGAGGATCTCAACTAACTGGGATTTTACACCAATATTAATTTAACTCCTTGAGACAATGATGGTGGCGTAGTTTGATTTTCCTGGCTAAAAAATTCCTCCAAGTCAAGCTGTCTAGTTTGACATGAAATAAAGAGTCTTGAAAACAGGCTGCAATCGTCCTTTACAATATCCAGTTTACTTTTTGTTCCACTTACACTTGTATTACTATTCCGACTGAAAAGAGGAACATTGTTCTTTTTAATTGGATCATAAAAACCTGTCATGTTGGTAAATCCGGATTTGAGGTTGTCGTATTGTCTTGATCCTGTTTCCAATAGGTTAGCAATTTTACCAACTTCGAATTTGACGACCTCTTTTGAATCCAGTTTATAAAAATATCAGTGGATTCCTCCTGAAAAGGGTTTCCATAATAAATAAAAACCTGTCTGACTCTTTGTATCTTATTCCAGAAATCTTTTTGGGCTGCGGGAGAATATTCATGATGTTTTTCACTGTTACTATCGCGGCCAGCTACCATCCATCCTCTCAATGCAGTCGAGTCTTCTGTCAGACCTATTGCTCCGCCGTCACCTTTTACTACTGCATTACTTTGCTCATGGGCCTGGTCAATTGCCATGTTCGAAAACACTCTTGTAGACTTTCGAATTGTAATGTTACCCTTCGCAAATTCTCTATATATAATAGGATGCTTTGATTCTAGAGATACCATATCACGAAGATGAATGGGTAACCATCTGGAATAATTTACATGATCAAGTCCAAAAAGGTATGGAATAAGAAACGATAATGTTTCTTTGTACAGCTCAAAGTCTGATTCTCGTAATGAACGTATGAACGATAACACCAGTATTTCAAAATTAATGATAGAATACCAAAATTCAAAATGTGTTTTTTTTTATTTTCTGCTCGCTGCACCATGCACGAAATGTATCAAAGTCTATGGATTCATCAGCATTTTCATTATGACAACTTTCAAATGCAGACATTAGTAAATAAAATAAAACACAAACGGTGACTTGGTGAGCTTGTCTGGTTTTTTTAGTGCTTGAACAAGACAAAAAAGACTCAGCTGTTCAAGATGTCACAATATCAGCATTTGACAGAGCAGTTGTCCAACCGCAATCACGCAATAGATCGCCCAGAAGTTTGAAGCAAGCCATTTCAATATGAAGACCACCAAATATAACAACATACTTTCCCTCTCCATACTCAGTATCCCATTCCCACTGAATTTGTTTAGCGAGCACAAATAGTGGCTGGTCAGCTGTAATTATTGGTGTTTGATCTGGGTTCAGAAATTTTACTACATCTCTGACTTTTTCCATAGAATGTTTGATGGTTGCAACAGAATGGGCATGTTCCTGAAAGAGTAGTAGGAAGCATGTTAAACTAACTTCGACCTGTGGATCCCTTTTCTGAGACGAATGGTGCGATGACCTTAAAATATTGTTCAAATTCAAATCCTGATCAGTTAACCTTACTGTATTCAGCCATTCATATTCACTTTAAGCTTTCAGTAAGGTATTCATGATTTTGAATGCCAACAAACTGAATCGTGCTGCCAGGAAGGACCGGTTTACTCTTCAGATAAGCTGGTGTCATATTGGTGTATTCATCTGGAAGCTCAAGGATTTGGTTAGTTGTTGGTTTATCAGTTTTAAATATCATAACATCGCGCTCAACACCATCATTTTCGTCAGCAGGATGTTGAAATATTGATATACCTGTCCCATGAAAAGAATATTTTGATGTTGTGATCAATATTGTCGACAGCGGCTGTTGTAAGCACACCTTGACGAAACTTCGGAGGACATACAACACCTTCGGAGACAAAACGTTCAACCGCTGCTTCCCCAAGCTGTGTAGAAATTTCAAAAACTCGATTGTACGAAATACATAAACCATACTGGAAAAGAATATCAATGAGCTGCTTTTTTCTAGTTTTGGCATAAATGAGCAACCCCAGATAAACACAAAATGGAGTCTCACGCTCAAGAGAATGTCGCTGTTGCACTGCCCTTTTTGTGATATTTGGATGGTAGTTAAACATTAACAAGTGTGCAATGGTCAAGTCAGACTTGCATCTATCATTTTCTAACTGAGACTTTATATCGGGACCATGTTCAATCATTTTCACAAGGTGAAGCCAAGACGATGATATGCTTGATTGAATTTCGTCCGCTGAAAATGATCCCATGAACTTTGATTTATGCTTCTGCAAGTCTTCTCTTAATATTTCAGCTGTCTTTGCCATGTGAATATTGTCACTATAGTCACATGCTAACGCAATTGTCGACCCGATACCTTTTTCAGATATTAAAAGTAAATCTCTGCCTTTTGTATGCGCTTTCAAACCAGGCATTTTATTAAGTAATTTTTCTTTCAGACGGGAATTATGAACTGGCAAGGACTTGCGAAAGTCTTTCCTGATACATGGATACCAGAACCACTGATTCCTTAGAATTCCTTTGTGTCTCAAAAATATATGACACTAATTCAGCTAGAACAATATCATTCAGTGAGGCATCCTTAATATTACTTTCACCTTCTTGCCTCATAGCCGATCTCTCTCTATTGTAAAGTGCCACCAGACAAGCTGGATGGTATTTGAACTCTTGTGCAATAACGTCTCCAGCACTTAATTTTGCTAGCAACTGTTCATCTTGGAGAGTTGCAGCACAATCTCGTAACCTTTGATCAAGTTTTAGTCATTGCCTCCCTCAAATAAGACATTGGAGAATGTTTATCACACAGAGAACATTGAACATGTCAACACGAGTACTTGTTGAGCTTTCTGGAAGGTCCATACTTCCCCTGAAGAATTTTGGAGATTCTTCTAAGCTTGTTGAGGGAACTTGTGACTTTACACGTTTTTGCACTCGTAAAAGTTTGGTGTTATTAAATCTTATTCGGCAACTGTTGTGGTATTTGGCATTGTTGCCAATCAGAGTTGCATCAATTCCTGTACCGTCATCTAAGCGTTGAATATCCATTGGAATAGGCAACACATTGACTTCATTGAATACTGGAATATGTTTTGCTAACATCTGGTATCCTTCTGCAGATGATATCAAAGATTCAATAGTGTCCCCGACACAAACAACATTTAAACCAATCAGTGTCCCAACTACCTGTTGCGACAGATGAAACACGAATTCTTTTCGCCATTTTGAAATAGCAAATTAATATAAATCAAATGCAACACAACACAATTCCTTAAAAAAATGAGATTTCAATACAGAACTCTACCACAAATAATAAGACTCAAAACAAATAGATATCAGGCCGACGGATCATCCTTTTACCGCCTATGACTGCACTTTATTGTATGGGATTCGACTGAATTCAGCATCATGATCGAATACCTACGTTCAGCCCGATCGTTCATCCAGTATCATTTAACTCCCGTGCGATCTGTACACCATCCGGAGGAACAAAGGCTCCAACTCCTTGGCTTGGCTATCCCGCGTTGGCACATCCTGTCAATTCAGGTACAACTTTATGGTATTAAAAGGGGCAGCCATACAGTATTTGGGGGCACTTTGAACAAAAGCTGATACTGAACCCCATGCCGAGATTATCGGCAGTGATTTATACCATTGTGCCCTGGTAGTGCAAAATAAATCACTCTTTTCATATTTTTATCTGTTATAAAGGTTGGTTTTAATCAAATAATAAAAAAATAGTGAAATAAATGTAGCTGAATAATATATTTAATGCAACAAAAATATAATTTACATTAGTATATATGCAATATGCACATACATAAAATGTGGATTGTGAATTTCGTCTGCAAGAGACAGTCTTCTTGTAATTTGGCCGCCATCTTGAAAAATAGCCGACTTCCGGGTGGCCAGGCACTGATATTGTTTCTATATGAACTAAATAGCATATGTGCAAAGTTTGGTGCTTGTATCACAAAGTGCACGATTTTGCTAAATTTCGGTGTTAAGAATATAAGAATATAACTAATATAACTGACATAATGTTCAACTTACGTTCAATAAGTAACATTTAATTCAGTGCATATAAGATAGAGATAGAGATAACATAACCATAGAAGTAACTGTTATAATAATTCTGTCATCAACCTTTTTTTCATTTTTAGGCAAAACAATACATTTTTAGACAATATCTAATTTTATTCAACTTATAAGACAGATTGAAATACAGAATAATTTTAAAAATTGAGCATGCATTTGTCAGAATTCATAAAACTGAATTTCACCTATTGCCTATTGCCTATTGCCTAAAATTGAGCCTAATGCCTAGGCATTAGCTTATTGCCTAGGATTTAAGCTTAATGCCTGATTTCACTTATTGCCGCTAACATATACACCACTAACTTGTGTGGGGTAGTATAAATGTTCTTTGTTTTAAATACACGACATTTTTTTAATTGAAATATCACGCCTTTTTGTATGCCTTTTTGCACGATTGTTTCATGATGGCATCTTATAATCTAAATCTTCCACGGAAATTAATATACATGTGTATAATTATTGTATATGCACGAATAGCAGGCTTCACATGAACAGAATTGTGTATTGATGACTCTGATAAAATATCACTTACCTTGTAGCTACATGTATGGATTCTTTCTGTTGCCTTTATGTTCAATGGTAGCTTCTGTCCGGGCTAGGAAGACGAAGGAAAATAGGGTCAGTTTAAACACAATGTTAATTCTAATATTAATCTATATAATAATTTCTGTTATAACAGAAACCAGACGAATCTGAAAAAATGGAGTTTAATTATGAAATACAAATAAATAATATACCAAACAGAAACTAACTTCAAATATCACAGATAACAGGGATTCTAGGTAAAAGCTGTATACCTAGTAAATTGCTTACAGCAAAATTTATTGCAATTAAATTATTATCTGTTCTGTAAAAAAAAAAACACACAAAAACTGCAAGTATCCACATTGTATTGTTATACTAAAGTAAGACTTTCTATTAACTACACGTTGTATTAGTAAATACTTGATGTACATGATTCACAAATAGTGACCCTTTCTGACAATAGATGATTAAATTTACTGTCTGATAATTTAATGGGGATTTTCTATGCAATATAATTCAATATTACAGAAATTTTAATTTAGTATAATTACCTGTTCAATTCAAAATTCAATAACATTATAAAATATGCATAAGACATACAAATTCGAAACTCGAAATAAAATAAAAATATTTGAATGAACGCAGTGTATCATACGAATCGCTTAAAGAAAAAAATCTGATTGATATAAAAATAAAACAAAAAGAAATATCACTTCTAAAACCAAATAAAAAAATTGGAAAAAAAGCTGCAAAATCCATAACACTAATACAGGACCGCCCATTAATTCAATACACGTCCTTGTGTTTGATGATGGTTATTATGTTTGACTAGGACATTTTACTACAGCTACATACGTTGGCTTACTCGTTTTATAGTCATCTGAATGTAATTATTAATTGGCGATTCTGTCACAGCTAAATAGATTTACCTTCTTGTTGTGTTTAATAGTTATTTTAATGTAGTTGTTGATTTTAGGTTTTCCTACAGCTACATATATTTGCTGTTTTGTGGTTTTTAATTGTTGTTTGAGAGTACTTTTTGACGTGTGATTCTGATGGAGATACATACCTTTGCTTTCCTGTTGTTTCTAACAGTAACTTGAATGTAGTTCTTACTAGGTGATTCTGCCCTTGAAACACTCTGGTGTGCACTTCCTCTACGATAATTTGCCTGTAAAATAATAGATATATTCACAATTACCTATATGTTCACTCTTATATTTTGAAAATATTGCTGATGTGAAAAAATTAGAAAGTCAAAACTGTCAAAATATTGGAGAGACAAAAATAAGATAATTAGACAATATGACGTATAGAGATAGACGTGTAATATATTTATCATTTATTTTGGTTTATGTCTACATGTCTAAAGTAAACTGTTCAATGTAAAATAAGACAGCATACATTAGATTAACACGACGGGTGCCACTCTTGGAGCAGGAACTGCCTACCCTTCCGGAGCACCTGAGCTCACCCCCGGTTTTAGTGGGGTTCGTATTACTCGATCTTAAGTTTTATGTGTATGTTTTGTAGATCGTTGTTTGTCATTTTGTCCTTTTTCTTTTGGCCATTGTGTTATCTGTTCTTCTTCGAGTTACGGATTTTGATTGCCCCTTTTGGTATCTTCAAACTCTTCTTAATGTAAAATAAGACAGCATATATTAAGGTTAATTTGTGCTTTTAACAATTATACAATCGAGTTCTTTAGATTTAAAAGGAGAGCAATATTCCTTTCAGAATACCAGACTGCTCGAAGCTTTTCCCATTGTTTTGCAGCGATGAGGGACAACACATCTTAATTAAAATTCGAACTCTAACACTGCCGCCCTGAATGTGCACACGAGTCGTTTTTTGTTAAAAAAAGTTTTTAATACAGCCCAGTATCCTGCCGGATCCAATGGGGTAGATACATCTCTTGGTTGTTACATTCTTGAGATGATTATATATATATATATATATATATATATATATATACGTCTGAAAATTAAACCAAACAGTGTTAGAATTAGATTTTAGAGCTGTCAAATTTTTGTTCTTCCCTCGACGGGATTTGAACCCACACCATTGATACACTGCAGCACCATTCGCTTAGCCTTACATCCAGCGCCCCAGACCACTCCACTCCCTATATATATATAGGGAGTGGGAAGAACAAAAATTTGACAGCTCTAAAATCTAATTCTAACACTGTTTGGTTTAATTTTCAGACGTATATAATATTTAGTATTAACCTAGTATCCTTTAAAGTAACTTTGAGGTCCAGTGGGACAGATATATTGTATGGTTGTCACTTGCTTCTAGACGTTTGTATAATATACTTTATTTCCTGTGACTGTATAATGAATAATTCTTCATTATCCTATCCAATATATTAAAAATTGCTGAGTTAGATTGCTGCCAAATTATAATATTAAGTATATATGTACCATCTACACACGCTTATACACATGTCTTACGCCTATCCCTAGATTTGCCTTACGAGACAAGGTAACACTACGACTATTGAAGCTCCTTTTTTAGGGAGTGGATGTAGTCGAGTGGTCTAGGGCGCTGGACGTAAGGCTAAGCGAATGGTGCTGCAGTGTAACAATGGTGTGGGTTCAAATCCCGTCGAGGGAAGAACAAAAATTTGACAGCTCTAAAATCTAATTCTAACACTGTTTGGTTTAATTTTCAGACGTATATATATATATATATATATATATATATATATATAAGAACCGCCAGGGATTATAGTTTAAAATATTTTGCTATTTATAGCCCTCCACATATATACATTCGTTTCATTTAGCTTTGCAAATATATAATCTGACAATTTAGCCATGAGTAAAACAATGTTTCATAAGACGCTTAAACATGTATTATTGTAGGATGTATTAAACTATAATATTACTCAGTATTTCTACAATCGTACATGTATGTTAATATATTATTACCTTTATGGTACCACCTTCAGCTGCCACAGGAAACACAGCTTGAAGAACAATCAGTCCAGATGTAGGTATTCTCACCACTTTAGACCATAATGTTTCAGTATTTACTGGTCTAGATGGGGGGAAGGACTGTCTAGATGGCATTATTTGGTCTCCCGGGGGTCTCACTGGAACAGGTTGTGTATTTACAAGGGAGGGTACAGAATATGTCACTGTTACGTTGACTGTTCCAAGAGGAGGTTTCAAAGGACTGTCGTCTTGTTGTGTAACTCTAAGCTAAAATACATACAATAAAACGGATTAGTATAAAGCATAAGTAGCTTGTTTCCAATTCTACAAAATGTAATTTTATATCTTTGTTTTTTGTAATCTAATTATTAAATGAATAAATATGCTTAATCTAACTGAAATACATTATTTCGATATATAATTTGCTTAATCTGTTACAGCAATGGGTTGGTGTTTACATAGAAAAAGTTTGGCGATCGCCATTGAATGGAGATAACTTTTACAATTTTCATGGAATGGATCATTACACATGGCGTGAATTACACTACTATTACGTTTAAAGTAAGGTAAAATAGATATTGTGTCTTATACTTGAGTAAAAACAGTAGTTCGGTGGCTATTTTCCATACAGCAATAACAATTTTGTGAATGCTCAATCCGACCCTTGTTTTCATGTATCCGCCATTATTAATATCATGTTGTCATACACCTAAAGTTAAACCTGTTTGATGTAAATTAATACCGATCAAATATTTGTTTGTGTTTTATCAAACAATATATAAATATATTTTCATAATATCTCACAGACCTTGTTATATAGCAACAACTTACTACGATGGTATACTGTAGACCAGGTTTAAATACAGAAGGCATACCAGATGAAAACATTAACTTCTCGGGCGTTTCATGAATTGTAACAGCTCCAGTACCTGTGGCTTCAATACCAGTAACTGATTCTGTAACCTTAGCAACTATTTCTATATGCGTTCTGTATCTTGGTTTGAGTTCACTCATCAGGACTCTGATAGTAGCTTTACCTTTCATCTACAATAATTATAATAAGATTTATATATCTAATTAAAAGGGTGCTTCGTGTAGCTACTCATACATTCTGTATTCCACTTGTCGTAATCACTTCCCGGTCCTTTCTTCATTCGTGACATACCGGGTTTGTAACTAGATTAACACGTCGGGTACCACTAGTGGAGCAGGAACTGCCTACCATTCCGGAGCACCTGAGTTCACCTCCGGTTATAAGTGGGGCTCATGTTACTCGAATTTTATTTTTATATGTATGTTTTGTAGATCGTTATTTGTCCTTTTGTACTTTTTCTTTTTGGTCATTGTGTTGTCTGTTCTTCATCAATTTACGGATTCTGATTACTCCTTTGGTATCTTAAAACTCTTTTCATACATGTATGTCCATCTTTCTTTGTTCTGTTTACATTGTCCTATATTTCTTCTGCAGTATCGTCTTGTAAGATTAATCAAGATGAACAAGAACTGACTACCCTTCCGGAGCACGCGAGTTCACCATTAGTTGTTTTGTGGGATTCGTGGTGCTCAATCTTTAGTTTTCTGTATAGTGTCTTGTAGATCCTTATTTGTCCTTTTGTCCGCTTTCTTTTGGCCATTAAATTGTCTGTCTTTTTTTCGATTTACGGCTTCTGATAAATTGTCTGATGGCAATTTAGGACAATTTTAATATACATACATGGGTGATTGATTGTGATATACATGTCGTTGTGATTTGTTTTTTTCATTACCGTACATACATTTTGTCAGATTTTTGTTCAGTTTTAAAATTACATTATTCTGATAATGTATTTTATATTAAAATGATTAGGTTGTTAACATACTTTAAAGGTCTTACGAATGGCATTTGCAGCAGAATCCCAGCGTTTGTTTATGGTCAAGACAACATCTCCTTCTACAGGTTTCCCAAAAGTATACCTTTAGAAAGAACAAACATAAGAAAAGCAGAACTTAATCGAAATTCGGGAACCAGAATGAAGGAGCGTATACTCAACAGATTTACTATCCCGTATTTATTCTCCATTTGATTGGTTTAGGTTTATGGTGTTTAACGACACATTCAGCAATATTACAGCTATATCGTGGCGGTCAATTTTATTGCTGGAGGAAACCGGAGTATCTGGAGAAAACCACCGACCTGTCGCAAGTCACTGACAAACTTTATCACATAATGTTGGATCAAGCACACGTCGCCTGTGTGGGGTTCGGACTCTCAACGTTAGTGGTGATAGGCACTAAATACATAGGTAGTTGTACGATCACGATCACGACGGCCCCTTTTTCCCATTTGAGAATGATACAATATAGACTATGCTGAAAATGAAATATAATGAAAATGATTATTCAAAATTAGTCAATTTGTGTATAATTTCAATAATCGTTGTAAATCTGCTACATTTCCATTTACCTTAATGCATTGCAAGTATATAAAATTGTTATGAAGCTATGGAGTATTATATATTGTACTTAGCAGCATTAATAATACTTAGTTACCTTCATAAGTTTTATGTCCTCAACTAGTTTGAACGTATCTTATGTGTACTGTATCAGTATGTTGACTATTGGTGAGATTTTAGTTACTGAATGAGATTACTATGGGTATAAACTCTGATACGTCAGAAATGTCTTTCAATATGATGGATTGTTAGTTAACACTATAAGGGTAATAACAAAATTACCGAACTCCGAACAATCTTACAAAGGGAAAGTCAAAACTCATAAGTATATAAACAGACAAAATCAGTCAACAACCGGAAAACTGTGAAAACTGTAATGACCCTGACTTAGTTAACACTATGCCTGACAACAGTCATGGTCATCTTATATTTAAATTATTTCTGAAATAAGTACTGCTAGATGAAGACGCGAATAGAAAAATGACCACGGATATAAACACTTCCCGGTCCTTTCCTCATTTATGACTTGTCATCGGGTTTGTAACTAGAGTAACACGACGGATGCCACTAGTGGAGCAGGAACTGCTGACCCTTCCGGAACACCTGAGTTCACCCCCGGTTTTAGTGGGGTTCGTGTTACTCGATCTTTAGTTGTATTGGTATGTTTTGTAGATCGTTGTTTGTCCTTTTGTACTTTTTCTTTTGGCCATTGTGTTGTCTGTTCTTCTTCGATGCACGGATTCTGATTGCCCCTTTGGTATCTTGAAACTCTTCTTATTGCCAACAGTCATGTGTGCTCTCTGAATGTATCATTATACTTACATAGCTGTAATTGTGGCCACGAAGAATCTGTCTGTTTTTAGTTCAAAAGGCGGTGTAGCTATATTGACTTCAAATTTCGGCAAAACTGAAGATTAAAAAGAGAACTTAATGACAAATTTGAAGATACCAAAATGATAATCAGAAGAAGATATTATATTTCAGCTTTTTGATAGTCGATTGAAAATAAAAATGTGACAAGGTCTAAGACAATAGTCTAAAGTACATGATGCTATTCCTGGATTTCATGCAAGTCAAATATATGTAGCTCTTTAGTTTTGTTTAATTTCTGCTTTGTATTGTTTTATTTTAATATGTAAGACTCTTTTGCTTTTTGGATACATTTGTATTACAATGTTCAAATAGGAGATCCATAACTCCTCTAAATGAATTACAGTAACATATCTTGTCTAGAAATGAACAACAAATTGTCAAATTACATTGTAATAGAATAATGAAGTGATAATTAGGTACCAACATTACTAAGTAAATATCATTATGTTATTACATACCATAATATTAACTAGATACCATACAATGAAGAACATACCATATCATTCAGAACATACCATATTATAAAGGACATACCATATCACTAAGAACATACCATATTATAAAGGACATACCATATCATTCAGAACATACCATATTATAAAGGACATACCATATCACTAAGAACATACCATATTATAAAGACATACTATATACTATATAAATATGTCATATAATTGAGAACATACCATATTTTTCTACAGTAAACGATTTCGTGTTCTTCTCCCTCTGAAATATAAAAAAGGCGAAAATACAATATAATTCACAATAATGTAATTTGATGTGAATACTGCAATCTAATTGGCTGGTACGCATGAAACAACATTGGTTATACTTGATAATCTGGGTTGGTATTGTGACGTCCCCAACATATTCATTCGCCAACGACAAATTTAAATAGTCCCATGAAATAATCGAAATTAAAATCGAGGAATCATTAAATTTTGTATAAACATTAAATTATAAGGAATATTTTCAATTTTTGAATAAGTTATACTTGCATAACCTGTTCAAAAATTTAACATAATCCTTAAATATACAAGATATATATTAGAGACCAAAATGTTTTCGAACTTCTAGGGAAATAAGGAAACATATCATTCATAAGAATAATATCTTAAAATCGAAAAAAGGACCTATAGTTAAATATCATGACAAACGTTCGCCGTACCTATAATTGACTATATATTAATTATCTGCCTATGCTGTAAAATTGTGAAATTCACATTATTTCAACTCTGATGTGAAGTTGGTCAATACCGTACTAATCCGGTTATAGAGTACATGTACATGTAATAGTTATCTGTCGTTTGATATAAGTATATAGAGTTAATTAATTACCCCTTGTTCCACTTTTATCTGCCAACTTCCAAAGTTTGTTAATGATGACAGCTGAAAGAATCCAGCAAACACACCAAATACTGGCTTTACACCAATGAATTGTTTTACTCTGTTCCGTTTGGGATCCTATAAAAAAAACAACCGGTTAAAAAAAGTTAAAATATTAATTTGAAAATGATATACCATAGCTGATGTAGGTGATAAGGAAAAAGAAAATGTACTGAATTCAGTCAGGAAGGCATACTGACATTTCTCCTTAATATGTTATATAAACAGATCATAATAAAGTAATTAAATAGTATCAACTTAGTCTGGTGATCACTGATTGTATATTACTATTTTATTATACTATGGGACAAAATAATCGGTCAATCAGCTTTGTTTTCTTAAAGAAAGCAACTCTCATGGTTATCAAAAGTTACCGTTTATAGAAAATGTCATTTGATTCTAACGTGTAGTGTGACCATATTCATATTTTAAACACGAATTATATTTAGTTTTTATAAATATTCACCTGTATAATGATGTCTATTGGGTCGTCTAACACCTTTAATGTAGGATTCGTTCCAAACACTCTGAATTGTACTGCAAAACAACAATTTATTGTTATGTATTGTAGTAAGATTCTTGAACACACTAAATCGGGCAGTCAATATTTCAGTTATATCGTGGCGGTCAGTTTTATTGGTGGAGGAAAACGCAGTATCCGGGAAAAAACCAACGACCTGTAGCAGGTCACTGACAAACTTTATCACATTATGTTGTTTCGAGTATTTCTCGCCATGAACGGGGTTCGAACTCACAACTTTAGTGCTGATAGACTCTGATTGCACAGGTAGTTGTAAATTCAACTATCATACAATCACGGCCACGAAGGCCCCAAAACAAAACCAAAATGATAATAGTACAAACACAATGGTAAAGCTTGGGTCAAAAAATGGAAATAATAAATATTTTGAATTTCCATCACTTATTAATATAAATAGTTGTACCTTTATCTCCAGGTTTGTATATAGGTCTGTCAGTCTGAATAAATATAGATGATGCCTTCGATGACACTCTTATGTTGACTGCCGTCTTATCAAACATCAACCCTCCTGATGCCTTTACCCTTATTTTGTAATTCGCCGTCGTATCGATATTCTGTGGGATCTGAAATAAGATATTTAAAATTAAATGTGTAAAAACACAATAAATTACAAATAATTGACTATTTCATTGTATTTGTCTTAATTTACATTTTACGACTGGCTCTATTATTGTGGTGATTTCATTATAATATAACTGTTCTTAGGCAAATAACATGTTTGTTGTTATTAAATCAAGCTTTATCTATGCGCTTTTCATTACCATGGTAACACTATAAAATGAACAGTAAATGAAGAGGATTCCCTTACCTTTAATTTTACAACACTTGGTTTCTCTGAAATAAAAATATATTATATATAAATCAATGACACGGTAAGAATATTAGTCCAAAAACAAAAACAAAAACAAAAACAAACACAAACACAAACAAGCAAACAAAAAAAAGAAATTAAAACAGTTAATTAAAAGATATTTTTACATACAAGGTCATTACTTCAGAATCACTGTACCGGAAATATTTCAAGATTCAAGACAAGATTTGGCGATGAAATTTAGCAGGACTACACTAAGTGAATAAGGTATATTTGCTATATACAGTTGACACTGATGAATTGAATAATAAGTTCATTTAAATATTCTGATACTTGAGTTGTCTATGTGCGCTCTACAATTACAACACTGTGGTCCAATAGACCATTGCTAATGTGACTTCTAGCCAAACCAATACGATAATACACTGAGACTTTAACAAACCATTTCGGTAGATTACGCATATCTCTTCAAGGGCAGAGATGTCTACTAGATTTGTGCTTGGCGATTCTTGCATATAATAAGAACAGTTCATTGACCGTGTCATGTTACACTACAACAAAGCTCTTGACCATATAAAACCTCATGATGACCGATGATCCTGTCTATTAACATCAATGTAGAATGTAACATTACTTATTTATGTTATAATATCTGGCATGGTTAGTGTAAACAATTTGTCTAATAATATTGTCATCTGGTGTGATGAATGGATTCACATTTGTATTTTTTCTTTATATTTTATCTGACCAGAAACGTGATTAACAGTAAAAATATATTAACACACTTTATTTTCACGCTTCGCTATATAGATGACATACTTTCAGTCAAATTGAAGTTGTTGATCGTATCTATCCCATTCAGCTTCAAAAAAGGATGCCACAGATACAGCTGTGTGTAGGTCTGGTTCAGACGACTTTGATTTACACATCGGAATTGACAATGAGGGCCGGTTAAGAAAAAAACTTTACGACAAGATGATTTCAATATTCCCATTATGAACTTTCCATTTTTATGTAGTAACATTCAAGCAACACCTGCATATGGAGTATTTGTCTCTCAGTTCCAATATTCCAGAACTTGTGGTTCCTATCAGGATTCCCTTGATGGAGGGTTGCAGCTAACAAGGAAGCTACTGAACCAAGGGTTCCTAGTGGTTAAGTTGAAGTCATCACATCAAACGTGTTACGGTCGCCACCATGACCTGGTTAACCGGTATGGAATATCTGTGTCACAAATGATCGTGGATATGTTCCACTTGTCATAAGCACTTCCTGGTCCTTTCCTCTTTCACGTCTTATCTCCGGGTTTGTAACTAGAGTAACACGATGGGTGCCACTAGCGGCGCACGAACTACTTACCCTTCTGGAGCACATGAGTTCACACCCAGTTTTTGTTGCTCTATATTTAGTTTCTTGTGTAATATTTTGTAGGTCGTTGTTTGTCCTTTTGACTTTTTTCCTTTGGCCATTGTGTTGTCTGTTCGTCTTCGATTTATGGATTCTGATTACCCCTTTTGGTATCTTCAAACTCTGTTTATGCCGAATACAATGTTAGTGCAAGCAGAAAGGTAAAACAAAGCAAAAGAATAATAGCTCGGACACCGAAAACAAAACCGAAAGTGAGACTGGATGGTATTAAAATGCTACTCTCCTGACTCATCAACCCAGTGAAAGAAACAGCAATTTGGCAGTTCATTTTGGACAGTATGTGCTATCAGCTGAGATACTGGAATTCCAGATGGGATAGGCCAACCCGTTCATGGTGGCCACTGTATTATCTTTTATGTTAACATTTCTGGTAAACATGATTCGGTAATTTACACGTCAAGAGTAACATAATTTTCAAGAAGAACAGGGTCTAGAATAATATATCATATGGGATACTAAGATGCTATGAGATAAAACGTTGTACTGGACTACCGTTAAAACATCATATGTGATAAAAAAAAAATAGAATGTAAACCTAAAAAAATACCACACTGTAGAAACAATTCCAGAATCTGCTTGTAAAAACGTATATACATATGACCTCTTGTAAAAACGTATATATATATGACCTCTTGTAAAAACGTATATATCTATGACCTCTTGTAAAAACGTATACATCTATGACCTCTTGTAAAAACGTATGTATATATGACCTCTTGTAAAAACGTATATATCTATGACCTCTTGTAAAAACGTATATATATATGACCTCTTGTAAAAACGTATATATATATGACCTCTTGTAAAAACGTATATATCTATGACCTCTTGTAAAAACGTATATATATATGACCTCTTGTAAAAACGTATATATCTATGACCTCTTGTAAAAACGTATATATATATGACCTCTTGTAAAAACGTATATATCTATGACCTCTTGTAAAAACGTATATATATATGACCTCTTGTAAAAACGTATATATATATGACCTCTTGTAAAAACATATATCTATGACCTCTTGTAAAAACGTATATATCTATGACCTCTTGTAAAAACGTATATATCTATGACCTCTTGTAAAAACGTATATATATATGACCTTTTGTAAAAACGTATATATGTATGATCTCTTGTAAAAACGTATATATATATATATGACCTCTTGTGAAAACGTATATATCTATGACCTCTTGTAAAAACGTATATATATATGACCTCTTGTAAAAACGTATATATCTATGACCTCTTGTAAAAACGTATATATATATGACCTCTTGTAAAAACGTATATATCTATGACCTCTTGTAAAAACGTATATATATATGACCTCTTGTAAAAACGTATATATATATGATCTCTTGTAAAAACGTTTATATATATGACCTCTTGTAAAAACGTATATATCTATGACCTCTTGTATAAACGTATATATCTATGACCTCTTGTAAAAACGTATAAATATATGACCTCTTGTAAAAACGTATATATATATATGATCTCTTGTAAAAACGTATATATCTATGACCTCTTGTTAAAACGTATATATCTATGACCTCTTGTAAAAACGTATATATCTATGACCTCTTGTAAAAACGTATATATATATGACCTTTTGTAAAAACGTATATATGTATGATCTCTTGTAAAAACGTATATATATATATATGACCTCTTGTGAAAACGTATATATCTATGACCTCTTGTAAAAACGTATATATATATGACCTCTTGTAAAAACGTATATATCTATGACCTCTTGTAAAAACGTATATATATATGACCTCTTGTAAAAACGTATATATCTATGACCTCTTGTAAAAACGTATATATATATGACCTCTTGTAAAAACGTATATATATATGATCTCTTGTAAAAACGTTTATATATATGACCTCTTGTAAAAACGTATATATATATGACCTCTTGTATAAACGTATATATCTATGACCTCTTGTAAAAACGTATAAATATATGACCTCTTGTAAAAACGTATATATATATATGATCTCTTGTAAAAACGTATATATATATGATCTCTTGTAAAAACGTATATATATATGACCTCTTGTAAAAACGTATATATATATGACCTCTTGTAAAAACGTATATATATATATGATCTCTTGTAAAAACGTATATATATATGACCTCTTGTAAAAACGTATATATATATGATCTCTTGTAAAAACGTATATATATATGACCTCTTGTAAAAACGTATATATATATGACCCCTTATTGTTGTTACTACAATTAAAGGTGGTAGGATTACACTAGTTTCATGGACCCTAACATCCCTTCTAAGTGAAATGATGAGCTATGTAAATGTTTTCAAAAAGGGAGGAAAATGTCAACTCTCACATATAACTGGGTGAACAGCGTTGTGAAAAAGAACGTCATGGTAGATTGCATCTATAATTGTATAATGGATTTCAGATATATTATAGTAGAAGATTAGTGTTAAAAGAGGACACCAATGGGGTGACCAGAATCCGCAAACAGAAGAACATACAACACAAGCCGAAAGAAAAGGCACAACAAGACCAATAATGATCTACAAAACACTATATAGAAAACTAAATATCGAGCAACGCGAACCCCACTAACAGCCGTGATGAACTCATGTGCTCCTGAAGGGTAATAAGTTTCTGCTCTTAAAGTGGCACCCGTCGTGTTACTCTAGTTACAAACCCGTTGATAAGTCAGGAATGAGGAAAGAACCGGGAAGTGCTTACGACGAGTTGAATATATCCGTAGTCATTTGGAACGAAGATATTCCGTAAAAACTAGGTTACACAATAACTAACTTACGTAAATCTGTTGCTAAACGTTGATCTACTCTGCTCAAAGTTTTGTTGTTTTTGTCCTGTAACCATGACCTAACTCTGATATTCCTAGCACGATTCTTTAATGGTGTAATACTGATATCAGCAGTGGAAGCTGGTCTAATCTTCTGTGGAACCGTGACAATGTAGGTACTACAAATATATACAATATCTGTCAAGTGTAAATAATATATACAATATCTGTCAAGTGTAATAATATATACAAAGAACTATTGTAAAAATTCTTTAACTTTTTATCTTTGTTTATCAGTTTTTGTTACTGATATGTTTCAATTATATTCAAACTTTTTTTCATAAATACAAGGATGTTAGTGTGTGATGTGTTCTCTATACTGTTTGTTTATTTAGACACTATTCTATATTTTATTTCCATCAAGCTTGCTGTGAAGTGAACATCGTTTGCAATAAGATGTGTTTAACTATTATATATCATTGCTTTTCGACAGTGGTGTTTATCCAGAGATTAGTTCCAATAATAATATATCTAGTGTTCATACTTACTTTTTTGAACTAACAATACCTATTATTGCTAAAAATAGCAATCCTAAAATCCTCATTTTTCTGTAAGATATAAGAAAGCTAATTAAAAAATCTGATAAGCAATAAATGCCAATGATAATTAAATAAGCAATTAATAAGAGTTATGTGAAGTTTACATGTACGTTATTGTTATTTTCGCTACCAAACATCACCTTTTAATGTCTCTATGCATTTCAAGACAATAATGGTGATATTGCTCCGTAAAAATCTGAGAAGACAAATTTACAGCGAATCAGATCACTTAACACGAATTATTCGAAGGAATTGAACGTAAAATATACTTGATCGAATCAAAAGCAAAGCTTCACTGGTTGTTTAAATAATCATTTAGCTCCAATTGAAGCTTCACTAGCTGGTGGCATTATTATGTAAACACAATCGACGCTTCACTAGCTCGTGGCATTCCGTTAGCATCTATACTGAACTTCATATTCATACATTATGTGTAAGGTATCGTAGGCTCAAAGGAAATGAATGTTTAGCTTGTCAGTCGTGGATGTATCTGCCATCAGCTAAGACAGGAATATCTTATAGTGACGATCACTATCCATTGTCTTCCCTACTTGATATTGTATCACTAAGAAAAGTTTGAAGATACCCCAGAAGCTGTAAATTGGAGAAAGACAGACAATACAATGATAAAAATAAAAAAGGATCAAAGGACAAACAATGATCATCAAAACACTACACAGAAAACTAAAGATTGAGGAACAAGCAACACGAACCAAAAGGGTAAATGTGGTTGAAAATGTTGAGTACTTGATCTGAAAATATGTTGGTTTTGATGAATAGTTTTGTTAATAATCGTTTACTTTTCGAACACTTGATTTAATTTTCGGGTTTTTGGTTGGCCGTTTTTAGCTCATGGTGATGTACATGTTTTGTCTACTTCTAAGAACATCCCTTGATTTCAGTATTTATTAACATTGTCTTTGATGATATCCAAACAAACAAACATGTAGCCAAATAAAATATGTGGTTGTCGCGGAAATAAACAAACATGTAGCCAAATAAAATATGTGGTTGTCGCGCAAATAAACAAACATGTAGCCAAATAAAATATGTGATTGTCGCGCAAATAAACAAACATGTAGCCAAATAAAATATGTGATTGTCGCGCAAATAAACAAACATGTAGCCAAATAAAATATGTGATTGTCGCGCAAATAAACAAACATATAGCCAAATAAAATATGTGGTTGTCGCGCAAATAAACAAACATGTAGCCAAATAAAATATGTGATTGTCGCGCAAATAAACAAACATGTAGCCAAATAAAATATGTGGTTGTCGCGCAAATAAACAAACATGTAGCCAAATAAAATATGTGATTGTCGCGCAAATAAACAAACATGTAGCCAAATAAAATATGTGATTGTCGCGCAAATAAACAAACATGTAGCCAAATAAAATATGTGATTGTCGCGCAAATAAACAAACATGTAGCCAAATAAAATATGTGATTGTCGCGCAAATAAACAAACATGTAGCCAAATAAAATATGTGATTGTCGCGCAAATAAACAAACATGTAGCCAAATAAAATATGTGGTTGTCGCGCAAATAAACAAACATGTAGCCAAATAAAATATGTGATTGTCGCGCAAATAAACAAACATGTAGCCAAATGAAATATGTGATTGTCGCGCAAATAAACAAACATGTAGCCAAATAAAATATGTGATTGTCGCGCAAATAAACAAGCATGTAGCCAAATGAAATATGTGATTTTCGCGCAAATAAACAAACATTTAGCCAAATAAAATATGTGATTGTCGCGTAAATAAACAAACATATAGCCAAATAAAATATGCGATTTTCGCGCAAATAAACACGTAGATATCAAATTAATGCACACTGTGCGATTCTGGAATAACCTTCATCAGGTTCGTTCAAAGACAAAATAATACTTGAAAACCAAAAATGTTTAAGAGTAAGAAAATCAAAGGTCCTATAGAGGATAGTAGAAATCAGCTAAGGTTACCTATGTCTGCTGCAGGTGAATTTTAGTTTTTGTAATAATTACTAAATTTCGGTTAAAAATATATTTAATATCTATTGTTTTAAATCAAATTAATTTATCATCAAAGAACATACATAAATACCTACTATGTATGTTAAAATCCTGTCCTGTATCACTATAATGTATTCCTGTAGTCGGCGTTCCTAGAAAAGCAATAGGATACGAGAACAGTAGCTTATATATATACCTAATTAATTAAAACGTAAACATATGAAATTTGTGTACTAAGCGGTTTGGTAACATGTTTCATCAATCATAAATAATCTCCGTTTAACCTTGCTTTAGGACAAATGTTATAATGATAAACGTTAAACAATTATAGCAGGATATTTTGAAATTATGTTGTGGCCACATAAACGTGACAAATTCCATCTCTTTTTTTTCTTCTTCTTTTTGTTTGTTTGTTTGTTTACATAGGATGTACATGTATCATTGACATGTATGTTTTGTTTTTGTTTACATAGGATGTACATGTATCATTGACATGTATGTTTTGTTTTTGTTTACATAGGATGTACATGTATCATTGACATGTATGTTTTGTTTTTGTTTACATAGGATGTACATGTATCATTGACATGTATGTTTTGTTTTTGTTTACATAGGATGTACATGTATCATTGACATGTATGTTTTGTTTTTGTTTACATGGGATGTACATGTATCATTGACATGTATGTTTTGTTTTTGTTTACATAGGATGTACATGTATCATTGACATGTATGTTTTGTTTTTGTTTACATAGGATGTACATGTATCATTGACATGTATGTTTTCATTACGGATGAAATATTACGATGTTATGTTTGTAATGTCAATGTTTTGCGAATTTCGTACCTGATGTAGGTTATTCTAGAAACGTGTCGTACGCAATAAAATTGATATCTACGTTTTTATTAAAGAGAACCGTGAAAGTTAACAATTAACGCATGATAGCGAATGTCATATCATTGGAACTATCAAGCAGCTTTCTGAAAGTACAATGTGAAACTGGTATTTAAATGGAGTCGAACGAATCTGCTATCAATGTCGATTGAAATTAATGTGCAACATTAAAAAATAGCAGCTAAAAACAGAATACCAATCGAAGTCAATCATAAAAACCCGAACAAAAAAAAACCCCGAACAAAAATGACGTCCATTTTACCTGCCTTGGTACAAACATTATATTAAAAGGGGTGGCAAATCAAATCAGTTTCTTGGCATCATTTTATTGTGATCGTGTTTGGCAGAAGACAGAATTAAAATATTGTTTCTGTAAACGTTTTCCAATTCATTCACTATAATCTAACACATGAAATATTGCTACAAGCTTGTTTTATAACAGGAAATATCTTTACAGTATATTAATTCATACCTCTCATATCTTACCTCCGAATAGACGGTCATTTGAGTCGTATGGGAAAGGCAGGAAAATATTTCTTAAAAAATATTTAGAACAGAAAGTTAAAAATATTCTGGTCTCTACCATTACTACCACCCCCGCGATGTCAGACATCTTGGATCTCTACCATTACTACCACCCCCGCGATGTCAGACATCTTGGATCTCTACCATTACTACCACCCCCGCGATGTCAGACATCATGCAGTATAAGTATCATACTGTCCTATATATGTATAGTCCGTTTGACTTCTATAAATGTTCAGAAAACAATTCTTAAAAATCCAGTTTTCAAATCAACATTTTTTCTAAATGTATATTAATATATGATATATATACATGTATATACGAACTCTGACAATTAATTTCAAAATTTATGGTCCATTATCAAAATGTTACCCATTAGGTCTCTATGTTAATTAGAAGTGTAAAAATCTGCATGGAGTGAGTACAAATAGTGTAAGAGTCAAACCATCAAAACAAAATAACTTCCAAAGTTTTACGGTCGCCACCATGACTTGGTTGACCGTTATGGAATATCTGTGTCACACATGACCACGGATATGTTCCACTTGTCGTAAGCACTTCCCGGTCCTTTCCTCATTGATGACTTATCATCGGGTTTGTATCTAGATTAACACGACGGGTGCCACTAGTGGAGCAGGAATTGTATACCATTCCGGAGCACCTGAGTTCACCCCCGGTTTTTAGTGGGGTTCGTGTTACTCGAGCTTTAGTTTTATATGTATGCTTTGTAGATCGTTGTTTGTCCTTTTGTACATTTTCTTTTGACCATTGTGTTGTCTGTTCTTCTTCGATATACGGATTCTGATTACCCTTTTGGTATCTTCAAACTCATCTAGCAAGCATGTGCTTCATTGTACCATGTGACATAGGACATTTAAATAGCAAAGGACATCAATAACAATTGACCATTACCTTAATGGTCAGTTAATGAGTAGCCTTTTAATATTTAAATGTCCTATGTCACATGGTACAATGAAATATACATTTAAAGCACATGTTTGTTATTTTGTTTTGATGGTTGGGCTCTTACACTATTGTACTCACTCCTTCATCTAGTCCAAATAAAAAAAAAATACAAATAGTGTTAATGTATTCTAGAATTAAAAATAAACAACAACATAAATATGAAAAAATTAGTGTTGACAAGTTATTTTACAAGTAATGATTCTCTTTTGAACTCTTTGCCATTTTGCATTCCTTCATATATCAGACACCAACAACCTTTTTTCACATTAGTATAAAAATGCGCAGCTGTTGAAAAAATTTGTCATAAATACTCCTATGTGTATCTTCATCTACTGACATAATCTTCTGTCATATTAGGATTGAACCGTACACATGTCCTAGCAATATTTGTATAAGAATTGAAGAGTACACATGGCCTATATATATTTGTATAAAGATTTAACAGTACATATGTTTCAGCAATAGTTGCATAAGGATCGAACGGTACACACATCCTAGCAATATTTGAATAAGGATTGAATGATACACATATTCTAGCAACATTTAAATGAGGACTGAATAGTAGATATTTTCTAGGAATATTAATATAGGTGCTTGAACCTTTCACATGTGCTAGCAATATTTGTATAAGGATCAAACGGTACATATGTGCTAGCAATATTTGTATAAGGATCAAACTGTTCATATGTCCTAGCAATATTTGTATACGGATTGAACCGTATATGTGTCCTAGCAACATTAGTATGAGGACTGACGAGTATGCATGGCCTAGCAATATTTGTTTAAGGATTGAACTGTACATATGTTCTAGTAATATTTGTATACGGATTGACGAGTATACATGGGCTATGAATATTTGTTTAAGAATTGAACCATACATATGGCCTAGCAATATTTGTATAAGGATTGAAGACTACACGTGTCCTAGCAATATTTGTATTAAGATTGAACCGTGCATATGGCCTAGCAATATTTGTATAAGGATTGAAGACTACACGTGTCCTAGCAATATTTGTATTAAGATTGAACCGTGCATATGGCCTAGCAATATTTGTATAAGGATTGAAGACTACACGTGTCCTAGCAATATTTGTATTAAGATTGAACCGTGCATATGGCCTAGCAATATTTGTATAAGGATTGAAGACTACACGTGTCCTAGCAATATTTGTATTAAGATTGAACCGTGCATATGGCCTCGCTATATTTGTATAAGGATTGAAGACTAATCGTGTCCTAGCAATATTTGTATTAAGATTGAACCGTGCATATGGCCTAGCAATATTTGTATAAGGATCGAACGGTACACATTTCCCATCAATATTTGTATGCATATATTGTCAGAATATGTGTACAAGGACTGAATATTACAAATATCGCAGCGGTATTTGTATAAGGATTGAACGGTACACATATATAAGTAATATTTGTAAAAGACTTGAGTAGTACACATGTCCCAGCAATATTTGCATAAAGATGAAACGGTACACATTCCCTAGCAATATTTATATAAAGATGAAATGGTACAGATGTTCTAGTAAAGATTCTAAAAGATTCCTAAGAAAAGGTTGAAGATATTTAAGAGGTAATCAGAAGCCGTAAATCGAAGGACACAAAAGACTAAAAGAAAGAGAACAAAAGGACAAACAATGATCTGCAAAACACTACATGGAAAGTAAAAGATTGATTAACAAGATCCCAACAAAAAACGGAGGTTAACTCAGTTGCTCTAGAAGGACAAGCAATTCCTGCTTCACTAGTGCCAACCGTCGTGTTTCTCTTGTTACTAAGCCCGGTGATAAGTCATGCACGAGGAAAAAACGGGTTTGTGATTATGACAAATGGAATATATCCGTGGTCATCTGTGACACAGATATTCCTAACAAAATTTGTATAAAAATTGATGGAGAGACATGTCCATACGATGATTGTACTACAACAAGAGTGATCAGAGATGTCTTAAGTCGATAAAAATGATTCAAAGGGATAGTGTAACTAAAAAGTAATAATTTTTTTATTAGAATAACGAAAATTTCAAATATCTTTTTTAAACTGTAGATTTTAAAGTAGAAGTGTAAACGAGAGTTGTGTAGAGAATCAAGGGTGCTAATTTAATTTGGAAGTTTGCAGACCAGAAAGTGAACGGATTTGGTCCTGCTCATATAGAAAAATCGCATTTTAAAGGAATTTTTGGGTGTATATTTAGACAAAGTTTGATGAAATACGGAGGGAATAAGTCTATAAAAGAGAACAGCCTGCAGTCGTGAGTTTTAATCCCTGAGGACAATAGGCACTCGACGGTCACCCGAAAGATTCCACTGTTCTCCGTAGAGCCCGTCACCATCTCCTACACGCACTATTGAGTTCATTGATTCTTACCTGTAAAATATTTTACCTGTAAAAATTACTTGGACTGGGACATTTTTCGTTATTTTTATTTTTTCACTAAATATATAGCACTTCTGTCTTTAATAGTGAACAAAAATGAAGTCTTCATATATAATATGAAGAATATATCATTGTCATTTTATTCGATTCTGTATGACATTTTGAATTTATATACATGTAAGAAAACGGAACGAAAAATGAATTTTGAGATTGTGCAACTTCCTAATTAAAAACAGTGCTCGTAAAATTAGTACATTTTTATATTATAGAACCTCAGAGACCAATTGGAGGGTTGATTTTTTTTAAGGGGGAGGGGTAGAACATGACATTGAGCACTGTCATTTTGTGAGCTATTTTTTTACTAAACTTGCAACATAACATTGGTAAAAAATACCTAAAAACTGCAATAATTATTGATGAATCATTGATACTTGCAATTGTTTCACGTAACTATTCTACTAAGCCAAGTTATATCTTTCAACTCAAACGTGAGCTAGAAGTTTGGAAATATATATTTAACCTATTCCACTTCGAAGTGCTTATCCAAAACAGGAATCCGAAGTTTCGATCTTTGTCTTTGTTTGGTTTGATTTTTCATGAATATAAGGCCCGTTTTGTGTTTGGTTTTCGGTTGGATTATAAACTGTCCCTGTTTATCTTTTTCTTTGGTTTTGCGTCAAGTTGTTTTGTGTATTATTTATGTGTTATAATCAATATATAAGTTAATAAATTCATCTGACCACAGATAGTTTCAACAGTTACAACTGTTCTTAAACTTTAATGAATTGGCAGACACATGTTCCAAATATTTTCGGCATTGACTTAAACGTGACATTTATTCGATTTTTACATTTTTTCTCTGTCTTAATATGATCTCTTAATATGATTATACTTTAACCCGCGTCGTCATCCGAGTCATCATCACAAAAATCAATGATAATAGGTTCTATGACACTTCTATCTATACAGTTTTCTTTGCAGTATTCTTTTTCAATTTTGACCACATGTTCTTCTGCTTTTGTCCACACATCTTTTGTATTTTTTCCGAAAGCAACATACGTGAGTTCTTTAACATCTTTTAATCGGAAGGGGGTATTGTTTTTAGCCACGAAACCTTTGACTTGCGCCCATATTAATTCTATCGGGTTAAGTTCACAGTGTCGAACGAGGGTTCTTATTACTTCATGTCCGTGTAAATTAGCAATTTTATCTGTTTTATAAACTACTGGGGTCTTTTTTTGTTTTATTTTTTCGTATAATACTTGTTTGGTATCAGTAGCAGAAAAGGGAATGTTGTGTTGTGTAAGATAGTTTTGGAGAACAGCTTTTTTCTGACTAAAATTTGGGCACACCGTATCTTCTGTTTTAACATTGTGATAACTTGCATTATCTAACACAACCAAGCTAGGATTTTTCAGAGCAGGCATCAATTGATTTTCAAACCACTCAAGAAAGACAAAACTATTCATCTCCTGGTGATAGTCACCATCCTTTGATTTGGCCAGAAACACTAAATCGCAGCGTCAATCAAACCCTCACTTCGCGTACCTGCATGCAAAACAATCAAACGTTTGCCTTTGCCCGAGGTTATTTTTTGGACATCACACCCATCATTCGGAAGCCACATATAATCTGTGCAGTGATTTTGGTTAACCCATGTTTCATCCAGGTACACCATATCATACCCTGCTTCCCTAAAAGATTTGATCTTTCTCAGATAATTACACCTATATTTGATAATAGACACTTGGTCGTACAGAACTCTTCGATTATCACCTATTTTTTTATTAGTATATCCAAGATCAATGAGAGTTAGAGTAAGTTGAGACTTCGATATTTTAATAGAATCTTTTATTTCCTTTTGTATTATTGAGACGGTCGGAGCAATTTTCCGTGAATATAAACCGTGGATTGTTCTTTTAATAACACAATGATCAAAGTCGTCTAAAATTTTAGCTCTTTCTTTGAGTCTATTTGACTTACAAGGCCTCTTATCATTCATAATACGGTGCACTGAAGTGTAAGACATACCCAAAGCTTTAGATGTCCTTTGATATACCCTATCAAATGAGACAATTGGCTTCTTCGTTGCCTTTTCCTTCCTAAAAAAGGCAAACAACTTTTTTACCAACTTCGCATTTCGGAGATAAGTCAGACTTTTTACCCATTTTACAAAAAATGCAAAATATAACAATAATTTATGCTTGTCAGTTTCGTCTAAAGTACACGTGGCTGAGAGAAAGATTTTACAGGTAAGATACCTGACGTACGGATGACTCTTCTATAAAGTATATCTACCCCCACCCGAAAAATGACAACAAAATAGGACCAAAATGCAAAATTTCATCGGAGTGCAGCCTAAGCCAAAACAATAAGAAGCATTACACTAACATTTTTAGATAGCACTCCTAATTCTAAATAAAACTCTCGTTTATTTTGCTGTTCAAAAATCTATAGTTTAAAAGATATTTTGATTTTTCGTTATTCTAATAAAAAAATTATTACTTTTTTTTTTAACAACTTTTGTGACAAAATACCATTTAGATGGTATAGTGGAAAAAAAAAACATTTTAGAAAGACAAAAATAACACAACTGGAAATAAAATGACAAAATGGCAGGACACCATGATCAATGCGCGGCAAGCAACCGGGTACAAGTATTTCGAATTTGTTGAATTGGACAAGGACCCTCTTAGCGCAACGCTATATATAAAGCTTAATAGGTACATTATCCTTCATGAAGTCAAGTTACTGTTATATCCACTTGTTAGCCTGTTTGCGCCCATGTAATTAGGAGATAACTGTATTGTATTTGAATATTTCATGGCATCAATTGTAGATTTGATGGTGGCAAATTAAGTTTACTGGCGACGCGTCAGCGGAGCCAGTAAACGGATATTTGCGATCATGAAATCGACAATTGATGCCTTGAAATGTTCAAGTACAATAGAGTTATCTCCATTCTAATGTAATCATGTGCATAGATGTGTATTGCCACATTATTGACAAGATAACGTAAGCGATAATCAGCTAAAATTCTAAAAATATCTCATGCTATTTCAACAGTGAAATTGATACCGTAAAAATTACAGCATTAAATCCACAATTGATGCCGTGAAATTTTCAAATAAAATACGTACAGTAGTAGTAGTATATAACTTTGTCAGTTTGTCATTGTTTTAGTTAGAGGTTATCTTGGTCAGTTTGTCATTGTTTTAGTTAGAGGATATCTTGGTCAGTGTGTCATTGTTTTAGTTAGAGGATATCTTGGTCAGTTTGTTATTGTTTTAGTTAGAGGCTATCTTGGTCAGTTTGTCATTGTATCGTTAGAGGCTATCTTGGTTTGTTTGTCATTGTTTTAGTTAGAGGCTATCTTGGTCAGTGTGTCATTGTTTTAGTTAGAGGCTATCTTGGTCAGTTTGTCATTGTTTTAGTTAGAGGATATCTTGGTCAGTTTGTCATTGTATCGTTAGAGGCTATCTTGGTTTGTTTGTCATTGTTTTAGTTAGAGGCTATCTTGGTCAGTTTGTCATTGTTTTAGTTGGAGGTTATCTTGGTCAGTTTGTCATTGTTTTAGTTAGAGGCTATCTTGGTCTGTTTGTCATTGTTTTAGCTAGAGGCTATCTTGGTCTGTTTGTCATTGTTTTAGCTAGTGGCTATCTTGGTCTGTTTGTCATTGTTTTAGTTAGAGGCTATCTTGGTCAGTTTGTCATTGTTTTAGTTAGAGGCTATCTTGGTCAGTTTGTCATTGTTTTAATTAGAGGTATCTTGGTCAGTTTGTCATTGTTTTAGTTAGAGGCTATCTTGGTCTGTTTGTCATTGTTTTAGTTAGAGGCTATCTTGGTCAGTTTGTCATTGTTTTAGTTAGAGGATATCTTGGTCAGTTTGTCATTTTATCGTCAGAGGCTATCTTGGTCTGTTTATCATTGTTTTAGTTAGAGGCTATCTTGGTCAGTGTGTCATTGTTTTAGTTAGAGGCTATCTTGGTCATTTGTCATTGTTTTAGTTAGAGGATATCTTGGTCAGTTTGTCATTGTATCGTTCGAGGCTATTTTGTTCTATTTGTCATTGTTTTAGTTAGAGGCTATCTTGGTCAGTTTGTCATTGTTTTAGTTAGAGGCTATCTTGGTCAGTTTGTCATTGTTTTAGTTAGAGGATATCTTGGTCAGTTTGTCATTGTATCGTTAGAGGCTATCTTGGTTTGTTTGTCATTGTTTTAGTTAGAGGCTATCTTGGTCATTTGTCATTGTTTTAGTTAGAGGATATCTTGGTCAGTTTGTCATTGTGTTAGTTAGAGGCTATCTTGATCAGTTTGTCATTGCTTTGGTTAGAGGATATCTTGGTCAGTTTGTCATTGTATCGTTCGAGGCTATCTTGGTCTGTTTGTCATTGTTTTAGTTAGAGGCTATCTTGGTCAGTGTATCATTGTTTTAGTTAGAGGATATCTTGGTCAGTTTGTTATTGTTTTAGTTAGAGGCTATCTTGGTCAGTGTGTCATTGTTTTAGTTAGAGGCTATCTTGGTCAGTTTGTCATTGTTTTAGTTAGAGGATATCTTGGTCTGTTTGTCATTGTATCGTTAGAGGCTATCTTGGTTTGTTTGTCATTGTTTTAGTTAGAGGCTATCTTGGTCAGTTTGTCATTGTTTTAGTTAGAGGCTATCTTGGTCAGTTTGTCATTGCTTTAGTTAGAGGCTATCTTGGTCAGTTTGTCATTGTTTTAGTTAGAGGCTATCTTGGTCTGTTTGTATTTGTTTTAGTTAGAGGCTATGTTGGTCAGTTTGTCATTGTTTTAGTTAGAGGCTATCTTGGTCAGTGTGTCATTGTTTTAGTTAGAGGCTATCTTGGTCATTTGTCATTGTTTTAGTTGGAGGATATCTTGGTCAGTTTGTCATTGTGTTAGTTAGAGGCTATCTTGATCAGTTTGTCATTGCTTTAGTTAGAGGATATCTTGGTCAGTTTGTCATTGTATCGTTAGAGGCTATCTTGGTCTGTGTTTGTCATTGTTTTAGTTAGAGGCTATCTTGGTCAGTGTGTCATTGTTTTAGTTAGAGGATATCTTGGTCAGTTTGTTATTGTCGCGCAAATAAACAAACATTTAGCCAAATAAAATATGTGATTGTCGCGTAAATAAACAAACATATAGCCAAATAAAATATGCGATTTTCGCGCAAATAAACACGTAGATATCAAATTAATGCACACTGTGCGATTCTGGAATAACCTTCATCAGGTTCGTTCAAAGACAAAATAATACTTGAAAACCAAAAATGTTTAAGAGTAAGAAAATCAAAGGTCCTATAGAGGATAGTAGAAATCAGCTAAGGTTACCTATGTCTGCTGCAGGTGAATTTTAGTTTTTGTAATAATTACTAAATTTCGGTTAAAAATATATTTAATATCTATTGTTTTAAATCAAATTAATTTATCATCAAAGAACATACATAAATACCTACTATGTATGTTAAAATCCTGTCCTGTATCACTATAATGTATTCCTGTAGTCGGCGTTCCTAGAAAAGCAATAGGATACGAGAACAGTAGCTTATATATATACCTAATTAATTAAAACGTAAACATATGAAATTTGTGTACTAAGCGGTTTGGTAACATGTTTCATCAATCATAAATAATCTCCGTTTAACCTTGCTTTAGGACAAATGTTATAATGATAAACGTTAAACAATTATAGCAGGATATTTTGAAATTATGTTGTGGCCACATAAACGTGACAAATTCCATCTCTTTTTTTTCTTCTTCTTTTTGTTTGTTTGTTTGTTTACATAGGATGTACATGTATCATTGACATGTATGTTTTGTTTTTGTTTACATAGGATGTACATGTATCATTGACATGTATGTTTTGTTTTTGCTTACATAGGATGTACATGTATCATTGACATGTATGTTTTGTTTTTGTTTACATAGGATGTACATGTATCATTGACATGTATGTTTTGTTTTTGTTTACATAGGATGTACATGTATCATTGACATGTATGTTTTGTTTTTGTTTACATGGGATGTACATGTATCATTGACATGTATGTTTTGTTTTTGTTTACATAGGATGTACATGTATCATTGACATGTATGTTTTGTTTTTGTTTACATAGGATGTACATGTATCATTGACATGTATGTTTTCATTACGGATGAAATATTACGATGTTATGTTTGTAATGTCAATGTTTTGCGAATTTCGTACCTGATGTAGGTTATTCTAGAAACGTGTCGTACGCAATAAAATTGATATCTACGTTTTTATTAAAGAGAACCGTGAAAGTTAACAATTAACGCATGATAGCGAATGTCATATCATTGGAACTATCAAGCAGCTTTCTGAAAGTACAATGTGAAACTGGTATTTAAATGGAGTCGAACGAATCTGCTATCAATGTCGATTGAAATTAATGTGCAACATTAAAAAATAGCAGCTAAAAACAGAATACCAATCGAAGTCAATCATAAAAACCCGAACAAAAAAAAACCCCGAACAAAAATGACGTCCATTTTACCTGCCTTGGTACAAACATTATATTAAAAGGGGTGGCAAATCAAATCAGTTTCTTGGCATCATTTTATTGTGATCGTGTTTGGCAGAAGACAGAATTAAAATATTGTTTCTGTAAACGTTTTCCAATTCATTCACTATAATCTAACACATGAAATATTGCTACAAGCTTGTTTTATAACAGGAAATATCTTTACAGTATATTAATTCATACCTCTCATATCTTACCTCCGAATAGACGGTCATTTGAGTCGTATGGGAAAGGCAGGAAAATATTTCTTAAAAAATATTTAGAACAGAAAGTTAAAAATATTCTGGTCTCTACCATTACTACCACCCCCGCGATGTCAGACATCTTGGATCTCTACCATTACTACCACCCCCGCGATGTCAGACATCTTGGATCTCTACCATTACTACCACCCCCGCGATGTCAGACATCATGCAGTATAAGTATCATACTGTCCTATATATGTATAGTCCGTTTGACTTCTATAAATGTTCAGAAAACAATTCTTAAAAATCCAGTTTTCAAATCAACATTTTTTCTAAATGTATATTAATATATGATATATATACATGTATATACGAACTCTGACAATTAATTTCAAAATTTATGGTCCATTATCAAAATGTTACCCATTAGGTCTCTATGTTAATTAGAAGTGTAAAAATCTGCATGGAGTGAGTACAAATAGTGTAAGAGTCAAACCATCAAAACAAAATAACTTCCAAAGTTTTACGGTCGCCACCATGACTTGGTTGACCGTTATGGAATATCTGTGTCACACATGACCACGGATATGTTCCACTTGTCGTAAGCACTTCCCGGTCCTTTCCTCATTGATGACTTATCATCGGGTTTGTATCTAGATTAACACGACGGGTGCCACTAGTGGAGCAGGAATTGTATACCATTCCGGAGCACCTGAGTTCACCCCCGGTTTTTAGTGGGGTTCGTGTTACTCGAGCTTTAGTTTTATATGTATGCTTTGTAGATCGTTGTTTGTCCTTTTGTACATTTTCTTTTGACCATTGTGTTGTCTGTTCTTCTTCGATATACGGATTCTGATTACCCTTTTGGTATCTTCAAACTCATCTAGCAAGCATGTGCTTCATTGTACCATGTGACATAGGACATTTAAATAGCAAAGGACATCAATAACAATTGACCATTACCTTAATGGTCAGTTAATGAGTAGCCTTTTAATATTTAAATGTCCTATGTCACATGGTACAATGAAATATACATTTAAAGCACATGTTTGTTATTTTGTTTTGATGGTTGGGCTCTTACACTATTGTACTCACTCCTTCATCTAGTCCAAATAAAAAAAAAATACAAATAGTGTTAATGTATTCTAGAATTAAAAATAAACAACAACATAAATATGAAAAAATTAGTGTTGACAAGTTATTTTACAAGTAATGATTCTCTTTTGAACTCTTTGCCATTTTGCATTCCTTCATATATCAGACACCAACAACCTTTTTTCACATTAGTATAAAAATGCGCAGCTGTTGAAAAAATTTGTCATAAATACTCCTATGTGTATCTTCATCTACTGACATAATCTTCTGTCATATTAGGATTGAACCGTACACATGTCCTAGCAATATTTGTATAAGAATTGAAGAGTACACATGGCCTATATATATTTGTATAAAGATTTAACAGTACATATGTTTCAGCAATAGTTGCATAAGGATCGAACGGTACACACATCCTAGCAATATTTGAATAAGGATTGAATGATACACATATTCTAGCAACATTTAAATGAGGACTGAATAGTAGATATTTTCTAGGAATATTAATATAGGTGCTTGAACCTTTCACATGTGCTAGCAATATTTGTATAAGGATCAAACGGTACATATGTGCTAGCAATATTTGTATAAGGATCAAACTGTTCATATGTCCTAGCAATATTTGTATACGGATTGAACCGTATATGTGTCCTAGCAACATTAGTATGAGGACTGACGAGTATGCATGGCCTAGCAATATTTGTTTAAGGATTGAACTGTACATATGTTCTAGTAATATTTGTATACGGATTGACGAGTATACATGGGCTATGAATATTTGTTTAAGAATTGAACCATACATATGGCCTAGCAATATTTGTATAAGGATTGAAGACTACACGTGTCCTAGCAATATTTGTATTAAGATTGAACCGTGCATATGGCCTAGCAATATTTGTATAAGGATTGAAGACTACACGTGTCCTAGCAATATTTGTATTAAGATTGAACCGTGCATATGGCCTAGCAATATTTGTATAAGGATTGAAGACTACACGTGTCCTAGCAATATTTGTATTAAGATTGAACCGTGCATATGGCCTAGCAATATTTGTATAAGGATTGAAGACTACACGTGTCCTAGCAATATTTGTATTAAGATTGAACCGTGCATATGGCCTCGCTATATTTGTATAAGGATTGAAGACTAATCGTGTCCTAGCAATATTTGTATTAAGATTGAACCGTGCATATGGCCTAGCAATATTTGTATAAGGATCGAACGGTACACATTTCCCATCAATATTTGTATGCATATATTGTCAGAATATGTGTACAAGGACTGAATATTACAAATATCGCAGCGGTATTTGTATAAGGATTGAACGGTACACATATATAAGTAATATTTGTAAAAGACTTGAGTAGTACACATGTCCCAGCAATATTTGCATAAAGATGAAACGGTACACATTCCCTAGCAATATTTATATAAAGATGAAATGGTACAGATGTTCTAGTAAAGATTCTAAAAGATTCCTAAGAAAAGGTTGAAGATATTTAAGAGGTAATCAGAAGCCGTAAATCGAAGGACACAAAAGACTAAAAGAAAGAGAACAAAAGGACAAACAATGATCTGCAAAACACTACATGGAAAGTAAAAGATTGATTAACAAGATCCCAACAAAAAACGGAGGTTAACTCAGTTGCTCTAGAAGGACAAGCAATTCCTGCTTCACTAGTGCCAACCGTCGTGTTTCTCTTGTTACTAAGCCCGGTGATAAGTCATGCACGAGGAAAAAACGGGTTTGTGATTATGACAAATGGAATATATCCGTGGTCATCTGTGACACAGATATTCCTAACAAAATTTGTATAAAAATTGATGGAGAGACATGTCCATACGATGATTGTACTACAACAAGAGTGATCAGAGATGTCTTAAGTCGATAAAAATGATTCAAAGGGATAGTGTAACTAAAAAGTAATAATTTTTTTATTAGAATAACGAAAATTTCAAATATCTTTTTTAAACTGTAGATTTTAAAGTAGAAGTGTAAACGAGAGTTGTGTAGAGAATCAAGGGTGCTAATTTAATTTGGAAGTTTGCAGACCAGAAAGTGAACGGATTTGGTCCTGCTCATATAGAAAAATCGCATTTTAAAGGAATTTTTGGGTGTATATTTAGACAAAGTTTGATGAAATACGGAGGGAATAAGTCTATAAAAGAGAACAGCCTGCAGTCGTGAGTTTTAATCCCTGAGGACAATAGGCACTCGACGGTCACCCGAAAGATTCCATTGTTCTCCGTAGAGCCCGTCACCATCTCCTACACGCACTATTGAGTTCATTGATTCTTACCTGTAAAATATTTTACCTGTAAAAATTACTTGGACTGGGACATTTTTCGTTATTTTTATTTTTTCACTAAATATATAGCACTTCTGTCTTTAATAGTGAACAAAAATGAAGTCTTCATATATAATATGAAGAATATATCATTGTCATTTTATTCGATTCTGTATGACATTTTGAATTTATATACATGTAAGAAAACGGAACGAAAAATGAATTTTGAGATTGTGCAACTTCCTAATTAAAAACAGTGCTCGTAAAATTAGTACATTTTTATATTATAGAACCTCAGAGACCAATTGGAGGGTTGATTTTTTTTAAGGGGGAGGGGTAGAACATGACATTGAGCACTGTCATTTTGTGAGCTATTTTTTTACTAAACTTGCAACATAACATTGGTAAAAAATACCTAAAAACTGCAATAATTATTGATGAATCATTGATACTTGCAATTGTTTCACGTAACTATTCTACTAAGCCAAGTTATATCTTTCAACTCAAACGTGAGCTAGAAGTTTGGAAATATATATTTAACCTATTCCACTTCGAAGTGCTTATCCAAAACAGGAATCCGAAGTTTCGATCTTTGTCTTTGTTTGGTTTGATTTTTCATGAATATAAGGCCCGTTTTGTGTTTGGTTTTCGGTTGGATTATAAACTGTCCCTGTTTATCTTTTTCTTTGGTTTTGCGTCAAGTTGTTTTGTGTATTATTTATGTGTTATAATCAATATATAAGTTAATAAATTCATCTGACCACAGATAGTTTCAACAGTTACAACTGTTCTTAAACTTTAATGAATTGGCAGACACATGTTCCAAATATTTTCGGCATTGACTTAAACGTGACATTTATTCGATTTTTACATTTTTTCTCTGTCTTAATATGATCTCTTAATATGATTATACTTTAACCCGCGTCGTCATCCGAGTCATCATCACAAAAATCAATGATAATAGGTTCTATGACACTTCTATCTATACAGTTTTCTTTGCAGTATTCTTTTTCAATTTTGACCACATGTTCTTCTGCTTTTGTCCACACATCTTTTGTATTTTTTCCGAAAGCAACATACGTGAGTTCTTTAACATCTTTTAATCGGAAGGGGGTATTGTTTTTAGCCACGAAACCTTTGACTTGCGCCCATATTAATTCTATCGGGTTAAGTTCACAGTGTCGAACGAGGGTTCTTATTACTTCATGTCCGTGTAAATTAGCAATTTTATCTGTTTTATAAACTACTGGGGTCTTTTTTTGTTTTATTTTTTCGTATAATACTTGTTTGGTATCAGTAGCAGAAAAGGGAATGTTGTGTTGTGTAAGATAGTTTTGGAGAACAGCTTTTTTCTGACTAAAATTTGGGCACACCGTATCTTCTGTTTTAACATTGTGATAACTTGCATTATCTAACACAACCAAGCTAGGATTTTTCAGAGCAGGCATCAATTGATTTTCAAACCACTCAAGAAAGACAAAACTATTCATCTCCTGGTGATAGTCACCATCCTTTGATTTGGCCAGAAACACTAAATCGCAGCGTCAATCAAACCCTCACTTCGCGTACCTGCATGCAAAACAATCAAACGTTTGCCTTTGCCCGAGGTTATTTTTTGGACATCACACCCATCATTCGGAAGCCACATATAATCTGTGCAGTGATTTTGGTTAACCCATGTTTCATCCAGGTACACCATATCATACCCTGCTTCCCTAAAAGATTTGATCTTTCTCAGATAATTACACCTATATTTGATAATAGACACTTGGTCGTACAGAACTCTTCGATTATCACCTATTTTTTTATTAGTATATCCAAGATCAATGAGAGTTAGAGTAAGTTGAGACTTCGATATTTTAATAGAATCTTTTATTTCCTTTTGTATTATTGAGACGGTCGGAGCAATTTTCCGTGAATATAAACCGTGGATTGTTCTTTTAATAACACAATGATCAAAGTCGTCTAAAATTTTAGCTCTTTCTTTGAGTCTATTTGACTTACAAGGCCTCTTATCATTCATAATACGGTGCACTGAAGTGTAAGACATACCCAAAGCTTTAGATGTCCTTTGATATACCCTATCAAATGAGACAATTGGCTTCTTCGTTGCCTTTTCCTTCCTAAAAAAGGCAAACAACTTTTTTACCAACTTCGCATTTCGGAGATAAGTCAGACTTTTTACCCATTTTACAAAAAATGCAAAATATAACAATAATTTATGCTTGTCAGTTTCGTCTAAAGTACACGTGGCTGAGAGAAAGATTTTACAGGTAAGATACCTGACGTACGGATGACTCTTCTATAAAGTATATCTACCCCCACCCGAAAAATGACAACAAAATAGGATCAAAATGCAAAATTTCATCGGAGTGCAGCCTAAGCCAAAACAATAAGAAGCATTACACTAACATTTTTAGTTAGCACTCCTAATTCTAAATAAAACTCTCGTTTATTTTGCTGTTCAAAAATCTATAGTTTAAAAGATATTTTGATTTTTCGTTATTCTAATAAAAAAATTATTACTTTTTTTTTTAACAACTTTTGTGACAAAATACCATTTAGATGGTATAGTGGAAAAAAAAACATTTTAGAAAGACAAAAATAACACAACTGGAAATAAAATGACAAAATGGCAGGACACCATGATCAATGCGCGGCAAGCAACCGGGTACAAGTATTTCGAATTTGTTGAATTGGACAAGGACCCTCTTAGCGCAACGCTATATATAAAGCTTAATAGGTACATTATCCTTCATGAAGTCAAGTTACTGTTATATCCACTTGTTAGCCTGTTTGCGCCCATGTAATTAGGAGATAACTGTATTGTATTTGAATATTTCATGGCATCAATTGTAGATTTGATGGTGGCAAATTAAGTTTACTGGCGACGCGTCAGCGGAACCAGTAAACGGATATTTGCGATCATGAAATCGACAATTGATGCCTTGAAATGTTCAAGTACAATAGAGTTATCTCCATTCTAATGTAATCATGTGCATAGATGTGTATTGCCACATTATTGACAAGATGACGTAAGCGATAATCAGCTAAAATTCTAAAAATATCTCATGCTATTTCAACAGTGAAATTGATACCGTAAAAATTACAGCATTAAATCCACAATTGATGCCGTGAAATTTTCAAATAAAATACGTACAGTAGTAGTAGTATATAACTTTGTCAGTTTGTCATTGTTTTAGTTAGAGGTTATCTTGGTCAGTTTGTCATTGTTTTAGTTAGAGGATATCTTGGTCAGTGTGTCATTGTTTTAGTTAGAGGATATCTTGGTCAGTTTGTTATTGTTTTAGTTAGAGGCTATCTTGGTCAGTTTGTCATTGTATCGTTAGAGGCTATCTTGGTTTGTTTGTCATTGTTTTAGTTAGAGGCTATCTTGGTCAGTGTGTCATTGTTTTAGTTAGAGGCTATCTTGGTCAGTTTGTCATTGTTTTAGTTAGAGGCTATCTTGGTCAGTGTGTCATTGTTTTAGTTAGAGGATATCTTGGTCAGTTTGTCATTGTATCGTTAGAGGCTATCTTGGTTTGTTTGTCATTGTTTTAGTTAGAGGCTATCTTGGTCAGTTTGTCATTGTTTTAGTTGGAGGTTATCTTGGTCAGTTTGTCATTGTTTTAGTTAGAGGCTATCTTGGTCTGTTTGTCATTGCTTTAGCTAGAGGCTATCTTGGTCTGTTTGTCATTGTTTTAGCTAGTGGCTATCTTGGTCTGTTTGTCATTGTTTTAGTTAGAGGCTATCTTGGTCAGTTTGTCATTGTTTTAGTTAGAGGCTATCTTGGTCAGTTTGTCATTGTTTTAATTAGAGGTATCTTGGTCAGTTTGTCATTGTTTTAGTTAGAGGCTATCTTGGTCTGTTTGTCATTGTTTTAGTTAGAGGCTATCTTGGTCAGTTTGTCATTGTTTTAGTTAGAGGATATCTTGGTCAGTTTGTCATTTTATCGTCAGAGGCTATCTTGGTCTGTTTATCATTGTTTTAGTTAGAGGCTATCTTGGTCAGTGTGTCATTGTTTTAGTTAGAGGCTATCTTGGTCATTTGTCATTGTTTTAGTTAGAGGATATCTTGGTCAGTTTGTCATTGTATCGTTCGAGGCTATTTTGTTCTATTTGTCATTGTTTTAGTTAGAGGCTATCTTGGTCAGTTTGTCATTGTTTTAGTTAGAGGCTATCTTGGTCAGTTTGTCATTGTTTTAGTTAGAGGATATCTTGGTCAGTTTGTCATTGTATCGTTAGAGGCTATCTTGGTTTGTTTGTCATTGTTTTAGTTAGAGGCTATCTTGGTCATTTGTCATTGTTTTAGTTAGAGGATATCTTGGTCAGTTTGTCATTGAGTTAGTTAGAGGCTATCTTGATCAGTTTGTCATTGCTTTGGTTAGAGGATATCTTGGTCAGTTTGTCATTGTATCGTTCGAGGCTATCTTGGTCTGTTTGTCATTGTTTTAGTTAGAGGCTATCTTGGTCAGTGTATCATTGTTTTAGTTAGAGGATATCTTGGTCAGTTTGTTATTGTTTTAGTTAGAGGCTATCTTGGTCAGTGTGTCATTGTTTTAGTTAGAGGCTATCTTGGTCAGTTTGTCATTGTTTTAGTTAGAGGATATCTTGGTCTGTTTGTCATTGTATCGTTAGAGGCTATCTTGGTTTGTTTGTCATTGTTTTAGTTAGAGGCTATCTTGGTCAGTTTGTCATTGTTTTAGTTAGAGGCTATCTTGGTCAGTTTGTCATTGCTTTAGTTAGAGGCTATCTTGGTCAGTTTGTCATTGTTTTAGTTAGAGGCTATCTTGGTCTGTTTGTATTTGTTTTAGTTAGAGGCTATGTTGGTCAGTTTGTCATTGTTTTAGTTAGAGGCTATCTTGGTCAGTGTGTCATTGTTTTAGTTAGAGGCTATCTTGGTCATTTGTCATTGTTTTAGTTGGAGGATATCTTGGTCAGTTTGTCATTGTGTTAGTTAGAGGCTATCTTGATCAGTTTGTCATTGCTTTAGTTAGAGGATATCTTGGTCAGTTTGTCATTGTATCGTTAGAGGCTATCTTGGTCTGTGTTTGTCATTGTTTTAGTTAGAGGCTATCTTGGTCAGTGTGTCATTGTTTTAGTTAGAGGATATCTTGGTCAGTTTGTTATTGTCGCGCAAATAAACAAACATTTAGCCAAATAAAATATGTGATTGTCGCGTAAATAAACAAACATATAGCCAAATAAAATATGCGATTTTCGCGCAAATAAACACGTAGATATCAAATTAATGCACACTGTGCGATTCTGGAATAACCTTCATCAGGTTCGTTCAAAGACAAAATAATACTTGAAAACCAAAAATGTTTAAGAGTAAGAAAATCAAAGGTCCTATAGAGGATAGTAGAAATCAGCTAAGGTTACCTATGTCTGCTGCAGGTGAATTTTAGTTTTTGTAATAATTACTAAATTTCGGTTAAAAATATATTTAATATCTATTGTTTTAAATCAAATTAATTTATCATCAAAGAACATACATAAATACCTACTATGTATGTTAAAATCCTGTCCTGTATCACTATAATGTATTCCTGTAGTCGGCGTTCCTAGAAAAGCAATAGGATACGAGAACAGTAGCTTATATATATACCTAATTAATTAAAACGTAAACATATGAAATTTGTGTACTAAGCGGTTTGGTAACATGTTTCATCAATCATAAATAATCTCCGTTTAACCTTGCTTTAGGACAAATGTTATAATGATAAACGTTAAACAATTATAGCAGGATATTTTGAAATTATGTTGTGGCCACATAAACGTGACAAATTCCATCTCTTTTTTTTCTTCTTCTTTTTGTTTGTTTGTTTGTTTACATAGGATGTACATGTATCATTGACATGTATGTTTTGTTTTTGTTTACATAGGATGTACATGTATCATTGACATGTATGTTTTGTTTTTGTTTACATAGGATGTACATGTATCATTGACATGTATGTTTTGTTTTTGTTTACATAGGATGTACATGTATCATTGACATGTATGTTTTGTTTTTGTTTACATAGGATGTACATGTATCATTGACATGTATGTTTTGTTTTTGTTTACATGGGATGTACATGTATCATTGACATGTATGTTTTGTTTTTGTTTACATAGGATGTACATGTATCATTGACATGTATGTTTTGTTTTTGTTTACATAGGATGTACATGTATCATTGACATGTATGTTTTCATTACGGATGAAATATTACGATGTTATGTTTGTAATGTCAATGTTTTGCGAATTTCGTACCTGATGTAGGTTATTCTAGAAACGTGTCGTACGCAATAAAATTGATATCTACGTTTTTATTAAAGAGAACCGTGAAAGTTAACAATTAACGCATGATAGCGAATGTCATATCATTGGAACTATCAAGCAGCTTTCTGAAAGTACAATGTGAAACTGGTATTTAAATGGAGTCGAACGAATCTGCTATCAATGTCGATTGAAATTAATGTGCAACATTAAAAAATAGCAGCTAAAAACAGAATACCAATCGAAGTCAATCATAAAAACCCGAACAAAAAAAAACCCCGAACAAAAATGACGTCCATTTTACCTGCCTTGGTACAAACATTATATTAAAAGGGGTGGCAAATCAAATCAGTTTCTTGGCATCATTTTATTGTGATCGTGTTTGGCAGAAGACAGAATTAAAATATTGTTTCTGTAAACGTTTTCCAATTCATTCACTATAATCTAACACATGAAATATTGCTACAAGCTTGTTTTATAACAGGAAATATCTTTACAGTATATTAATTCATACCTCTCATATCTTACCTCCGAATAGACGGTCATTTGAGTCGTATGGGAAAGGCAGGAAAATATTTCTTAAAAAATATTTAGAACAGAAAGTTAAAAATATTCTGGTCTCTACCATTACTACCACCCCCGCGATGTCAGACATCTTGGATCTCTACCATTACTACCACCCCCGCGATGTCAGACATCTTGGATCTCTACCATTACTACCACCCCCGCGATGTCAGACATCATGCAGTATAAGTATCATACTGTCCTATATATGTATAGTCCGTTTGACATCTATAAATGTTCAGAAAACAATTCTTAAAAATCCAGTTTTCAAATCAACATTTTTTCTAAATGTATATTAATATATGATATATATACATGTATATACGAACTCTGACAATTAATTTCAAAATTTATGGTCCATTATCAAAATGTTACCCATTAGGTCTCTATGTTAATTAGAAGTGTAAAAATCTGCATGGAGTGAGTACAAATAGTGTAAGAGTCAAACCATCAAAACAAAATAACTTCCAAAGTTTTACGGTCGCCACCATGACTTGGTTGACCGTTATGGAATATCTGTGTCACACATGACCACGGATATGTTCCACTTGTCGTAAGCACTTCCCGGTCCTTTCCTCATTGATGACTTATCATCGGGTTTGTATCTAGATTAACACGACGGGTGCCACTAGTGGAGCAGGAATTGTATACCATTCCGGAGCACCTGAGTTCACCCCCGGTTTTTAGTGGGGTTCGTGTTACTCGAGCTTTAGTTTTATATGTATGCTTTGTAGATCGTTGTTTGTCCTTTTGTACATTTTCTTTTGACCATTGTGTTGTCTGTTCTTCTTCGATATACGGATTCTGATTACCCTTTTGGTATCTTCAAACTCATCTAGCAAGCATGTGCTTCATTGTACCATGTGACATAGGACATTTAAATAGCAAAGGACATCAATAACAATTGACCATTACCTTAATGGTCAGTTAATGAGTAGCCTTTTAATATTTAAATGTCCTATGTCACATGGTACAATGAAATATACATTTAAAGCACATGTTTGTTATTTTGTTTTGATGGTTGGGCTCTTACACTATTGTACTCACTCCTTCATCTAGTCCAAATAAAAAAAAAATACAAATAGTGTTAATGTATTCTAGAATTAAAAATAAACAACAACATAAATATGAAAACATTAGTGTTGACAAGTTATTTTACAAGTAATGATTCTCTTTTGAACTCTTTGCCATTTTGCATTCCTTCATATATCAGACACCAACAACCTTTTTTCACATTAGTATAAAAATGCGCAGCTGTTGAAAAAATTTGTCATAAATACTCCTATGTGTATCTTCATCTACTGACATAATCTTCTGTCATATTAGGATTGAACCGTACACATGTCCTAGCAATATTTGTATAAGAATTGAAGAGTACACATGGCCTATATATATTTGTATAAAGATTTAACAGTACATATGTTTCAGCAATAGTTGCATAAGGATCGAACGGTACACACATCCTAGCAATATTTGAATAAGGATTGAATGATACACATATTCTAGCAACATTTAAATGAGGACTGAATAGTAGATATTTTCTAGGAATATTAATATAGGTATTGAACCTTTCACATGTGCTAGCAATATTTGTATAAGGATCAAACGGTACATATGTGCTAGCAATATTTGTATAAGGATCAAACTGTTCATATGTCCTAGCAATATTTGTATACGGATTGAACCGTATATGTGTCCTAGCAACATTAGTATGAGGACTGACGAGTATGCATGGCCTAGCAATATTTGTTTAAGGATTGAACTGTACATATGTTCTAGTAATATTTGTATACGGATTGACGAGTATACATGGGCTATGAATATTTGTTTAAGAATTGAACCATACATATGGCCTAGCAATATTTGTATAAGGATTGAAGACTACACGTGTCCTAGCAATATTTGTATTAAGATTGAACCGTGCATATGGCCTAGCAATATTTGTATAAGGATTGAAGACTACACGTGTCCTAGCAATATTTGTATTAAGATTGAACCGTGCATATGGCCTAGCAATATTTGTATAAGGATTGAAGACTACACGTGTCCTAGCAATATTTGTATTAAGATTGAACCGTGCATATGGCCTAGCAATATTTGTATAAGGATTGAAGACTACACGTGTCCTAGCAATATTTGTATTAAGATTGAACCGTGCATATGGCCTCGCTATATTTGTATAAGGATTGAAGACTAATCGTGTCCTAGCAATATTTGTATTAAGATTGAACCGTGCATATGGCCTAGCAATATTTGTATAAGGATCGAACGGTACACATTTCCCATCAATATTTGTATGCATATATTGTCAGAATATGTGTACAAGGACTGAATATTACAAATATCGCAGCGGTATTTGTATAAGGATTGAACGGTACACATATATAAGTAATATTTGTAAAAGACTTGAGTAGTACACATGTCCCAGCAATATTTGCATAAAGATGAAACGGTACACATTCCCTAGCAATATTTATATAAAGATGAAATGGTACAGATGTTCTAGTAAAGATTCTAAAAGATTCCTAAGAAAAGGTTGAAGATATTTAAGAGGTAATCAGAAGCCGTAAATCGAAGGACACAAAAGACTAAAAGAAAGAGAACAAAAGGACAAACAATGATCTGCAAAACACTACATGGAAAGTAAAAGATTGATTAACAAGATCCCAACAAAAAACGGAGGTTAACTCAGTTGCTCTAGAAGGACAAGCAATTCCTGCTTCACTAGTGCCAACCGTCGTGTTTCTCTTGTTACTAAGCCCGGTGATAAGTCATGCACGAGGAAAAAACGGGTTTGTGATTATGACAAATGGAATATATCCGTGGTCATCTGTGACACAGATATTCCTAACAAAATTTGTATAAAAATTGATGGAGAGACATGTCCATACGATGATTGTACTACAACAAGAGTGATCAGAGATGTCTTAAGTCGATAAAAATGATTCAAAGGGATAGTGTAACTAAAAAGTAATAATTTTTTTATTAGAATAACGAAAATTTCAAATATCTTTTTTAAACTGTAGATTTTAAAGTAGAAGTGTAAACGAGAGTTGTGTAGAGAATCAAGGGTGCTAATTTAATTTGGAAGTTTGCAGACCAGAAAGTGAACGGATTTGGTCCTGCTCATATAGAAAAATCGCATTTTAAAGGAATTTTTGGGTGTATATTTAGACAAAGTTTGATGAAATACGGAGGGAATAAGTCTATAAAAGAGAACAGCCTGCAGTCGTGAGTTTTAATCCCTGAGGACAATAGGCACTCGACGGTCACCCGAAAGATTCCATTGTTCTCCGTAGAGCCCGTCACCATCTCCTACACGCACTATTGAGTTCATTGATTCTTACCTGTAAAATATTTTACCTGTAAAAATTACTTGGACTGGGACATTTTTCGTTATTTTTATTTTTTCACTAAATATATAGCACTTCTGTCTTTAATAGTGAACAAAAATGAAGTCTTCATATATAATATGAAGAATATATCATTGTCATTTTATTCGATTCTGTATGACATTTTGAATTTATATACATGTAAGAAAACGGAACGAAAAATGAATTTTGAGATTGTGCAACTTCCTAATTAAAAACAGTGCTCGTAAAATTAGTACATTTTTATATTATAGAACCTCAGAGACCAATTGGAGGGTTGATTTTTTTTAAGGGGGAGGGGTAGAACATGACATTGAGCACTGTCATTTTGTGAGCTATTTTTTTACTAAACTTGCAACATAACATTGGTAAAAAATACCTAAAAACTGCAATAATTATTGATGAATCATTGATACTTGCAATTGTTTCACGTAACTATTCTACTAAGCCAAGTTATATCTTTCAACTCAAACGTGAGCTAGAAGTTTGGAAATATATATTTAACCTATTCCACTTCGAAGTGCTTATCCAAAACAGGAATCCGAAGTTTCGATCTTTGTCTTTGTTTGGTTTGATTTTTCATGAATATAAGGCCCGTTTTGTGTTTGGTTTTCGGTTGGATTATAAACTGTCCCTGTTTATCTTTTTCTTTGGTTTTGCGTCAAGTTGTTTTGTGTATTATTTATGTGTTATAATCAATATATAAGTTAATAAATTCATCTGACCACAGATAGTTTCAACAGTTACAACTGTTCTTAAACTTTAATGAATTGGCAGACACATGTTCCAAATATTTTCGGCATTGACTTAAACGTGACATTTATTCGATTTTTACATTTTTTCTCTGTCTTAATATGATCTCTTAATATGATTATACTTTAACCCGCGTCGTCATCCGAGTCATCATCACAAAAATCAATGATAATAGGTTCTATGACACTTCTATCTATACAGTTTTCTTTGCAGTATTCTTTTTCAATTTTGACCACATGTTCTTCTGCTTTTGTCCACACATCTTTTGTATTTTTTCCGAAAGCAACATACGTGAGTTCTTTAACATCTTTTAATCGGAAGGGGGTATTGTTTTTAGCCACGAAACCTTTGACTTGCGCCCATATTAATTCTATCGGGTTAAGTTCACAGTGTCGAACGAGGGTTCTTATTACTTCATGTCCGTGTAAATTAGCAATTTTATCTGTTTTATAAACTACTGGGGTCTTTTTTTGTTTTATTTTTTCGTATAATACTTGTTTGGTATCAGTAGCAGAAAAGGGAATGTTGTGTTGTGTAAGATAGTTTTGGAGAACAGCTTTTTTCTGACTAAAATTTGGGCACACCGTATCTTCTGTTTTAACATTGTGATAACTTGCATTATCTAACACAACCAAGCTAGGATTTTTCAGAGCAGGCATCAATTGATTTTCAAACCACTCAAGAAAGACAAAACTATTCATCTCCTGGTGATAGTCACCATCCTTTGATTTGGCCAGAAACACTAAATCGCAGCGTCAATCAAACCCTCACTTCGCGTACCTGCATGCAAAACAATCAAACGTTTGCCTTTGCCCGAGGTTATTTTTTGGACATCACACCCATCATTCGGAAGCCACATATAATCTGTGCAGTGATTTTGGTTAACCCATGTTTCATCCAGGTACACCATATCATACCCTGCTTCCCTAAAAGATTTGATCTTTCTCAGATAATTACACCTATATTTGATAATAGACACTTGGTCGTACAGAACTCTTCGATTATCACCTATTTTTTTATTAGTATATCCAAGATCAATGAGAGTTAGAGTAAGTTGAGACTTCGATATTTTAATAGAATCTTTTATTTCCTTTTGTATTATTGAGACGGTCGGAGCAATTTTCCGTGAATATAAACCGTGGATTGTTCTTTTAATAACACAATGATCAAAGTCGTCTAAAATTTTAGCTCTTTCTTTGAGTCTATTTGACTTACAAGGCCTCTTATCATTCATAATACGGTGCACTGAAGTGTAAGACATACCCAAAGCTTTAGATGTCCTTTGATATACCCTATCAAATGAGACAATTGGCTTCTTCGTTGCCTTTTCCTTCCTAAAAAAGGCAAACAACTTTTTTACCAACTTCGCATTTCGGAGATAAGTCAGACTTTTTACCCATTTTACAAAAAATGCAAAATATAACAATAATTTATGCTTGTCAGTTTCGTCTAAAGTACACGTGGCTGAGAGAAAGATTTTACAGGTAAGATACCTGACGTACGGATGACTCTTCTATAAAGTATATCTACCCCCACCCGAAAAATGACAACAAAATAGGACCAAAATGCAAAATTTCATCGGAGTGCAGCCTAAGCCAAAACAATAAGAAGCATTACACTAACATTTTTAGTTAGCACTCCTAATTCTAAATAAAACTCTCGTTTATTTTGCTGTTCAAAAATCTATAGTTTAAAAGATATTTTGATTTTTCGTTATTCTAATAAAAAAATTATTACTTTTTTTTTTAACAACTTTTGTGACAAAATACCATTTAGATGGTATAGTGGAAAAAAAAACATTTTAGAAAGACAAAAATAACACAACTGGAAATAAAATGACAAAATGGCAGGACACCATGATCAATGCGCGGCAAGCAACCGGGTACAAGTATTTCGAATTTGTTGAATTGGACAAGGACCCTCTTAGCGCAACGCTATATATAAAGCTTAATAGGTACATTATCCTTCATGAAGTCAAGTTACTGTTATATCCACTTGTTAGCCTGTTTGCGCCCATGTAATTAGGAGATAACTGTATTGTATTTGAATATTTCATGGCATCAATTGTAGATTTGATGGTGGCAAATTAAGTTTACTGGCGACGCGTCAGCGGAGCCAGTAAACGGATATTTGCGATCATGAAATCGACAATTGATGCCTTGAAATTTTCAAGTACAATAGAGTTATCTCCATTCTAATGTAATCATGTGCATAGATGTGTATTGCCACATTATTGACAAGATGACGTAAGCGATAATCAGCTAAAATTCTAAAAATATCTCATGCTATTTCAACAGTGAAATTGATACCGTAAAAATTACAGCATTAAATCCACAATTGATGCCGTGAAATTTTCAAATAAAATACGTACAGTAGTAGTAGTATATAACTTTGTCAGTTTGTCATTGTTTTAGTTAGAGGTTATCTTGGTCAGTTTGTCATTGTTTTAGTTAGAGGATATCTTGGTCAGTTTGTTATTGTTTTAGTTAGAGGCTATCTTGGTCAGTTTGTCATTGTATCGTTAGAGGCTATCTTGGTTTGTTTGTCATTGTTTTAGTTAGAGGCTATCTTGGTCAGTGTGTCATTGTTTTAGTTAGAGGCTATCTTGGTCAGTTTGTCATTGTTTTAGTTAGAGGATATCTTGGTCAGTTTGTCATTGTATCGTTAGAGGCTATCTTGGTTTGTTTGTCATTGTTTTAGTTAGAGGCTATCTTGGTCAGTTTGTCATTGTTTTAGTTGGAGGTTATCTTGGTCAGTTTGTCATTGTTTTAGTTAGAGGCTATCTTGGTCTGTTTGTCATTGTTTTAGCTAGAGGCTATCTTGGTCTGTTTGTCATTGTTTTAGCTAGTGGCTATCTTGGTCTGTTTGTCATTGTTTTAGTTAGAGGCTATCTTGGTCAGTTTGTCATTGTTTTAGTTAGAGGCTATCTTGGTCAGTTTGTCATTGTTTTAATTAGAGGTATCTTGGTCAGTTTGTCATTGTTTTAGTTAGAGGCTATCTTGGTCTGTTTGTCATTGTTTTAGTTAGAGGCTATCTTGGTCAGTTTGTCATTGTTTTAGTTAGAGGATATCTTGGTCAGTTTGTCATTTTATCGTCAGAGGCTATCTTGGTCTGTTTATCATTGTTTTAGTTAGAGGCTATCTTGGTCAGTGTGTCATTGTTTTAGTTAGAGGCTATCTTGGTCATTTGTCATTGTTTTAGTTAGAGGATATCTTGGTCAGTTTGTCATTGTATCGTTCGAGGCTATTTTGTTCTATTTGTCATTGTTTTAGTTAGAGGCTATCTTGGTCAGTTTGTCATTGTTTTAGTTAGAGGCTATCTTGGTCAGTTTGTCATTGTTTTAGTTAGAGGATATCTTGGTCAGTTTGTCATTGTATCGTTAGAGGCTATCTTGGTTTGTTTGTCATTGTTTTAGTTAGAGGCTATCTTGGTCATTTGTCATTGTTTTAGTTAGAGGATATCTTGGTCAGTTTGTCATTGTGTTAGTTAGAGGCTATCTTGATCAGTTTGTCATTGCTTTGGTTAGAGGATATCTTGGTCAGTTTGTCATTGTATCGTTCGAGGCTATCTTGGTCTGTTTGTCATTGTTTTAGTTAGAGGCTATCTTGGTCAGTGTATCATTGTTTTAGTTAGAGGATATCTTGGTCAGTTTGTTATTGTTTTAGTTAGAGGCTATCTTGGTCAGTGTGTCATTGTTTTAGTTAGAGGCTATCTTGGTCAGTTTGTCATTGTTTTAGTTAGAGGATATCTTGGTCTGTTTGTCATTGTATCGTTAGAGGCTATCTTGGTTTGTTTGTCATTGTTTTAGTTAGAGGCTATCTTGGTCAGTTTGTCATTGTTTTAGTTAGAGGCTATCTTGGTCAGTTTGTCATTGCTTTAGTTAGAGGCTATCTTGGTCAGTTTGTCATTGTTTTAGTTAGAGGCTATCTTGGTCTGTTTGTATTTGTTTTAGTTAGAGGCTATGTTGGTCAGTTTGTCATTGTTTTAGTTAGAGGCTATCTTGGTCAGTGTGTCATTGTTTTAGTTAGAGGCTATCTTGGTCATTTGTCATTGTTTTAGTTGGAGGATATCTTGGTCAGTTTGTCATTGTGTTAGTTAGAGGCTATCTTGATCAGTTTGTCATTGCTTTAGTTAGAGGATATCTTGGTCAGTTTGTCATTGTATCGTTAGAGGCTATCTTGGTCTGTGTTTGTCATTGTTTTAGTTAGAGGCTATCTTGGTCAGTGTGTCATTGTTTTAGTTAGAGGCTATCTTGGTCAGTTTGTCATTGTTTTAGTTAGAGGCTATCTTGGTCAGTTTGTCATTGTTTTAGTTAGAGGCTATCTTGGTCTGTTTGTCATTGTTTTAGTTAGAGGCTATCTTGGTCAGTTTGGCATTGTTTTAGTGAGAGGCTATCTTGGTCAGTTTGTCATTGTGTTAGTTAGAGGCTATCTTGATAAGTTTGTCATTGTTTTAGTTAAAGGCTATCTTGGTTTGTTTGTCATTGTTTTAGTTAGAGGCTATCTTGGTCAGTTTGTCATTGTTTTAGTTAGAGGATATCTTGGTCAGTTTGTCATTTTATCGTTAGAGGTTCTCTTGGTCAGTTTGTCATTGTTTTAGTTAGAGGCTATCTTGGTCAGTTTGTCATTGTTTTAGTTAGAGGCTATCTTGGTCAGTTTGTCATTGTTTTAGTTAGAGGTTATCTTGGTCTGTTTGTCATTGTTTTAGTTAGAGGCTATCTTGGTCAGTTTGTCATTGTTTTAGTTAGAGGCTATCTTGGTCAGTTTGTCATTGTTTTAGTTAGAGGCTATCTTGGTCAGTTTGTCATTGTTTTAGTTAGAGGCTATCTTGGTCTGTTTGTCATTGTTTTAGTTAGAGGCTATCTTGGTCAGTTTGTCATTGTTTTAGTTAGAGGATATCTTGGTCAGTTTGTCATTGTATCGTTAGAGGCTATCTTTGTCTGTTTGTCATTGTTTTAGTTAGAGGCTATCTTGGTCAGTGTGTCATTGTTTTAGTTAGAGGATATCTTGGTCAGTTTGTCATTGTTTTAGTTAGAGGCTATCTTGGTCAGTGTGTCATTGTTTTAGTTAGAGGCTATCTTCGTCAGTTTGTCATTTTATCGTTAGAGGCTCTCTTGGGCAGTTTGTCATTGTATCGTTAGAAGCTATCTTGGTCTGTTTGTCATTGTTTTAGTTAGAGGATATCTTGGTCAGTTTGTCATTGTTTTAGTTAGAGGCTATCTTGGTCTGTTTGTCATTGTTTTAGTTAGAGGATATCTTGGTCAGTTTGTCATTGTTTTAGTTAGAGGCTATCTTGGTCAGTTTGTCATTGTTTTAGTGAGAGGTATCTTGGTCTGTTTGTCATTGTTTTAGTTAGAGGCTATCTTGGTCAGTTTGTCATTGTTTTAGTTAGAGGATATCTTGGTCAGTTTGTCATTGTATCGTTAGAGGCTATCTTGGTCAGTTTGTCATTGTTTTAGTTAGAGGATATCTTGGTCAGTTTGTTATTGTCTTAGTTAGAGGATATCTTGGTCAGTGTGTCATTGTTTTAGTTAGAGGATATCTTGGTCAGTTTGTTATTGTTTTAGTTAGAGGCTATCTTTGTCAGTTTGTCATTGTTTTATTTAGAGGCTATCTTGGTTTGTTTGTCATTGTTTAGTTAGAGGCTATCTTGGTCAGTTTGTCATTGTTTTAGTTAGAGCTATCTTGGTCAGTTTGTCATTGTATCGTTAGAGGATATCTTGGTCAGTTTGTCATTGTTTTAGTTAGAGGCTATCTTGGTCAGTTTGTCATTGTTTTAGTTAGAGGATATCTTGGTCAGTTTGTTATTGTTTTAGTTAGAGGATATTTTGGTCAGTTTGTCATTGCTTAAGTTAGAGGCTATCTTGGTCAGTTTGTTATTGTTTTAGTTAGAGGTTATCTTGGTCAGTTTGTTATTGTTTTAGTTAGAGGCTATCTTGGTCAGTGTGTCATTGTTTTAGTTAGAGGATATCTTGGTCAGTTTGTCATTGTTTTAGTTAGAGGCTATCTTGGTCTGTTTGTCATTGTTTTAGTTAGGGGATATCTTGGTCAGTTTGTCATTGTTTTAGTTAGAGGCTATACTGGTCAGTTTGTCATTGTTTTAGTTAGAGGATATCTTGGTCAGTTTGTTATTGTTTTAGTTAGAGGCTATCTTGGTCAGTTTGTTATTGTTTTAGTTAGAGGCTATCTTGGTCAGTTTGTCATTGTTTTAGTTAGAGGATATCTTGGTCAGTGTGTCATTGCATCGTCAGAGGCCATCTTGGTCAGTTTGTCAATGTTTTAGTTAGAGGTATCTTGGTCATTTTGTCATTGTTTTAGTTAGAGGCTATCTTGGTCAGTTTGTCATTGTTTTAGTTAGAGGCTATCTTGGTCAGTTTGTCATTGTATCGTTAGAGGCTATCTTGGTCAGTTTGTCATTGCTTTAGCTAGAGGATATCTTGGTCAGTTTGTCATTGTTTTAGTTAGAGGATATCTTGGTCAGTGTGTCATTGTTTTAGTTAGAGGATATTTTGGTCAGTTTGTTATTGTTTTAGTTAGAGGATATTTTGGTCAGTTTGTCATTGCTTTAGTTAGAGGCAATCTTGGTCAGTTTGTTATTGTTTTAGTTAGAGGCTATCTTGGTCAGTTTGTTATTGTTTTAGTTAGAGGCTATCTTGGTCAGTGTGTCTTTGTTTTAGTTAGAGGATATCTTGGTCTGTGTGTCATTGTTTTAGTTAGAGGCTATCTTGGTCTGTTTGTCATTGTTTTAGTTAGGGGCTATCTTGGTCAGTTTGTCATTGAATTAGTTAGAGGCTATCATGGTCAGTTTGTCATTGTTTTAGTTAGAGGCTATCTTGGTCTGTTTGTCATCGTTTTAGTTAGAGGCTATCTTGGTCAGTTTGTTATTGTTTTAGTTAGAGGCTATCTTGGTCAGTTTGTTATTGTTTTAGTTAGAGGCTATCTTGGTCAGTGTGTCATTGTTTTAGTTAGAGGATATCTTGGTCAGTGTGTCATTGCATCGTCAGAGGCTATCTTGGTCAGTTTGTCATTGTTTTAGTTAGTGGTATCTTGGTCAGTTTGTCATTGTTTTAGTTAGAGGCTATCTTGGTCAGTTTGTCATTGTTTTAGTTAGAGGGTATATTGGTCAGTTTGTTATTGTTTTAGTTAGAGGCTATCTTGGTCAGTTTGTCATTGTTTTAGTTAGGGGCTATCTTGGTCAGTTTGTCATTGTTTTAGTTAAGGGCTATCTTGGTCAGTTTGTCATTGTTTTAGTTAGAGGCTATCTTGGTCAGTTTGTTATTTTTTTTAGTTAGAGGCTATCTTGGTCAGTTTGTTATTGTTTTAGTTAGGGGTATCTTGGTCAGTTTGTTATTTTTTTAGTTAGAGGCTATCTTGGTCAGTTTGTCATTGTTTTAGTTAGAGGATATCTTGGTCTGTTTGTCATTGTTTTAGTTAGAGACTATCTTGGTCAGTTTGTCATTGTTTTAGTTAGAGGCTATCTTGGTCTGTTTGTCATTGTTTTAGTTAGAGACTATCTTGGTCAGTTTGTCATTGTTTTAGTTAGAGGCTATCTTGGTCTGTTTGTCATTGTTTTAGTTAGAGACTATCTTGGTTAGTTTGTCATTGTTTTAGTTAGAGCTATCTTGGTCAGTTTGTCATTGTTTTAGTTAGAGGCTATCTTGGTCAGTTTGTCATTGTTTTAGTTAGAGACTATCTTGGTCAGTTTGTCATTGTTTTAGTTAGAGATATCTTGGTCAGTTTGTCATTGTTTTAGTTAGAGACTATCTTGGTCAGTTTGTTATTGTTTTAGTTAGAGGTTATTTTTGTCAGTTTGACATTGCTTTAGTTAAAACGTTTATTTTTCAGCTTGTCGTTTTTTTAGTGGGAACACAGTACCGTAATTTTGTCATTCCTCCACTTAAATGGTATCGTGGTGAATTTGTCACTGTATTAGTTAGAACGTATCTTTGTCACATATTTGTATATATACATTTTTTAGTAAATTGTCTAAACGCAGTTTTAGTTACTCTACAAGAAACTGTCTACATGCTCCACATGGTACAATCACAGAATTCGACATATCACTACATTAAACAGTGTTTGAATAAACATATTTATTATTCTGTATATCTGATGTAAAACAATAAAGAAAAGAAAAACATATATAAATAGAGCAAGAGAGGCTTACCCTTCCGGGGCACATGAGTTCATCACGTTTTAGTAAAGTTCGTGTTGCTCAATCGTTCGTGTGGTGTTTTATCGATCATTGTTTGCCCCTTTCGTGTCTTCAAACTTTTTATATACAGTTTTTTTTGTATACAGATCCCGGTTATTAGTGGAGTTAGTGTTCTTGTGGTCAAGTGTTTCCTTGTTTTTGTCCTTTTTCTATTGGTCATCGTATTGTCTGTCCTTTTTCTATTGACCATCGTAATGTCTGTCCTTTTTCTATTGGCCATCGTATTATTTGTCCTTTTTCTATTGGCCATCGTATTGTCTGTCCTTCGATTGATGGCTTCTGAATACCCCTTCCAATCATCTTCATACTTTTCTGATAAGCTTTGTGCTTGAAAAACAGAAGTCAGTTACTAATGTAAAGATGATTTCCATACATGACATGAAACAAACAAATTAGCATAGAATGATGGTAGACCGGCCAAAATGCCAAACATTTATGATTTATAGTTTAATTGTTGGCCTGGCCATGACATGGTCAAATATCTATGTACTATAAAGCTAAGAAATATAAAAAAATGTACAAGTACGTCTGTCAACAGTAAGAAATACAGTGATATATGTAAAATATATTAACGACTTTCTAGATGATAACAATTAACCTCTAATATAGACATTTCTTCCTTTCCTTTACTCTTTCGCGGATATTGGACGACGACTTTTTCGTCTCTCCATGTTTTATGTCAGGGTGGTTTTTTTCATTTTTTTTTATCCCCATTTACCTACGGGTAACGTCATTTCCGGTGAAAACACCCTAAAAAAGGGGGAACCCCAACTTCCGTTTGCGCATCGGCACACCCGAGGGAATCCCTCCGGGGTCACTTTCGGTCACTTCCGGTCAGGGCCGCTTCCGGTGACTTCACTTCCGGTAGCACCTCCGCAAATGCTACTTTGTAACCACATATATACTACTAACAGTTATCTCCATTCTAATGTAATCATGTGTATTGCCACATTATTGACAAGATGACGTAAGCGGTAATCGGCTAAAATTCTAAACATATCTCATGATATTTCAACCGTGGAATTGATACCGTGAAAATTACAGCATTGTCCAATCACAAACCAGGAATATTAAACAACTACATTAGAATTATAAATATAATGGTGGAAATGGAGCAAAGCAAACAGTCAAAACAATCCACGTACAATGTTTGGTGATTCCTTATTTACAGTATTCTTAGTTAAATTCAATTATCTTATTGTCTCACATACATCTTATTTGTAGTAAGCTGTACTTTGTGTTACAATACACCAAACAGTGCTTATATGATAATGTGTTCGGGTCGGTAATATGTGATAATATTAAGGTTAATGGGAGGGGGATGTTCTCGGACAAGGTAAATACTTGACTATCGTTCTGTGTAGAAGTCTATAAGATATTCCAGATACAAATAATACAACAGAAAGTAAAAAGTATAATAAAAATAAACACTGAATATTAATAGACGATGAAGTTAAATTAAAAACCTTTCTTTAAATTTTGGCTGCGAATAATGTGTTATTAAATGAAATGTTATACGTTTGTTACACGTTTAATGCGTTATGTTTTAAAATATCCTAGTATTGAAGTGAACTCTCATTTTAAATGCTACAGATGTGCATTTAGTATAATAAAGTCTCACAGAAATAGCTGGGAGTCTGCTCAACTCTGTGTACTTTACAAACATTAAACCTGTAGCCATGGAACATATGGTATAAGGACAATAGGTTACATATGCATATTGACCTTGCTGAATAAAGATGTTGAATATACCAGTCACGTTGAAGACAAAACATATGACAAAATTATTTTTGTAATCGAAGACATTTGGCATAAGTTGAATATTACAAAGATATAAACACAATCTAATTCAAATAATTGTTTGTTGTTTCTTTTGTTTTTGTCTGTACGAGTTAAACCTCTCTGTACGACCTAAAACATCCACTATGGTATCATGTTAGTTAAACCTCTCTGTACGACCTAAAACATCCACTATGGTATCATGTTAGTTAAACCTCTCTGTACGACCTAAAACATCCACTATGGTATCATGTTAGTTAAACCTCTCTGTACGACCTAAAACATCCACTATGGTATCATGTTAGTTAAACCTCTCTGTACGACATAAAACATCCACTATGGTATCATGTTAGTTAAACCTCTCTGTACGACCTAAACATCCACTATGGTATCATGTTAGTTAAACCTCTCTGTACGACATAAAACATCGACTATGGTATCATGTTAGTTAAACCTCTCTGTACGACCTAAAACATCCACTATGGTATCATGTTAGTTAAACCTCTCTGTACGACCTAAAACATCCACTATGGTATCATGTTAGTTAAACCTCTCTGTACGACATAAAACATCCACTATGGTATCATGTTAGTTAAACCTCTCTGTACGACATAAAACATCCACTATGGTATCATGTTAGTTAAACCTCTCTGTACGACCTAAAACATCCACTATGGTATCATGTTAGTTAAACCTCTCTGTACGACATAAAACATCTACTATGGTATCATGTTAGTTAAACCTCTCTGTACGACCTAAAATATCCACTATGGTATCATGTTAGTTAAACCTCTCTGTACGACATAAAACATCCACTATGGTATCATGTTAGTTAAACCTCTCTGTACGACCTAAAACATCTACTATGGTATCATGTTAGTTAAACCTCTCTGTACGACATAAAACATCCACTATGGTATCATGTTAGTTAAACCTCTCTGTACGACATAAAACATCCACTATGGTATCATGTTAGTTAAACCTCTCTGTACGACATAAAACATCCACTATGGTATCATGTTAGTTAAACCTCTCTGTACGACATAAAACATCCACTATGGTATCATGTTAGTTAAACCTCTCTGTACGACATAAAACATCCACTATGGTATCATGTTAGTTAAACCTCTCTGTACGACCTAAAACATCCACTATGGTATCATGTTAGTTAAACCTCTCTGTACGACATAAAACATCCACTATGGTATCATGTTAGTTAAACCTCTCTGTACGACATAAAACATCCACTATGGTATCATGTTAGTTAAACCTCTCTGTACGACATAAAACATCCACTATGGTATCATGTTAGTTAAACCTCTCTGTACGACCTAAAACATCCACTATGGTATCATGTTAGTTAAACCTCTCTGTACGACCTAAAACATCTACTATGGTATCATGTTAGTTAAGCCTCTCTGTACGACCTAAAACATCCACTATGGTATCATGTTAGTTAAACCTCTCTGTACGACATAAAACATCCACTATGGTATCATGTTAGTTAAACCTCTCTGTACGACCTAAAACATCTACTATGGTATCATGTTAGTTAAACCTCTCTGTACGACCTAAAACATCCACTATGGTATCATGTTAGTTAAACCTCTCTGTACGACATAAAACATCCACTATGGTATCATGTTAGTTAAACCTCTCTGTACGACATAAAACATCCACTATGGTATCATGTTAGTTAAACCTCTCTGTATGACATAAAACATCCACTATGGTATCATGTTAGTTAAACCTCTCTGTACGACATAAAACATCCACTATGGTATCATGTTAGTTAAACCTCTCTGTACGACCTAAAACATCCACTATGGTATCATGTTAGTTAAACCTCTCTGTACGACATAAAACATCCACTATGGTATCATGTTAGTTAAACCTCTCTGTACGACCTAAAACATCCACTATGGTATCATGTTAGTTAAACCTCTCTGTACGACCTAAAACATCCACTATGGTATCATGTTAGTTAAACCTCTCTGTACGACATAAAACATCCACTATGGTATCATGTTAGTTAAACCTCTCTGTACGACATAAAACATCCACTATGGTATCATGTTAGTTAAACCTCTCTGTACGACATAAAACATCCACTATGGTATCATGTTAGTTAAACCTCTCTGTACGACATAAAACATCCACTATGGTATCATGTTAGTTAAACCTCTCTGTACGACCTAAAACATCCACTATGGTATCATGTTAGTTAAACCTCTCTGTACGACCTAAAACATCCACTATGGTATCATGTTAGTTAAACCTCTCTGTACGACATAAAACATCCACTATGGTATCATGTTAGTTAAACCTCTCTGTACGACATAAAACATCCACTATGGTATCATGTTAGTTAAACATCTCTCTGTACGACCTAAAACATCTACTATGGTATCATGTTAGTTAATCCTCTCTGTACGACCTAAAACATCCACTATGGTGTCATGTTAGTTAAACCTCTCTGTACGACATAAAACATCCACTATGGTATCATGTTAGTTAAACCTCTCTGTACGACATAAAACATCCACTATGGTATCATGTTAGTTAAACCTCTCTGTACGACCTAAAACATCCACTATGGTATCATGTTAGTTAAACCTCTCTGTACGACATAAAACATCCACTATGGTATCATGTTAGTTAAACCTCTCTGTACGACATAAAACATCCACTATGGTATCATGTTAGTTAAACCTCTCTGTACGACATAAAACATCCACTATGGTATCATGTTAGTTAAACCTCTCTGTACGACCTAAAACATCCACTATGGTATCATGTTAGTTAAACCTCTCTGTACGACCTAAAACATCTACTATGGTATCATGTTAGTTAAGCCTCTCTGTACGACCTAAAACATCCACTATGGTATCATGTTAGTTAAACCTCTCTGTACGACATAAAACATCCACTATGGTATCATGTTAGTTAAACCTCTCTGTACGACCTAAAACATCTACTATGGTATCATGTTAGTTAAACCTCTCTGTACGACCTAAAACATCCACTATGGTATCATGTTAGTTAAACCTCTCTGTACGACATAAAACATCCACTATGGTATCATGTTAGTTAAACCTCTCTGTACGACATAAAACATCCACTATGGTATCATGTTAGTTAAACCTCTCTGTATGACATAAAACATCCACTATGGTATCATGTTAGTTAAACCTCTCTGTACGACATAAAACATCCACTATGGTATCATGTTAGTTAAACCTCTCTGTACGACCTAAAACATCCACTATGGTATCATGTTAGTTAAACCTCTCTGTACGACATAAAACATCCACTATGGTATCATGTTAGTTAAACCTCTCTGTACGACCTAAAACATCCACTATGGTATCATGTTAGTTAAACCTCTCTGTACGACCTAAAACATCCACTATGGTATCATGTTAGTTAAACCTCTCTGTACGACATAAAACATCCACTATGGTATCATGTTAGTTAAACCTCTCTGTACGACCTAAAACATCCACTATGGTATCATGTTAGTTAAACCTCTCTGTACGACATAAAACATCCACTATGGTATCATGTTAGTTAAACCTCTCTGTACGACATAAAACATCCACTATGGTATCATGTTAGTTAAACCTCTCTGTACGACCTAAAACATCCACTATGGTATCATGTTAGTTAAACCTCTCTGTACGACCTAAAACATCCACTATGGTATCATGTTAGTTAAACCTCTCTGTACGACATAAAACATCCACTATGGTATCATGTTAGTTAAACCTCTCTGTACGACATAAAACATCCACTATGGTATCATGTTAGTTAAACATCTCTCTGTACGACCTAAAACATCTACTATGGTATCATGTTAGTTAATCCTCTCTGTACGACCTAAAACATCCACTATGGTGTCATGTTAGTTAAACCTCTCTGTACGACCTAAAACATCCACTATGGTATCATGTTAGTTAAACCTCTCTGTACGACCTAAAACATCCACTATGGTATCATGTTAGTTAAACCTCTCTGTACGACATAAAACATCCACTATGGTATCATGTTAGTTAAACCTCTCTGTACGACATAAAACATCCACTATGGTATCATGTTAGTTAAACCTCTCTGTACGACCTAAAACATCCACTATGGTATCATGTTAGTTAAACCTCTCTGTACGACCTAAAACATCCACTATGGTATCATGTTAGTTAAATCTCTCTGTACGACCTAAAACATCCACTATGGTATCATGTTAGTTAAACCTCTCTGTACGACCTAAAACATCCACTATGGTATCATGTTAGTTAAGCCTCTCTGTACGACCTAAAACATCCACTATGGTATCATGTTAGTTAAACCTCTCTGTACGACCTAAAACATCCACTATGGTATTATGTTAGTTAAACCTCTCTGTACGACCTAAAACATCCACTATGGTATCATGTTAGTTAAACCTCTCTGTACGACCTAAAACATCCACTATGGTATTATGTTAGTTAAACCTCTCTGTACGACATAAAACATCCACTATGGTATCATGTTAGTTAAATCTCTCTGTACGACATAAAACATCCACTATGGTATCATGTTAGTTAAACCTCTCTGTACGACATAAAACATCCACTATGGTATCATGTTAGTTAAACCTCTCTGTACGACATAAAACATCCACTATGGTATCATGTTAGTTAAACCTCTCTGTACGACCTAAAACATCCACTATGGTATCATGTTAGTTAAACCTCTCTGTACGACATAAAACATCCACTATGGTATCATGTTAGTTAAACCTCTCTGCACGACCTAAAACATCCACTATGGTATCATGTTAGTTAAACCTCTCTGTACGACCTAAAACATCCACTATGGTATCATGTTAGTTAAACCTCTCTGTACGACATAAAACATCCACTATGGTATCATGTTAGTTAAACCTCTCTGTACGACATAAAACATCCACTATGGTATCATATTAGTTAAACCTCTCTGTACGACATAAAACATCCACTATGGTATCATGTTAGTTAAACCTCTCTGTACGACATAAAACATCCACTATGGTATCATGTTAGTTAAACCTCTCTGTACGACCTAAAACATCCACTATGGTATCATGTTAGTTAAACCTCTCTGTACGACCTAAAACATCCACTATGGTATCATGTTAGTTAAACCTCTCTGTACGACATAAAACATCCACTATGGTATCATGTTAGTTAAACCTCTCTGTACGACATAAAACATCCACTATGGTATCATGTTAGTTAAACATCTCTCTGTACGACCTAAAACATCTACTATGGTATCATGTTAGTTAAACCTCTCTGTACGACCTAAAACATCCACTATGGTATCATGTTAGTTAAACCTCTCTGTACGACCTAAAACATCCACTATGGTATCATGTTAGTTAAACCTCTCTGTACGACCTAAAACATCCACTATGGTATCATGTTAGTTAAACCTCTCTGTACGACCTAAAACATCCACTATGGTATCATGTTAGTTAAACCTCTCTGTACGACATAAAACATCCACTATGGTATCATGTTAGTTAAACCTCTCTGTACGACATAAAACATCCACTATGGTATCATGTTAGTTAAACCTCTCTGTACGACCTAAAACATCCACTATGGTATCATGTTAGTTAAACCTCTCTGTACGACCTAAAACATCCACTATGGTATCATGTTAGTTAAATCTCTCTGTACGACCTAAAACATCCACTATGGTATCATGTTAGTTAAACCTCTCTGTACGACATAAAACATCCACTATGGTATCATGTTAGTTAAACCTCTCTGTACGACCTAAAACATCCACTATGGTATCATGTTAGTTAAACATCTCTCTGTACGACCTAAAACATCCACTATGGTATCATGTTAGTTAAACCTCTCTGTACGACCTAAAACATCCACTATGGTATTATGTTAGTTAAACCTCTCCGTACGACCTAAAACATCCACTATGGTATCATGTTAGTTAAACCTCTCTGTACGACATAAAACATCCACTATGGTATCATGTTAGTTAAACCTCTCTGTACGACATAAAACATCCACTATGGTATCATGTTAGTTAAACATCTCTCTGTACGACCTAAAACATCTACTATGGTATCATGTTAGTTAAACCTCTCTGTACGACCTAAAACATCCACTATGGTATCATGTTAGTTAAACCTCTCTGTACGACCTAAAACATCCACTATGGTATCATGTTAGTTAAACCTCTCTGTACGACCTAAAACATCCACTATGGTATCATGTTAGTTAAACCTCTCTGTACGACATAAAACATCCACTATGGTATCATGTTAGTTAAACCTCTCTGTACGACATAAAACATCCACTATGGTATCATGTTAGTTAAACCTCTCTGTACGACCTAAAACATCCACTATGGTATCATGTTAGTTAAACCTCTCTGTACGACCTAAAACATCCACTATGGTATCATGTTAGTTAAATCTCTCTGTACGACCTAAAACATCCACTATGGTATCATGTTAGTTAAACCTCTCTGTACGACATAAAACATCCACTATGGTATCATGTTAGTTAAACCTCTCTGTACGACCTAAAACATCCACTATGGTATCATGTTAGTTAAACCTCTCTGTACGACCTAAAACATCCACTATGGTATCATGTTAGTTAAACCTCTCTGTACGACCTAAAACATCCACTATGGTATTATGTTAGTTAAACCTCTCTGTACGACCTAAAACATCCACTATGGTATCATGTTAGTTAAACCTCTCTGTACGACCTAAAACATCCACTATGGTATTATGTTAGTTAAACCTCTCTGTACGACATAAAACATCCACTATGGTATCATGTTAGTTAAATCTCTCTGTACGACCTAAAACATCCACTATGGTATCATGTTAGTTAAACCTCTCTGTACGACCTAAAACATCCACTATGGTATCATGTTAGTTAAACCTCTCTGTACGACCTAAAACATCCACTATGGTATCATGTTAGTTAAACCTCTCTGTACGACCTAAAACATCCACTATGGCATCATGTTAGTTAAACCTCTCTGTACGACCTAAAACATCCACTATGGTATCATGTTAGTTAAACCTCTCTGTACGACATAAAACATCCACTATGGCATCATGTTAGTTAAACCTCTCTGTACGACCTAAAACATCCACTATGGTATCATGTTAGTTAAACCTCTCTGTACGACATAAAACATCCACTATGGTATCATGTTAGTTAAACCTCTCTGTACGACATAAAACATCCACTATGGTATCATGTTAGTTAAACCTCTCTGTACGACATAAAACATCCACTATGGTATCATGTTAGTTAAACCTCTCTGTACGACATAAAACATCCACTATGGTATCATGTTAGTTAAACCTCTCTGTACGACATAAAACATCTACTATGGTATCATGTTAGTTAAACCTCTCTGTACGACCTAAAACATCCACTATGGTATCATGTTAGTTAAACCTCTCTGTACGACATAAAACATCCACTATGGTATCATGTTAGTTAAACCTCTCTGTACGACATAAAACATCCACTATGGTATCATGTTAGTTAAACCTCTCTGTACGAACACCTAAAACATCCACTATGGTATCATGTTAGTTAAACCTCTCTGTACGAACACCTAAAACATCTACTATGGTATCATGTTAGTTAAACCTCTCTGTACGAACACCTAAAACATCCACTATGGTATCATGTTAGTTAAACCTCTCTGTACGAACACCTAAATCATCCACTATGGTATCATGTTAGTTAAACCTCTCTGTACGACCTAAAACAACCACTATGGTATCATGTTAGTTAAACCTCTCTGTACGAACACCTAAAACATATAATATGGTATCATGTTAGTTAAACCTCTCTGTACGATCTAAAGCATCCACTATGGTATCATGTTAGTTAAACCTCTCTGTACGACCTAAAACATCGACTGTGGTATCATGTTAGTTAAACCTCTCTGTACGACCTAAAACAACCACTATGGGATCATGTTAGTTCAACCTCTCTGTACGAACACATAAGACATCCACTATGGTATCATGTTAGTTAAACCTCTCTGTACGAACACCTAAAACATCCACTGTGGTATCATGTTAGTTAAACCTCTCTGTACGAACACCTAAAACATCTACTATGGTATCATGTTAGTTAAACCTCTCTGTACGACCTAAAACATCCACTATGGTATCATGTTAGTTAAACCTCTCTGTACGAACACCTAAAGCATCCACTATGGTATCATGTTAGTTAAACCTCTCTGTACGACCTAAAACATCTACTATGATATCATGTTAGTTAAACCTCTCTGTACGAACACCTAAAACATCGACTATGGTATCATGTTAGTTAAACCTCTCTGTACGAACACCTAAAACATCCACTATGGTATCATGTTAGTTAAACCCCTCTGTACGAACACCTAAAACATCTACTATGGTATCATGTTAGTTAAACCTCTCTGTACGAACACCTAAAACATCCACTATGGTATCATGTTAGTTAAACCTCTCTGTACGACCTAAAACATCGACTATGGTATCATGTTAGTTAAACCTCTCTGTACGACCTAAAACATCCACTATGGTATCATGTTAGTTAAACTTCTCTGTACGAACACCTAAAACATCCACTATGGTATCATGTTAGTTAAACCTCTCTGTACGAACACCTAAAACATCTACTATGGTATCATGTTAGTTAAACCTCTCTGTACGAACACATAAAACATCCACTATGGTATCATGTTAGTTAAACCTCTCTGTACGACCTAAAACATCCACTATGGTATCATGTTAGTTAAACCTCTCTGTACGAACACCTAAAACATCCACTATGGTATCATGTTAGTTAAACCTCTCTGTACGAACACCTAAAACATCCACTATGGTATCATGTTAGTTAAACCTCTCTGTACGACATAAAACATCCACTATGGTATCATGTTAGTTAAACCTCTCTGTACGACATAAAACATCCACTATGGTATCATGTTAGTTAAACCTCTCTGTATGACATAAAACATCCACTATGGTATCATGTTAGTTAAACCTCTCTGTACGACATAAAACATCCACTATGGTATCATGTTAGTTAAACCTCTCTGTACGACCTAAAACATCCACTATGGTATCATGTTAGTTAAACCTCTCTGTACGACATAAAACATCCACTATGGTATCATGTTAGTTAAACCTCTCTGTACGACCTAAAACATCCACTATGGTATCATGTTAGTTAAACCTCTCTGTACGACCTAAAACATCCACTATGGTATCATGTTAGTTAAACCTCTCTGTACGACATAAAACATCCACTATGGTATCATGTTAGTTAAACCTCTCTGTACGACATAAAACATCCACTATGGTATCATGTTAGTTAAACCTCTCTGTACGACATAAAACATCCACTATGGTATCATGTTAGTTAAACCTCTCTGTACGACATAAAACATCCACTATGGTATCATGTTAGTTAAACCTCTCTGTACGACCTAAAACATCCACTATGGTATCATGTTAGTTAAACCTCTCTGTACGACCTAAAACATCCACTATGGTATCATGTTAGTTAAACCTCTCTGTACGACCTAAAACATCCACTATGGTATTATGTTAGTTAAACCTCTCTGTACGACCTAAAACATCCACTATGGTATCATGTTAGCTAAACCTCTCTGTACGACCTAAAACATCCACTATGGTATTATGTTAGTTAAACCTCTCTGTACGACATAAAACATCCACTATGGTATCATGTTAGTTAAATCTCTCTGTACGACATAAAACATCCACTATGGTATCATGTTAGTTAAACCTCTCTGTACGACATAAAACATCCACTATGGTATCATGTTAGTTAAACCTCTCTGTACGACATAAAACATCCACTATGGTATCATGTTAGTTAAACCTCTCTGTACGACCTAAAACATCCACTATGGTATCATGTTAGTTAAACCTCTCTGTACGACATAAAACATCCACTATGGTATCATGTTAGTTAAACCTCTCTGCACGACCTAAAACATCCACTATGGTATCATGTTAGTTAAACCTCTCTGTACGACATAAAACATCCACTATGGTATCATGTTAGTTAAACCTCTCTGTACGACATAAAACATCCACTATGGTATCATGTTAGTTAAACCTCTCTGTACGACATAAAACATCCACTATGGTATCATGTTAGTTAAACCTCTCTGTACGACATAAAACATCCACTATGGTATCATGTTAGTTAAACATCTCTCTGTACGACCTAAAACATCTACTATGGTATCATGTTAGTTAAACCTCTCTGTACGACCTAAAACATCCACTATGGTATCATGTTAGTTAAACCTCTCTGTACGACCTAAAACATCCACTATGGTATCATGTTAGTTAAACCTCTCTGTACGACCTAAAACATCCACTATGGTATCATGTTAGTTAAACCTCTCTGTACGACCTAAAACATCCACTATGGTATCATGTTAGTTAAACCTCTCTGTACGACATAAAACATCCACTATGGTATCATGTTAGTTAAACCTCTCTGTACGACATAAAACATCCACTATGGTATCATGTTAGTTAAACCTCTCTGTACGACCTAAAACATCCACTATGGTATCATGTTAGTTAAACCTCTCTGTACGACCTAAAACATCCACTATGGTATCATGTTAGTTAAATCTCTCTGTACGACCTAAAACATCCACTATGGTATCATGTTAGTTAAACCTCTCTGTACGACATAAAACATCCACTATGGTATCATGTTAGTTAAACCTCTCTGTACGACCTAAAACATCCACTATGGTATCATGTTAGTTAAACATCTCTCTGTACGACCTAAAACATCCACTATGGTATCATGTTAGTTAAACCTCTCTGTACGACCTAAAACATCCACTATGGTATTATGTTAGTTAAACCTCTCTGTACGACCTAAAACATCCACTATGGTATCATGTTAGTTAAACCTCTCTGTACGACATAAAACATCCACTATGGTATCATGTTAGTTAAACCTCTCTGTACGACATAAAACATCCACTATGGTATCATGTTAGTTAAACATCTCTCTGTACGACCTAAAACATCTACTATGGTATCATGTTAGTTAAACCTCTCTGTACGACCTAAAACATCCACTATGGTATCATGTTAGTTAAACCTCTCTGTACGACCTAAAACATCCACTATGGTATCATGTTAGTTAAACCTCTCTGTACGACCTAAAACATCCACTATGGTATCATGTTAGTTAAACCTCTCTGTACGACATAAAACATCCACTATGGTATCATGTTAGTTAAACCTCTCTGTACGACATAAAACATCCACTATGGTATCATGTTAGTTAAACCTCTCTGTACGACCTAAAACATCCACTATGGTATCATGTTAGTTAAACCTCTCTGTACGACCTAAAACATCCACTATGGTATCATGTTAGTTAAATCTCTCTGTACGACCTAAAACATCCACTATGGTATCATGTTAGTTAAACCTCTCTGTACGACATAAAACATCCACTATGGTATCATGTTAGTTAAACCTCTCTGTACGACCTAAAACATCCACTATGGTATCATGTTAGTTAAACCTCTCTGTACGACCTAAAACATCCACTATGGTATCATGTTAGTTAAACCTCTCTGTACGACCTAAAACATCCACTATGGTATTATGTTAGTTAAACCTCTCTGTACGACCTAAAACATCCACTATGGTATCATGTTAGTTAAACCTCTCTGTACGACCTAAAACATCCACTATGGTATTATGTTAGTTAAACCTCTCTGTACGACATAAAACATCCACTATGGTATCATGTTAGTTAAATCTCTCTGTACGACCTAAAACATCCACTATGGTATCATGTTAGTTAAACCTCTCTGTACGACCTAAAACATCCACTATGGTATCATGTTAGTTAAACCTCTCTGTACGACCTAAAACATCCACTATGGTATCATGTTAGTTAAACCTCTCTGTACGACCTAAAACATCCACTATGGCATCATGTTAGTTAAACCTCTCTGTACGACCTAAAACATCCACTATGGTATCATGTTAGTTAAACCTCTCTGTACGACATAAAACATCCACTATGGCATCATGTTAGTTAAACCTCTCTGTACGACCTAAAACATCCACTATGGTATCATGTTAGTTAAACCTCTCTGTACGACATAAAACATCCACTATGGTATCATGTTAGTTAAACCTCTCTGTACGACATAAAACATCCACTATGGTATCATGTTAGTTAAACCTCTCTGTACGACATAAAACATCCACTATGGTATCATGTTAGTTAAACCTCTCTGTACGACATAAAACATCCACTATGGTATCATGTTAGTTAAACCTCTCTGTACGACATAAAACATCTACTATGGTATCATGTTAGTTAAACCTCTCCGTACGACCTAAAACATCCACTATGGTATCATGTTAGTTAAACCTCTCTGTACGACATAAAACATCCACTATGGTATCATGTTAGTTAAACCTCTCTGTACGACATAAAACATCCACTATGGTATCATGTTAGTTAAACCTCTCTGTACGAACACCTAAAACATCCACTATGGTATCATGTTAGTTAAACCTCTCTGTACGAACACCTAAAACATCTACTATGGTATCATGTTAGTTAAACCTCTCTGTACGAACACCTAAAACATCCACTATGGTATCATGTTAGTTAAACCTCTCTGTACGAACACCTAAATCATCCACTATGGTATCATGTTAGTTAAACCTCTCTGTACGACCTAAAACAACCACTATGGTATCATGTTAGTTAAACCTCTCTGTACGAACACCTAAAACATATAATATGGTATCATGTTAGTTAAACCTCTCTGTACGATCTAAAGCATCCACTATGGTATCATGTTAGTTAAACCTCTCTGTACGACCTAAAACATCGACTGTGGTATCATGTTAGTTAAACCTCTCTGTACGACCTAAAACAACCACTATGGGATCATGTTAGTTCAACCTCTCTGTACGAACACATAAGACATCCACTATGGTATCATGTTAGTTAAACCTCTCTGTACGAACACCTAAAACATCCACTGTGGTATCATGTTAGTTAAACCTCTCTGTACGAACACCTAAAACATCTACTATGGTATCATGTTAGTTAAACCTCTCTGTACGACCTAAAACATCCACTATGGTATCATGTTAGTTAAACCTCTCTGTACGAACACCTAAAGCATCCACTATGGTATCATGTTAGTTAAACCTCTCTGTACGACCTAAAACATCTACTATGGTATCATGTTAGTTAAACCTCTCTGTACGAACACCTAAAACATCGACTATGGTATCATGTTAGTTAAACCTCTCTGTACGAACACCTAAAACATCCACTATGGTATCATGTTAGTTAAACCCCTCTGTACGAACACCTAAAACATCTACTATGGTATCATGTTAGTTAAACCTCTCTGTACGAACACCTAAAACATCCACTATGGTATCATGTTAGTTAAACCTCTCTGTACGACCTAAAACATCGACTATGGTATCATGTTAGTTAAACCTCTCTGTACGACCTAAAACATCCACTATGGTATCATGTTAGTTAAACCTCTCTGTACGAACACCTAAAACATCCACTATGGTATCATGTTAGTTAAACCTCTCTGTACGAACACCTAAAACATCTACTATGGTATCATGTTAGTTAAACCTCTCTGTACGAACACATAAAACATCCACTATGGTATCATGTTAGTTAAACCTCTCTGTACGACCTAAAACATCCACTATGGTATCATGTTAGTTAAACCTCTCTGTACGAACACCTAAAGCATCCACTATGGTATCATGTTAGTTAAACCTCTCTGTACGACCTAAAACATCTACTATGGTATCATGTTAGTTAAACCTCTCTGTACGAACACCTAAAACATCGACTATGGTATCATGTTAGTTAAACCTCTCTGTACGAACACCTAAAACATCCACTATGGTATCATGTTAGTTAAACCTCTCTGTACGAATACCTAAAACATCTACTATGGTATCATGTTAGTTAAACCTCTCTGTAGGAACACCTAAAACATCCACTATGGTATCATGTTAGTTAAACCTCTATGTACGACCTAAAACATCCACTATGGTATCATGTTAGTTAAACCTCTCTGTACGACCTAAAACATCCACTATGGTATCATGTTAGTTAAACCTCTCTGTACGAACACCTAAAACATCCACTATGGTATCATGTTAGTTAAACCTCTCTGTACGAACACCTAAAACATCTACTATGGTATCATGTTAGTTAAACCTCTCTGTACGAACACATAAAACATCGACTATGGTATCATGTTAGTTAAACCTCTCTGTACGACCTAAAACATCCACTATGGTATCATGTTAGTTAAACCTCTCTGTACGAACACCTAAAACATCCACTATGGTATCATGTTAGTTAAACCTCTCTGTACGAACACCTAAAACATCTACTATGGTATCATGTTAGTTAAACCTCTCTGTACGAACACATAAAACAACCACTATGGTATCATGTTAGTTAAACCTCTCTGTACGACCTAAACAACCACTATGTTATCATGTTAGTTAAACCTCTCTGTACGACCTAAAACAACCACTATGTTATCATGTTAGTTAAACCTCTCTGTACGACCTAAAACATCCACTATGGTATTATGTTAGTTAAACCTCTCTGTACGACCTAAAACATCCACTATGGTATCATGTTAGTTAAACCTCTCTGTACGACCTAAAACATCGACTATGGTATCATGTTAGTTAAACCTCGCTGTACGAACACCTAAAGCATCCACTATGGTATCATGTTAGTTAAACCTCTCTGTACGACCTAAAACATCGACTATGGTATCATGTTAGTTAAACCTCTCTGTACGAACACCTAAAACATCCACTATGGTATCATGTTAGTTAAACCTCTCTGTACGACCTAAAACATCTACTATGGTATCATGTTAGTTAAACCTCTCTGTACGAACACCTAAAACATTCACTATGGTATCATGTTAGTTAAACCTCTCTGTACGAACACCTAAAACATCCACTATGGTATCATGTTAGTTAAACCTCTCTGTACGACCTAAACATCCACTATGGTATCATGTTAGTTAAACCTCTCTGTACGAACACCTAAAACATCCACTATGGTATCATGTTAGTTAAACCTCTCTGTACGAACACCTAAAACATCTACTATGGTATCATGTTAGTTAAACCTCTCTGTACGAACACATAAAACATCGACTATGGTATCATGTTAGTTAAACCTCTCTGTACGACCTAAAACATCCACTATGGTATCATGTTAGTTAAACCTCTCTGTACGAACACCTAAAACATCCACTATGGTATCATGTTAGTTAAACCTCTCTGTACGAACACCTAAAACATCTACTATGGTATCATGTTAGTTAAACCTCTCTGTACGAACACATAAAACATCCACTATGGTATCATGTTAGTTAAACCTCTCTGTACGACCTAAAACAACCACTATGTTATCATGTTAGTTAAACCTCTCTGTACGACCTAAAACAACCACTATGTTATCATGTTAGTTAAACCTCTCTGTACGACCTAAAACATCCACTATGGTATTATGTTAGTTAAACCTCTCTGTACGACCTAAAACATCCACTATGGTATCATGTTAGTTAAACCTCTCTGTACGACCTAAAACATCGACTATGGTATCATGTTAGTTAAACCTCGCTGTACGAACACCTAAAGCATCCACTATGGTATCATGTTAGTTAAACCTCTCTGTACGACCTAAAACATCGACTATGGTATCATGTTAGTTAAACCTCTCTGTACGAACACCTAAAACATCCACTATGGTATCATGTTAGTTAAACCTCTCTGTACGACCTAAAACATCTACTATGGTATCATGTTAGTTAAACCTCTCTGTACGAACACCTAAAACATTCACTATGGTATCATGTTAGTTAAACCTCTCTGTACGAACACCTAAAACATCCACTATGGTATCATGTTAGTTAAACCTCTCTGTACGACCTAAAACATCTACTATGGTATCATGTTAGTTAAACCTCTCTGTACGAACACCTAAAACATTCACTATGGTATCATGTTAGTTAAACCTCTCTGTACGAACACCTAAAACATCCACTATGGTATCATGTTAGTTAAACCTCTCTGTACGAACACCTAAAACATCCACTATGGTATCATGTTAGTTAAACCTCTCTGTACGACCTAAAACATCCACTATGGTATTATGTTAGTTAAACCTCTCTGTACGACCTAAAGCATCCACTATGGTATCATGTTAGTTAAACCTCTCTGTACGACCTAAAACATCCACTATGGTATCATCTTAGTTAAACCTCTCTGTACGACCTAAAACATCTACTATGGTATCATGTTAGTTAAACCTCTCTGTACGAACACCTAAAACATCCACTATGGTATCATGTTAGTTAAACCTCTGATTCAACTGTGATAGTCTAATCACATGCATTACCGTTTGACATACTGCTCAATCTGATAACTGCTTTCAGCGCGTACTCGGGGTTTTTATACTTTAATAGGCTCTTCGCTGATTGGTCAGTTGAAAATATGAACCCAGACGTGACCCAATGCGGGATGTCGTTTGGATGTTAGTATATAGATAACAAAAGATCCAATAAACATTGGGGCCGTCGTGGTGGTGATCGTATGGTAGTTGGATTTACACTTATCTATTCAATCAATGCCTATCACCACTAACGTTGTGAGTTCGAATCCCGCTCAGGCGAGGTGTACTCAATACAACGTTGTGTGATAAAGTTTGTCAGTGACTTGCAGTATGTTGGTGGTTTTCTCCGTGTACCCCGGTTTCCTTCACCAACAAAACTGCTTAATGACGGGTGCTAAATGACGGGAATACTTCTAACGGCCTGATATCGGACAAGATGAGCCTACAAAAGAAACCGCGGATGGAAGTAAAATGTACAATCCCTAAAGACCCTATCGCTAAATGTTAGTTATTGATGGTTAATTCATCAGGGCCACAGATGTTGGAACATAATACGATATTGCTAATTCATCAAAATAAAAACAATTATTATGTCCCTTGGAGCGTTGTCAGGGTCAATGTCGATCCTGTAGGTAGTAGCTAGTTTGTTGACTGGACAAACAATCATTCACAGACATGGCATTGTAGTATAATGTAGAATGACAATAGCCTCTATGTCCTTTCGTTTAATATTATTTTATTGCAAATAAAACAGCAATGGGATTGGACAAAAAGTTATCACAACTTATGGACTGTCCTCTCCCTACAAATAATACACATATAATAATGTCAACAAAAATAGCACATACACAAATATAAATAATATTTAACACAATATAGTGAAACATGGGAAACAAATTGATGTAGATTTAGGAAATTATTTAGGATAATCTTAGGACCAACTTATGATATGTCCGAGACGTCGTACCGAAGCTCTCCTAGGATTTTCCCAGCTAGGATGTCCTAGCCATTATCCTAAGTTTTTGCGTATAAAGAAAAACAAGGAAATAAAAGTATCAAGATTTATTAGAAAACACTGATAAAAATAACCAAATTAATTAATAATAATAATAATATCGAAAATATAGTAACATTAATAATAATAATAATATCGAAAATATAGTAACAATAAAAATAAAAATAATGATAATCATGATGATGATGAAAATAAGATTATTTCCAAACGATGTAAACAAAAATGAATATATTTACGTCATGTTGACAAACTTTTTCATCAATACAAATTAAAGGTGAGTAAAATTTAGTGTCACATTAGACAATATAAATAAGAGTACAAAGGCAAAATTCGTGCAACCTATGATAAATGATATATAAAAGGTAAAAACATTGGTACATTATATATTTTAAAACACGAGTCGAAAAAGAAATCCTAATTTTACGGACGCAGAGCTCCAAATTCTTTTGGATGAAGTAGAAAGAAACAAGTCCATTCTCTTTTCAAAACTTTCCAATGTAGCAACGTTTAGTTCAAAAATTAAAGTTTGGGAAAATATATGAAGGAAAGTGAATACTGCAAATACAGACCATAAGAGAAGCGTCGATGAACTTAGGAAAAAATGAAGCACTTGTACCAGCAATGCCAAAAAAACAAGCAGCCTTAGTTCGTAGATAATCCCGGAAAACAGGCGGTGGACCTCCCCCCGAAAAACTTACTCCATTGCAGGATAAAGTCGTCGGAATAATCGGCAACACCCCAGTTGATGGCATTGAAGGTGGCATTGATTCGTGCATGACAAATGAAACTGTTGGGGACTCTCTACAAGCAGACTCACAGACGAGAGATTTAGACTCTTCATACGAAAATGTTAAAGTGTTGCTTTTTATTTTATTTAGATAGAGAGTTACATTGTATTTTATTAAAACAACACAAATACTGTAAAATCGTGACTGTTTACATGCAGCGTTCAGGTTCGAGTCGATTCAAAAGCTGTTGTTAAAAACTTGTATATAATTTTGTGTACATCGGTATTTGAGTACTAGGGGAGCGGGGATGGATCCAACAAAACTATTTTAACCCCACCACATACATGTATTTCGGTCCCAAGTCAGGACTATGGTCACAAGCATGTAGTTGTTTTTATTATAACTCTTTAGTTTCTTAACCACGTTTGATAGTAAGATATAGTATTGTTTTACCGATTTATCCACTAAGTTTTTTTCGGGGCTATTTAGGGCTTGCTACATGGTGTGGGTTGTTCCACTTATTGAAGACCGTGTGGTAACCCCTAGATGTTTATTTCGCTTAGCCAGTCACTTCGGAGATGGGAGGTTGTCTCCTTCACATTTACTTCATATCCGTTCTTTTTCGTATATATGTATATGTGAACATGATAGCATGTGATTGTCACAATGAATTTTATCATAGCATAACGTGAACTTAGTCATTTAAACTTTCTTCCAGATATGCCCGCCTGTTCACTGGGTGACATACTTGAAAGGACAGATAACTCTGGTAGCAGTTCATTTACATCAACTCCAATTACATCATCATCATATACGGCCAGGGGAAAGGGGAAGTATTAACAACCAACAGAATTTTCCGAGCACCGTAAACTGGTCGAAATCGAAAACGAAAGGCTCCGTATTGAAAAAGAACGTCTTGATGTCGAGAAGCAGCGTCTATAAGTTGAACAACAGAGACTAGAAGTTGGTCGCCAAAGGTTACTTATTGACAAAAAAAAAACCCACCAACTGTATATGACAAAACTCAATCTTACCTTGACTCAGATGGGTATACATGTGGGATATGCACCAATCACTGACGCAGTTAATACCACCACACTAAGTTAGACCTCCAGCTTAAATCTTTTGAGACTCTAAGCAATGTGAATTTGTTTTTTGTTAAAATAATATGTACTACTTAACTGTTTCTAATTTCTTTACCAGTCATATTCGTGAAATATTGCTTTTAAAGTTTTCAGTCATATCGGAAACTATAAAAGATAGGAAAGACGAATTGCAAAAATGTTCAGCAAGACAATAATTACCTGTATGGACAAATTCCCCCCCCCCCCCTCTATAGTTTACTCCCTATATAAATCATCGACTAAAACCATATGAAACACTCATCTTTTATTTTTTTACATGTACATGTTGGTAAACAATGTCAAATTTCCAGTTTCAGAACATGTCAAATTAAAACCACCCATTTATCAGTCTCCGACCGGTGAACATCTGCTCCATCATTCATATTTCCATTGTAGTGTTGTCCTGCAATGTGCCCATGGTCTACATAATTGTCATTACCCATTGGTAGAGGTATCTGTGTGTTATGCAGATATTGTGCAGAACTATCACAGCGACAACAATATCGCAACATTTCTTGGGTGTGTAAAGGAGTGTCCCACCACTTGTGTCAATGCAGCGAAACCTAGATTTCAGATTTCCAAAACTTCTCTCAACGATAATTCTTGTCCTCATATGAGCGTCACTGAATCCTTGCTCATGTCTGTTTGCTGGATTCAGTACAGGGGTCATTAGCCATGGTCTAAGCGGGTATCCGCTATCGCCTAATAGCCATCCATTTGTAATGGTGCCATTCTCAAACATCTCACTTAATCCAGAGTTCGGCCACATAAAGGCATCGCGAGTTCCGCCTGGCCATTTAGCTACTACATTCAGGAATTTCATGATTGAATCGCATACCCTTTGAATGTTAACTGAATGGTAATTCTTTCGGTTGACATGTAAATGTTCGTCAGTAGTTGGTGATCTTATTCTGACATGTGTGCCGTCAATAGCCCCAATGGCATTTGGAAAGTTGGCAATATTGTAAAAACCTTGCATAATACCTTGAAGTTCAGCTGGATCTGTCGGCATTACGACGTACTGCCTGCAAACGCACACTAGGCACTGAGTTACATCCTTTGTAATTTTCGAAACACTCGATTGGGAAATATTGTGAATATCTCCATAAACAGCTTGAAAACTGCCTGTTGCAACAAATCGTAATGCCACCATTATCTGAATGGATACTGGAAAATCCCTCGATCTTCTTGTTGGCCTCTGTAGCTCAATTTCAAACATTCTGCACATGCATATGTCTAGTATCAGCGGTCTGGATAATCTGTATTTCCGGATCTATGTCATGATCATCCAAATAGTCCAATGGATTATCATAATCCCTTAAGATTCTATTTCTGCGGATATTATTCCTCCGTCTCCTCAAGTGTACATATACTGCCGCCATATTTGTTTACAAGTTAGGACATCGTATTTTCATGCTAAAGTTAGGATTTTCCTAGGATCATCTTAAGATACATAAATTGGTGTCCTAAATTTAGGATCAATTCTGAGATAGATCCTAGGTTGCAACATGTTCGATAATTGCACTTAGGACTAAGATATGTCCTATGATGGTCCTAAGACGTATCTTAGTCCTAAGAGAGTTTCGAAAATAAGGCCCCTGTTGATAATCTTTTTGTTTGTCTAATATATGCTCGAACTTTATTGAAGATATTAGAATTTTCGTTTAAACTAATTTCATCGTTTCCAAAGAGTAATGTTTCTATATTTTTGTTGGTTTCTCTTAAGTTTCTAAAAAGACAATATCTCTCGTTTTGGTATAATGGACATTCCATTAGATAATGAATTGAATCTTCATACGGTGCACCACATTGACATTTGGGGTCATCTGTAATGTTTATGCGATATAAATCAGAATTCAATGAGCTACATTAATGTCGTAGTCTAGCATGGAGTATGTTTAGTTTTCTGGACCCTTCACCATAATACTCCGGGGATTTATCAGTTTTTTCTTTAATTCTAGATTTAAAACATGATATATTTGGGCTATTTCTAACATTTAGATCTAAATTGTTCCATAATGAAACAGTGGATGGTATAAAGGATGTCGAAGACATTCTGAGTCTACTTCTTGGTGTTGTATAGTTTTCATTGTTTCGGAGATTATGATCACTGATACTAGATACTGTAGGAGGTAGACAATTACACAAGTATTGAGGACATACTTTATTATGCATTTTGTAAAATGTCCTTTCGTTTGGAGTAATAATTTCTTGGTTAAAAACGAGGTAAATTTCCATTATATATATATATCTAACGATTATGCACAAGGTCGATTAGATCCACGCTATACTATATTAATATAGTTTAGCAGCCACCGCCTCTCAAGTTCGACTCGTATTTGGGAATTAATCGTACCGCAAATAAAGCATCTGCATATACGATTATATCATACACGATTATATCATACACGATTATATCATATACGATTATATCATACACGATTATATCATATACGATTATATCATACACGATTATATCATATACGATTATATCATATACGATTATATCATACACGATTATATCATACACGATTATATCATATACGATTATATCATATACACGATTATATCATACACAATTATATCATATACACGATTATATCATACACGATTATATCATACATGTTTAACGTTAACAAATTAAAGTCATTAGTCACAAAACATTAATTGAACGCAACGAATCATGAAATGTCGGTCTGGATTATAATAACCTACCGTCTGAACCAGCATTAAGGAGAAAGAGCAAAGACTGGTTTGGCTCGGAATCAGGATAAGGTGTCCCGAGTGGGGCGACATGTCTTTCCACCGACTGTTGTTTCAGTGAACTAGCACTATAAAAATCCAACTGAGCGTGTTGGTCTAGTACAAAGCAGATTTCATCATCAACTCATTAAAAATTAACTTGTTGTCGCCATGATATAGCTGAAGAATTGCCGAGTTGGCGTTAAACTACATATCACTCACTCACTCAAAATATGACTGCAATGCCACGATAAAGCTGAAATATTGCTAAAGTTGGCATTAAAAACCAACCAATCTATCAATAATATGATTGCAATATTTTTGCAGTGTATAAAAACTTCAAATGTATGAATTAAAACAAGAGGCTCAACTGGTTTATGGTGTTTAACGCCACTTTCAACAATATTTCAGTTATATCATATACACGATTATATCATACACGATTATATCATATACGATTATATCATACACGATAATATCATATACGATTATATCATACACAATGATATCATATACGATTATATCATACACGATTATACCATATACACAATTATATCATATACACGATTATATCATACACGATTATATCATATACGATTATATCATACACGATTATATCATACACCATTATATCATACACAATAATATCATACACGATTATATCATACACGATTATATCATACACGATTATATCACATACGATTATATCATACACGATTATATCATATACTATTATATCATACACGATTATATCATATACGATTATATCATACACGATTATATCATATACATGATTATATCATACATGATTATATCATATATGATTATATCATATACGATTATATCATACACGATTATATCATATACATGATTATATCATACATGATTATATCATATATGATTATATCATATACGATTATATCATACACGATTATATCATATACGATTATATCATACACGATTATATCATACATGATTATATCATACACGATTATATCATATACACGATTATATCATATACACGATTATATCATACACGATTATATCATATACGATTATATCATACACAATTATATCATACACGATTATATCATATACGATTATATCATACACAATAATATCATACACGATAATATCATACACGATTATATCATACACAATTATATCATACACGATTATATCATATACACGATTATATCATACACGATTATATCACATACGATTATATCATACACGATTATATCATATACGATTATATCATACACGATTATATCATATACGATTATATCATACACGATTATATCATATACGATTATATCATATACACGATTATATCATACACGATTATATCATATACGATTATATCATACACGATTATATCATACACAATTATATCATATACGATTATATCATACACGATTATAACATACATGCTTAACGTTAACAAATTAAAGTCATTAGTCACAAAACATTAATTGAACGCAACGAATCATGAAATGTCGGTCTGGATTATAATTACCTACCGTCTGAACCAGCATTAAGGAGAAAGAGCAAAGACTGGTTTGGCTCGGAATCAGGATAAGGTGTCCCGAGTGGGGCGACATGTCTATCCACCGACTGTTGTTTCAGTGAACTAGCACTATAAAAATCCAACTGAGCGTGTTGGTCTAGTACAAAGCGGATTTCATCATCAACTCATTAAAAATTAACTTGTTGTCGCCATGATATAGCTGAAGAATTGCAGAGTTGGCGTTAAACTACATATCACTCACTCACTCAAAATATGACTGCAATGCCACGATAAAGCTGAAATATTGCTAAAGTTGGCATTAAAAACCAACCAATCTATCAATAATATGATTGCAATATTTTTGCAGTGTATAAAAACTTCAAATGTATGAATTAAAACAAGAGGCTCAACTGGTTTATGGTGTTTAACGCCACTTTCAACAATATTTCAGTTATATTGTGGCAGTCAGTTTTATTGGTGGAGGAAACTGGAGTACCTGGAGAAAACCACGACCTGTCACAAGTAACTGACAAAATTTATCATATAATGTTGTCTGGAGTACACCTCACATGAGCTGGATTCGAACTCACAACGAACTCACAACGTTAGTGGTGATAGGCACTGATTGCATAGGTAATTATAAATCCAACTACCAAACGATCATGGCCAAGACAGCCACATATATAGAACCAAAGACAGTAATATGATAGTGTATATATTTATTGTATTTAATAACATGTCAGATCTGCTTACACATAATAAGGTATACACACAGTAATATATAGTCCACACAGTCAATATATAAATACAGTTATTGACCCTTAACACACAGTCAATATAAATACATATATTGACCCTTAACACACAGTCAATATAAATATAGATATTGACCCTTAACATGCAGTCAATATAAATATAGATATTGACCCTTAACACACAGTCAATATAAATACAGTTATTAGCCCTTAACACACAGTCAATATAAATACATATATTGACCCTTAACACACAGTCAATATTAATATAGATATTGACCCTTAACATGCAATCAATATAAATACAGCTATTGACCCTTAACAGTCAATATAAATACAGATATTGACCCTTAACATGCAGTCAATATAAATACAGATATTGACCCTTAACACCTAGTCAATATAAATACAGATATTGACCCTTAACACGCCATCAATATAAATACAGATATTGACCCTTAACACGCCATCAATATAAATACAGATATTGACCCTTAATAGACAGTCAATATAAATATAGATATTGACCCTTAACACAGTCAATATACATACAGATATTAACCCTTAACACACAGTCAATATAAATACAGATATTGACCCTTAACACACAGTCAATATAAATACAGCTATTTACCTATAACACATTCACCTGTACATCATTTACTTCATTCACACATAAATCTTTATATGCCATTCTATTGAAAAATTCACAAATGAACACAGAGTTGACAGAAACTTGTCGGTATATTTATAATAATTAGGAATAGATTCTAAATATATAAATATGTACACCAGAATAAAATTGAAGATAGTAGCCATTTGAAATAATTACATAATCACAGTTTGAAACAGGAATTTCCCTACTATAAAAACTTTTATTACATAGATGCCTGTGAAATACTGATATTCCTATGTGAAAGGAAAGTTTGTATTCAACACATTGAAATAATAACGTGATGTCATAGTGCCAACTTCATTCAAATCAAAATATAATTGAGATTCTACAGTAAAATACATGTTCCCTATTGACATGTCTTATTAGACCAAACAAAAGTGTAACATTTAAGTAACCACTACTCCTGTATTCTTAATATCAAGTATAAATCACACTGATCTACAATGATAACACACTTGTAAATTACTGAGTTATACGTTTACTCATGATTTATCTTTAATATTGAAAATACAAGAGTAGTTTTACTACATGTATATGGCATTGATACAAATTAAAATCTGATCAATGATTAAATCAGAAAAGTTAGTTTTCATTAATGAGTTTGTTTACATTTGTTATAAATACATCAAACTGAATCTTCTTTTAGTATTTATATCAAGGTAAATAACTCCATATTTCTTTTATACTCAAAAATCAAGTGATAACATCAGTTCTTGACATATTTGTATAAATCGTACTAAGAGTGTGTTTTAGAAACAAATGGAGACTGTACATACCATACATATGTACCACAGCTTTAACTTGGTTCTAAATAATTAACAACTACCTATACAATCAGTGACTATCACCACTAACGTTGTGAGTTCGAATCCCGCTGAGGCGAGGTGTACTCAATACAACATTATGTGATAAAGTTTGTCAGTGACTTGCGACAGGTCGGTGGTTTTCTATGGATACTCTGGTTTCCTCCACCAATATAACTTACCGCCACGATATAACTGAAATATTGTTGAAAGTGGCATTAAACACCATAACCCTAACCCTGGTTCTAAATAATGTTTTCATAAATAAGTTATTCAGTTTAAGTCTATCCTACTTCACCACTGGCCCATCACTGTATTGACTACAGATGAAACAATAATCTAGACTGAATTATTTACTGTCAGATCTCTGAACTACTGTCATAGAATAAATATTTACCCTGCTGTTGACCATTTATTAACAATAACATGACTCTATATTTCTTAAATAAAGTATTTAAATGCACCAGTACGTGTATTATATCTATATTAAATGACTTGTGACACAGATTCATGACAATCATAGGATGCACCATGGATAACGTTGTGTCATTAAACACTGGTTATATCCCATTTCAATTTATAATTTATATATTTTTAGCGTATAATGATACATAAAAAGCATTTAACTAAACAATATCCTCATTAACATTAGTTAGGTTTACATAACCATTATTAATATGTCTTTATATATAATTCTGTGATAATTAGAAATATTAGTATAACCAGAGACAAACATAAAATCATTTCCATTCCATATTTTGTAAAAATGTATGTATGTATTGCTCCTGTTATGCAGTTAGCTGCAGCCGAGTGTATTTTTGAATAAACAGTTAAAGCAAATTCTCATAAACCTGTGTTAACAAATATGTTGAAGCTGAAGAATGAATCATAATATCTTAAATCATTGCCCTTAATCTAAATCCAGTCAGTGTTTTAAATTTTTTTTGTATATTTAAAAAATAAAAAAATCTCAAACCAGAACTTTCAAATTTATCTATATTATAAGGATTTGTATATATTTTGAACTTTGAAATTTATATTTTTAGAACAGTAACAACAAAAACCTGTCAATACTTATTGTTTGTAAGGTATGTGTATAAAATCCCACCCACTGCATAAAAGTAATTTACAAAAGTTGTGTAAGAATGATGGCTGAAGTGGGTTCTAGAGACATCACTAGTCTTTGGTATTTGATTTTTACATATTTGTTATAATTTATATATTTTAGCATACAATGAACTATTACTACTATCAACTTTTGATGACAAGGAATAGAAAACAGCTTTGTTTTGTTAGAAATACTAAAATCTGGGGACAATGAATATCACAATTGATGTGTTATGTCAAGTTTGATTACCGGTATAAGTTTTTAAGTCCTTGAATCAATGTTTTAAATGACAGAAAATGATACAAATCACACACAGATTTGAATAAAAAAACATACACATTTTTTTAAAAGATTTTTTAAAACACATTATCCTGTGAGGGATATAACAGGGACTTGTATTAATGGCATACCATATAACTAGTATATAAAAGACACCCTCCAGAACCAGCTGATATCCTCAGTGTTGAGTGAAACATGATGTAAAACTGAGGTATAATGTTGCCTCAAAGGTATAAACCTGTATACTATACATATGTTTACATTAATATAAATGTCTAGCTGCATCAGGTATATTTTGAATTATAAATTTAAAGCAGGTAACATAAAAAGGCCAAAGGCAAAAAAAAAAAAAAAGCCATGATACAAAAATAACATGTAATTTATTACGAATCATTTCTATTATCAGTAATAGCTTTGTTGTGTTAAACTCTGAGGACAATGAATATCACAAGCCTGAAATGTCTGTGTATACCATCTCTCATAATACCATTTCTTTACATGCTTACATTTAATAAAATCAAAGAAAAGGGGAAGGAAATTAAAAATATAATCAACCAAAATGTCTTACCTGACAACATATACATGACTGATACAGCAAGTAAAAAAGGACTTTTACAAAACATGATTTAAAAAGAACTTTTACATAGACACATGATCCACAAATGGTTATAATATTATTTGCCTTTTGGCTGTTTTCTAAAACTAGAGGCTCTTAGGAGCCTATAATCGCTCACCTGGCTCAAAGTTGGCCCCCAAAAAGAAAAGCCATAATTATTGCTAAGTATATGGAAGATTCTGTAGTCAAATCCGTTGACATACTACTGAAAGATAATTTAATAAGGAATCTAAAGAAAAAACTGCATCAAAATGAGACAAAAAATAAAAGTTAATCTTCTATTTTTAGCAATGGCCACCATCTTCTTTGGCGGGCGGGGTTGTTGGATATAATTCTGAAAGGGGATCATCGAAAGACCATTTCACCATAGCTTGGGTCCATTTGACCCAGCAGTTTCAGAGATCATTTTTAAGTGAGTTTTTGCCAAATTTTCTATTTTTAGTAATGGCGGACATCTTGGCTGGTGGCCGGGGTTATCGGACAGAATTCTGAAAGGGGATCACCTAAAGATCATTCCACCATAGCTTAGGCCCAATTGGCCCAGCAGTTTCAGAGGAGATAATTTTTAAATGATTTTTTGCCGAATTTTCTATTTTTAGTAATGGCAACCATCTTGGTTGGCGGGGGGGGGGGGGGATTGTCGGACACACTTCTGAAAGGGATCCACCCAAGGAGCATTCAATCACAGTTTAATTTGGTTCAGCGGTTTCAGAGGAGAAGATTTAAATGTGATCTTTTATCAAAATATGCCTAATTTGCGTAATCAGTATATATCGGCTGAAAGAAAAACTTTACAGAAAAAAACGGAATAATGTTAAACTACTCCTTGCCATATAGCTCCAGTTAAAATATGAGCTCATTTTGACTTATACTAAAGCAGCAATGGACAATTGAAGAAATTTCTATTTTTAGTAACAGCAGCCATCTTGAATGGAGGGTGGGTTTATCGGACACAAGTTTGAAAGGGACCCACCCAGGGACCATCCCTGGCAGGTTTGGTTTAATTTAGTTCAGCGGTTTCAGGGGAGAAGATTTAAATGTGATCTTTTATCAAAATATGCCTAATTTTTTGCCGAATTTTCTATTTTTAGTAATGGCAACCATCTTGGTTGGCAGGGGGGGGTGGGATTGTCGGACACATTTCTGAAAGGGATCCACCCAAGGAGCATTCAATCGCAGTTTAATTTGGTTCAGCGGTTTCAGAGGAGTAGATTTAAATGTGATCTTTTATCAAAATATGCCTAATTTGCATAATCAGTATATATTGGCTGAAAGAAAAATTTTTACAGAAAAAAACGGAATAATGTTAAACTAAACCTTGCCATATAGCTCCAGTTAAAATATGAGCTCATTTTGACTTCTACTAAAGCAGCAATGGACAATTGAAGAAATTTCTATTTTTTTGTAACAGCAGCCATCTTGAATGGAGAGCAGGGCTATTGGACACAATTTTGAAAGGGACCCACACAGGGACCATCCCTGCCAGGTTTGGTTTAATTTGGTTCAGTGGTTTCAGAGAAGATTTAAATGTGTTTTTTTTTATCAAATAATGCCTAATTTGCATAATCGGTATAAATCGGCTGAAAAAAAATTTCACAGAAAAACCCAGAATATATGTTAAACTACTCCTTGCCATGTAGCTGCAGTTAAAATTTGAGCTCATTTTGACTTATACTAAAGCAGCAATGGACAATTGAAGAAATTTCTATTTTTAGTAACAGCAGCCATCTTAAATGGAGGGTGGGTCTATCGGACACAAGTTTGAAAGGGACCCACCCTGGCAGGTTTGGTTTAATTTAGTTCAGCGGTTTCAGGGGAGAAGATTTAAATGTGATCTTTTATCAAAATATGCCAAATTTTTTGCCGAATTTTCTATTTTTGGTAATGGCAACCATCTTGGTTGGCGGGGGGGGATTGTCGGACACACTTCTGAAAGGGATCCACCCAAGGAGCATTCAATCACAGTTTAATTTGGTTCAGCGGTTTCAGAGGAGAAGATTTAAATGTGATCTTTTATCAAAATATGCCTAATTTGCATAATCAGTATATATCGGCTGAAAGAAAAATTTTACAAAAAAAAACGGAATAATGTTAAACTACTCCTTGCCATATAGCTCCAGTTAAAATATGAGCTCATTTTGACTTCTACTAAAGCAGCAATGGACAATTGAAGAAATTTCTATTTTTTTGTAACAGCAGCCATCTTGAATGGAGAGCGGGGCTATCGGACACTTTGAAAGGGACCCACACAGGGACCATCCCTGCCAGGTTTGGTTTAATTTGGTTCAGTGGTTTCAGAGAAGATTTAAATGTGTTTTTTTTTATCAAAATATGACTAATTTGCATAATCGGTATAAATCGGCTGAAAGAAAATTTCACAGAAAAACCCAGAATATATGTTAAACTACTCCTTGCCATGTAGCTGCAGTTAAAATTTGAGCTCATTTTGACTTATACTAAAGCAGCAATGGACAATTGAAGAAATTTCTATTTTTAGTAACAGCAGCCATCTTGAATGGAGGGTGGGTCTATCGGACACAAGTTTGAAAGGGACCCACCCAGGGACCATCCCTGGCAGGTTTGGTTTAATTTAGTTCAGCGGTTTCAGGGGAGAAGATTTAAATGTGATCTTTTATCAAAATATGCCTAATTTGCATAATTGGTATAAATCGGCTGAAAGAAAAATTTCACAGAAAAACCCAGAATAGATGTTAAACTACTCCTTGCCATGTAGCTGCAGTTAAAATTTGAGCTCATTTTGATTTATACTAAAGCAGCAATGGACAATTAAAATTTCATCCCCCCTTTTTTCTATCTTTAGCTTGGTGGCCATCTTGGTTGAAAGTCTGGATCACTGGACACAGTTTTGAAAGGGGGCCATCCAAGGACCATTCCACCAAAGTTTGGTTCAAATTGGCCCAGTGGTTTTAGAGGAGTTGATTAAAATGCAAAAAGCTAACGACAGACAGACGCCGGTCGACGGATGCCCAGTGGTAGCAATAGCTCACATGACCCTTCGGGTCAAGTGAGCTAAAAAACCAAAAAACAATCATACGTTTGCATAATGATATATGAGGTGTACTATTGACTTCTGAATATATGAAATAAGATATAAGTAATAATGGTACATCTGTCCAGCCCTCAAAGTATGTTAATATACTGTATAGTTATAACATTAAATGTATTATCTTTATATAAACTTAAAATTGTTTTATACAGAGAACATCCCAGGTTTTCTTTTGTTAAGTCAGAAATATGACACAAACAAGAGATGTTTTTACTACAATCTTTATTCTCCTACCCAATGCCATATTTTATGAAAAACTACCTTCAATCATTTCTTTATTCTTCCAACATTGCATAATTTCAAAACATAACAAAGTTTTGTAGAATATGAAATGCTTCCTAAAATTTCTTCTAAGACACTTCAATTAATTTTACTTTGCTAGCAGACTGTATCCTTTCTTAATGTTCCAAATTTTTGATAGTGTCCTTAGATTGGAAATGCATGGTCTGAAAAAGACACTAACAGTTTTTATTAAATTTTAAATGAATTATTTAAATTGAAATTGACACCTTTCAATGGTAATTAATTTTTTTTTTACATACAATATTTTGACCAATGGTATAATGATACATGGAAGTGGACATATTACCCAGAATGCATCAGCTTCTGAAGAGACAAATATATATGCTAGACAAACAATATCTCAATGTAAATACAAAGAAAACATATCCTATATTATATATCACAGTATAGCTTTATAAACAATATAGCATCTGTTCAACTTAAATCGCTGCAAAATATTATGCATAGTTTTATAACAAGCAAACAAAATCATAGTATAAACATATTACAATAATATTTGTGACAAATCAGTAACAACTTGTGACATTAACAACACATTGTGACATTAATGACAGTTTATGACATTAACAACACATTGTGACATTAATGACAGTTTATGACATTAACAACACATTGTGACATTAATGACAGTTTATGACATTAACAACACATTGTGACATTAATGACAGTTTATGACATTAACAACACATTGTGACATTAATGACAGTTTGTGACATTAACAACACATTGTGACATTAATGACAGTTTATGACATTAACAACACATTGTGACATTAATGACAGTTTGTGACATTAACAACACATTGTGACATTAATGACAGTTTATGACATTAACAACACATTGTGACATTAATGACAGTTTATGACATTAACAACACATTGTGACATTAATGACAGTTTATAACATTAACAACACATTGTGACATTAATGACAGTTTATGACATTAACAACACATTGTGACATTAATGAGTTTATGACATTAACAACACATTGTGACATTAATGAGTTTATGACATTAACAACACATTGTGACATTAATGACAGTTTATGACATTAACAACACATTGTGACATTAATGACAGTTTATGACATTAACAACACATTGTGACATTAACAACACATTGTGACATTAATGACAATTTGTGACATTAACAACACATTGTGACATTAATGACAGTTTGTGACACCAACAACACATTGTGACATTAAAGGAAAACTCCAGTCAGTTGAACAATTGTTATAATTCAATACATTGTAACTTTTTATTCGTAAATAACTAAATATTAAACAAAAAACACCTTTATTAACATTAATAGACCCAATTAGAAATATGAATATTTGGAATTTCCTGTCGTAGTGTCAGCGGCCATGACACCTCTTCATGTGATGTCACGGAGACGGATCATGTTAGTTGAATAAATAATGTATCTGACTCTTCCCAACATCGAGCCCTTTTGGTTATGTTTTAATATCAGATCAACTGCAATACAATGTTAACAATTTGTATATCATCCTAATTTTTTTCTTAATATTCCCATCCCATGTTACAATTTCATAAAACAATTCCGTATGTTTTACATGATTTACCGTAGGTTAAATAACTGTCACTTTTAACTCGTTTTATGCATACACGTTTTTTTTTGTTTTTTGTCGCCAATGCTGTCATACTTTCCCGTGTTTTTCCTGGTTACTGGTCGATGTGTTGACAAGGGTAGTCTTGATCGGTAATTACAAAAAAAAACCAATTCTTCTCACACTTTCCCTTTTGGTTAGTGCAATAAAATGTTTGACATGAAGTCATAATGATATTGTAAATATCAAAAGATAAATATATGACGTCATTTTACGATTTACATAATTTTTAATGATAAAATTGCAACTGATCAATGCTGATATAATAGACGATACCGACACCGTAACGTCATGGCTCTTTCGGAAGAGCTTTAATTGCAGGTATAATCCAAGAATGGATTATGCCTTTTGACTCCTCACAATGAACAGTTCTGAAAAATGGTGATCCCCATTATTTGGTGCTACATGCAACTTCAATGACCAAAGTCTACCTTACGGTATACTATTTTTAGCATTCATTAACACAGATGTCTTTTATTTACTGTCATTTAAATTTTCACGCTAACTTGTTAAGACCATGGCGTTTTCCTTTAACAACACATTGTGACATCAATAACATTTGCTGACATTATTTTTTAAAGAAGATAAATAAATTGTTTTCAATCAAAACTTTAACACATGGCCAACAAGAAAAGGCAAAGAAATTTATCTAAAATAAGAAAACAGTAACATATGTATAATTAAATATTAAGGCACCCAAGATATTACTGATTAAATCAAATATTTGTTAAATGCAGTAATGGTTCAAGGCTTATATTAAATTTATACTACCGTGGTTGCATATAAAGAATTTGTTTTGGTATATATTTATAGAAAACAATATAAAAACAATTTCTACATCACAATTATATTTTATTATTAACTAGCAGCAAACAAACACAGGTGTTTCCCCTTTTTTTTACTTTATACATACATAAATAATATTTGGTTGCAATTGTAATCTTCAAAGGTTTGTTCCAAATGGACAAATATTATCACACATTATATACACATGATGTAGTCAACAGTTGTTAAACAACAACAATAGTTATTGAAGGGAGACCTACTTTTTATCCAAGTATTATGATAGTAACATGATTTATATATTTTTAAAGTTTATGTATTCATGATTGGTATTCTGGTACAGCTGGCTTAACAGATAATGATCCCGTGTCCATATTTTGTACTTTTAGATTTTTGCTTATAACTGGGAAGTATAAAAGTAAACAAAATTTGAATAAAGGTTTTCATAATAACAATTTCTTTAAAGCCCATACATACATGGACCATTGAAATGTAACTTTTACACATATTTTTTCTACACATGTGATTCACTAAATAATTCATAATAAATGTCTAAATAAAGACATCCAGGTCTTGTAATAAATTTAAACTGTTGACATGTAATGCAGATAAAACCCTTATAAAGCTATAAGATTCTGCTATGTGATACAACAAACTATTACACAATGAATTATATCTAATATAATGACACAAGTTTATTACACAGTGGATATTCTTGTGTTCTCTGCCACACAACAAGTTTATTACAAAGTGGATATTCTTGTGTTCTCTGCCACACAACAAGTTTATTACACAGTGGATATTCTTGTGTTCTCTGCCACACAACAAGTTTATTACACAGTGGATATTCTTGTGTTCTCTGCCACACAACAAGCTTATTACACAGTGGATATTCTTGTGTTCTCTGCCACACAACAAGCTTATTACAAAGTGGATTTTTACAAGATTGTTTTACACTGAGGTAGCATATAAATATACTGACACGTAAGAAAAAACAAAACAATTCTATATTTGAAATAAATTGAATTTGTTTGTTGGTAACTTAATGTTCAGTACCGAACACTGTCATGCCTTTTGATTTCCTGCTTGTCTTTACAACACAATGTTACTCTAAGCTGAGCTAACTCCAGCACTGCTAGTGTTAATGTTTAATACTGCCTGTGAACCTACTCGTGATAAAGTGCCACCTTCCGTGAGTAATATCTGAAATTGTACAAATATATATATAATTCTAATATCTCCATTCCTCTAACTTGTGATGGCTATGGCATACTTATAATATTTAAAGTATAACTACTCTCACTTTCCAAATATTGTAAATAAACTAAGAGTAACTGAGCAATGCAATAATTCACCAATGTACATTAGTGAATCACATTCTTTGTTCCGTTAAGAGTTATTTATTTTCGATCTTCGGAATGCAAAAATAGTTACATTTTATATTGCATAGATATTACACTTTTGTTAGCACGACTATTACTTCAATGAACTAGCACTATAAAAATCCCACTCTTACTCAATATCTGCTCACCTGACATTAAACAACAATTACTCACTCATTATTTGACATAAAACCTATAACAGAAGTTTGACTCATTATTTGACATAAAACCTATAACAGAAGTTTGCATTTTCAACAGTCAGAGGAACAATCTTCTTTTTTGCTTGCCATTTAAAAGACAGAAAAAAATATATTATCTATGTACACCAACCCTCTTCCTTTTTGTCCAATAACGATGATTCTCGGTAATCACATGGTTATATTACAAAGGAATTGTCTTTAACTTGTCAAAGGGGTCTGGGTAATCACATGGTTATATTACAAAGGAATTGTCTTTAACTTGTCAAAGGGGTCTGTGTAATCACATGGTTATATTACAAAGGAATTGTCTTTAACTTGTCAAAGGGGTCTGGGTAATCAGATGGTTATATTACAAAGGAATTGTCTTTAACTTGTCAAAGGGGTCTGGGTAATCACATGGTTATATATTACAAAGGAATTGTCTTCAACTTGTCAAAGGGGTCTGGGTAATCCCATGGTTATATTACAAAGGAATTGTCTTTAACTTGTCAAAGGGATCTGGGTAATCAGATGGTTATATTACAAAGGAATTGTCTTTAACTTGTCAAAGGGGTCTGGGTAATCAGATGGTTATATTACAAAGGAATTGTCTTTAACTTGTCAAAGGGGTCTGGGTAATCAGATGGTTATATTACAAAGGAATTGTCTTTAATTTGTCAAAGGGGTCTGGGTAATCAGATGGTTATATTACAAAGGAATTGTCTTTAACTTGACAAAGGGGTCTGGGTAATCAGATGGTTATATTACAAAGGAATTGTCTTTAACTTGTCAAAGGGGTCTTGGTAATCAGATGGTTATATTACAAAGGAATTGTCTTTAACTTGTCAAAGGGGTCTGGGTAATCAGATGGTTATATTACAAAGGAATTGTCTTTAATTTGTCAAAGGGGTCTGGGTAATCAGATGGTTATATTACAAAGGAATTGTCTTTAACTTGTCAAAGGGGTCTGGATAATCAGATGGTTATATTACAAAGGAATTGTCTTTAACTTGTCAAAGGGGTCTGGGTAATCAGATGGTTATATTACAAAGGAATTGTCTTTAATTTGTCAAAGGGGTCTGGGTAATCAGATGGTTATATTACAAAGGAATTGTCTTTAACTTGTCAAAGGGGTCTGGGTAATCAGATGGTTATATTACAAAGGAATTGTCTTTAATTTGTCAAAGGGGTCTGGGTAATCAGATGGTTATATTACAAAGGAATTGTCTTTAACTTGTCAAAGGGGTCTGGGTAATCAGATGGTTATATTACAAAGGAATTGTCTTTAACTTGTCAAAGGGGTCTGGGTAATCAGATGGTTATATTACAAAGGAATTGTCTTTAATTTGTCAAAGGGGTCTGGGTAATCCCATGGTTATATTACAAAAGAATTGTCTTTAACTTGTCAAAGGGGTCTGGGTAATCAGATGGTTATATTACAAAGGAATTGTCTTTAACTTGTCAAAGGGGTCTGGGTAATCAGATGGTTATATTACAAAGGAATTGTCTTTAACTTGTCAAAGGGGTCTGGGTAATCAGATGGTTATATTACAAAGGAATTGTCTTTAATTTGTCAAAGGGGCCTGGGTAATCAGATGGTTATATTACAAAGGAATTGTCTTTAATTTGTCAAAGGGGTCTGGGTAATCAGATGGTTATATTACAAAGGAATTGTCTTTAATTTGTCAAAGGGGTCTGGGTAATCAGATGGTTATATTACAACGGAATTGTCTTTAATTTGTCAAAGATGGTCAAGTATTTTGTAGAAGTAAACTGTATCAAATTATCAAGTTAGTGAAACTACATTATCATCAAATGTGCACTAAACCTTATTGAAAACTGGTAGAAAATGAAAGTAAAATGTGGATGCAATGCTGTTAAAATAAAAAAAAATATATATATAACTTCCATGTGCATGTACTATAAATCAAAGCAAAATGGAGCACCATGCTGGAATTAAAAGTCACCTAAAATCGACCATCAATAAGAGCTATATCTAACAATCATGCCTAACTCAATTTGTAGTGATAAATCACGTCTTACTTACAATCAGTACTTATACTAGACATGTTAAGAGGTACATATAAAACTGGTTTTATATACAATCAAACCTGTATCAAGAGGTCACCCTTGGGACAAAGAGAAAGTGGTCTTTTAAGACAGGTGACCTCTTAAAAAGGTTCAATTCATATGCATTTTTCTATGACAGGACAAGTAAAAGGTGACCTTTTAATACAGGTGACTGCTTAATAGAGGGGACCACTTGGGCAGGTTTGACTGTACTGGGTATTATATACAAATAAAGCTTTCATTGAGACTCCATAATGTGCTTTACCAGTGATAACATCACCATTCATTGTATCAAATAACTTCTATTATTGTAGGATATATACACAATACTTGTTCATTGTCATTGTATCAAATAACTTCTATTATTCTTGGATATATACACAATACTTGTTCATTGTCATTGTATCAAATAACTTCTATTATTGTAGGATATATACACAATACTTGTTCATTATCATTGGATCAAGTTTTTAATTATACTCAGTGTAATAACAGAACAGAAATTGTTTGTAAATCATGTTTTCTTTTTTAATTCATTTCTTAAAACTCTTTCAAAATTAAATTAAATTGATACCTTGAACAATGTACAAATATTGTTTTTTTTAACAAAAACTTTAATTCAAAAGCATAAAAAGGAATTCTAAAAAAAGTACAGAAATGAATGTTTGTCTCCAGTCTGCTGCTAATAGATCTTGGAAAACATGTTCTATCTTTCTCTATGATGAGAAAATAAAACATAAGACAAGATTGAAGATACCAAAGGGGTAACAAGAAGTTGTACATCAAAGTAACAATCACCAACATGAGGCTAAGATCAACAGTAGAAATTAGAACAGTTTAAAGCCATACTTTTTTCAATATTACAATGTCAAAACTTGATCTATTAAGATATACCAGAAAAAGTGAAGAATGTAAACCAAGATCATTTCGTGCATGTGTCTTATCACACAGACCATCCATGGAACCTGCATATCACTGATATCTGCCCAATCATAAAGACCATCCTTGGCATATGTCCAATCATATTGACTATCCCTGGCATCTGCTCTAAGACCTTGACCACCCCTGGCACGTGCCCAAATTACCTAGACCAACACTGTCATGTGCCCAAATCACCTTGACCAACATTGTCATGTTCCCAATCACACTGATTATCCTTGGCATCTGCTCAATGACCCAAACCATCCCTGTTATCTGTACAATCATTGCAACCATCCCTGTCATTTGCACAATCATTGCAACCATCCCTGTCATTTGCACAATCATGGAGACCATCCCTGGCATCTGCTCAATGATTGAAACATCCCTGGCATCTGCTCAATGACCCAAACCATCCCTGTTATCTGTACAATCATTGCAACCATCCCTGTTATTTGCACAATCATTGCAACCATCCCTGTCATTTGCACAATCATGGAGACCATCCCTGGCATCTGCTCAATGATTGAAACATCCTTGGCATCTGCTCAATGATTGAAACATCCCTGGCATCTGCCAACACAGAAATCTTCTCTGGCACCTTCCCAATCCCCCAGACATCCCTGGCATCTTCCCAATCCCCCAGACATCCCTGGTATCTGCCCAATCACAGAAACCATCCCTGGAATCTGCCCAATCACAGAAACCATCCATGGCATCTGCCCAATCACATAAACCATCCCTGATATCTGCCCAATCACTGCAACCATCCCTGGCATCTGCCCAATCACAGAAACCATCCCTGGTATCTGCCCAATCACAGAAACCATCCCTGGCATCTTCCAAATCACAGAAACCATCCCTGGTATCTGCCCAATCCCCCAGACATCCCTGGCATCTGCCCAATCCCCCAGACATCCCTGGCATCTGCCCAATCACAGAAACGATCCCTGATATCTGCCCAATCACTGCAACGATCCCTAGCATCTGCCCAATCACAGAAACCATCCCTGGCATCTTCCCAATCACAGAAACAATCCCTGGCATCTTCCCAATCACAGAAACCATCCCTGGTATCTGCCCAATCACAGAAACAATCCCTGGCATCTTCCTGATCTCAGAAACAATCCCTGGCATCTGCCCAATCACAGAGACCATCCCTGGCATATGCTCATTCACAGAAATCATCCCTGGCATCTTCCCAATCTCAGAAACAATCCCTGGCATCTGTCCAATCACAGAAACAATCCCTGGCATCTGCCCAATCACAGAAACCATATCTGGCATATGCTCAATCACAGAGAACATCCCAGCATATGCTCAATCACAGAAATCATCCATGGCATATGCCCAATTATAGAAACCATCTCCCGCATATGCTCAAACACAGAGAACACCCCAGCATATGCTCAATCACAGAAATCGTCCATGGCATATGCCCAATTATAGAAACCATCTTCAGCATATGCTCAATCACAGAGAACACCCCAGCATATGCTCAATCACAGAAATCATCCATGGCATATGCCAAATTATAGAAACCACCTCCGGCATATGCTCAATCACAGAGAACACCCCAGCTTATGCCCAATCACAGAAATCATCCCTGGCATGTGCCCAATCACAGAGATCATCCCTGGCATATGCTCAATCACAGAGACTATCCCTGGAATATGCCCAATCACAGAGACCATCCCCAGCATCTGCTCAATCACAGAAATCATCCATGGAATATGCCCAATCACTCAGACCGGGCAGTATCACTAATATCAATGAGGTATACAGATCAAATTATTACCTCACAGTTGACAAGTATTATATGACCAGTGAGGTATACAGATCAAATTATTACCTCACAGTAGACAAGACTTATATAGACAATGGATCTGTTTTAGTGGAGTGTTTTCTGACATTAGTGAAGACTAACTAATTATACATGTATATTGACATATTATATAGTGCTGTAAAATAGTCTGCAGTTTTAGTTAGTCACAAATCTTACCTCAATTAAGTTGAAGCTGTTATGGAATCAATTATACAATATATGTATTATAGAATAAATAACAGAGCTAGAATTTTTATAAAGGGAGGCCTCAAAGCAGTATCAATGTGAATATGTGCTGCCTTCTTTTAATTTGGTGTTCAAAATGGCAAAAAGCATTCGTGAAGAGAATGGATTTCATAAATTTAAAGAGAAATCAATAAGAAAAAATAAAAGATACCACAGGTGTAGTCAGAAGCTGTAAAAGCATGATCAATGTGAATATTTGCTGCCTCTGTTTAAATATGGTGCATAATTAAAATTCCAATATTTTAATTTTATTGCACTTCTTAATTTTATTGAGAATACAATAAAAATGTAGATATCAAATTTAGTGGGTATGACACGTTTCTGGAATCACCTTCATCAAGTACACTCAAAATTGAAAGATTGGGAAGCCAAATAATTTAAAGTTGGGGAGCAATAAAACCAAAGGGCCTAAACAGGATAACTAAAATCGGCTATGGTCACCTATGCTTGAGGGAGGAGAACCTTTGTTTTTATTAATAATTACATTATTTAGGAACTGAAAATTTCAGCAATAAATATATCTAATAAACTATATCAATGCCAAAGCACTGATTACTGAGTGGATAATACCCTGGGACCCTAATAGTCCACCAGCAGAGGTATCAACCAAGTGATAGTATTTAAAAACATAGATATCAAATTTAGTGCACATGACAGGTTTCTTGAATAACCTTCATCAGTTATAATAACCTTCATCAGGTAAAATAACCTTCATCAGGTATAATAACCTTCATCAGGTATAATAACATTCATCAGGTATAATAACCTTCATCAGGTATAATAACCTTCATCAGGTAAAATAACCTTCATTAGGTATAATAACCTTCATCAGGTATAATAACCTTCATCAGGTATAGCCTTGATCAGGTATAATAACCTTCATCAGGTAAAATAACCGTCATCAGGTATAACCTTCATCAGGTATAATAACCTTTGTCAGGTGTAATAACCTTCATCAGGTATAATAACCTTCATCAGGTATAATAACCTTCATCAGGTATAATAACCTTCATCATGCATAATAACCTTCATCAGGTATAATAACCTTCAGCAGGTATAATAACCTTCATCAGGTGTAATAATCTTCATCAGGTATAATAACCTTCATCAGGTGTAATAACCTTCATCAGGCATAATAACCTTCATCAGGCATAATAACCTTCATCAGGTGTAATAACCTTCATCAGGTAAAATAACCTTCATCAGGTATAACCTTCATCAGGTATAATAACCTTCGTCAGGTATAATAACCTTCATCATGCATAATAACCTTCATCAGGTATAATAACCTTCAGCAGGTATAATAACCCTCATCAGGTGTAATAATCTTCATCAGGTATAATAACCTTCATCAGGAATAATAACCTTCATCAGGTATAATAACCTTCATCAGGCATATTAATCTTCATCAGGTGTAATAACCTTCATCAGGTAAAATAACCTTCATCAGGTATAACCTTCATCAGGTATAATAACCTTCGTCAGGTGTAATAACCTTCATCAGGTATAATAACCTTCATCATGCATAATAACCTTCATCAGGAATAATAACCTTCATCAGGAATAATAGCCTTCATCAGGTATAATAACCTTCATCAGGCATAATAACCTTCATCAGGTGTAATAACCTTCATCAGGTATAATAACATTCATCAGGTATAATAACCTTCATCAGGTATAATAACATTCATCAGGTATAATAACCTTCATCAGGTGACACTCAAAATGGAAAGATTGGAAAGTCATCCAATACAATATACAATTATGGCCCTCGGGGAAATAACCCTAGTGGGGTTGACAATTTTGGATATTCACCAATTCAGAGGGCCGTAACTGTTTTATTATACCGAACAAACAGTTGAAATATACTGTTTAATATTTGAATTGTTAAAGTATTATTCCATTAGGGTTATTCACTGGACATTGTAATTTGCGAGGGTTATTCACTGTTGAATAATAGGGTTATTCAATGGACGTGTGTAATTCTTGAGGTTATTCACCGTTGGCGGTGATTAGAAGCAAAAATATCCAGATTATTTTATGTCATGTGATTATCTTTTAACCAATAGAATTGATTCTTTATTATGTGAGGTATAATAATGTTAATTAATTCTAAATTAAATTTCTAAATTTACTCAGAAAGAACTTTAAAAAAACCCAAATAAATATTCTCACCTTTTCACCAAACATATCTGACAATGTAGTTATAATATCTTGGAATCCTGACTTTAATGACTCGTGATATTCCTTCTGTTCTGTACTAACTAATGTACCATTCAGGTCTATAGCATCATTACATACATAAACAAAATCCCTACAAAATATAATCATAGCATCATTACATATATAAACAAATTCCCTACAAAATATAATCCTGGCATCATTACATATATAAACAAAATCCCTACAAAATATAATCCTGGCATCATTACATATATAAACAAAATCCCTACAAAATATAATCCTGGCATCATTACATATATAAACAAAATCCCTACAAAATATAATCCTGGCATCATTACATATATAAACAAAATCCCTACAAAATATAATCCTGGCATCATTACATATATAAACAAAATCCCTACAAAATATAATCCTGGCATCATTACATATATAAACAAAATCCCTACAAAATATAATCCTGGCATCATTACATATATAAACAAAATCCCTACAAAATATAATCCTGGCATCATTACATATATAAACAAAATCCCTACAAAATATAATCCTGGCATCATTACATATATAAACAAAATCCCTACAAAATATAATCCTGGCATCATTACATATATAAACAAAATCCCTACAAAATATAATCCTGGCATCATTACATATATAAACAAAATCCCTACAAAATATAATCCTGGCATCATTACATATATAAACAAAATCCCTACAAAATATAATCCTGGCATCATTACATATATAAACAAAATCCCTACAAAATATAATCCTGGCATCATTACATATATAAACAAAATACCTACAAAATATAATCCTGGCATCATTACATATATAAACAAAATCCCTACAAAATATAATGGTATTGATTAAAAGCCTTCATATTTTAATGGCTAGAACAAGCTACATTTCAGTGAATGATGGAGATGTTCACTTTGCACTGTACCAACACTTAGTTAGATTTTCATAGTGTTAGCTCTGAAACATTATCCTGATTCTGAGCCAACCAGTCTTTGTTCTTACTCCTTAATTCTGTATGCTTAGTAGAGAAGCACAGTCAATATACCAATTTCATAGTCTTAGGTTTGACCCAGGGCTCGAACACATGATCTACCACACTCTAGCCGATCACACTAATCATTACACCACCGATGTGGTTGGGATGATTGACAGACAAGCAAAAGATCTCAATTTAATCAAGTACAATACATTTCATCATCATATTTCAATAGTTCGTGTTAATAAAATATAATTACAGAAATTGTTAGCAAAATACAGAATGTAAATTACAATTCATATGACTAATATGTAATATAACTACCTGAATACTTGTTTTAACAATTTTACTTTACCATCAGGGAACTTAGACACTTTTTCTTTGCTGAGGAAAGCTTCAGCAAATGCTAAAGGCCCTGCATTAACCTGTAATTGAAATTGTACGAAAACATTTTATTGATATACTGAGAGTGAAAACTGGCATTTCTTACACAGTTTAAATTATGTGGAGCTATTTCCCTTTTGATCAACATTCCCCTTTCAAGAATACATTACCATTATTACAAATGGAGCCTTTCTAAATGTGTAAAATTTGATGACATGATTGGTACATTTTAAGATTCTCAGGAGTCCTTGTTATAACTTAATAACCATGGTTACATACCTGAGCACTAACACTACCCTGTAATTTAAGCTGTAACTTTTTTAGATCTGGATGTGATAAGTTGACCACTTCTCTCATTTCAGCCACCTTAGTCTGCATTTGGTCAATGGCCACCTCTATAGGACTTAACTCCACCTCCTTCATATCACAAACCTCTATCCTCTTCTTAACATAAGGAAAAGTATGGGATGCTAAAAATGAAAACAGATTTTTAGTTGGGGTTTTAAAGTTTTTTCTTACTTCCAAGTGATAAAAAGAAATGGGAAATAAACATTGTTCATAACCCTAGCATACTGAAGAATTTAAAACAGGTTGTGTAAAATAATCAAATGACACCATTTTATTTTCCTTTTGAATTGATTAATCTCACTTTACTTGGGATATGTCAGTATAACTGATTCTTAGTTTTTTGGGCTAGGGATTTGTAATGCTACTTTATCAATGTTTTAGTTTTATTACAGTGGTCAGTTTTATCGGTAGATGAAACCTGGACGCCATGATGATAATCCTTACAGGTGCACATGTATATGATTACTTCAACAAGTTTAAGATTAGAGAAATAAGTAAACTAATATAACTTACACATTAATAATTATCACTGTAACCTTTCATAAGGGAGAGGTTAAATAAGACCGTGTTCACATATAGATCGATTGCGATCGGCTTAGGTTAGTTTGATTCAGTTTGAAACCGCTTTGTGTTCAGATTGGGTCGATCTCGAACCGATTGCAATCGCTTCCGGTAATAACCACTGTTCACACTGCTCATCTGATTCGAACTCGAATCGATTCAATTTTCTGTTGTCTTCCGGGCACGTGCCATCAGCAGACTGTTGCTTGGATATAATCATGGCTGATCTTGCAAACAGTGCTGTTTATGCTTATTTGCATTTTAAATGCAATGATAGTTGACTTTATGACCAGAAGACTGCTTCAAAGGAGGATCTACAGACTGTTTATTCAACGCATGCCTAATGAACATGTTTTGAGCTGATCTCGAATCGATTTAGTTGTTCTCATCTAACTGTGAAGTGCTCTAGTTTAGAGCGATCTAATTTAGACCACATATTTTATGGGTCTCAAATTAGACCGATTGCGATCGATCTTTCTTTGGTGTGAACATTGAAATCGATCTTGATCGATCTAAATATGCTTAGTGTGAACAGGGTCTAAGAAGGTAATCAGGTGGATGAATTTGCTTAGTGGTAAATCCTGTAGTTTAATTTCTGTTCTGAGCATGAAAGATTACAGAGCACTTGTGGTGTCGTGATTATTGACAGTTCTGAGTTGGCTTCTATTGTGGTATTGTTGAAGAATGTATCCATGTACTTGCTTGACGACCATATCCAGTGGAAACACACTGTAATCCACTCAAAGTAAAAGGAGAATCCATATGTACATACTTGGCAGGAAAGTTTATCTACAAGGTAGAAATCGTCCAATCAAATTTGTCTACTGGTATTTGGAAAGAAGAAGCTCATCAAATTTATCTAACTGGGAGAAATCAACCAATCAAATATATATACTTGGCAGCAATGGATGAGTCATAGATACTCAGGAGGAAGCTAGAAAGATTTTACCTTGAGTAATGTGCAACATTCAGAATACTGACCACTTTCATGCTACATGTTCATGTATGTATAACTTAAATTGCGAACAAAAGTAACATGATTTCATAAGTGTATAAGTGATAATACATTATGATGTCACAATGACAGTTATATATAGACATTAGATGTACCAGCTGATGAATATATACTTACTTGTAGTTATCGTTCTACGTTTACACTGTTTGTCTATTTCACCATGTGCCTTGCCACCTTTTGTGAAAGGGGTCTCATGCATAAATTTTTTTATATTGTTATTCCTTTCATAATCTGTCAATCGTCGGTGAAGTTCGCGCTCATCAAAATATGGTGTGACATGTGTGACCTGAATATGGCAATACCTGGTGTCTAAGGTATCTGGATTGACCTACAAAAATATATTAATTTATTGTTTTATGATATCTTTTTCAAAATAACTTAGATTTAAAACAGTTTATTTTTGGTGAAATCGAATCGGCTTGTATGAATGCTTGGCTAAAACAATATATTCACTATATGACATTAAACAGTGCTAATCCAAAACATAATAAATAATATTATTAATCTGATATCATTCTTAAAATTTGATTGGTAGATACCAAATCACATGATATACTGTAAACAAAGGTTGCACTGTCAACAATTTTTGTATTATAGAAAATAGCAGATTGCACGGTCATACAGCACATTACTAAAAATAAACATAAATTTTCCCAAATCATGACCACGTGGTTAAATCAGACCAATGAGATCCGACTTCCCTCATCAACAGACGACAAGTATGGCTGATCGAAAGATTGCGACCCTTGACAAGGATGAAATTGATAAGATAATGGATAATGCAGAAGCAAAAAATACGAAACGCCAGACAAATACAGCAGTGACTTTGCTAAGGCAATATTTAACGGCGAGAAACATGCCTACCGACTTTGAATCGTTTGGTATAGAACAACTGGATGACGTGCTTTCCACATTTTATTTAGAAATGAGAAACAAAGAAGGAGAGATGTATAAAAAGACGACTATGCAGTCCTATTGACAAGGCATTCAAAGGCATTTAGCCCAAAGCCGTGAATGTGATATTACAAAGGATGATGATTTAAAACTAGAGGCTCAGGTGAGCCTGTATCGCTCACCTGACATAAATAAGTCCTCTTAAGAATGTCTGCATGCTGAATACATCTAAGTTACTATTCAAATCCCATACTGCCATAGGGTTCTATGTTAAAACTATGTCTGCTCATGGCAGCCATCTTGGATGGAGGTCGTGGTCACCGGACACAATTTTGAAAGTATACTACCCAAGGACCATCCATGCCATGTTTGCTTTAAATTGGCGGACTGGTTTCAGAAGAGAAGACTTTTAAACAATTTTCCCATAGGGTCCTATGTTAAAATTATGTCTGCTGACGGCGGCCATTTTGAACCGAGATCGGGATCACTGAACACAATTTTGGAAGTTGACCACCTAAGGACCATCGATGACATGTTTGCTATATTGGCTTACTAGTTTCAGAGGAGAAAATTTTAAAACATGTTTTCCCATAGGGTCCTATGTTAAAACTACAGTATGTCTGCTGAAGGTGGCCATCTTGGATGGGGGTCAGGGTCACTGGACACAATTTTGAAAATTGACCACTTAAGGACCATCCATGCCATGTTTGCTTTAAATTGGCTTACTGGTTTCAGAGAAGAAGATTTTTAAATATATTTCCCATAGGGTCCTATGTTAAAACTATGTTTGCTGATGGTTGCCATCTTGGATGGAGGTCGGGGTCACAGGACATAATTTTGAAAGTTGACCACCTAAGGACCATTCATCCCATGTTTGCTTTAAACTGACTTACTGGTTTCAGAGGAGAAGACTTTTAAACATTTTTTCCATAGGGTCCTATGTTAAAATTAAGTCAAGTCATGGCGGCCATCTTGAATTTCCGATCAGCAAACGATTCACAAGTTTAGTACAGGACCACCCAATGATCATTCCTGCAAAGTCACAATTCAATTGGCTTAGTGGTTTCTAACAAGAAGATTTTTTAAATTTCGACCAATCAGAACACATTATGGGCCCTGGCAGCCATGTTGGATTTCCGATCAGCACCAAAAACACAAATCTTGTATATGACCATCCAATGAACATTTCTGCCAAGTTTGGTTCAAATCTGTTTTGTGGTTTCAGAAAAAAAGATGAAAATGTGAAATTCCCATAGGGTCCTATGTTAAACTAAGTCGAGTCATGGCGGCCATCTTGAATTTCCGATTGGCAAACGATTCACAATTTTAGTACAGGACCACCCAATGATCATTCCTGCAAAGTCACAATTCAATTGGCTTAGTGGTTTCTAACAAGAAGATTTTTAAAATTTCGACCAATCAGAACACATTATGGGCCCTGGCAGCCATGTTGGATTTCCGATCAGCGCCAAAAACAAAAATCTTTTATATGACCATCCAATGAACATTTCTGCCAAGTTTGATTCAAATCTGTTTTGTGGTTTCAGAAAAAAAGATGAAAATGTAAAATTCCCATAGGGTCCAATGTTAAACTAAGTCAAGTCATGGCGGCCATCTTGAATTTCCGATTGGCAAACGATTCACAAGTTTAGTACAGGACCACCCAATGATCATTCCTGCAAAGTCACAATTCAATTGGCTTAGTGGTTTCTAACAAGAAGATTTTTAAAATTTCAACCAATCAGAACACATTATGGGCCCTGGCAGCCATGTTGGATTTCCGATCAGCGCCAAAAACACAAATCTTGTATATGACCATCCAATGAACATTTCTGCCAAGTTTGGTTCAAATCTGTTTTGTGGTTTCAGAAAAAAAGATGAAAATGTGAAATTCCCATAGGGTCCAATGTTAAACTAAGTCGAGTCATGGCGGCCATCTTGAATTTCCGATTGGCAAACGATTCACAATTTTAGTACAGGACCACCCAATGATCATTCCTGCAAAGTCACAATTCAATTGGCTTAGTGGTTTCTAACAAGAAGATTTTTAAAATTTCGACCAATCAGAACACATTATGGGCCCTGGCAGCCATGTTGGATTTCCGATCAGCGCCAAAAACAAAAATCTTGTATATGACCATCCAATGAACATTTCTGCCAAGTTTGATTCAAATCTGTATAGTGGTTTCAGAAAAAAAGATGAAAATGTGAAATTCCCATAGGGTCCTATGTTAAACTAAGTCGAGTCATGGCGGTCATCTTGAATTTCCAATCGGCAAACGATTCACAAGTTTAGTACAGGACCACCCAATGATCATTCCTGCAAAGTCACAATTCAATTGGCTTAGTGGTTTCTAACAAGAAGATTTTTAAAATTTCGACCAATCAGAACACATTATGGGCCCTGGCAGCCATGTTGGATTTCCGATCAGCGCCAAAAACAAAAATCTTGTATATGACCATCCAATGAACATTTCTGCCAAGTTTGGTTCAAATCTGTTTTGTGGTTTCAGAAAAAAAGATGAAAATGTGAAATTCCCATAGGGTCCAATGTTAAACTAAGTCGAGTCATGGCGGCCATCTTGAATTTCCGATCGGCAAACAATTCACAATTTTAGTACAGGACCACCCAATGATCATTCCTGCAAAGTCACAATTCAATTGACTCAGTGGTTTCTGACAAGAAGATTTTTAAAATTTCAGCCAATGAGAACACATTATGGACCCTGGCAGCCATGTTGGATTTCAAATCAGCACCAAAAACACAAATCTGGTAGAGAACCATCCAGTGAACATTTCTGGCAAGTTTGGCTGATTTCTGTTCAGCGGTTTCAGAGAAGAAGATTTAAATGTGAAAAGCTAACGGACGGACGGACGCTTACCCATGACAAAAGCTCACATGGCCTATGGCCAGGTGAGCTAAAAATCAAACAAATCATTCAAGTGCATGATGAAAGAACTTAAAAAAGTTGGATTGGCTGCAGTTGAACACTTTCCCCCAATAGAAGATGATGATATGGAGAAAATGTATAGATATTTCTGTCACAATTTGAATGATGCACAACTGTTACAATATAAGGTAATTTTTTTTCGCTGTAATTAAATGAATTTGATGATCAATTGCAAATTTCTCTGAATGACCTTAAAAGTTTTGTGAATATGTTCCAGACTATACACGTATTTGGACCGTACACTTGCATTATGGGCCATATGTGTATACGGTATTGTCCGACCCTACGCATACGATCCAACCATACATGTGGTCTGTCCATTCGTCTTAAGTCGTACTGTATGCGAATACTTGTAATATGGTCTTGTACGAGCTGGACGATATGGGTATCAAGACAATATGAGTATATCTAAAGTTGACTATATTTATTAATTCACCAAAAAAACAAAATCAAAATATCAAATTTAGTATTGACAATAAAAAAAAATCATTTGGTCCAGACCATATGCGTACGGTCCAAATACGCATATGTTCTGGAACAAATACATATTTCAGGTTCCTTTCAAGTAACATAACAGGTAGATTAAGACATTTGCCAAGGCGTCTCTCTTAAAAAGAGTAGAACAAAGTGCAGAATTGAAATAAAAATACGTCTTGATGAAATGAAATTTGAAGTTTACCGTGACAAAATGAAAATACGAGTAATATTTTGTTTTATTATTATTGTTTTGAGTCCTCATATGCATAAATACTTTTTACTTTCAGGTATTCTTAGATATCATGATCCATTCTGGCCGTAGAAGGAGTGAAAATCTATCTACCCTAACGAGAAAACATTTTGCAGTTAAAATGGACTCCGAAGGAAAGATGTTTGTTTACAAATGTTTAGGTGAGCAGACCAAAAATCACCAGTCAGACAGTGAAAGGTCTTCTGATGGAAGAATGTATGAAATAAAAGGTACAATCTGTTAAACTTTATTGTCTAGTCAAATTTTGATTTTCGGATAGTTCTGTGGTACATTTTACATATTTCTAGATGTACGAATATTCTTATGTTGGGTTCAATGATATGCCAACCTTATATTTATGTCATATCAGTAATTTTGTTTGCTCTACATTTTGTGTGCAATATTCAGCTGCATAATTTCATGTATTTTCATTCTTGTCAAAATATACACACAATAATACGATACGAAACATTTTAATGTAAACAGAATTATGAATTCAATATAAAACAACAGCTGGAATTTGTGTTCGCTTTACACCATTGCAAATTACAATGTGATTATGTCGCAATTCTACAACAACGGCAAAACTTAATTACTGCTTACAGTATATACGCGTTTCACCATAATTACTGCTTATATATGTGTTTCACCATAATTACTGCTCATATATGTGTTTCACCATAATTACTGCTCATATATGTGTTTCACCATAATTACTGCTTATATATGTGTTTCACCATAATTACTGCTCATATATGTGTTTCACCATAATTACTGCTCATATATGTGTTTCACCATAATTACTGCTCATATATGTGTTTCACCATAATTACTGCTCATATATGTGTTTCACCATAATTACTGCTCATATATGTGTTTCACCATAATTACTGCTCATATATGTGTTTCACCATAATTACTGCTCATATATGTGTTTCACCACTATTACATGTAAGTAACATTTTATTCAAATGCATTTACAGGACATACCCCTAAAATAATTTATTTCATTCGTAATATTTGGTACAAAATGTTGATATGTTTATATAGTAAATGTAGTTCATCAATGTACATTGTCTCATCCTGTAACATATCTTTTTTTTAATCTTTGCAGGAAGTAATAGATGTCCAGTGAGGTCGTTCGTTAAATATATTCGACGTCTAAACCCAAAATGTACCAAACTATTCCAACAGTCAAGATCTTATCCACGGGTTAATATCTTCTATGATAATGCAGCTCTTATGACAATTTATGAGTGAATTTAGCAAAGTGGCTGGACTTTCTAAGCTATATACAAATCATTCTGGCAGAGCCACAACTGTTCATGTATTGGATGAGGCTGACGTCCCGAGCAGACATATAATGAATGTCACTGGTCACAAATCAGAGTCATCTCTTAAAACCTATTCCGGTAAAACATGTGAAAAAACAAAGAAAAGAATGTCTGAATTGATCAGTGAAAAAACTACAGGAAAATTAGCCAAGGTGGACCTCTTGTGTCTTTATCAAAGTACTAGTACAAGTACTGTTACTACCAGTATACAGGATGAAAATATGCCATTCCATACAGATCTTGATTATGAACTTTTATCTGCATCCCAAAGTGATATGGTTTTAAAGGATATTCAGCTGTCTGATGATGATAGACTAGATACTAAGATCAATAACAAATAACATATCAAATCTTGTAAAACCTGCTACTGCAGGTAATTGTGCAATTCCAATGACACATGTAATGATGCCAACTAATAGAGGAAATTGTCCAATGCCAGTTTTGAACAATTGTCAAAACATTACAATGAATGTTAATTACAATGTTTTTCCAAGGAGTGTAATGAGAAGAGAGACTTTTTTCAATGTTAAAATGATAAAATTTGAATTTGAATTACAAATTTGTTGAGCTTGAAGAAAAAAAAAAAATAGTGTTACATGTTATTGTTCTTTTGTGTGTTTACAAAATCCATAAAAAAAATGCAGTGATATATATACAGAAATCAAAAGTTACAGCATTGGACAAATATTTTTCATTCCTGCTAAATTTTCCTTATATTTATCAATAATGTGGATTAATAATATACCAATTGTAACTTTTGTATGAGGTCAATACGTGGTTTATATTGACCAACAGAAGTATATCCTTCTGTTTGGTCGATATAACCACGTATCCACCTCACACAAAAGTTATAATTGTATAATATCACATTTAATGGACCAAATCTACAGGAAACATAAGTACATGTATACAATTACAGTCGAACTTCGGTAGTTCAAACTTGGATGGCTCAAACTGGTTTTTTTTCAGTCCCATCAATTTTGCCGTTAATCCCTTGTTAATATTAACCCCGATTTCACGAACATCAATATCTCGAATAGTCAAACTATTTCTATGCAAACATCAAACACAAAAGTACAGGAAACCACCAAATAACATTGTTGATAACAGACATCACACAATTATAAATAAGGCAAGACAATAAACCATGTATTACCATTGTAACTTATGACCACTATACTACATTTATAAACAACTCTAAATATCCAAATATAATTTAAACTACCTTTTTAGAATCTTGGATGAGTTTAATTATTTCTTTTCCATACTTTTCACCATATATATTACTAAGTCGTTCACAGATTTCAGGTAAACTTGTCACTTTAGGCTCTTTGTAGATGTATTCTTTGCCATCCTCATCATCAAAGTAGGACTAAAATTAAAATGATCAATTTGAAATATTCTTCTTTCTCTTATTATTATACTTAGTCATACCTGTCCATGTGGTCACCTCTATATAACACTCACCTGTATTAAAAGGCCACCTTCATCTTGTCCTGTCATACCAAATTTCATATGATTTCAACCTCTTTTTAGTGGTCACCAGCCATAATTTGTCCCAAGGGTGACCTCTTAATACAGGTTTGACTATATATTACACCTGTTAACAATTTACTTCTGAGGAGGGCCAGGTTACATCAAAGATCAACAAATATTTAGTGAATAAATAATTCAATAAATGTGAATAACACATAAAGTTTTAACTCCTACTTAATCTCTCATATTGACTTTATAAATATATATTTTATATTTTTCACAGAAAACTAGGAATATCTCATACAACTTCATAACATAACACTTCCATTAATAACTATAATTTGATAATATCTTATACATTTCTAACATCTGAATTTTTAACCATTATATGAATGTTATTTCTGAGTTTATTTTTGAAATCTATTCCAACCATTGCTTCTGTGTAAATGTAAATATACAAATTACAAAATTCAATAAAACTAAGGCTGGAAATATTTCACTTTTCTCCAACCTAACGATAAAAGTTTCTTCAACAAGTTCTGTATAATTTTCAAAAATTGCATTAATTTTGTCTCACTTTAAAAATAACATGGTTAATTTTATGGCATTAGTAAAATAAATGATTAAGGGACTATTTCATTTTTACCAATATTGACATTTATCATATGATTTCCCATAAATCTATATTATGAGTAGATAATACTGTGTAAACATTCCACTGGGACTGGATAACACTTTGCTTACATTTAATCTTGTTCAGTATATACCAAACCAAACTAATTTTTTTTGCTTTTCATAAAGTATATCCCATCTTAATTGGCATTTTGAAATGCCTGGTTTTCTGGGTATTTTTCAGTTGAAGTTCTTGTTGACCAACAGATAAAAACTACCCCCTGTTTCATTAATTATAAAAATTCTTACCCCATAAAATCCAACTCTGAAGTATTTACCAAGCAACCTTCTACCAGAAATAATAACTTCTCCAGCTTTAGTGTAGGCTTGTGATAGACTAGTATAACAGAATGCCAGTCTCTGTAAAATATAATCAAATACTAAAATACAGATATGACTAAATCAGCTTTTTATATTACATACATACATTTCACATTTAATGAAATTAACATAATGTCCAATTTCAACAGATATAATATAAAAATAAGTTTTACTGGTGGGAAAAAATTAGACAACAGAAAGACATTCTATACATCAGTGACAAACTTGATCACATAAAGCTGTATTAAGTCATTTAAAATAATTTCTAAAATAAGACATACAAGCCTATCACCAAAACGATGTGGGTTCGCGCCCGGCTTTGTAAATTACAAAAAAGGGTGCACTCGACTCGCAGCCGCAAGTGATAAAGTTCACCAGTTCCTTGCCCATGGTCAGTGGTTCTCTCCGGGTACTCCGGCTTCTTCCATCACTAAAACTGGTTGCCATGATATAGCTGAAATATTGCTGAAAGTGGCATTAAACACCAAAAATCAATCAAAATCAATCTAAAATAAAATAAGACAAGAAAATACTAACATTTTTATCATTGAAAAAAAAATTTAATACACTGACTTCAATATTTAATTTGATATTCTATAAATTCCCTGTCAAACCAAAATATGACCTGATATCTGTAAATCTGTTGTCATAGAAACATTTAATCTGACATTATATATTCTGTAAGTATACTGTCATAAAACATTTGCCATTCATAGCGAGGGGGGCGTCGTGGCCATGATCGTATGGCAGTTGGAAATTTAAAACTACCTATGCAATCAGTGCCTATCACCACTTATGTTGTGAGTTCGAATCCAGTACAGGCGAGGTGTGCTCGATACAACAATATGTGATAAAGCTTGTCAGTGACTTGCGACAGGTCGGTGGTTTTCTCCGGGTACTCTGGTTTCCTCCACCAATAAAACTGACTGCCACGATATAACTGAAATATTGTTGAAAGTGGTGTTAAACACCATAAACCACAACCATTCGTCGTGAGGTGTACGCAATACAACATTATGTGATAAAGTTTGTCAGTGACTTGCAACAGGTCGGTGGTTTTCTCAAGGCACTCCAGTTTCCTTCACCAATAAAACTGAACGATATGACTGAAATATTGTTGAAAAAGGTGTTGAACACCATAAACCAAACCAACCATAAAACATTTGATCTGAACTATATTCTATAAATCTGTTGTCATAGTAACATTTCATCTGATATTATATACAATCTATAAGTCTGTTTTCAGGCCTGTATGTGCTCACCTGGTTTTCAATTTTACTTCTAAAAAAATAATTTTATAGTAAAAGTCAGAACATATGTTCAACAACATAAAATTCAAAGTTCTGCTAATTCTAGCTTAAAATTAATCTATATATTTTTGCTATTTAAAGATTTTTTTTTTTAAAGTAATGACAGCCATCTTGGATGGTTACAGGACACAATTTTACCAGTGGACCTACCAAAAACCATCCAAGCCCAATTTGGTTTCATTTGGATCAATAGTTTCTGAAAAGACTTTAAAAAGATGAACGAAAAAATTTACAGAAAAAATTGAACTGTATGTTGAACTCCTCATTGTCATGCAGCTTCAGTTTAAATTTGAGCTCATCTTGACTTAAAATTAACCAGTAATGGTCAATAAAATATAATTCTAATTTTAGTAACAGGGACCACCATGATGACAGTCAAGACACAATTCTGAAAGGGGATTACCAAAGGACCATCACAGCCAAGTTTGGTATAATTTTGCACAGTGGTTTCATAGGATACAATTTAAATGTGAAACATTCAGATGTATAACAGACTGACGAATGACACCGAATGATGGCAAAAGAATGCATGGCGCATGGCCATTGTAGCTATGAAAAAACTTGCAATCTGGATTACAAACCTCATAGTCCCTGTGGAATTCATATATTGGTATTACAAGCTTGTAAATTTCTCCCAACATCTCATATCGTTCAGCCAATACTAAAGACCTTGCTGCCTTCTCTAAATATTCTACCATGGATTCCTGTGATTAACAATATAGTACCCTAAGTCATCCATATTCAGTAAATAATAATTCAATGCTATTTAGTATTGTAAAAAATAAAGAATACAAATCAGGAGACAATAAACATTTCCTTTCCTGTCGAAACTGCAAAAATTGAAACCAGAAAAACTAACTGAATCCACAATATGTAATAGTCTCTATACAGAGAATCAAATACAGTAATCCCTCTCTTATAAGGTCACTCCTACCAAAGGCCACCCATCTTATCGGGCCAGATTTAAGATGCTCATAAATAATAAATACTACTAAACCTTCCCCCCCAAGAGACTCCTCCCAGATTATAAGGCCACTTTTCCATTGCAGAAGGGGTGGCCTTATAAGAGTGGAATTACTGTAGCACATTAAAATAATACGATATCATCTATAACAGACACACTTTAATGGATGACATCTATTTTCAAAGTAAATTTAACTAACATGCCTATTTTTTGGGAGTTCTTTTGTGAATTCAACTTTTTGACATAATTTTCTGAGAAGCTATTTGTCATATTGTCATATCTGTTATCAACAAAAATTTTCATGAATGGGAAATGTGTGTACATTTCAATCAAATGCAAAATAAGTGAAAATTATCTTGATATGAAAATATCAAAATACCCCCATATGAATATTTATCCCCGGCTTGAAAATTATAACAACTTTTGATTGATTAAAACCCCGGGTATAAAAAACCCATATTCCCGGGTGTTGCTAGGCCATATTACCGGGTGTAACTTGCCATTTAACCAATCAAATGTTGTTATAATTTTCAAAACAGGGATAATATGACGTCAAAGCTCGCGACGTTATGCTCCAAAATCAAATTTAGTTAATTTTGGCTTTATATTGAATATAAAGCTGTTACTTTGATCAACTGTAGGGTTCTACAAAAAGTAGTACCCTACACCGGGTAAAAAACACTCAAAACTTTCATATTATTTACTTATTCTTTCCAAAAACAAATAAAACGTCACTTTTACGTGGCCCACCGGGGTCCAAAATGTCTTATTTATTACATTCCTATCCGTAGATATGGAAATTATAACACCCTTCAGTAGCCTGTACACCCTTCGGCTGCGCCTCAGGATATACTTGGCTACTTCAGGGTGTTAAAATCTCCATATCTACGGATAGGAACGTAAATAACTTATAATATCAAAATTAGCGTAATATGAGAAAATCAAAAATAACCCAATAAGAAAGTGTTAAAAACTGCTTACCATTCTGGTGCAGCTTAATTTACCCCCTTCTTTGTAAGATTTGTGTTGCTAAATCTTTAGTTTTCTGTGAAGTGTTTTGTAGATTTTGACCTTTTTCTTTTGACCATTGTGTTGTCTGTCCTACAATTGTAGCTTCTACCCCTTTGGTATCTTTTATTACCCCATTAAGAAATATCAAAATAACATTATGTTTAATAAAATTTGTTTTGCAATTGGTTTCCAGTACATGTATAACCTTTTTCAAACCTCCTTTCGTCCTTTTCATGCATGTAGGTTTATTATTAGGGAATTACCTCTGTATACTGGACATCTTGCATCCCTGCATCATCTTTGATACCACTCTCTTCTTTCTCAATGTTGGGTGAGATTGGATTAAATGCTCCACAACCTTGAGGGAAACACCCTGTAAATTATATTACAAACTTTTACAAGTACTCTGAAGACATAACACTCAAATTAAAAAAAAATTAAAATTAAAAAATTAAAAAGACAAACCTGTAAATGAAATTTGACATTATTTTTTTATCTACAAGAAAATACCACTATTTTTCTTCTTGACAATTGCCTCTCTGAAAACAATATTTTTCTTTTTTGTTTACTTCAAACAATGATGACTACACCATTTTTGAACCAGAACAAATTGAAAGTAGTCTCTCTTATAAATAGATTTGGATGTTTTTGTACATGTTGACCAATATAATTGTAACTAAAAATGCAGGTAAAAACACAGGTAAAACCTTAATAGTTTTTATTACAGCTCTTTTTTAATTTTTTCAAATTTCACAATAATTACATAACACAATCAAAATATCATTTTATTTACATATTCTTGTAATTCAATTATTGTTTCAACATTAAATAAAAGTAGAAAATTTGATATTTAATACAAAAATGCAATATTATTTTTTGCACATGAGCACAGTAAATACACAACAAATATACAACAAGCAAAGGTCAAAGGTCAATGCATAAAAGCATTCATACAAGATACAATGAAACCAGCCATATAAAAAGATACTGAAAAAAGCTGAAGTTTATAAACACATAACAGTAACTTTAAAGTTATTAAATGACAGTAGACATGTTTAATGAGTGGGGTCAATATGATCAACTGACTTGATCTGTTATTTAATTTATATATGTAGGAATTGCAGACCTGGTCTGTTTGATTGGACGTCTTAATTTTTACCCTGTCTCTAAACCTGTTTCAACATAATAATTATTTTCATTAAAACAGATCTTAAATATGGACATACTTGTTGACAGTATTACCTTCCCAATCAAAATCTTAAATGATTACAAATAATTATTTTAAAGGGAGGTAAATTGGTCATCAGCTGGGTATTAAATTTTTTTTCTTCTCAAAAGCCATTTAACCATCCTGTGTGGGAATGATACACAAGACATTTGATATATATATATCATTATTATACTTCATGTATGTAAGCTGTAATTTTATTGGATAAAACGAGGGTAACATTCTGCTCTGACACATGGCTCAGCGGGTAATAATTGTTTTACTGTCACCCTCTCATTTAGCAACACCCATGCAATATACAAAAAAAAAGGTCCAAATTTTCAAAAAATTTCAAAATTCCAAAATTTCTAAAAATTCAAAACAAATTGAAAATATTCATAAAAATTTCAAAAATTTCAAAAAATTCAGTTTTCATAAAATTTCAAAATTTTAATATTTAAATAATAATATTGAAAAATGATAAAACAATTATAGCCTACCATTTCGGTCAATACATGGATTTATAGACATAAACATCATTGCAAATGAGAAAGTGAAAACATTCAGTATAATAAATTAAATAACATATAGTTGAGAGGGTGATATCAGATTGTTACCCTTCGAAAAAGACATTGTCAACCTCGACTTCGCCTCGGTTGACAATATTTTTCTCCAGGTAACAACATACAGTTATTTAATGGGAGTGCAGGCAATAGATCAAAATATTTTCGCCAAGGTATTGGGAAAGACCAAAGTGTTCTATTGCCCGAGATCAACGACTGAGGGCGATAGAACACTTTGGTCTTTCCCAATACCGAGGGAAATATTGTTTGATCTATTACCTGCACTCCCATTAAATAACTGTTTAGTACCTAATTATAATTTTTTTCAGACAGATTAAAAAAACTACTGTTTTTAATATCTAAATATTGTTTAAAAATTTTAACAAACAACACAAATTATCTTTTTCATAATAAATATGGAGATTCTTAAAAAAATTAATCTGCACTTGTTTTTAGACTGCGTGAGGGACATATACGAGGACTGTCCGTAAAGTTCGTGGACAAGTCCCAATTTTCCTAAAAAGCAACGTGTTTTTCAAATTTTTTAGTGATACCTGTATTCCTTAATCAAATGCGATGTTAGATATAAAAAATCTGTATCATAGGGCACCTGGAGCACAGTATAAATTACGTGTAACTTCTATGTAGTTACTTGTGGTTGGCCATAATTTTTTTTTCATTTGATCGCGCAAATTTGAATTAAATTTGTACTGTGACGTTGATAGTGCTCTAGACGTCACATCTGTAAAATTTGAATCGTAGGTATTCTCAGATGGTTGCGGAGTCCAGTTTTCAAACCTTGAAGATGAAACCTTCTTCATCGGAAAAAACTACGTTTTCAAATAAGGTGGAGCAGAGGGCCGTTATAAAATTTTGTGTCGACATAGGAAAAACGCCAACTGAAACGCATAAATTCATCAAACGGTCAGTAACACATTCCAATGTTAGTCGCTCATTAGTGTTTAAGTGGCATAGGAGATTTTCTGATGGTAGAGGTAGTTTAATAGACGATAAACGCGAGGGGAGACCATCTTTTAAGACTTCAGATGTTGTGAAAAATGAAGTATGCGACGTTATTGACGGTGACAGACGTTTAACTGTACGTGAAGTTGCAGACAAGTGCGCTATATCAAAGACAATGGTACATGAAATTGTAGTTCAAGAACTACACATGAATCGCATTTGTGTGCGATGGGTACCCAGAATGTTATAAGAAGAAAATATGACAAACAGAACTGAGGCATCAAGACAATTTCTTAGAAAGTTTAGCCAGAGCGGAATTGGATTTCTGGATAGAATAATAACCACAGATGAAACATGGTTTCACTACTATGACCCGGAAACAAAGCAACAATCGAGTCAATGGCAAAATGCCGACTCTCCTCGGCCAAAAAAAGCAAAAGTGACAAAATATTTAGAAAAAAATATGCACAGCCCCGACTTAGCACCAATGGACTTTGCAGTTTTCCCCTACATCAAATCCTTCTTACGGGGAATGAGGTTTGACCATTTAAGTGAATTAAGACAAGCCGTAATGAATGTAATATTTCACATGAAAACTGATCAGTTTGTGCAAATTTTTTATGACTGAGTAAGACGACACAAGAAATGTGTGGAACTTAAAGGTGACTACGTCGAAAAAAGTTAAATTGGTTTGAGCGTTTGACGTCAAAAACTTTTGCCGCTGTGCTCCGGGTGTGAGTATGCTTATTTATAAGATCGAGAAAAATTCATACTTGTAGTTCATTTTTATTTACAAATTTTGTTCACTTATCGAGTAAACTCTACTATAAATGAAAATTGCAATTTCTTTTTTTCAACAAATTAAATAACAAAATTACAGAGATTGTCCACGAACTTTACGGACAGCCCTCGTATGTCCCTGGTTGATAGACTGTCCTAGGGACAAATACTCCCTTGGGAAAGAAATGAACGTTTATTTCTTTAAGAATAAGTTATGCAAATACGCTATAATTAGATTGCACAATTTGAAGTTAGATACAGATATTGTACATATAGAACCTCTTTAAAATTAAAAAGAAACGGTAAGTAACGTCACATTGCTGTTAAAATGGCATCATGAAATAAATGACGTCACTCTGCTGAAAGAGCCATAACGTATTTTACAGCACACGAAGTAACGATTATGCACGAAACGTTGCAGTCAAAGGGTTGAATCGTGTTAGATTACGACACTTTAATACGCTGTAATCTGGTTTGAACTAGACAAGATTTCGTAATAGTAATAAATATTCATGAGATTGCTTTGACCAATCACAGTAAAGGTCAAAGGTAGCCAGGCAATAGAACACTAGAAAGTCAAAACCCCTAAAATAGTTGAAAATAAAAAATACTTTATAAAACATGTAAAACTTTACAATTAGGTAATAATATACAGTTATATTCATGCCTGTTCAGGGAACAGTCAAAACTATTGACCCGAGGTGCTAAAGATGACTTGAGAACTGTTGCCTGAGACCGAAGGCCGAAGGCAACAGTTCCCAAGTCATCTCCAGCACCGAGGGACAATAGTTTTGACTGTTCCCTGAACAGGCATGCAATAACTGTTTTATTATCTTATATACATGCACATAACCACAAATCCACTGAAGATGATAATGTCAGCATACCATACCATTAAAAAATTGGGACACAACATTGTTTTGAAAGAAATACAGCATTTGACAGGAAAGACGCACTGCGCATCGTTCTCGGGCATGGAACCGTTTGGATCCCAAAGTAGGGGAACAGTCAACTGTTTCACTCCGCAGGCTATTTTTAAATTTTTTTTGTAAGCAGTTAAAAATATAGCATATGAAAAATATATACTATAAGTTAATAATCTGATCTATCACCCTCTCAACTATATGTTATTTACTAGTATATAATATTACACACAATTACTGACAGGGGCATGGTAAGGTGCATATCATACATGTGTCAATGCATACTATTGATAGACAAATATATATAAATTCTCCTTCAGTTGCCCGTGGGTTACAATATTTCTCCACAAGAAAGTTAAATTTAACTCTCGAGAGTGGAAAAATATCGTAACCCACATGGGCAACTGAAGGAGAATTTTTTTCTCCCATTATTTAACACAAACTTTATTTCAAAATCCTTTGGCGGACCTCTACACAATTCTGTTGCTAGGACGCGCGGGGAAAGGCACGAGACATTTTAATCCTCCAAAGGATTACAGATTTTTTTCACCACTGGTTCAGCGGGGTTAAAACGCCGTAATAATGGGAGAAGGTAGTTTAATGGGGACCATAAAATCAAACAAATTGTATTCGTTATTCAATAATAACCATCTTCTAAAAGATGACAAAGTATTTCTAGGAACTTCATATTTAAGCTTTTTTTCAAAATGAAATAACAAAATTTGCTGACAATATAAAACATCTAACATTCTCAGTCAATATAAAAACTTCACACACTTTTGACAATTAAAATTTTGGCAACAAGAAAATCTTAGATAAAACAGTAAAAACAAACAATAACCTATACAACACTTTATCATGCTAAAACTTACTTGACTTCAGTTTTCCTGAAGGAAATCATAGAATTCAAAAAATAATATTCGTCCAAGATATATTACGAGAGATGGTTGTTCGCTTTAATTATATTGGTGGAATTGTAGACCAACACTGTTTAAACTTTATGAAGTACCCACCATAAACTAGAGTCTCAGGTGAGCCTGTAATGCTCACCTGACATAAATAAGTCCTCTTAAGAATGTCTGCATGCCGAATACATCTAAGTTACTATTCAAATCTCATACTGCCATAGGGTTCTATGTTAAAACTATGTCTGCTCATGGCAGCCATCTTGGATGGAGGTCGTGGTCACCGGACACAATTTTGAAAGTATACTACCCAAGGACCATCCATGCCATGTTTGCTTTAAATTGGCTGACTGGTTTCAGAAGACTTTTAAACAATTTTCCCATAGGGTCCTATGTTAAAACTATGTCCGCTGATGGTGGCCATCTTGGATGGAGGTTTGGGTCACTGGTTATAATTTTGAAAGCCGACCATTTAAGGACCATTCATGCCATGTTTGCTTTAAATTGACTTACTGGTTTCTGAGGAAATTTTTTTAAAACATTTTTCCCATAGGGTCCTACTGTATGTTAAAACTATGTCCGCTGATGGCGGCCATCTTGGATGGAGGTCGGGGTCACGGGACATAATTCTGAAAGTTGACCACCTAAGGACCATTCATGCCATGTTTGCTTTAAATTGACTTACTGATTTCAGAGTAGAAGACTTTTAAACATTTTTCCATAGGGTCCTATGTTAAAATTAAGTCGAGTCATGGCGGCCATCTTGAATTCCCGATCAGCAAACGATTCACAAGTTTAGTACAGGACCACCCAATGATCATTTCTGCAAAGTCACAATTCAATTGGCTTAGTGGTTTCTAACAAGAAGATTTTTAAAATTTCGATCAATCAGAACACATTATGGACCCTGGCAGCCATGTTGGATTTCCGATTAGCACCAAAAACAAAAATCTTGTATATGACCATCCAATGAACATTTCTGCCAAGTTTGGTTCAAATCTGTTTTGTGGTTTCAGAAAAAAAGATGAAAATGTGAAATTCCCATAGGGTCCAATGTTAAACTAAGTCGAGTCATGGTGGCCATCTTGAATTTCCGATCGGCAAACGATTCACAAGTTTAGTACAAGACCACCCAATGATCATTCCTGCAAAGTCACAATTCAATTGGCTTGGTGGTTTCTGACAAGAAGATTTTTAAAATTTCAGCCAATGAGAACACATTATGGACCCTGGCAGCCATGTTGGATTTCAAATCAGCACCAAAAACACAAATCTGGTAGAGGACCATCCAATGAACATTTCTGGCAAGTTTGGTTGAAATCTGTTCAGCGGTTTCAGAGAAGAAGATTTAAATGTGAAAAGCTAACGGACGGACAGACGCTTACCCATGACAAAAGCTCACATGGCCTATGGCCAGGTGAGCTAAAAATGAGTATCCAAATTTCTTCCACAAATAAGAGATTGCAATTCAATCTATCTTCTATCTTAGTTACATGCTACTTTGTGGCACTTTAAGTGAAAAGTTAATAAGTACAAATGTACCTATAGAATAGTCATGGTGCATATTGTCAAGCCATGCAAATGTAGATAGGAGCAGGATATGAACTCCAAGATTTTAATGTTAATGGACTGTGTGTAGATTTTGAACACCAAGACCTTCACATTGACTATATGTAATGTTGACTAATCCTATTGCCACAGTCATTCATTTAAGTATCATACATGTGATAATGAAAGGTTTAGAACCCATGGCAACAGCCATCAATTCACCATAACACATAACATAAATATTTAAGATCTAATGGTAATAGCAATCCCTGGTGATTCTGAAGCTTAACAAACATGACTAAGATCCTGTGGCCATACATAGTCATCACATCACTTTGACAAAGGTGATTCTTAAACTTTAGATCCTGTGGCCACTGAAATATCTTCTCCATGACAATGAAGTGCAACCAAGCACCCTGCTGCTCTATTTCAATAATTTTCACTTAAAACAGGAATGTGATTTTTTTCATTACAGAGCAGTCTAAGGTGATTTCAGCAGAAAAATAGCAAAAGCAGAGACCTATAAATGTTTTGAATACAGAAAACTGTAACAAACCTACATAGTTAATAATATACCATACCTTCATATTCTTCTGCAATGTATAATTCTTAATATCATAGGTCAATTCTTGTTATGTTTCACCAACACTAACTCGCCACAAGTGACCAATGTTTCACCAACACTAGTACTAACTCACCACAAGTGACCAAATTATACATTAACTCACAAATCTGTGTAGTCCACGAGTGAGTTCCGAGAGTAGTTTGACATAAGTGATATATATTTGATAATAAATCAGACAGATTATTTATTCTATTTATTATATAGATATCCTATGAATTAAACACAAAATCAAAATCCAAAACAAAAGCAAATATATGCATTCCTTAGCATCAAATTTGAAAACAAGTATTATGATATCATTCCTGCCAGTGAAATTATCATTTTTGTTTCACCGTAAAATTATTAGTATTATCTCACTGAAAAGTGACAGCATTTCACCATCATCTAAATTATCCCATTTTGAACTTTCTGTTTATATGCAGCAACTTTCCAGCAGCACCTGCATATGGAGTATATATAGACAGATGTTTGTCTTCCTGTTTCTAAAGTCATACAAATAAATTATATATCTCAGACAATTTGGCCGTTGTTTTGGACTTTTTGATATTGCAGGATTAACACAATATACATACATTGTTGTTAAATATACAATTAATTTCCACTCATTCTGAAACAGGCTAGAAAAACTCATCAAAGACTCCCTTTTCTACCTATTTCTAAAGCTCAAACAAATAAATTATATATTTTCAGACAATGTAAGTATATTATTGTATATGTATGTACCATCAACATCAGAATGTTCAGATTAGGATATACCATCCACCTATTATCATAGTATTAAACAGGAACTGTGATGGTATTATTCCCATGTAATTAGAGTTCATATGATGTAGTAAACATATAATCTAACAAGACTCACAGATAGCTTGATTGTATTTTGTGATATAGTCAAATTAGGATTGGAAACCCCCATTCTGCATATGGTATTGGGAGTCCCCTTTCTACATACATTACTGGGAACCCACTTTCTACATACAGGTTTGGGAATTCCCTTTCTACATACAAGATTGGGGCCCACTTTCTACATACAGGTTTGGGAACCCCCTTTTTACATACAGGTTTGGGAATCTCCCTTTTATATGCAGGATTGCAAATCATCTTTCTACATATGATATTGGGAATCCCCTTTCTACATACTAGTATGATTTTAGGAATCCTCTTCCTGCATACCATTTCCTGATTATATGTATACAAGTCTCTTTATTTATATCAATACAATTTGGCCAATGATAGGTTTACTGAACTAAGTACATGTAATATAAAAATGTACACAGACTGACCTCTTCTTTTCAGATATTCTGCTATCAAAGCACCTATGTGTATAAAACAATAGGCTTCCTGTAATAGAAAATACCTTAATATCAGATATTTCTCAACTTCTAATAATATATTCAATATATATTATAAATATTTTATTACATCAAAAATACATATAAAATAAGGACAGCTATAAAGATCGAGAAAGACATTATCACTAGTATTGCAGAGAGTCTGATAGAACGAGACATTCAAAACTGACTTTATTGTTTTTATCTGCACCTTCATAATGTGTTTGATGACACACTGGTTGATAAATATAGAATAACGTCAGTGTTGAAGGTCGAGACAGACATTATCACTAGTATCGCAGCAAGTCAGACAGTCGAGACAGACATTATCACTAGTATCGCAGCAAGTCAGACAGTCGAGACAGACATTATCACTAGTATCGCAGCAATTCAGACAGACATTATCACTAGTATCGCAGCAAGTCAGACAGTCGAGACAGACATTATCACTAGTATCGCAGCATGTCAGACAGTCGAGATAGACATTATCACTAGTATCGCAGCAAGTCAGACAGTCGAGACAGACATTATCACTATTATCACAGTGTGTCTGATAGGATAAGCTGTGATACTAGTGATAATGTATGAAGAGATCTTCAAAACTGATGTTATTGTTTTTATCAGTGACGTCAAACTGACCGATAATTTTGAATATCAGAGTCAGTTCTTGTGCATGCGAGTTAGGAAGTGACCTAATATTTTTATGGATCAAGGCAGTTCAGTGATGCAGATTTTATCAGCGGCACACATCAGAGGGAAAATGTCCAATTTGCCGATAATTAATCTTATTCATTAATACATCACATTGTATTTTAAATAGCAGCTTCAGGGGCCAGAATCATACACATTATAGTACCAAAGTAACAGCTATGTATGTAATCAGTGTCTATGATGAATAAAGTTTGCAATACTGATTTCTGTTCTCATGGCAAGGTGTACACATAATAATTTTAATTTAAATGTATCGAGAATATTGCTTTCAGCAGAAAACTTGGTATCTTTACTAGTTGTCTATCAAACATTTAGCCATAAAATAGATTCATACTACATGAATATCTTATATGATTTTGACAAGAGTAAATCTGTTCCTATTTCTATATTGTACTGTTAAACAAAAATTTCAAAATACTTACTTCAGAAAAGTCACCATGTCGACTGTGTATTTTAGCCATAGAATCCAGCCATGTCTTACGTAATTCTGGTGTACTATCGTAAGATTTAGCTAGACTGTACTGTAAGTCTATCAACATTTCTTTATCATTCTCATGTTCTTTCATCTGAGCTGTAGCCATTAATACAGTACGAATCTTCTTAGTCAGATCTTTTACTTCACTAGGGAATCCACTTTTCTACAATATAACAGAAATGTGATAAAACTCAGTACATTATTACCAGTCTTCAAAAAAAAAAAATAATAATTGTTTTGTTCATTAAATGGTTATTACAAAATAACAAGAATTTAATACCTATTAAATATTTAGAATCAAGATATTTCAGTATATTATGGAAACAAATACATTTGTTTTTTAAATTATGCAGTAAATACATATATATGTTTTAATAGCAAACACATGTGTAAAATAGAAGCATTAAACAGGAACTTAAGCCAATACTGCCAACATTATTTGTGTCATCAAGAAGGTATGAATCTAAGCATTAAACCATTAACTAATGCTACTTTCCATGCAGCTTAGGCTGAATATAACTTATCTGTCTGTTTAATTGTTACAGAGGTAGTCACAAATGACAGTTCAACTCATTAACTCATGAATAATAACGACCAACATGTGAATCTGTCATGTTGATATCAACTGACACGTTATATACAACATTGATAGTCACTGTCATTTTGATAGCAACCCTAACATAATGTCATATGATCAACACCTGATGTCATTAGTGACAGACATATGATAATGTCATTTGACAGTGATTGATGCACAATGCCATCTGATACTGACACATTGTCATTTTGAAACTGACTGACATATTATGCTAATTTGATACTGAGTGACATATTATGTCATTTTCATAGTGAGAGGCACATGACAATGTCATTTGACAGTGAATGACACATTATGTCATTTTGATATTGACTGACACATGATGTCATTTCTATAGTGACTGATACATCAGTAAGACATGTGGATCATTGTTTTTATTTATAAGATATAGACATGCTGGTCTTCTCTTCCTGAATCTACGAAACAACAATTGTTTACAATACTTATACATGTTCTAAAAAAAACATGTGTGTCAGCTTTCTATAGTAAAATCTTGTTCTTTCCAACCCTGATAAGTGGCATCCTTTGAACACTAGGTTGGTGGGCGGTTCACCCCTGGGTGGGGTCTGTGTTGCTCATCATCTTCATTTTCTGTGTTGTGCTTTTTGTTTTGTTTGTCTTCGTCCTTCGTGGTCAATGTTGCCAGTTTCGCTTTTCTCTAACATTTTTTTGTACATAATAGTTTACAACTTAATTTATCCAAGATAACTTGTATACTGAGATATTTCTAAGTAAAATCATTAGTTGTTTCAACTTGGATGCAATGCTTGACTATTTTTGCACTAATTCTATACAGTAATATTATGATGAAAGTCTAGTTTGTCCACAAAAAAAAAAAAGCAAACCAATGACAAGTACTGTCTATAAAATACATTTAGTATCTGTTATAGAGAGACTGTTTAGTTTGTTAGCTCCCTTTGTAACTCTATATAGGTTGTACTTCAGTATAAAACTACGAGGGTCTTTATCTGTTTTAAAACTATACTCATATATCACTCATTATCTAGTAAAATTATTCTGTAGCCTCAGCAAGAAAATGCTTTTACTTCAATTGTAAAAAACAAATTGTGCATCATTTTTCCAACTCTCATGTGGCTAAATTAGTCAACAATATAGATTGGAAAAATAAAAATATATTTTGTACTTTAGAAACATAAAAAAAAATTGTACTTTAAAAACACAAATAATTTTTTTTTCTTTTTTCCACAAATTCTTGAATCATATCACACCAATTACGACAAATGTAACAACAAACAATTCACTTACAAACTGAAAATTTGTATTTAAAATTAGGCAAGGGTTACCTTTAATAAGACATTACTGAAATACAATCTGAACATCAACCAGTAGTTAAAGGGAGATAATTACATTAACAAAGGGAGGTAATACATACATACTATTTCTATTCCTCTTTTCCAAATAAGGCAGCTTATAATACAATCAATGTAGTACAAGTATCATTCTTTGAAAAATAAATAGAATTAATATGTCTGTATTAGCTATTGTTTAATGTCAAGCAAGCAGTATTTCAGTTCCAGTCATGATGATCTGATACAGCAACAAATAGTTAAACATAGAATCCATACATAAATAAGTCATATCATATGCTTCATGTCTTCCTCTAAATGCAGTGTTTCAGCTAGACTTTGAAATCTTCAGGACAATTGCCAGTTTTATCAAAATTTCTTCAGGACAATTTGAGTAATAGGTGGGCAAATGTCCTGAGACCGGTGCCACCGAATCACTGAATTATCATTCATTAATCAGTAAAATTAATATTTAAATATCTAAATTTATTAAGATATTGGCTTTGTTATTTAACAGAAAAAAATATAATCCTGAAAAATTACTTCAACATTATCTTAGAAAAGTAGACTTCAGAATCAATATTGCTTAAAAAGCTAATACTGTGTAAAATTAATGAAGATTAAAGGTCAGTGTTAATGAGGAGGTGTGCTATGTTAATATTGGGTAGAGGTTGATACATGCAGTTTTACCTCACTTTTTACTTTCTTTTTCTTGGATTTTCCCTCCATCTAGCAAAATCATATAGCTGTATAGTCATGCAATTTGTGTTCGTTAGTAATACATATATTTGTTTGTTAGTTTTATTAGACGTAGACACAGTTGGGGGAGTAAACACAGAATACAAGGTAATTATGATATCAATGATACATCATATACATGTATATATCTATAGGTTCTGTTTTCTATGAATCACAGATATTCTCTAATAACAATTAAATTTCAAATATGCCAAGAGGTATTTTCAAATATAATTTAACTGAATAGACAAATATTGTAATTCAAAGAATAGTCAGTTAAATTGTGTCTCCTCACATTAATAACATTTTGAATAGATTTATTCATGTTTCATGGCTTTGATTTGTCTTACTGTCTGCTGAACATGAGTGTTATATACAAGGATCATTCCATCATAACATGGTGGCTTTGGCTTAACATCACATTATTATTCATTTTGTCCATCTAAGTGATTACATATGTAACATAAGTTGAAAAATCTAAAATTCAGTGAAATCTCTCATAAACATTGTATAATTTTGAAACTGAACTTCCAAGTTACTGATACAGCTTGATATATTTACTAATTCAATTCATAAGAGAACATTTTTATCATTCTTGAAGCTCAAATTCCCTTCAGGGAAATATTCGAAAAAAGACATTAAAGAAATTACTCCTTCCTTTTACATGTCTTTCAATTTATTTCAAAAACCTGAAATTAAAAGTCTGCATGCTCAATGGGACATAAAAATTCAAAAATTCTATTAAATATGCCCCAAAACCTTTATAAATGTATAATATAAAGCATTATGATTTCCTACCCTCCTCTCTGCATGAAGTCCAAGAGATTTGTTCGTGCAAATCACAAGATGAGTCTGTTGATTACAAATCTACAGTTATTTCCCCTTTCAATTTGGCTTTCCTCATATAGTTTTAGATATAAGAAGTATGAGTATGGAATTTACAATTTTGAACAACAAAAACAAAACAGCATCAATTATTGCTGGGAAACGATTGCTAGGAAACTTGGAAAATTCTTTTTATTAATTAAATATCATATTTTTTTCCTGTAAAAAGAGAACGAGACATGCTTTTTCCCCAACAATTAACAAAATGAGAAATCCTGTCTAACATATTGTGACACTATTTTCTCCCATAAATTTTATATTTTCCAAGTTCATAAAATATAAACAAGTGATATGAAAATAAGGCAGTGATAGCTCTATCTTAAAGAAGCCACTATTTTCTACTTAAATGGAAACTGAAATAAATTTGCATAAAAATGGGGAAAAGCAATTCTTCTATTTATTGATGAAGCCTTAAACACAGTGAAATCTATGTAAACATTTGTTATTTGATGAACTGGTAAACAGGTAATGGTTAATTACCCTTTTTTTTTTTTTTAATACACCTTTTGCACATTTCTGATTTGATTCTAAAATTATACGTTTTTAAGTTTTTCATACGAGTTATTTCCCTTACAACGAGATTAATGGTACCCATTCTAGAGAGAGCAATAGAATTTGAATATAACTTTCTTACAATTTGTAGTTATTTGAACCTTGTAAAAAAATCAGATGATAATTTTATAGCAACAAGAAAATTCACAAGTTGTTACAATGTTAAAATTTGGCATTAATTATGGATAAAATATCTGTTATTTTCACTGAACCATAAAATGGAACCTTGTGTTAAAGGGAATAACTCCTATAAAAATGGGGAAAAACAGTAAAATTTTAGAATCAAGGTGGAAATGTGGAAATGGTGAATTTTAACTGTAGACAAACAAGAGGGTGACAAAACTTTCATAATATATATATACATATATACATGTAACCACAAATACTTAAATAAAATTAATTTTTAGGATGACAATTTTCCCTCTAATTAATTAGAAAGGTTTCAGGATATTTTGTTTTGTTTATTGAGGTTTCACTGTTAATAAATCTAGCTATATATAGCCCTTAGCCAATAAATATGCTGTGAATTCCCGTCTACCTTTGTTTTTTTAGGTCGCTGAAAACAACAAGTCAACATTTATATAAAGGTAAGGAAATAAAATATTTGTAAACACAACAAAAAACCAAATGAAAGAATGTGCCCATAGAACACAGATTCTAATTAAAGTAAACAGGGGCAAAACTCCAGAACAGAAATAGTAATAGAGTCAGAAATCTTACTTGGTTTTCCTTTTATGGACCTTGACCTTGTGAATAAATTTCAAGTTATTGAATGGAAACCACATGAAGCAACATACAAACAGGTGTACAGACACGAGTCATACTTATGCTAGGCATCAGGAGACATAAAAATCACTGAACTGAATCGATGTTGATGGGATGCATATCAAAATTTTGAATGAATCATGACTGTGTATAAAGAATCTACTGTTTCATTTCTAGATATATTATATTAAGGGTTTCATTTCTAGATATATTATATTAAGGGTTTCATTTCTAGATATATTATATTAAGGGTTTCATTTCTAGATATATAATAAGGGTTTCATTTCTAGATATATTATATTAAGGGTTTCATTTCTAGATATATTATATTAAGGGTTTCATTTCTAGATATATTATATTAAGGGTTTCATTTCTAGATATATTATATTAAGGGTTTCATTTCTAGATATATTATATTAAGGGTTTCATTTCTAGATATATTATATTAAGGGTTTCATTTCTAGATATTATATGTTATTCAGCTATCAGACAGGGTATATAATGTCACATTATATACCCTGTCTGATAGCTGAATAACAAATATATTATGGATTTAACCATTTTTTTGTTAAATACAGAACCAAACTGTCGTATAATTTTTATTTTAATTTTTTTTTATTTATTTTTTTTTTTTGTTTCCTTTTTGTTTGTTTATTTTTATTTTCCTTTTGTTTTTTTTTTACCACGTACATAGTCCCAATTCATATTTAAAACCTTATTAAATATTTTGCATCTTTTATTTTCATTTTCCGTATTTCTAGATGTCCCTTTTCGTACCTCTGACATTCTTTGTTCAATGACGTCAAATATTTGTCACGTGATATTTTATGTACTGAGGTGTCTCATAAAGGAAAATCCTGTTCAATATTTCTAAATCAACACAATTTCATATGCAGTAAATTTAATAAACTTTATAATTATAACATTAATATATTACATAACAAAACAACGGGTTTGTGAAACAATTTCAATAATTAAAATGTTAACAATAAGCAAAAACTTGTTGTGGCCCCGTGACCTCGAAAGTTTTAAAGGCGGAAACTTTAACACACTTTCACTTGTTGATTGTTATGTTCAAATTTGTAATGGTACAGCCGTGGAACATGGGAGTTTGCTGAATTGTTCTGGTGTTTGTGACGGAATTAACTGTTGTAAGAGTGTTATAATCACAAAATAAATCATCATAATTTACATCCAAAATGTCAACGACGTCCGTAACCGACGATGAAACATGTGTATTGGCTCTCATTTGAACAAGTGATGTTGAACTTGAACTGTTTTGTGTCGGCGGCATGAGTTGCAACCGGGAAGTACTGTGCGGTGGCATTATTGAGGATAGTTGAGATGGTTGCTCTCCACGAACAGAACTTGTGATAATGTCTCCCATAACTTGTTTTTCCTTTGATGAAACACGTTGATATACTGCAACTGATGAGGCAGATTTGTGTCCGGTAACTGCCATAATTTGTGCCATTGAACAGTTTCTTCCGAGGATAGTTGCACCCATTGCACGAATTGAGTGGTTGGTGTAGATTTGTGAAAGGTAAATTATAATTTTTTATTGAAGAAAAGAATATCTTTTTTGTTCATACAACCGTTTTGAGTTTAAAAACAGCATTTAATTTGGTAAAAATACATTTATTATACCGTATTATGATATTGATTCAGTGAAGCGTAAATATTTCTGTTTTTGTCAACCACGTTGTTATTGTTTTTTGAGGCCCAAATGAGGGAGAACGAAAACGTACATATATACCCTGTCTGTTTTCCGAATATATGCTGACATTCAGGGTTGAATAACCAATGAAAATATGTGTAACAAACTAAATTCGTAATATATTATATTAAGTGTTTCATTTCTAGATATATTATATTAAGTGTTTCATTTCTAGATATATTATATTAAGGGTTTCATTTCTAGATATATTATATTAAGGGTTTCATTTCTAGATATATTATATTAAGGGTTTCATTTATAGATATATTATATTAAGTGTTTCATTTCTAGATATATTATATTAAGGGTTTCATTTCTAGATATATTATAATTAGGGTTTCATTTCTAGATATATTATATTAAGGGTTTCATTTCTAGATATATTATATTAAGGGTTTCATTTCTAGATATATTATATTAAGGGTTTCATTTCTAGATATATTATATTAAGGGTTTCATTTCTAGATATATTATATTAAGGGTTTCATTTCTAGATATATTATATTAAGTGTTTCATTTCTAGATATATTATATTAAGGGTTTCATTTCTAGATATATTATATTAAGGGTTTCATCTCTAGATATATTATATTAAGGGTTTCATTTCTAGATATATTATAATAAGGGTTTCATTTCTAGATATATTATAATAAGGGTTTCATTTCTAGATATATTATATTAAGTGTTTCATTTCTAGATATATTATATTAAGGGTTTCATTTCTAGATATATTATATTAAGGGTTTCATTTCTAGATATATTATATTAAGGGTTTCATTTCTAGATATATTATATTAAGGGTTTCATTTCTAGATATATTGTATTAAGGGTTTCATTTCTAGATATATTATATTAAGGGTTTCATTTCTAGATATATTATATTAAGGGTTTCATTTCTAGATATATTATATTAAGGGTTTCATTTCTAGATATATTATATTAAGGGTTTCATTTCTAGATATATTATATTAAGGGTTTCATTTCTAGATATATTATATTAAGGGTTTCATTTCTAGATATATTATATTAAGCGTTTCATTTCTAGATATATTATATTAAGGGTTTCATTTCTAGATATATTATATTAAGGGTTTCATTTCTAGATATATTATATTAAGGGTTTCATTTCTAGATATATTATATTAAGGTTTCATTTCTAGATATATTATATTAAGTGTTTCATTTCTAGATATATTATATTAAGGGTTTCATTTCTAGATATATTATATTAAGGGTTTCATTTCTAGATATATTATATTAAGTGTTTCATTTCTAGATATATTATATTAAGGGTTTCATTTCTAGATATATTATATTAAGGGTTTCATTTCTAGATATATTATATTAAGGGTTTCATTTCTAGATATATTGTATTAAGGGTTTCATTTCTAGATATATTATATTAAGGGTTTCATTTCTAGATATATTATATTAAGGGTTTCATTTCTAGATATATTATATTAAGGGTTTCATTTCTAGATATATTATATTAAGGGTTTCATTTCTAGATATATTATATTAAGGGTTTCATTTCTAGATATATTATATTAAGGGTTTCATTTCTAGATATATTATATTAAGGGTTTCATTTCTAGATATATTATATTAAGGGTTTCATTTCTAGATATATTATATTAAGGGTTTCATTTCTAGATATATTATATTAAGGGTTTCATTTCTAGATATATTATATTAAGGGTTTCATTTCTAGATATATTATAATAAGGGTTTCATTTCTAGATATATTATATTAAGGGTTATTGTTAATTGTTTGTAATTCTACCTTTAATAATATTTTAGTTATATTTATTGTCAGTCTTATTGCTGAATGAAGCCAGACAAACTAGAGAAAAGTCAATGATAAACTTTAACTTATTTATTCTAACAATGACTAAGGATATTTATCCACAAAACAACTGTTTAAAATCATATGTTGTCATGACTATATTGATGATTTGGTATTTAAAGGCCACTTGGATCTATAGGGCACCAAAATTGATAATAATAAGTAATATCAAAATTACAAAATTATAAAAATTTTGTTCTAATCCTTAATCCAAATAAAATATCAACCTGAGGCTTAAAGGAGGTTAAAATACTAAACAATCTTGATATTAACATAATTTTAAGATGAAAAGATCTTGGAAGTAATAAACTTTACAAAATAATGTGAAAAAAACAATTAAGATGGGAGTAAATAAATTTATGTCTTAAATTCTAGATATAATCTACAAAAAATATATCTAAAAAAAGCAACCATAAGTCAGTCCTGCAGAGATATATGTTGAAAAGTAAGACTGAAAAAAATATTGATAATATCATTTTAAAGTAAAAGAATTAAACAAAGCAATCACATTCCATTCATATTTTTTGAAGTGAAAGGGCATTTCCTAAGGAGAAAAATAAATTCCAGACAATACCTCTCGGCGATTTCTAGCAATTCCTGATACAAAGTCAGCAAATGGTCCAAACATCTAAAATTATATTCTTCAAAAATGAATTTAAAATCTACATTTAAATGACAACAGCAGGGAATAATGGCTGAAGTTGTATCTGTGCCAAGAAGCCAAAAAAGTCCTGTAGGGTTATTGTAGACAAGTTATATCAAGATTATTCCACACCAGAGGATTAGTAATATATCTCCCTGAAGGAAGTTGGGCAAGGGAAGTAGGATTTTTGTCTACTTTGTAGGGCATTACTGGTCGATAATTGATACTTGCCGATAATTGGTCCTTGACCAATACAGAGTCTTGTCTTGTCTGGATCAAATATTTCATTTCACAAATTGAAAAAGGCCAAATACTATTACATATACAGTGACACCTGTCTAAACTGAACTTCATTGGAACCAACTTATGTGTTTAGAATAGATAGGTGTTCTGTACATACAGGTCATGTTAACAAACATTCCTACATTGGGACAGTATCTAAAGTTCTGTTTATACAACAATGAAGATACCTGTTTATTCTGGGTTTGATTTAGACTGGTTTCACTGTATATATGATAGACTCAGATCGACGTCCACTCCTCAAATCGGTGTCCACTGACGTCATTATCTCAAATCATGGTCCAATTTTAGGATATTCTCAAATCAGCGTCCTTTCCAAATTCTCATATCTATAGGTCCGTTTACACGATCAAAGTTTGCCATCAAAAATAATTGTAACAACAGTTTTGTTTTTTTAATTTGTTTTTCTTAATCTGTTTTTTTTTGTGTGTGTTTTTTAAGCATTTTCCCATTCTTTAATATTAAGGTTAGGGTTAGGGTTAATGTTAGGTTTAGGGCTAGGGTTAAGGTTAAGGTTAGGGTTAGGGTTAATGTTAGGGTTAGGGTTAAGGTTAACGTTAAGGTTAGGGTTAGCTAAAGTAGAAGTACTCCTAAACAAAATAGGATTTTATATAGGAATAATCCTTATAATTCTGTAACTAAGTTTTTTTTTCTTCATTTGTTTTGAAAATTTACCTTTGGGGATCCCCACTACGCACACATACATTCCATCGATGTGTGTCGGCCATGAATAACAAAATGAACTAACCTTATTTCCTACTTTAAACTAGACGGTGATGTAATTAAGTTACCGATATTTTCCAATTTGATGGCATTTTGCATTTAGCTACTCAAACAAGTAAAATGCCCACAAAATCGTAAAATAAATCAGTAACCAGCTTGTGTCAATCAGCGTCCCTTGTAAACAACGTCACAGTATGACGATATATTACAAACGTCAAAGTCGATAGATGGTTGTCTTTAAGTATTTTTTTCGGAATTTTTTTTTTATGTCAACAATACAAGCTTTTTTTTTCATTGGCATTTATTTTTTTATTTCATATCTAACAATAATTGTCGATTATTAACAGTAAACATTGTTTCTTTTATCTTTTTTTATTATCGGGAATCCAAGCCGCCATTTTGTTTACATTACGAAAAAAGTAGTCCGCTGAACATTGTCTATCGAAAAATAAACTGACAAAACCCCGCCTCCATAAGCGCTTATACCCAATCAGAGTATAGGATTTCTAATTATGTAAATCATATAAGAATTATTCTACAGTAACTATAAAATACCTAGGCATTTTTGTCATCAAGAACCCCTCATCTGGAATCTGGTCTTGTCCCTTCTCCATCATTACTTCAAAAAAAAATTCCTTAGCGGGTGGGACGTCAATGATTGAAGTATACGTCATTGGACGTCGATTTGAGAAAGTGAAAAACGGCCATATATTTGAGGATTGGATGTCGATTAGAGACTGGACGTTGATCTGAGTCTTACATATATATTGGAAGAATGATATTAGAGTCAGCTATCTTTTAGTGAATCTTTTTAAACAGTTGAACCAGGATCTGGTACAATTTGGTAAAACTTATCATAGAAAAACACATGTTTTGCTGTTTGATACCATAATGAAAAGCACAAGCACTCACTGTTTGTGTTTAACAGATAATATGTTAGCTTAATGTCACTTCAACAATGATATCATTTAAAAAGTCATGTTTTTGACAAACAAAATACACATATTAATTGAGGGCAAATATTTCAACACCTGAAGGGAAAGGTTATCATCCTTTTTTTTGTAACACAACATACATATAAACTTATGTACGTATAAGTTAATATAACTATTTACCTGCATCATACGATCACTGGATGCATAGCTGTTGATCATAGCTAGACTTTCCTGTAGATGTGAGTTACTAAGGCCCACTACGTTACCAATTAACTTGTTGACAGATATTATAACCTACAAAATAATTATTCACGATTAATGTAATAAATAGGTTAGGTTTGATTTATGATGTTTAACGCCACTTTCAACAATATTTCAGTTATATCGCGGCGGTCTGCTTTATAGGTGGAGGAAACCGGAGTACCTGCAGAAAACCACCAACAGGTGTGAAATCATATTGAGATGTTTTTAATTCATAATTGTTTTGATATAACCTACAAACAAATTCTAACATTCACGTCATGTCTAAACAACTCATCAATGTAACAATGATCAATAATTTAATCTTACTTTCTGCCACATACATCTTGTATATTGCAAGTCAAGTATCTGAAAATGTTTGGGGAAATTGTCTTAAAAGTACTGTACAGTGTATATTTTTAATTAGTTTGTTTTGTTATACAAGCCAGATATTTTTACAACATCTCATAGGTATGTGAATCAACACAGACAAAACACAGGATAAATATACCATGTTACGGAATGAATTACCTGTAGATGTACCCTGGTAACACTTTTCTTCTTTGTATACTCAAAGTTGTGTCTCATTAGTAGATAGAGTAAAGCACAAGCCTCCTTCCTTGTTGAGTAAAGTTTAGAGTTACAACTACGGAGAATCTCATAACATAGATCCCCACACAGCTTGGCATTTCCTCTGTATAATACTGATTCAAACTGTAAACATACAATCATATACATTCTATATGATGAAATAATCACATGATATGTTCATTTCATTTCATTTGAAAAGCCTCGTGTGATTGGTTAAAGGGTTGACATGTGACTTCAGAAATTTAAACTTCATCAGTCAATAAAGTTCATAACTATTTAACCACGCCTACTTTAGAATGTCATGAACACTAATAAGTACATACAATAACAACATTGTTGAAAATGTGGAATATTAAAACAAATAATGATAATTTTAATTGTATTAATAATAACTTAAAAATGTACAATTACAAGTAATGAATGTAATATTTGTACAATTACAAGTAATGAATGTAATATTTGTACAATTACAAGTAATGAATGTAATATTTGTACAATTACAAGTAAGGAATGTAATATTTGTACAATTACAAGTAATGAATGTAATATTTGTACAATTACAAGTAATGAATGTAATATTTGTACAATTACAAGTAATGAATGTAATATTTGTAGTTTTATTGGGTTGTAAAAGCGTGGACAGAAATACATTTTTTATATGCAGTGCTATCACGCTTTATACAAAATGTACTTTGGTCAATGCTTATTACACGCTTAAAGATTACATTTAATTCCTACATAAAACTTTGTTATGTCAATAGATTACATTAATACAGAATTAACACAGTCTAGTAATGATCTCAGTACCATAGATTACTCTAATACAGAATTAACAGTCTAGCAATGATCTCAGTACAACTCTAATGTAAAGAAAATGGCAAAACAAATATTCTACATGTAAGATTTGACTGAGTGATAGAACATTTAGAAATAATAGTTTTAGATCTCTGAAAAGTTGGCAACAAATTCAATATATCTCTCCTACACCTTTGATTGCATTGCAATACCCAGAAAATTATTTAAAGAACGCTTGAAATGATGTATATCAGTTATGTTTCTGACTGAATGTGTTTTTGCTTCCCTAATCTACAATTCTAGCACTAACTATTTTAATTAGATTTGTCTACAGGTCATTGTGTAGTACATGTATACAGTCTTTGTCTTAATTTTGTTCACCCACAGTAGAGTTCGTTTATAACGAAGTCCAGGGGCTCTCGATCTTAGTTCGTCATAGGCATCGTTCGTTATAAGAGAACCAATGTAGAATTACCTCCCCTTTTGAAAATCGTACAGTAGAACTTCGCTGGCTCGAACTCGAAGGGACTGTCAAAATCTGTTCTAGCTATCGGTAGTTCGAGGCACCGAGGTCGCATAATATTAGAGAGAAAAAAATTTTGTTCTGACCCGGGCAGTTTCATTACGCTATGATAACTGATGCACAGTAAAGTGGGCCTTTAAAAATCGTAAAAAAATATTTAATCCTTTAGACAGTTCTCAAAGACTACAGCTTCTGAATACCTCTTTGGTATCTTCAAATGTTCCTTAGAAACATTTATTCAACTTTGTTCATGATCTATTTTATAAACAGGAAATATGAGGTCGGGTATTAACACTTGGATCGATATCGGTATAATGCTGATAATTCGGATATATATTTTTAATGGCCAATTTTAAGATTGTAGCCATTTTCCTTTTGTTTTATTTGAATTTGAAGAATAATTGTTTCTTTTTGGTATTATATACACACATAAAAACTCAGGTTAATCGAAATTTCAGAACGAGTACATTTCTTTTGTTTTTGGTATTTAGATGAACCTTGAGACCATGCAGTTTGTTGTTTAATTAAAGAGTCTATCATCAAAAAAAAAATAAACAATAGCGAATGAATTAATCTCACACATGACTTTGTTTTTAATTTCTTTAGCTTGTGCATCCATTCATTAAAATTTAGATTACATTTTATTAATTTTTAATGCAATAAATTAGCATGTGTGTTATTAATTGACAACTTGTTAATCACATCATGAATACCCATTTTATTGTTTGAATATGTTAAAGAAAAGTCTTGATTGACATCATTAACAACATCAAAGGTGGGATTATTGATTTTTCAATTAATTATCAATAACGAAAGTGTCAAGTGCACTTGACCATTCTAATATGTGATCGTCTGTGCGTAACGGAAGACAGGTAAACGATTTATTTGTTCAGCAATTTTCTTTGTTATATCATGTCAATTTTGAGTAATAAAAACGTTGTTTGGGTTTAAAATTCTCTTCGTTATAACCTTGATTTTGTTATAAAAAATGTGTAATAGGCCTTCACAAATACATTGTTTAAACAGCGATGGGACCAGGGATTTATCTTTACTTCGTTATAAGCCTGATTTCGCTACAAGCCTGTTCGTTATAAACGAACTCTATTGTACTTGCCCGAAAGCCAAATTTAGAAAAAAAAATTATTTATTCAAACAAATTCTTTCCTAATTTTCTATTATGTCTCTATTATACATCCTTACCAAATATGAATTCATTTTTTTGATAAATTGCTACAACACTACTATTCTATATATGTGTATTTTGTTAGATCTCTGTCTGACTTTTGCAGTGTTCATTACCTATATATTTACTTTGTAATTAACTTGTCATAAGTTCCCTGTGATGTCTTAGACCTTTTCTAGAAATGTTCTTAAAGCTCTAAATATAAAGGTTTTTTGTAGCTGTGGTGTAATGTCCCTAACCAATGTCACTCATTAATCTAATAAAGTAAAGATGTAAATACGTGTTTCTGTAACTGTGTTGTAGTGTCCCTAACCCACGGTACTTACTTTTCTAATAAATGTTCTTAAAGCTCTAAATATAAAGTTTTTTTTTGTAGCTGTGGTGTAGTGTCCCTAACCAGCAGTACATATTTATCTATAATAAAAATGACCTAAAGCTGCAAATTTTTGTTTTTGTAGACATGGTGTAGTGTTCCTAACTAATGACACTTACTTTTCTAATAAATTGTCTTAAAGCTGAGAATATATGTTTTTGTAATGTTTCTGACTGACTGTGTTGTAAGAAGTATAAATGAAGATCAAACACTCTTTGCATTAAACTGTTGTCACCATCTTTATATTCTAAATTTTTCTAAAAAAGAAATGAAGTTCAATTGTCATTAGTTCTCTCTTGTATTTTTCCAAACAAATCTAACATATTCCTTTAGTTGTGACTAAATCAGAAAATCAATAAATGATGATGGCATTTTATATAATTTTGTACATCTAGATGCAGTTTATAGAACAATTTCTGCAGGAATTAACAAAAGACTAATAATATTGTGTACATAAGCAGTTAGTTTACTTAAGTCTTCAGTCTTGTACATTATAGTTTAATTAACCTCCCTGTCATGTAAAATGTAATATGAACATATCATTGTCATTTAACTTTCTGATCTTCATAGTGGGAGCTATACCATTCTAAATTATGAATAAGAGTTTGCATTGTGAATATTTTAAACACTATTACAAATCCCCCCCTCTAAAATTAGTTACATATTTACACTCCTTTTAGGGTATGAGTTAGGTTCATTGTTGAAGACTGTACAGTGACTGAAATGTAGAAAAATAATAAAAGCATTCTACATTTACTTTAATTTATGTCAGTGTAATGTTAGATAGTCTCTAATGTTCATTTACACCCATATCCTTTCTTATGAATAACATATATTATGACATGAAATCCATAGACATGTAGTGAGTCGTGGGGGATGGGGGCCGAGGAGTTCCGAAAGGCACCCATGATGCAACACAAACTGACCACGCTGACCAGAACTTACCTGAATCCAAAGCCACACAGACGTAGATATATTATCGAGAATAAGAAAGACGAAAGAGTTACAAGCAAAAGCTAGTAATAGTAAGTAGTACCAATTACTATATTGGCGCTGCGACTAAAAGTCGAATTCTATTCGCGAGGAAGGTTATTAAATTAACCAAAAGTGATTTTTAAATAAAATCACAACTCCGCCATTTATTTTTGAATTTTTTTTTAGGGTCGAATTTTTTTTCTTTGGTTTCAGCTTTGCCTGGCTAATAGGTCCTGGTGTTTTCAGGGGAAATTGTCCGTTAGGAAATTTCAAGGGAAAATATGCAGGTAGGTTTGGCAGACAAAGTTGGAAATCGTTAAATTTTTTGCCCGTTCAAAGAAGTACCCCTTTCCCACCCACGTGTAGACCCCACCACGTGTAATTTTTTAATTTTTTTTGTTTTGTTCTAATGTTGTAGAGCTGATAGGACCTGGTATTTTCAGGGGAAATTGTCCGTTAGGAAATTTCAAGGGAAGATACGCAGATAGGATTGGCAGACAATTTTGAATTTTTTTTAGGGGGCAATTTATTTTCATTGGATTCAGTTTTGCCTGGCTGATAGGACCTGGTATTTTCAGGGGAAATTGTCCGTTAGGAAATTTCAAGGGAAGATACGCAGGTAGGATTGGCAGACAAGATTGGAAATCTTTAATTTTTTTTTTTCGCGTGATAAAAAAGTACCCCTTTCCCACTCACGTGTAAACCCCAGCACGTGTTTCAGCAATGTGAACCCCAAACCGGAAGCAACTTGTTTCTAGAAGCCATCTTTAAAAAAAAGAGCTGGTTAAAAATAAGTTGTAAGTCCGGTGCCCCAAATAAATTTTTTGTTTTTGTTTGACATTATCGATTTTAAACAAAAGTAGACAAAAGCGGCCCAGTGTACAAATCTGGTCCGTTATAAATTGTACATACACCACAGAATAAAGAGCCACGTGTTTTTGTTGTTTATTTTTATTAACAATGCCGCATGTTTTCATTAACAATTGTTCCATCGAGGAGCTGATGTCAGTACCAGGGATAGGGGCAAAAGTGGCCGATAAAATTTTGGAATTAAGGGAGGCTAAGGGCGATCTGGAATTGGATGACCTAAATCAGGTTCCATATCTTAGGATAACACAACCGTTACTGGATAGTTTGGATTTTACCTCTTTTGAAAATAAAGAGGGAATGGGATCCCCATATGATCGACATAGAGAAAGGGTTAGGAGTGTAGACAAGTTAATAGGGAAGTGGGATGGGGCAGGACAGGGCCAACTTAAAGGAAGGGGGAAGGAAATGGGTTCATTTGATAAAGTCCCGTTAACAGGGGAAAGATCATATTATAATAAACAGGAAAGGGATTGGTGGCAACAGGCCAATTTATCTGAGAGATTGGATGATGATTATAGTGAGATGGAAAGTACTTTCATGGAAAGACAAACCCCAGGGGGAGTTAAATATACATCAGCTCCGGGACAAAATCCGCCGCCATCAATTTGTCGATCGCGACGGGACGATTTGGATTGGGATTCGAGCAGCGATGAGAGGGATCGGGCGTATATGCAGAACGTGCATATAAGAGACTCGGATATTCGTGCGGGTTTTGCGTTCCCTAGAGAACCAGGCCTTTGTCATAGTGGGGTTTTAGCCAGTGGGGGTGCTGAAGTAAGAGTGCCAAACATACGAACTGTAGCCCCGGCTAATAGAGAAAGTGTTTGGAAAGACAGGGGGGGTCGCTATTCCCCTCCGAGGAACACCGGAGGGGGGTGGAGTAGGGAAAATACTAATCCCTTGTTGAGGGAAAGTAGAGGTAGAACAAGACATACCCTAGGAAGGGAAAATGAAGTCCCTAGAATAGTTCAACGTAGAGATGAGTATGATAGGGAAAGGGAAAGGGAAAGGGGACATTACCGCCCAAGTGGGGAAGACATTGAAGGCCCAGGAGGAAGAAACCCATCTATTCCTAGGGTACCGAGTAGTGGGAACAGGCCTGGGTGTCCCCCCAGAAGAGACCCCGAAAATCCTAGCAGGTATGCAAGAAGGGAGGAGCATGAAGGGGAGAGAGGTCAAAGGGGAAGAGGGAAGAGTGTTAGTTTGCCGATGTCCCTGAGGTTTGATGGGAAATCAAATTGGAAAGCATACTACGCTAAATTTTCCCGATAAGCGGAAGTTAGTGAGTGGACGGAAGGGGAATGCAGGGACCAGTTATGCTGGTGCCTGGATGGGAAAGCAAGTGAATATTATGCCCTCCTGGTTGAGCGGAACCAGGAAATGGTATATATGGACCTAATAGGGAAATTAGAGAAACGGTTTGGTTTCCGTGAACTCCCCGAAACAGCCCAGGTCCAATTTAATAATGCCTGTCAGACTCCGGATGAACTCCTGGAGGACTGGGCGGATCGGGTCTTGTCCCTAGCCACTAGGGCATTTAGAGATTTGCCCGAAACTCACATGTATAAACAAGCAGTGGTGAGGCTATGCCAAGGGGCAGCAGATAAAGAGGCCGGGAGTTATGCCTCTAATATCCGACCTAAAAACATAGAGGAGGCTATTGACAGAATGAGGTGGTTCCAGCATAACTCTCAAGCTATATATGGGACCACCCTTGGGCGAAATCCTCGAAGGGAGGTTAAACAAGTATCTCCGGGGCCTCGCTACGAGGGAGAAGCCAGGGTGTGCGCAATAGGGACTGATCGAGTTGCAGATAAGGGTTTGGAGAGAAAAATGGGGGAAGTACTGTCAGCACAGGGGAAGGAAATGAGTGAGATAAAGTCCAACATAGCGGCACTTTCCACTCAAATGGCAGCCATTATGGAGGAGGTGAAGAGAAATCGAATAGATAGGTATAGGGCACAATCAAGAAGTCCATCCCCAAGAAAGGGGGACAAACAGGGATGCTTCCACTGTGGGGTCATGGGACACTTCAAGAGGGAGTGCCCAAAGTTGGAGTCTCCGTCAGGGGAGAAACGAGTGTCATTTCAGGAGAATAAGGAGGATTTAAACTCCAAAGGGGCAACTCGCGAGGCTTGAGTCAACCCCTTATTGCCAATATACATGGTCTCAAAGAAGTAAAAGAGGGGGGAGAAGTAGAGATGGAGGAAATATGGAATCAGCAGGATAGTCTCCTACGGGTAAATAGGGAAGTTGGGGACCCTCCGGAGGGACGGGTAAAATTTGAAGGTGCGAGTCAGGGGTACGAGTTCTCAAGTGAGGAGTCAGAAGGAGAGCAAACTAATAGGGAAGTAGAGGACGACCCTCCGGATTCTAGTAGTCCAGAGGGACAGTTAAAATTTGCAGGTGCGAGTCAGGGGTACGAGTTCTCAAGTGAGGAGTCAGAAGGAGAAGAAAACAATAGGGAAGTCAGGGACGACCCTCTGGAGTCTAGTAGTTCGGAGGGACGGGTCAAATCTGAAGGTGCGAGTCTGGTTAATGAGTCCTCAAGTGAGGAGTCAATAGGGGAGGAAAACAATAGGGATAAGAGGGACACGGACGAGTCCATAGAGGAGGAGGAAAAGGGGGGAGAGATAATATAGGGACTTGTGTTACGGACGAGGAAGAGGACGGAGCAGTAACGGTGCTCAAGCTGTCCAATGGGGTAATGTTTAGGGTCCCAGTGGAGGTACAAGGCATGCAGTTACAAGCGGTAGTAGATACAGCAGCACAGGTAACACTGGTGTCCGAGGAATTCTACAAATCATTGGACCCTGCCCCACCCATCCGTAAGGAAGTGGTTATGAACACCGCAGGGAAGGGAATGCAGATGAATGGGTATATTGCTGGCCCTTTTCAAGTAGTCCTAGGGACACATCTATTCACAGTAGAAATTTACGTGGCCCCCATAGTGGAGGATATGCTACTGGGTTTAGACTTTTTAGAGGCTAATGGGGTGTCCCTACATCTCAAAGAAAAGGAACTACAGATCGCAGGGGATGTTATACCCATGAGTTTGGGAACAGGAAGCCCTTTAGTCAATGAGAAAGAGGCGGGGGTGTTCCTAGCCAAGGGGTGTAAGGTACCCCCTAATTCAGTCATGTGGGGGCACAGCTGAGTGAGTCTATGGCAGGGGAGTATATAGTAAAGGCAGCCACCAAGGGTGAGCTATTAATACCTCGAACATTGCACAATGGGAGTGATAACCCAGTGCTTTGTCTGATTAACATATCCGATCACTATGTAGAAGTAGAGAAGGGGGAAGTGTTGGCCTATGCAGAAGAGGTGTGTTCGAACGTAGAGACTATCGGAGTACAAAAGGTAGAAGTTGCGGAAAAGGGGGGTCCAGAGAATGGAAAAAGGGAAATTCCCGAGCATTTGACTAATCTCTTTGATAAATCCAAAGGGGAGCTGAATGAGCAGGAGCAGACACAGCTTAGTGAGTTATTATGCGAGTTTGAAGATGTGTTTGCTAAAAGTGAGTTCGACTTGGGGAAATTTAATACAATCCAGCATGGGATTGATACGGGGGCCAATCGCCCAGTTAAGCAAAGAATCAGGCGTACCCCATTAGGGTTTGCAGGAGAAGAAGAGGCCCAATTAAAGAAAATGTTGAGTGCGGGGGTGATCCGGCCATCAGTGTCTGAGTGGGCATCGGCTCCGGTTCTTATCCGGAAACGATGTGGGTCAGTACGGTGGTGTGTGGATTACCGAGCCTTAAATGCTCTCACCATTAAGGATGTGTTCCCATTGCCCCTAGTGGACGAGTGTCTTGACACTTTAGCCGGAAATGTATGGTATTCCAAACTGGATGCCAATTCAGCATATTGGCAGGTGAAAATCAAACCTGAAGACTGCTCCAAAACGGCATTTATTACTAAATACGGGTTGTTTGAGTTCGCTAGAATGGCTTTTGGGTTATGTAACTCACCAGCCACTTATACGAGAGTCATCAACCTGGTGCTGAGGGGTTTGAATTGGAAAGTGGTTCTGGCTTTCCTGGACGATATCCTGGTCCTGGGGAAGGATTTCGAGGGGCAATTGGCAAACCTAAGGGCTGTATTGGTTAGGTTTAGGGAGTATGGGCTAAAATTGAAGCCCAAAAAATGTGAACTGTTTCAAAAGGAAGTGGAGTTCCTGGGTAGAGTAGTGGGACCTAGAGGAATATACATTGGGCCAGGATATATCAAAGATATAAAAAACTGGCCAAGGCCTAAGAATAAAAAGGAGATGGAGAGGTTTTTGGGGTTCACCAATTACCATAGGGCTTTTATTGAAGAATATACTCAAATGGCGTTTCCCCTTCAGGCCCTAACAGGGAAACGTACATATCAATGGGGAGATGAACAGGAAAGGGCGTTTGAGGAGTTGAGGGATGCAATGGTGAGAGCACCAGTTCTAGCCCTGCCTAATGCGACTGATCCCTTTATACTGGATACGGATGCATCCGATAAATCGGTGGGGGCTGAATTGATTCAAATACAAGAGGGGGAAGAGAGGGCAGTAGCGTACGGGAGTCTTACCTTGACTCCGGAGCAACAAAAATACTGCACCACTCGAAAGGAATTATTAGCAATTATTAGGTTCTCTCGACAGTTTAGGCATTACTTGTTGGGTAGGCATTTCACGGTCAGGACAGACCATAATAGTCTGACCTGGCTGATGAATTTTAAGGAGCCACAGGGGCAACTGGCTAGATGGTTAGAAGAACTGAGTCAGTTCAATATGGAAATCCAGCATAGGCCTGGGAAGAAACATACGAATGCAGATGCCTTGTCAAGGATCCCTGGGGGGGAACCATGTTCAGACTTCAATCTAAGAGTGAAATTACAGGATTTGCCATGTGGGGGGTGTCCCTACTGTACTAGGGCCCATTTAAACTGGTCCGGTTTTGACCAGGATGTAGATGACGTGGTTCCCTTGGCAAATAAACCTTGGGGGCAACCCGTGAGAAAGGGTCAAGATCAGGAGGAAGAAGAAATGGGACCTAGGGTGGCTGAGATCTGGGTCTCTACGGGGGAAGCGGGAAATAGACTTAGATGGGAAAGTATCAAGGGAGTCCAAATAGTTAGAGAGGCAGAGGGCATTAGTTTTCAAGGCCCAGGTGAGGACGAAATGAAGGAACAACAACGGGTGGACCCCGAGTTAGCCTGGGTGGTCAGGTGGAGGGAGACAGGGGAGGAGCCGACTGAAGGAGAATTGTTTATAGGGGACTCTAGAAGCAAATATTATTGGATAAACAGGGAAGTTTTTGTCTTGGAAAAAGGGGTCCTGTGGAGAGAAGGGGATGAGGGGAAGTCAGCAAGGAGGGTGGTCCCAAAGATGTATAGGGAACAAATTGTGAAGCTTTGTCACGATCCCCCCTTAGCTGGACATCAGGGCATAGAGAGGACAATCGAGAAAGTGAAGTCTAGGTATTATTGGAGGGGGATAAGTAAAGATGTGTCGGCTTACGTGAAAGGGTGTATGGAGTGTAACCAAAATAAGAAGGCAACGGTCTCAGCTAGACACCCAATGTTATTCTATCATTCAGGATCGCCAATGGAACGGGTCCATTTAGACTTCATTGGGCCCCTGCCTCGCACTGAGAGAGGAAATGAACACATCTTGATGATGGTTGACCAATTTACCAAGTGGGTAGAGTGCATCCCCTTGCCTTCCCAGAGTGCAGAGGAAACGGCAAGAGCCGCAGTGAATCAGTTCTTTTCTAGATTTGGGTGCCCATTCCAAGTATTCACTGATCAGGGGAGGAATTTTGAGTCCTCTTTGTTCAGGGTAATGTGTGAATTACTTCACATACATAAATCGAGAACTACCCCTTATCGTCCCTCGGCTAACGGACAAGTAGAGCGATGCAATCGTACACTGATGGCGGCGGTGCGGTGTTTCATTGGAAAAAATCAGCGGAGCTGGGATCAATACTTACCGCAGTTGGCAGGGGCATTAAGGTCCTCTGTAAATAGAAGCACAGGGTACACACCCAATATGATGATGTTGGGTAGGGAGATTGGGTTGCCTGCCGAACTAATGTTCGGGAGTCCGGGGAACACCGGACAGCCCGAAGGGGACCAATATGTAGGGGAGTTGCAAACAGCTATTGAAGGGGCCCACAGGGTAGCTAGGGAAACTCTCAAACAATCTAAAAAACGGATGAAGAGAAATTATGATGTCAAGGTGAGGGCCAATGACAGTGTTTAGGGAGAAGAGTGGAAGGCCAGGTATGCCCATAGGACCATAGAATTCTGACCTGCCTGGCGCAGGGTGGCTATAGGCTCCCCTGTGTCAGGTGGATTATTTAATTTCTTTCAGATGTCGCAACAGGAAGAAGATGTGCTGTCATTAGAAGATAGCGGGAGCGAGTACTTTGATACGGCGGAGGCAGGCTCATCAGCTGATGAGATGGATGACTGCCTGTCCGCCGTGTCAGAGGGGGTGGCAGTGGCAGAGGTCACGGGCCCACCCAGTAGTGAGGTACCGGCAGGGGCGGAGGCCCCGGGTAGTGAAGGGATGGTCGATTCTCCGGGCCGTACGGTCCGGAGAAAGAAGAATAAGGGAAGGAGTCGTTATGGGCCTGGCCGGCTAGAGCGCCGTAAGCGGCAGGCCTTAAGTTGTCAATCCCAGGGGGGGTCTGTGCAGGGGGAAAACGGAGTCATCCGGGAGTTCCTCCGGTGAGGGGTGTCCTATGGAGGGGTGTGGGTCACTGACCTCAGGGGACACTGTGTACAGGCACATATTCCTGCGGTTTTCCGAGATTTGGGGTGCACGGAGGAGGATATTGGGAGGGTCAGGGCGTCTGCATTGCAGACGATCCTGAGAGTCCTTGGGGGATCAGGGGGGGACCTATTTGGGTATGTGGCCGGGCTACTGAGCACCATCGGGTGCCTGGAGGGCCATAATGTGAAACCGGTGGAGGTAGCGGCTATGAGGGAAGTGTGTAGGGTAAGGGGATGGGAGGTTCCTTCGGAATTCTCCCTGAACCCCCCTAACTCTCCGGCTGTTTTGATACACTGGAGAGCCCTCATAGAGCTATTGGGGCTCATGCCTGCCCCTAGAAGAGAAGCATTGTGTAGCCTCCGGTTCCCGGTGGTCAGTAGTCGGGGGTCTGGAAGTTCAGGCGACTATTATTTTGATCGCCTATCCAAGCTGTTGGACTCCCCGGCTGTGACCGCCTTGGGGGAGGTGGGGATTGATTGTAGTGAGGGAGCGAAGCCCTTCGGAATGCAATCAAGTACTTTGAAGTGGGTGTTGGCGCTGGCTCGGCCGTATATGCCTCTGGTGTTTCACATCCGGGCCTCGGGGGATAGCCCCCAGGCAATGGATGCGTTATACCGGGAGGTATTGGGCCTGATGCTGGACAAAGTCCCCAATACCCTGCAAAGTATCCATCTCCATTGTCTCAATGGGGACGAGGCCACAGTCAAACTCTGGTTGGACGCCTACCCTGGAACCTACTTTGGGTTCTTGAGTATGGTGAAGGGGTTTGGCGACCGACAGAGAGGGGGGCTCAAAGCCGTACCAGGGAACAGGCTCCTCTTGGAGTCTGACTCTCCTCATCTCCCCAATGTGGCCGGCTCCATCAACCACCCGGCTCGTTTGTTCAGGGTGGCGGAGGAGGTCGCGCGGGTGAGTCTCCTTTGGATATCCTCCGGGCAGGTATTGCCAATGGGCAGGCTTTGTACCGGAGGAAGTAGTGAGATTGGCCCAAAAGGGGAGAGTTTAAGATGACAGAGAGGAGTCAGTGTTCGATGGTGACAGGTGGTGTATGGGGGAACATGGATATATATTTTGGGGGACTCCTTGGAGTTGACAGTTGTATTCAAGTGTTCGATGGTAACAGGTGGTGTATGGGGGAACATGGATATATGTTTGTGGGGACTCCTTGGGGTTGACGGTTGTATTCAAGTGTTCGGTGGTGTATGGAGGAGCATGGAGGTATATTTTTGGGGACTCCTTGGGGTTGATGGTTGTATTCAAATGTTTGGAGGTGTGAGGACATGACTGTCGCTTTGTGTTTTTCCATTGTTTGCCTATTATACTTAAGTTCCAGTGGGTGAGATTTGTTCTGCTAAATATTTCACCTTTGGTTGGTCCATTTGGTGAGATTTGTTCTGCTGGGTGTTTCACATTTGGTTGGTCCATTTGGTGAGAGATGTTCTGTTTGGTATTTCACCTCTGGTGGGTTCATGGGTGAGAATTGTTCTGCATCTTAAACCGGTGCGATATTGTCCAACTTTTCTGCATCCTAGGCCTAGGCGATATTGTCCGGCTTTTCTGCGGCATGTCCTTTGTTTGTCCTGACTCTCCTTCCACCGTGCAACGGCTTGTCTTTTGGACAGGGGTCCTCGGCATCTCTGGGTTGGTCCAACCATGGCAGTGGTGTATTTGTTCTTCAACAATTCTTGGGCATCCTTTTGAGGGGGAGTGGCCGCCATTGTCTTTAGGGACAAAAGTCTACGCTCCCCGTCTGCATTTGGCCATGGAGACTGGGAGGTAGATATATGGATGATGATGTCTGACTTTTCTGCTCAGGGGTCTGCTATTGGTCTTTGTTGTTTGTCTGTTTGTTATTGCTTGATTTTTTCCTTTTTGTCCGTCCCCCTTATTCCTCCATTCGACAGTGTGTCATTTTGATGGGGGTGTCCGCTCTTCGTTCCTGGCATGGTCTTGGGGAAAGTTTTTCCTGGGGAAGAGGGTCTCTTGAGGGGATCTACTGGTCATAAAGGGTATTTTGGTTCTATAAACTGATTTACTCATCACAAAAAAAAATAGTATATTTTATTATACTCGGGGGGGGAAGGATATTATGGATAATGACGATAAGGGTTTTTTTGGTCAGAGTGGATAGTTGGTGCATTGTGGGTGTAGGGGGCGACACAGAGTCTGGTGACTCCTGGAAACGCTGTCCCATGGATATCGGAAGCTTAGGGCTTGTGAAGGCTTTATCCGCCTCTTGTGAGCCCTAGGGTAATTTTTGGATTCGTTATTACATCCAGGATGGCCCCTTGTTTCTGGGGGTTTCTCAGTGGCTGCAGCCAGGGGTCCTTGAAGATAAAACGGGGAAGAGTGTAGTGAGTCGTGGGGGATTGGGGCCAAGGAGTTCCGAAAGGCACCCATGATGCAACACAAACTGACCACGCTGACCAGAACTTACCTGAATCCAAAGCCACACAGACGTAGATATATTATCGAGAATAAGAAAGACGAAAGAGTTACAAGCAAAAGCTAGTAATAGTAAGTAGTACCAATTACTATAGACATAAATGTCATTTTTAAGTCCACAAAAAAAATGTCTAATATACATAAGAGAGAACTGAGTGTGAGGGATGCAAGGCAAGTGAAGTTGACATCTACCGGTATACAACAATATGCTAAAAGTACATGTAATGTGAAGTCCAAGTCTTATATTCATATTGTGGTCTGTCTTATAAGATAGATTTTACCTTAAAGAAAGAGCAGTAAAGACTAAGAATATCTAGTACAACCAGTCCAACTTCTGTAGACATGTTGGCCTCTTGTAAGGCTTTCAATACAGCATCAGCTTCTGATGATGATGGAGCTACAAATAAAAATAATTATAATAATCTAACTCTGTACACAAATTAATTAATTATAATAATCTAAATCTGTACACAAATATATCAACTATAATAATATAAATCTGTACACAAATTAATTAATTATAATAATCTAAATCTGTACACAAATATATCAACTATATTAATCTAAATCTGCACACAAATAAATTAATTATAATAATCTAAATCTGTACACAAATAAATCAATTATAATAATCTAAATCAGTACACAAATAATCCCTAATGAAAAACATGCATATGCATGCAAAATTGTATCATATTAGAACACTGTTGCACCTCTTTATGTATCTATTTTTCTAGAGTGTGGATTTTGAAGAATAAAAAAAAAATAAAAAAAAATTCCGAGATGAATGGACTCCAGAAGCGTTAAAAATTCTGCATGCTAGCAATTTCCTCACACCTAATTATAATTCTAAAAAACTTTCTTAAACAGTGAGTTCATAAAAGTGTCATCTTCTCACTGCTACCAATGCATATTAGTAACAGTAACTTTCATTCTTTTTTTATTTCTCATCCAATCAGAAATCAGATTTCATATCATCACGACAGAATCTAACTTTGCAGTAGGAACCTGTGAAACTATCCGCTCTGCTGAAAACATTGCTTCCTTACTGATTTTTACCTCGGACCAAAACAAATAGCTGAAATCTGCTAAAAAAACATAAAAAAATTCATCACTGTTACATAAAAAAAATCACACTTTTTTTTTTAGTTTTTAATCTGTAAGTAATCTGACTGTATAAATATATAACAACTTAATCCAAAGTCATATTCATGGTTCATGTTCCCTTGTCTTCCCCAAACCAGTCTCTTGACCTAAAACCCTATAGCTTACCATGAGAGGGCATTACAACTTCAGAATTCATATCACTATACTGGCTGTATGTCCTGGGAGACATTCCCATACCCATTTGTACACTAGCAGGCATAGACCGTCTACTTGGAGGCATAGTCAATGCTTTTCTACTATCACCTATTATACTGAAAATATAAAATTAGACCGTCTACTTGTAGGCATCATCAACGCTTTTCTACGATCATCTGTTATGTAGAAAATATAAAATTAGACTGTCTACTTGTAGGCATAGTCAATGCTTTTCTACTATCATCTATTATATAGAAAATATAAAATCAATTATCTTAATAGGTACACACTCAAACATTGCCCATGTTAAATTGAAGTAAAAACTGACTTGTTCCACTCAAACAGGTTCAATTCATGTCAAGACATTTTAATTGAATAAATACACCTAAACTTGAAAAATTAAATCAAAGAATATTGAAACATAGAACATACCTGAGATCATGTATCTTCTTTCTACCTTGATATTTGAAATGATGTAAACATGTTCTAAAAATAGAAGAAGAAAAAATAATGCAAAAAATAAATCAAATGAGCAGTAGCTTGTAATCAAATTACCAATCATTTATATATAAAGTCAGTAAGCTAAATATTGTGAGGTCTGACACACTTACACATTTTTTTTTTAATTCAAGAGGGATATCTATAAAAATTTCAATTTTTAAAGGGACTGCTGATAGTTATCCTTATATATTGACTCTGCTATACAGATAACATAAAAATCATCCTTCTCTCCCAAATTAAGGGTTAGAGTTAAGGTGTTTAACACCTGTTTCAACTATATGTCAGTTATATCGTAGCGGTCAGTTTTATTGGCGGAGGAAACCGGAGTACCCGGAGAAAAGCACCGACCTGCCACAAGTGACTGACAAACTTCATCATGTAATGTTGTATCAAGTACACCTCTCCTGGGCAGGATTTGAATTCACAACGTTAGTGGTGATAGGCACTGATTGTACAGGTAGTTGTAAATCCAACTTCCATACGATCACGACCACGATGGCCCCTATATATAAAGTAAAGTAAGCTTAATATTGTAAGGTCTGACACACCTAAACTTTTTAAACAAAATTAAAGAGAGATTTAAAACTTTCTATTTTTTAAGGGATTGCTGTTAATTATCCTTAGATATTGACTCTGTTACACAGATACAGTGGAACCTGTGCGATCCGACACCTGAGTTTTCCGACATCCTGTAACTTCTGACAAGAATTTCAGGTTCCAAAATATTTCTTTAACATTCTTTGTTAATAAACCTTGAGTATTCCGCAATCTGTTACTTCCGACATCCAACACTGTTTTACGGTCCCAGTGTTGTTAAATACACTTAATTAATCCCGTCTTATCCGACACTTTGATCTGCTCATTAATAAATTATCATCCTTTCATATCATTAAATATAAACCATTAACAAATTGACAGGCTTAGCTCACAAATAAATTGTGATTTTGACTAATTGATTGGCAGGTAATTAGAGGCTCATTATAAGTAAAGGTTAAAAGTTAGTTTACAAAGAATACATATGTAATAATTATAATTTTACAGTTATATTTAACTGTTTTCACTTCTTTGTAAAGGACATGGCTACAACCATTATCTGATATATTATGAAATTGTTCTATGCTTGTGTACACACAAAAATTATGATTTGAATTTATTGATTGGCAGGTGAATAGAGACTCTTTGATAACTTACCAAGAATAAAAAATTATATTTTACAAATAACTGTTTTCACTTTCTTTGTAAAGTACATGGCTACAACCAACAATTATCTGATCAGATTATGGAATTGTTCTAAATAAATTAATTGTGTAAAAATTAAATATTAAATGTATTTTCATGTACATTGTATAAAATCCCTTTACATTGTAGTTCCAATTATTTAAACCTTCCTACATAATTTCTTCCCCAAGCTAAATTTGTGAAAATTTCTGTTAACCAAAAAGAAAATCAGAGTTTTCCGACATCCTTTACAATCCGACACATTTCCTTGGTCCCTTGGTGTGTCGGATTAGACAGGTTCCACTGTAACATAAAAAATAATTTGTCTCTGCCAGACAAGGAAACAAGCTTTATTTATTAAAATTGAGCAGATCATATTAAATATCAAAATGCCTGTACTGGAACATGCATTAGACAACAAATATAAAATGAATATTTCCATAGCAACCTTGTCATTTAATCTATACTTACTCTAAAATGCCAAAGAAATCTATAATGTCAAATTCAGACGAGTTGTTGAACCAACCTAGCAGTATATCTGTAAACATAAATACATATGGTATGTTGATTTTGGTAAAATTGTTGACCATCACTGTTTAAATTTTATTTTTATAAGAAATAGTTCTCAAAATATAGGCTAATGATGAATTGGAGATTAGTATATCTCCGCTACCTATCTTAGTTACCATGAAAACTACGAGTCTTGATACCCAACTCAAGTGTTAAGGTTTTTCAGATATCTGTTAAAGGTTGAAGATTCACTGGTTTTGCTATACTTGCCCAGACTTACTTCCTCCATTAACTGGTAGTCATGATGTAGCTGTAAAATTGTTGAATGTAATGATCAACATCAATAGCCCTTAATGATTCATCAGCTAATGGGTGTATATATGATTTGTAAGATGTCTACGGAAACATGGAACTATTAGTGTAGTTTTGGCCTGTCTTAATTTCAATGTCTTGGCAGATCTATATACCAAGAAAAGTTATCTTCAGGTAAATGTTTTATAAAGTTACCTTCAGGTAAATGTTTTATAAAGTTATCTTGAGGTAAATGTTTTATAAAGTTATCTTGAGGTAAATGTTTTTAAAGTTACCTTCAGGTAAATGTTTTATAAAGTTATCTTCAGGTAAATGTTTTATAAAGTTATCTTCAGGTAAATGTTTTATAAAGTTATCTTCAGGTAAATATTTTTTAAAGTTACCTTCAGGTAAATGTTTTATAAAGTTATCTTCAGGTAAATGTTTTATAAAGTTATCTTCAGGTAAATGTTTTATAAAGTTATCTTCAGGTAAATGTTTTATAAAGTTATCTTCAGGTAAATGTTTTATAAAGTTATCTTCAGGTAAATGTTTTTAAAGTTACCTTCAGGTAAATGTTTTAGAAAGTTATCTTCAGGTAAATGTTTTATAAAGTTATCTTCAGGTAAATGTTTTATAAAGTTATCTTCAGGTAAATATTTTTAAAGTTACCTTCAGGTAAATGTTTTATAAAGTTATCTTCAGGTAAATGTTTTTAAAGTTATCTTCAGGTAAATGTTTTTAAAGTTACATTCAGGTAAATGTTTTATAAAGTTATCTTCAGGTAAATGTTTTATAAAGTTACCTTCAGGTATATGTTTTATAATGTTACCTTCAGGTAAATGATTTACAATGTTATCTGCAGGTAAATGTTCTATAAAGTTACCTTCAGGTAAATGTTTTATAATGTTACCTTCAGGTAAATGTTTTATAAAGTTACATTCAGGTAAATGTTCTATAAAGCTACCTTCAGGTAAATGTTTTTAAAGTTATCTTCAGGTAAATGTTTTATAAAGTTACCTTCAGGTAAATGTTTTATAAAGTTACCTTCAGGTAAATGTTTTATAATGTTACCTTCAGGTAAATGATTTACAATGTTATCTGCAGGTAAATGTTCTATAAAGTTACCTTCAGGTAAATGTTTTATAATGCTACCTTCAGGTAAATGTTTTATAAAGTTACATTCAGGTAAATGTTCTATAAAGTTACCTTCAGGTAAATGTTTTTAAAGTTACCTTCAGGTAAATGTTTTATAACTGATATAAAACATAACAATAAATCTTTGAGTTCCATGATGTCTAGTTTCTGGTATTTATACAGTATAGTCTGTGACTGTGTTCCTGTCACTGATACATTAGAACTGGAAGGAGATCTGAAAATATAACAATAAAATGAAAAAACCCAAAACACCACAGTTGGAACAGTTTAAAATCCAACTGAAATATTGCAGAAAGATGCAAAATCAATACCTCTAACACACGAATACATGACCGCTCACTTTTCTGGCTTGGAACAGACACTTCAATAAAAAGTGGCCATGCAAGTGCTTTCCACATGCGAGTAAAATGCCAATCCTCACATAAAACCGAGGAAACGCTATAATCTTGAACATTATACATGATACATTTAATCTGCGTGATAATTGGATATATGAAATCTGTCGTAATATAAATGTATTAATGCTGTAATTACCTTGTAAGGGGGAAATAATATAAACAGGTATGAACACATAATTTATATTCAAGATAATATTTATTACTCTATTGTAAAACCCATTCAAATAATATACACATATATAAAGAAATGTAACTGTTAATAATTCAATCATGAGTTATAATAATTATATGTACATGTAAATTTAGCTTAGTTTAGTTTAAACATATTTTATTTGCTCAAATATGCAAAAAGGATAAGACACAAGTTAAACAAACTTATGAAGTCTTCTCCTATACACATTAAGTTACAACATTATTTGATAGAGCATGCATGCATATGAATATTTCTTACATTAATATGTGTAAATTGAAGAAGAACAGAGAATGAAGAAAGGAATTAGAGAAGGAGAGAGAGAGGTTGGTGGTGATGGTGTGTGTGGTTGTTCATTTGGTGAACCACTTACAATTTTACAATTTTAATGTCACTAGTGAAAGTTAATTACTACAAACAAGTAATTAGCAAATTCTCTGATCACTTCTAACAACTTGAGCCATAGTGGTTGTGAATGTGATCATATGGTACCGTAGTTGAATGTACTACCTGTGCCATCAGTGCCTATCACCACTAAATTTGTGAGTTCGAATCCCTCTCATGGCGAGGTGTACTTGATACAACATTGCGAAAGGTTGGTGGTTTTCTCTGGGTACTTCAGTTTCCCCCACCAATAAAACTGACTGCCACAATATAGCTGTAATTTTGTTGTAAGTGGTGTTGAATACCATAACCCTAACCACCTTATAACAACTTAATCTAATTTTTATTTTTACATGTAAATTAGCTTGGGCATTACATTTTTGTTACCATTAGACATACTAATTGACCACGTTCCTGGTATACTGTCTTAGGATTACCTTTGGGTTATAATTGTTCTCCCCCTCTAACTTACCAATCATTATTCTGCATTCTGTAGATTGAAGTGCAGGCAAAAAGCAATACAACAGAATATATAAATAAGCATTTTGATAGATCACAGAAATCCTTAGTGCTTTAAACAAGTTTGGAGCTGCTGTGGTAGTGTCAACACATATAAAAATAAAATACATCAAATTAAAGGTGTTCTGAAGCTGACACATGTGTCATATCTTTTTTTGGTACAAGCTGCACCTTTCATGAATACCAAATTAATTTTGTTAATCAAATGATAAAATTACAATTCTCTGTATTAACCATGTTCACCTCTACATTACTCCTGCTCATATTAAGATACTTGTCTAAGTTTTAACGTCTCACTGAAATCTTACATCCGATTGTAGAGTTATCTCCCTTACTCCATCTACAGATATTTAACAACAAACTACAATCTACCACCAAGTCTAATGACAGTGTTATAGTAACCAGGTGCTGGGGGAGCAGACAACACATAGTAATTGCATGTTTTACCTGATATAATTGTAAAGTTTTTGATCCTCATCACTTCTAACAGAAAGAAATTCAATATTCTTAACTAATGGTATAAATTAGAACACAGTGATCATTATTAAATGTACAGATAGTATGTTTTTTTTATAACGTAATACAGTCAATCCTGCTTTAGTGACCTCCTATATTAAGCAATAATTTGTAATATGTGACTTTAATTTTAATTTCCGTTCACACTGCATTTCATATCAATAAATCCTGTATTAAGCGACCACCTGTCTTTTGTGACCCTATTTTACAGTCTCCTTGAAAGGTCACATGGTTTGACTGTATATGTTTTAGATGTTTAAAATGAGGTCTAAGCTAATATAAAATATCATTAAAGCAAGAAAATTTCAGAAACAAGAGATAACAGAGAGGAAGAAGTTGAAAGTGGAAGATTTGTTCTATCTACTCCAAGAGTCACTAGTTCTGAAGCAGAGATTTAAGAAATTTCATAAAAATAAATAAATATTTAATTCCAAAGAAGAGGTAGTTCGAACAAATGCTATATCGTCCATCTCATTTACATATAAAATGACAAGTCTTAAAAAATTTAAGAACTTCAATAAAAATCTTCAAAAACCAGTTTGGGCTTAAATAAAGTTTCTGATAAGTCATGACTAAAATACATTTTCAGAAATATAATGACTGAAATTTTAGCTTGCAAAAAGTTTTCTAAATAATAAATAAGTATGATTACTTTACATTAATCTTAGTCAAATTTTGTGCTTTGTAAAAATATCTATGCAATGAATTTTTGTCAAGTGAAAAATAGTGCTTGTAGATTTTCCAGGTAGCTACTCCACTATAACAGGTGAACTGTTATACATATGACTGACCTTTTGTGTTTCTTAACCTTGGTACCAGTATCTTTATCTGATGACTCACTACTAGCCAGGGAACAACTACTACCATTTAACTGTTTTGTGTCTGGTACACCTAGTGATGGAGCTGAAACAAGAAATAAAGACATTTTATCTGACATCTTATAAAACTACCAAGAACAATATTTGGTTATCAGTACGTTTGCGTGACTTTAGAAAAAAATTTACGTTTGCAAGAGTGTTACATTTATGTGACTAAAATGTATACATTTGAATGACTTTAAGTAGTAAACATGTTTTCTTCCAAAACAATAATCATATCAACTCTTAATCTTACATCCTGTATGTCCTGCTATCAGTGCAAACACTTTTGAGTTTCTATCAGGTGTGTCAAAGGTCACAGATTTCTGTGTAGTTTGTGGCGTACTAGGTCGACTGTCACGCCCGATTGCCACTGCATCACCATTGACAACAGGTCGAGAAGGAGGCTGTCCAACTGCTTTTGGATTTGCTGGAGTTGATGGATCGTCCACTATATGTCGCTTGTGTTCCATAAAAATAGATATGATTGGTAGATACAGGGCTGATATTCTTCCCTGCTGTGACTGAAAAATAGTGAAAAATTATTTCTATATTGAAAAAAAACCTTGACAGAAATTAAGATCTAAATGAAGTTGCAAATCTTCTATTTATATTATATACACAGAACAATAACATAATGTTTCAATGATCATTATTATAATGTTACTTGAATTAATTTTCCCTCTACAAATGACTTATAGGGTTATGGTGTTTAACACCACTTTTAACAATATATCAGTTACATCGTGGCAGTCAGTTTTATTGGTGGAGTAAACCGGAGGACCCAGAGAAAACCACTGACCTGTCGCAAGTCACTGACAAACTTTATCACATAATGTTGTACACCTCGCCTTGATCGAGATTCAAACTCACAATATCAGTGGTGATAGGCACTGATTGCATAGGAAGTGATAAATCCAACTACCATGCGATCACGGCCACGACGGCCACGACTAATTTAGAAGTATAATTTTTAAAACAAATTCTTACTTTAGAAGTGTATCTATCATCAAAGGCATGTTTAGCAAGCTGGTTACGTAACATCATGATAGCTACTCTTCGTATATCTCTTGGTTCATTCAGTGCCATCTTCAGCTCATGTAATAAAAGTCCAGCTAAATAATGGTTCTTCCTATACTCATCAGACAATGTGTAATCACACTTCAAATCTACAACAATACATGTACCACTTGTAATACAACAATTCAGGATTATTCTATCAGGAGGGGAGCAATATGTCTCCTATTTAAGTTAAAAAGATTATATTCTATCAGGAGGGGAGCAATATGTCTCCTATTTAAGTTAAAAAGATTATATTCTATCAGGAGGGGAGCAATATGTCTCCTTTTTAAGTTAAAAAGATTATATTCTATCAGGAGGGGAGCAATATATCTCCTATTTAAGTTAAAAAGATTATATTCTATCAGGAGGGGAGCAATATGTCTCCTATTTAAGTTAAAAAGATTATATTCTATCAGGAGGGGAGCAATATGTCTCCTATTTAAGTTAAAAAGATTATTTTTTATCACAATTCATGTACAGAATATTGAAAAGAAACTAACCATTCCTGAATATGGGACAAATATTAACTGACTGAAAATTTGAACACTCAATGTTGTTCAAGATAACATTCCTGTATACACTATATATGCTCTGATTAGAACTTTTAATTATTATTAACTTGTCATTAACAAAGCAAAAATAGCAACTTTCCTAATTTTTAAGAAAAAAGGTAGTACAAAAATCATGGTACTATTGGTGTTTGTTTTAAGCAGTTATAAAAATCAAGGTCCTATTTGTGTTTGACTTATACATGTTGTACTCTTCATGTCATTGTGCTTAAATCATGAAAACATTAAAATATCACTCATTATATTTGTAAACTTTATTACCAAATTAAAATTGCTTTAAAGAATAACTATCAAATGTTTGTAGATATTATTGTTATATAATATCACACCAATAATTATTATTATTAATAATAATAATAATAATAATAATAAATTCTTTATTTATAGAGGGTTACACAGTTAGTTAATAACTAATCTTCCCTGAGGTCCTCATTGACATATTTCAACATACATTGTAAAGTACACTATATAAAAGTTACACACAAGAAGCAATACATTGTAATAAGTATACACAAAAAGATTTAGTAAATATTTAATGGTAATTTAAGGTATATCATCATTTAAAATGAGACTTTTAACTTTTATTTTAAATGCATTATGAGAGGAAGCTTGCCGTATCGAAAATGGAAGTTCATTCCATAGCTTTGGTCCAGAGTATGTAAAAGTTTTCTTAAAAAGTTCAGTTTTTGCCTTTGGGATTTGTAATTTTTCACTTACAACATTTCGGAGAAAGTAAGGATTTTTATCAGACAAGTATTGGATTTTATTTTTTAAATATACAGGTGCTTCATTCTTTAGACATTTTGAAACAAGAAGATATTTATGGTATTTGATTCTTTGTTCAATACGCATTAATCCAAGTTGTTTAAATAGAGGTTCAGATGGCGCTATGGGATCTTGATCTAATATCAATATCTAATTGGTGTAAATAAACCTGTACTGACATTACATATATACTATCAAATAAACCTGTACTGACATTACATATATACTATCAAATAAACCTGTACTGACATTACATATATACTATCAAATAAACCTGTACTGACATATATACTATCAAATAAACCTGTACTGACATATATACTATCAAATAAACCTGTACTGACATATATACTATCAAATAAACCTGTTCTGACATATATACTATCAAATAAACCTGTACTGACATATATACTATCAAATAAACCTGTACTGACATATATACTATCAAATAAACCTGTACTGACATATATACTATCAAATAAACCTGTACTGACATATATACTATCAAATAAACCTGTACTGACATATATACTATCAAATAAACCTGTACTGACATATATACTATCAAATAAACCTGTACTGACATATATACTATCAAATAAACCTGTACTGACATATATACTATCAAATAAACCTGTACTGACATATATACTATCAAATAAACCTGTACTGACATATATACTATCAAATAAACCTGTACTGACATATATACTATCAAATAAACCTGTACTGACATATATACTATCAAATAAACCTGTACTGACATATATACTATCAAATAAACCTGTACTGACATATATACTATCGTTGATTTGTTTTGCGAGAATAGATTTCTCATTTCAATGTCACATTGAAGGTGAAGCCTGGGATGTGAGATGTCACATTGAAGGTGAAGCATGGGATGTGAGATGTCACATTGAAGGTGAGGCCTGGGATGTGAGATGTCACATTGAAGGTGAAGCGTGGGATGTGAGATGTCACATTGAAGGTGAAGCCTGGGATGTGAGATGTCACATTGAAGGTGAAGCCTGGGATGTGAGATGTCACATTGAAGGTGAAGCCTGGGATGTGAGATGTCACATTGAAGGTGAAGCCTGGGATGTGAGATGTCACATTGAAGGTGAAGCCTGGGATGTGAGATGTCACATTGAAGGTGAAGCCTGGGATGTGAGATGTCACATTGAAGGTGAAGCCTGGGATGTGAGATGTCACATTGAAGGTGAAGCGTGGGATGTCAGATGTCACATTGAAGGTGAAGCCTGGGATGTGAGATGTCACATTGAAGGTGAAGCGTTGGATGTGAGATGTCACATTGAAGGTGAAGCCTGGGATGTGAGATGTCACATTGAAGGTGAAGCCTGGGATGTGAGATGTCACATTGAAGGTGAAGCCTGGGATGTGAGATGTCACATTGAAGGTGAAGCCTGGGATGTGAGATGTCACATTGAAGGTGAAGCCTGGGATGTGAGATGTCACATTGAAGGTGAAGCCTGGGATGTGAGATGTCACATTGAAGGTGAAGCCTGGGATGTGAGATGTCACATTGAAGGTGAAGCCTGGGATGTGAGATGTCACATTGAAGGTGAAGCCTGGGATGTGAGATGTCACATTGAAGGTGAAGCCTGGGATGTGAGATGTCACATTGAAGGTGAAGCCTGGGATGTGAGATGTCACATTGAAGGTGAAGCCTGGGATGTGAGATGTCACATTGAAGGTGAAGCCTGGGATGTGAGATGTCACATTGAAGGTGAAGCCTGGGATGTGAGATGTCACATTGAAGGTGAAGCGTGGGATGTGAGATGTCACATTGAAGGTGAAGCCTGGGATGTGAGATGTCACATTGAAGGTGAAGCCTGGGATGTGAGATGTCACATTGAAGGTGAAGCCTGGGATGTGAGATGTCACATTGAAGGTGAAGCCTGGAATGTGAGATGTCACATTGAAGGTGAAGCCTGGGATGTGAGATGTCACATTGAAGGTGAAGCCTGGGATGTGAGATGTCACATTGAAGGTGAAGCCTGGGATGTGAGATGTCACATTGAAGGTGAAGCCTGGGATGTGAGATGTCACATTGAAGGTGAAGCCTGGGATGTGAGATGTCACATTGAAGGTGAAGCGTTGGATGTGAGATGTCACATTGAAGGTGAAGCCTGGGATGTGAGATGTCACATTGAAGGTGAAGCCTGGGATGTGAGATGTCACATTGAAGGTGAAGCCTGGGATGTGAGATGTCACATTGAAGGTGAAGCCTGGGATGTGAGATGTCACATTGAAGGTGAAGCCTGGGATGTGAGATGTCACATTGAAGGTGAAGCCTGGGATGTGAGATGTCACATTGAAGGTGAAGCCTGGGATGTGAGATGTCACATTGAAGGTGAAGCCTGGGATGTGAGATGTCACATTGAAGGTGAAGCCTGGGATGTGAGATGTCACATTGAAGGTGAAGCCTGGGATGTGAGATGTCACATTGAAGGTGAAGCCTGGGATGTGAGATGTCACATTGAAGGTGAAGCGTGGGATGTGAGATGTCACATTGAAGGTGAAGCCTGGGATGTGAGATGTCACATTGAAGGTGAAGCCTGGCATGTGAGATGTCACATTGAAGGTGAAGCCTGGGATGTGAGATGTCACATTGAAGGTGAAGCCTGGGATGTGAGATGTCACATTGAAGGTGAAGCCTGGGATGTGAGATGTCACATTGAAGGTGAAGCCTGGGATGTGAGATGTCACATTGAAGGTGAAGCCTGGGATGTGAGATGTCACATTGAAGGTGAAGCGTTGGATGTGAGATGTCACATTGAAGGTGAAGCCTGGGATGTGAGATGTCACATTGAAGGTGAAGCCTGGGATGTGAGATGTCACATTGAAGGTGAAGCCTGGGATGTGAGATGTCACATTGAAGGTGAAGCCTGGGATGTGAGATGTCACATTGAAGGTGAAGCCTGGGATGTGAGATGTCACATTGAAGGTGAAGCCTGGGATGTGAGATGTCACATTGAAGGTGAAGCCTGGGATGTGAGATGTCACATTGAAGGTGAAGCCTGGGATGTGAGATGTCACATTGAAGGTGAAGCCTGGGATGTGAGATGTCACATTGAAGGTGAAGCCTGGGATGTGAGATGTCACATTGAAGGTGAAGCCTGGGATGTGAGATGTCACATTGAAGGTGAAGCCTGGGATGTGAGATGTCACATTGAAGGTGAAGCCTGGGATGTGAGATGTCACATTGAAGGTGAAGCCTGGGATGTGAGATGTCACATTGAAGGTGAAGCCTGGGATGTGAGATGTCACATTGAAGGTGAAGCCTGGGATGTGAGATGTCACATTGAAGGTGAAGCGTTGGATGTGAGATGTCACATTGAAGGTGAAGCGTTGGATGTGAGATGTCACATTGAAGGTGAAGCCTGGGATGTGAGATGTCACATTGAAGGTGAAGCCTGGGATGTGAGATGTCACATTGAAGGTGAAGCCTGGGATGTGAGATGTCACATTGAAGGTGAAGCCTGGGATGTGAGATGTCACATTGAAGGTGAAGCCTGGGATGTGAGATGCCATGAGAAGTTCATTTCAAGCAAAACATATCAATGATAGCATGTTTATCAGGGATTTGGTAACGTCACATCATTATAACGTCATATTAGAAAACAGGGATATTATGTTAATATCAAGATAGCTACTTGATTATAGATATTATGTTAATATCAAGATAGCTACTTGATTATAGATATTATGTTAATATCAAGATAGCTACTTGATTATAGATATTATCATGGGTAATGATCAAAGAGAAAATGTACAAATCATTGATAATAAAGGATACATCCTTGTAGCCAAAATATACTTCCATGTATTAAGATTCAATATTCAAATACAAAATAAATCAGTTTCCAATATTTTATTGTTTAATTCATGCTTATAAAAAATTAAAAACATGCAGCAAACAGTAAATTAAAAAAGTACACAATATTAAAATAGAAAACTTTTCTAAAATAAACTCATAATTTTGTTCAATTAAAAGTAATATCATGTCAAATATGAGAAGGGGCCATGATAGTGATCTTATTGTAGTTGGATTTACAACTACCTGTGTCATCAGTGTCTATCACCACTAAGATTGTGAGTTTGAACCCCGATACAATTTTATGTGATAAAGTTTGTCAGTGACTTGCGACATGTCGGTAGTTATCTCCAGGTACTCTGGTTTCCTCCACTAATAAAACTGACCGCCACGATATAGCTGAAATATTGTTAAAAGTGGCATTAAATAGCATAAACCCAAACATGAGAAATAACTGTAAATTTGATAAAATCAAGATAAGTTCTCACAGTATATGTATATAATAGTAGAATTCTAGTGTTGTTTGGCTTGATGGTGTTTCAACAATATTTCAGTAATATCGTGGCAGTCAGTATTATTGGTGGAGGAAATCGAACTTACAACTTTAGTGGTGATAGGCCCTTATTGCACAGGTAGTTGTCAAAATCCAACTAACATATGATCATGATGTTGATGTGGGCTTAACAAGTCATATCAATAAGCTATCAAAGTCATAACAGAATTTTTTTTTCTTCTGTTTTTTATTCAATTTGTGTACTTTCTAAATCTATTACACATCAGTAATAGCACTTTAAAAATAACCGGTAATATTTCTTTAAGACAAGAAAATGATTATTGAATGAGCTTTCAGAGGTTTTGAGACAACACAATTTTAAATTAATTTCTTTTTAAAATAGAAAAAAAATGTCAGCATCACATTCAAATTAATGTTTCATAAAAAAAATGTTAAGATTAATTAAAAATTAAATTCTGAATATTATGGCATTAAATCAATAAGATATGTAAGCTTCTTACTATCAACTAGTGTTGTTTCTGAAAGTTCATTTATAAAATATATATTTACATTTCTTTAATAAAAGTCCTGAAATAGTAATAAAATCTACAAGTTCCTGTAAGTAAGTCTAAATTAGTGTCAATTTAAATTTGACAAAATGTGGTTTGTGCAACGCTTTCATTTATTCAAGATATTTCTATGCTAAGATGTCAGAAAAAATATTTTTTGGATGTTTTAAGAGACCATATTAGATTGTTCCCATTCAAACAAATTTTTCCCAAATTTTTTGGTTTTTAAATTTGATTCAACAGAATAATTACCAATGTTTGATGTCAGGAAGGAATTTATCACAGCAGGGACAATATGTCGACCATAATACAATTTGATAAATCAAACCAAGAGAAATTAAAAGAAGCATGACATTTGATTAACGATTAGGAAATACAGATAAAAAGTCTGAGAAACTTGACCTGTATATTTGCTTAACAGAATCTCAGACAATTTTATATACAAGCATTGCCATTCTAGAGAACATTCTGAGGAAAATAAATCAATGAATTGGAAAAGATAAGCTATACATGCAAGGGTAAAAAAATGAAAAACAAATGGCTCATTATGGTAATTCAAGCAAGATGCAAACTATAATAATTACTATGGTAACAGAATTAATATTCTACACAACTAATTCTAAGCCACATATTCTTCATACTAATGTTTCACAAGAAACAAACAGAACATTCTTAATTAGTGATTACAAGTAAGCAGTCAGTTTCACATCCATTACTATTTATAGACATTTCCTAATCTGCACAACAAAGTTCGGTACTAAATACTGACAAAAGTCGAAATAAAACACGAGCCATTAAAACACAGGCTAAATATAGACAAATTCTATACAAAGTAAAGCAGGACTGATCAGCTAAAAGTACATGTGAACTTTACCTTCCATTCTTATATCTGTGACATAAATAAAGTGCTCATATCATTATTATAGATCTTTTATGTAATATTTTAAAACTTTTCAAGAGCGAGTACATTATAACTTAAAAATAAGTCACCAATATGATCATCGGTGAATAATGGATATTTTTCAACTCAATATTTATTTTTCATTTCCACCCACAATTCCTTGAAATAACTAAACCTACTATTTTAATTATTTTTATGCATGGTATTTTTCATTCTAGATTGACATTTTGAATTTAATTAAGACATTCTGTCATTAAGATATAGGTATGTATACATTGTTATTGGTGGAACACCGTCAAGATGCTACAACTATCTGATACTGTGCTAAATACATACCCTTAAAGGTTTTGATCATTCCTTTCCTCATTAATGGCAAAGACAGGGGGATATAATGTTCATGTTCACTAACTTTTGTCAGAAACTCATACTTGAATTCAAACAATGTCTGAAAATGAAAGAGAACAAAAGTAGATAGGTATGAATCAGGTCTGAAGGTCTTAACATATCAATAGTATCACAACTCAGCCTATCACTTCAGGTCTGAAGGTCTCAACATATCACTAGTATCACAACTCAGCCTGAAGGTCTTAACATATCACTAGTATCACAACTCAGCCTATCAGACTTCAGGTCTGAAGGTCTCAACATATCACTAGTATCACAACTCAGCCTATCAGACTTCAGGTCTGAAGGTCTCAACATATCACTAGTATCACTACTCAGTCTATCAGACTTCAGGTCTGAAGGTCTCAACATATCACTAGTATCACAACTCAGCCTATCAGACTTCAGGTCTGAAGGTCTCAACATATCACTAGTATCACAGCTCAGCCTATCACTTCAGGTCTGAAGGTCTCAACATATTACTAGTATCACAACTCAGCCTATCAGACTTCAGGTCTGAAGGTCTCAACATATCACTAGTATCACAACTCAGCCTATCAGACTTCAGGTCTGAAGGTCTCAACATATCACTAGTATCACAACTCAGCCTATCAGACTTCAGGTCTGAAGGTCTCAACATATCACTAGTATCACAACTCAGCCTATCAGACTTCAGGTCTGAAGGTCTCAACATATCACTAGTATCACAGCTCAGCCTATCTCTTCAGGTCTGAAGGTCTCAACATATCACTAGTATCACAACTCAGCCTATCAGACTTCAGGTCTGAAGGTCTCAACATATCACTAGTATCACAACTCAGCCTATCACTTCAGGTCTGAAGGTCTCAACATATCACTAGTATCACAACTCAGCCTATCAGACTTCAGGTCTGAAGGTCTCAACATATCACTAGTATCACAACTCAGTCTATCAGACTTCAGGTCTCAACATATCACTAGTATCACAGCTCAGCCTATCAGACTTCAGGTCTGAAGGTCTCAACATATCACTAGTATCAAAACTCAGCCTATCAGACTTCAGGTCTGAAGGTCTCAACATATCACTAGTATCACAACTCAGTCTATCAGACTTCAGGTCTGAAGGTCTCAACATATCACTAGTATCACAACTCAGCCTATCAGACTTCAGGTCTGAAGGTCTCAACATATCACTAGTATCAAAACTCAGCCTATCAGACTTCAGGTCTGAAGGTCTCAACATATCACTAGTATCACAACTCAGCCTATCAGACTTCAGGTCTGAAGGTCTCAACATATCACTAGTATCACAACTCAGCCTATCAGACTTCAGGTCTGAAGGTTTCAACATATCACTAGTATCAAAACTCAGCCTATCAGACTTCAGGTCTGAAGGTCTCATCATTCATTATCACTAGTATCACAACTCAGCCTATCAGACTTCAGGTCTGAAGGTCTCAACATTCATTATCACTAGTATCACAACTCAGCCTATCAGACTTCAGGTCTGAAGGTCTCATCATTCATTATCACTACAACTCAGCCTATCAGACTTCAGATCTGAAGGTCTCATCATTCATTATCACTAGTATCACAACTCAGCCTATCAGACTTCAGATCTGAAGGTCTCATCATTCATTATCACTACAACTCAGCCTATCAGACTTCAGGTCTGAAGGTCTCATCATTCATTATCACTAGTATCACAACTCAGCCTATCAGACTTCAGGTCTGAAGGTCTCAACATTCATTATCACTAGTATCACAACTCAGCCTATCAGACTTCAGGTCTGAGGTCTCATCATTCATTATCACTACAACTCAGCCTATCAGACTTCAGGTCTGAAGGTCTCAACATTTATTATCACTACAACTCAGCCTATCAGACTTCAGGTCTGAAGGTCTCAACATTTATTATCACTACAACTCAGCCTATCAGACTTCAGGTCTGAAGGTCTCAACATGTATTATCACTACAACTCAGCCTATCAGACTTCAGGCCTGAAGGTCTCAACATTCATTATCACTAGTATCACAACTCAGCCTATCAGACTTCAGGTCTGAAGGTCTCATCATTCATTATCACTACAACTCAGCCTATCAGACTTCAGATCTGAAGGTCTCATCATTCATTATCACTACAACTCAGCCTATCAGACTTCAGATCTGAAGGTCTCATCATTCATTATCACTACAACTCAGCCTATCAGACTTCAGGTCTGAAGGTCTCATCATTCATTATCACTAGTATCACAACTCAGCCTATCAGACTTCAGGTCTGAAGGTCTCAACATTTATTATCACTACAACTCAGCCTATCAGACTTCAGGTCTGAAGGTCTCAACATTTATTATCACTACAACTCAGCCTATCAGACTTCAGGCCTGAAGGTCTCAACATTCATTATCACTACAACTCAGCCTATCAGACTTCAGGTCTGAAGGTCTCTACATTTATTATCACTACAACTCAGCCTATCAGACTTCAGGTCTGAAGGTCTCAACATTCATTATCACTAGTATCACAACTCAGCCTATCAGACTTCAGATCTGAAGGTCTCAACATTCATTATCACTAGTATCACAACTCAGCCTATCAGACTTCAGGTCTGAAGGTCTCAATATTCATTATCACTACAACTCAGCCTATCAGACTTCAGGTCTGAAGGTCTCAACATATCACTAGTATCACAACTCAGCCTATCAGACTTCAGGTCTGAAGGTCTCAACATATCACTAGTATCACAACTCAGCCTATCAGACTTCAGGTCTGAAGGTCTCAACATATCACTAGTATCACAACTCAGCCTATCAGACTTCAGGTCTGAAGGTCTCAACATATCACTAGTATCACAACTCAGCCTATCAGACTTCAGGTCTGAAGGTCTCAACATATCACTAGTATCACAGCTCAGCCTATCACTTCAGGTCTGAAGGTCTCAACATTCATTATCACTAGTATCACAACTCAGCCTATCAGACTTCAGGTCTGAAGGTCTCATCATTCATTATCACTACAACTCAGCCTATCAGACTTCAGATCTGAAGGTCTCATCATTCATTATCACTAGTATCACAACTCAGCCTATCAAACTTCAGGTCTGAAGGTCTCATCATTCATTATCACTACAACTCAGCCTATCAGACTTCAGGTCTGAAGGTCTCATCATTCATTATCACTAGTATCACAACTCAGCCTATCAGACTTCAGGTCTGAAGGTCTCAACATTTATTATCACTACAACTCAGCCTATCAGACTTCAGGTCTGAAGGTCTCAACATTTATTATCACTACAACTCAGCCTATCAGACTTCAGGCCTGAAGGTCTCAACATTCATTATCATTACAACTCAGCCTATCAGACTTCAGGTCTGAAGGTCTCTACATTTATTATCACTACAACTCAGCCTATCAGACTTCAGGTCTGAAGGTCTCAACATTCATTATCACTAGTATCACAACTCAGCCTATCAGACTTCAGATCTGAAGGTCTCAACATTCATTATCACTAGTATCACAACTCAGCCTATCAGACTTCAGGTCTGAAGGTCTCAACATTCATTATCACTACAACTCAGCCTATCAGACTTCAGGTCTGAAGGTCTCATCATTCATTATCACTACAACTCAGCCTATCAGACTTCAGGTCTGAAGGTCTCAACATTTATTATCACTACAACTCAGCCTATCAGACTTCAGGTCTGAAGGTCTCAACATTTATTATCACTACAACTCAGCCTATCAGACTTCAGGTCTGAAGGTCTCTACATTTATTATCACTACAACTCAGCCTATCAGACTTCAGGTATGAAGGTCTCAATATTCATTATCACTACAACTCAGCCTATCAGACTTCAGGTCTGAAGGTCTCAACATATCACTAGTATCACAACTCAGCCTATCAGACTTCAGGTCTGAAGGTCTCAACATATCACTAGTATCACAACTCAGCCTATCAGACTTCAGGTCTGAAGGTCTCAACATATCACTAGTATCACAACTCAGCCTATCAGACTTCAGGTCTGAAGGTCTCAACATATCACTAGTATCACAACTCAGCCTATCAGACTTCAGGTCTGAAAGTCTCAACATATCACTTGTATCACAGCACAGTCTATCACTTCAGGTCTGAAGGTCTCAACATTCATTATCACTAGTATCACAGCTCAGCCTATCACTTCAGGTCTGAAGGTCTCTACATTTATTATCACTACAACTCAGCCTATCAGACTTCAGGTATGAAGGTCTCAATATTCATTATCACTACAACTCAGCCTATCAGACTTCAGGTCTGAAGGTCTCAACATATCACTAGTATCACAACTCAGCCTATCAGACTTCAGGTCTGAAGGTCTCAACATATCACTAGTATCACAACTCAGCCTATCAGACTTCAGGTCTGAAGGTCTCAACATATCACTAGTATCACAACTCAGCCTATCAGACTTCAGGTCTGAAGGTCTCAACATATCACTAGTATCACAACTCAGCCTATCAGACTTCAGGTCTGAAGGTCTCAACATATCACTAGTATCACAGCTCAGCCTATCACTTCAGGTCTGAAGGTCTCAACATTCATTATCACTAGTATCACAACTCAGCCTATCAGACTTCAGATCTGAAGGTCTCATCATTCATTATCACTACAACTCAGCCTATCAGACTTCAGGTCTGAAGGTCTCATCATTCATTATCACTACAACCCAGCCTATCAGACTTCAGATCTGAAGGTCTCATCATTCATTATCACTAGTATCACAACTCAGCCTATCAGACTTCAGGTCTGAAGGTCTCAACATTCATTATCACTAGTATCACAACTCAGCCTATCAGACTTCAGGTCTGAGGTCTCATCATTCATTATCACTACAACTCAGCCTATCAGACTTCAGGTCTGAAGGTCTCAACATTTATTATCACTACAACTCAGCCTATCAGACTTCAGGTCTGAAGGTCTCAACATTTATTATCACTACAACTCAGCCTATCAGACTTCAGGTCTGAAGGTCTCAACATGTATTATCACTACAACTCAGCCTATCAGACTTCAGGCCTGAAGGTCTCAACATTCATTATCACTAGTATCACAACTCAGCCTATCAGACTTCAGGTCTGAAGGTCTCATCATTCATTATCACTACAACTCAGCCTATCAGACTTCAGATCTGAAGGTCTCATCATTCATTATCACTACAACTCAGCCTATCAGACTTCAGATCTGAAGGTCTCATCATTCATTATCACTACAACTCAGCCTATCAGACTTCAGGTCTGAAGGTCTCATCATTCATTATCACTAGTATCACAACTCAGCCTATCAGACTTCAGGTCTGAAGGTCTCAACATTTATTATCACTACAACTCAGCCTATCAGACTTCAGGTCTGAAGGTCTCAACATTTATTATCACTACAACTCAGCCTATCAGACTTCAGGCCTGAAGGTCTCAACATTCATTATCACTACAACTCAGCCTATCAGACTTCAGGTCTGAAGGTCTCTACATTTATTATCACTACAACTCAGCCTATCAGACTTCAGGTCTGAAGGTCTCAACATTCATTATCACTAGTATCACAACTCAGCCTATCAGACTTCAGATCTGAAGGTCTCAACATTCATTATCACTAGTATCACAACTCAGCCTATCAGACTTCAGGTCTGAAGGTCTCAATATTCATTATCACTACAACTCAGCCTATCAGACTTCAGGTCTGAAGGTCTCAACATATCACTAGTATCACAACTCAGCCTATCAGACTTCAGGTCTGAAGGTCTCAACATATCACTAGTATCACAACTCAGCCTATCAGACTTCAGGTCTGAAGGTCTCAACATATCACTAGTATCACAACTCAGCCTATCAGACTTCAGGTCTGAAGGTCTCAACATATCACTAGTATCACAACTCAGCCTATCAGACTTCAGGTCTGAAGGTCTCAACATATCACTAGTATCACAGCTCAGCCTATCACTTCAGGTCTGAAGGTCTCAACATTCATTATCACTAGTATCACAACTCAGCCTATCAGACTTCAGGTCTGAAGGTCTCATCATTCATTATCACTACAACTCAGCCTATCAGACTTCAGATCTGAAGGTCTCATCATTCATTATCACTAGTATCACAACTCAGCCTATCAAACTTCAGGTCTGAAGGTCTCATCATTCATTATCACTACAACTCAGCCTATCAGACTTCAGGTCTGAAGGTCTCATCATTCATTATCACTAGTATCACAACTCAGCCTATCAGACTTCAGGTCTGAAGGTCTCAACATTTATTATCACTACAACTCAGCCTATCAGACTTCAGGTCTGAAGGTCTCAACATTTATTATCACTACAACTCAGCCTATCAGACTTCAGGCCTGAAGGTCTCAACATGTATTATCATTACAACTCAGCCTATCAGACTTCAGGTCTGAAGGTCTCTACATTTATTATCACTACAACTCAGCCTATCAGACTTCAGGTCTGAAGGTCTCAACATTCATTATCACTAGTATCACAACTCAGCCTATCAGACTTCAGATCTGAAGGTCTCAACATTCATTATCACTAGTATCACAACTCAGCCTATCAGACTTCAGGTCTGAAGGTCTCAACATTCATTATCACTACAACTCAGCCTATCAGACTTCAGGTCTGAAGGTCTCATCATTCATTATCACTACAACTCAGCCTATCAGACTTCAGGTCTGAAGGTCTCAACATTTATTATCACTACAACTCAGCCTATCAGACTTCAGGTCTGAAGGTCTCAACATTTATTATCACTACAACTCAGCCTATCAGACTTCAGGTCTGAAGGTCTCTACATTTATTATCACTACAACTCAGCCTATCAGACTTCAGGTATGAAGGTCTCAATATTCATTATCACTACAACTCAGCCTATCAGACTTCAGGTCTGAAGGTCTCAACATATCACTAGTATCACAACTCAGCCTATCAGACTTCAGGTCTGAAGGTCTCAACATATCACTAGTATCACAACTCAGCCTATCAGACTTCAGGTCTGAAGGTCTCAACATATCACTAGTATCACAACTCAGCCTATCAGACTTCAGGTCTGAAGGTCTCAACATATCACTAGTATCACAACTCAGCCTATCAGACTTCAGGTCTGAAAGTCTCAACATATCACTTGTATCACAGCACAGTCTATCACTTCAGGTCTGAAGGTCTCAACATTCATTATCACTAGTATCACAGCTCAGCCTATCACTTCAGGTCTGAAGGTCTCTACATTTATTATCACTACAACTCAGCCTATCAGACTTCAGGTATGAAGGTCTCAATATTCATTATCACTACAACTCAGCCTATCAGACTTCAGGTCTGAAGGTCTCAACATATCACTAGTATCACAACTCAGCCTATCAGACTTCAGGTCTGAAGGTCTCAACATATCACTAGTATCACAACTCAGCCTATCAGACTTCAGGTCTGAAGGTCTCAACATATCACTAGTATCACAACTCAGCCTATCAGACTTCAGGTCTGAAGGTCTCAACATATCACTAGTATCACAACTCAGCCTATCAGACTTCAGGTCTGAAGGTCTCAACATATCACTAGTATCACAGCTCAGCCTATCACTTCAGGTCTGAAGGTCTCAACATTCATTATCACTAGTATCACAACTCAGCCTATCAGACTTCAGATCTGAAGGTCTCATCATTCATTATCACTACAACTCAGCCTATCAGACTTCAGGTCTGAAGGTCTCATCATTCATTATCACTACAACCCAGCCTATCAGACTTCAGATCTGAAGGTCTCATCATTCATTATCACTAGTATCACAACTCAGCCTATCAGACTTCAGGTCTGAAGGTCTCAACATTCATTATCACTAGTATCACAACTCAGCCTATCAGACTTCAGGTCTGAGGTCTCATCATTCATTATCACTACAACTCAGCCTATCAGACTTCAGGTCTGAAGGTCTCAACATTTATTATCACTACAACTCAGCCTATCAGACTTCAGGTCTGAAGGTCTCAACATTTATTATCACTACAACTCAGCCTATCAGACTTCAGGTCTGAAGGTCTCAACATGTATTATCACTACAACTCAGCCTATCAGACTTCAGGCCTGAAGGTCTCAACATTCATTATCACTAGTATCACAACTCAGCCTATCAGACTTCAGGTCTGAAGGTCTCATCATTCATTATCACTACAACTCAGCCTATCAGACTTCAGATCTGAAGGTCTCATCATTCATTATCACTACAACTCAGCCTATCAGACTTCAGATCTGAAGGTCTCATCATTCATTATCACTACAACTCAGCCTATCAGACTTCAGGTCTGAAGGTCTCATCATTCATTATCACTAGTATCACAACTCAGCCTATCAGACTTCAGGTCTGAAGGTCTCAACATTTATTATCACTACAACTCAGCCTATCAGACTTCAGGTCTGAAGGTCTCAACATTTATTATCACTACAACTCAGCCTATCAGACTTCAGGCCTGAAGGTCTCAACATTCATTATCACTACAACTCAGCCTATCAGACTTCAGGTCTGAAGGTCTCTACATTTATTATCACTACAACTCAGCCTATCAGACTTCAGGTCTGAAGGTCTCAACATTCATTATCACTAGTATCACAACTCAGCCTATCAGACTTCAGATCTGAAGGTCTCAACATTCATTATCACTAGTATCACAACTCAGCCTATCAGACTTCAGGTCTGAAGGTCTCAATATTCATTATCACTACAACTCAGCCTATCAGACTTCAGGTCTGAAGGTCTCAACATATCACTAGTATCACAACTCAGCCTATCAGACTTCAGGTCTGAAGGTCTCAACATATCACTAGTATCACAACTCAGCCTATCAGACTTCAGGTCTGAAGGTCTCAACATATCACTAGTATCACAACTCAGCCTATCAGACTTCAGGTCTGAAGGTCTCAACATATCACTAGTATCACAACTCAGCCTATCAGACTTCAGGTCTGAAGGTCTCAACATATCACTAGTATCACAGCTCAGCCTATCACTTCAGGTCTGAAGGTCTCAACATTCATTATCACTAGTATCACAACTCAGCCTATCAGACTTCAGGTCTGAAGGTCTCATCATTCATTATCACTACAACTCAGCCTATCAGACTTCAGATCTGAAGGTCTCATCATTCATTATCACTAGTATCACAACTCAGCCTATCAAACTTCAGGTCTGAAGGTCTCATCATTCATTATCACTACAACTCAGCCTATCAGACTTCAGGTCTGAAGGTCTCATCATTCATTATCACTAGTATCACAACTCAGCCTATCAGACTTCAGGTCTGAAGGTCTCAACATTTATTATCACTACAACTCAGCCTATCAGACTTCAGGTCTGAAGGTCTCAACATTTATTATCACTACAACTCAGCCTATCAGACTTCAGGCCTGAAGGTCTCAACATTCATTATCATTACAACTCAGCCTATCAGACTTCAGGTCTGAAGGTCTCTACATTTATTATCACTACAACTCAGCCTATCAGACTTCAGGTCTGAAGGTCTCAACATTCATTATCACTAGTATCACAACTCAGCCTATCAGACTTCAGATCTGAAGGTCTCAACATTCATTATCACTAGTATCACAACTCAGCCTATCAGACTTCAGGTCTGAAGGTCTCAACATTCATTATCACTACAACTCAGCCTATCAGACTTCAGGTCTGAAGGTCTCATCATTCATTATCACTACAACTCAGCCTATCAGACTTCAGGTCTGAAGGTCTCAACATTTATTATCACTACAACTCAGCCTATCAGACTTCAGGTCTGAAGGTCTCAACATTTATTATCACTACAACTCAGCCTATCAGACTTCAGGTCTGAAGGTCTCTACATTTATTATCACTACAACTCAGCCTATCAGACTTCAGGTATGAAGGTCTCAATATTCATTATCACTACAACTCAGCCTATCAGACTTCAGGTCTGAAGGTCTCAACATATCACTAGTATCACAACTCAGCCTATCAGACTTCAGGTCTGAAGGTCTCAACATATCACTAGTATCACAACTCAGCCTATCAGACTTCAGGTCTGAAGGTCTCAACATATCACTAGTATCACAACTCAGCCTATCAGACTTCAGGTCTGAAGGTCTCAACATATCACTAGTATCACAACTCAGCCTATCAGACTTCAGGTCTGAAAGTCTCAACATATCACTTGTATCACAGCACAGTCTATCACTTCAGGTCTGAAGGTCTCAACATTCATTATCACTAGTATCACAGCTCAGCCTATCACTTCAGGTCTGAAGGTCTCTACATTTATTATCACTACAACTCAGCCTATCAGACTTCAGGTATGAAGGTCTCAATATTCATTATCACTACAACTCAGCCTATCAGACTTCAGGTCTGAAGGTCTCAACATATCACTAGTATCACAACTCAGCCTATCAGACTTCAGGTCTGAAGGTCTCAACATATCACTAGTATCACAACTCAGCCTATCAGACTTCAGGTCTGAAGGTCTCAACATATCACTAGTATCACAACTCAGCCTATCAGACTTCAGGTCTGAAGGTCTCAACATATCACTAGTATCACAACTCAGCCTATCAGACTTCAGGTCTGAAGGTCTCAACATATCACTAGTATCACAGCTCAGCCTATCACTTCAGGTCTGAAGGTCTCAACATTCATTATCACTAGTATCACAACTCAGCCTATCAGACTTCAGATCTGAAGGTCTCATCATTCATTATCACTACAACTCAGCCTATCAGACTTCAGGTCTGAAGGTCTCATCATTCATTATCACTACAACCCAGCCTATCAGACTTCAGATCTGAAGGTCTCATCATTCATTATCACTAGTATCACAACTCAGCCTATCAGACTTCAGATCTGAAGGTCTCATCATTCATTATCACTAGTATCACAACTCAGCCTATCAGACTTCAGATCTGAAGGTCTCATCATTCATTATCACTAGTATCACAACTCAGCCTATCAGACTTCAGGTCTGAAGGTCTCATCATTCATTATCACTACAACTCAGCCTATCAGACTTCAGGTCTGAAGGTCTCATCATTCATTATCACTAGTATCACAACTCAGCCTATCAGACTTCAGGTCTGAAGGTCTCAACATTTATTATCACTACAACTCAGCCTATCAGACTTCAGGTCTGAAGGTCTCAACATTTATTATCACTACAACTCAGCCTATCAGACTTCAGGCCTGAAGGTCTCAACATTCATTATCACTACAACTCAGCCTATCAGACTTCAGGTCTGAAGGTCTCTACATTTATTATCACTACAACTCAGCCTATCAGACTTCAGGTCTGAAGGTCTCAACATTCATTATCACTAGTATCAGCCTATCAGACTTCAGATCTGAAGGTCTCATCATTCATTATCACTAGTATCACAACTCAGCCTATCAGACTTCAGGTCTGAAGGTCTCAACATTCATTATCACTACAACTCAGCCTATCAGACTTCAGGTCTGAAGGTCTCATCATTCATTATCACTACAACTCAGCCTATCAGACTTCAGGTCTGAAGGTCTCAACATTTATTATCACTACAACTCAGCCTATCAGACTTCAGGCCTGAAGGTCTCAACATTCATTATCACTACAACTCAGCCTATCAGACTTCAGGTCTGAAGGTCTCTACATTTATTATCACTACAACTCAGCCTATCAGACTTCAGGTCTGAAGGTCTCTACATATCACTAGTATCACAACTCAGCCTATCAGACTTCAGGTCTGAAGGTCTCAACATATCACTAGTATCACAACTCAGCCTATCAGACTTCAGGTCTGAAGGTCTCAACATATCACTAGTATCACAACTCAGCCTATCAGACTTCAGGTCTGAAGGTCTCAACATATCACTAGTATCACAACTCAGCCTATCAGACTTCAGGTCTGAAGGTCTCAACATATCACTAGTATCACAACTCAGCCTATCAGACTTCAGGTCTGAAGGTCTCAACATTCATTATCACTACAACTCAGCCTATCAGACTTCAGGTCTGAAGGTCTCAACATTCATTATCACTACAACTCAGCCTATCAGACTTCAGGTCTGAAGGTCTCAACATTCATTATCACTACAACTTAGCCTATCAGACTTCAGGTCTGAAGGTCTCAACATTCATTATCAGTACAACTCAGCCTATCAGACTTCAGGTCTGAAGGTTTCAACATTCATTATCACTAGTATCACAACTCAGCCTATCAGACTTCAGGTCTGAAGGTCTCAACATTCATTATCACTATAACTCAGCCTATCAGACTTCAGATCTGAAGGTCTCAACATTCATTATCACTACAACTCAGCCTATCAGACTTGCTGTCATACTAACAATCATGTCTGTCACAGCCTTCATAACTGTTTTTATTCTACATGTAAATTATTTATTACCTTGTTTTTGCCTGTTCCAAGTCAAAATCTAGATTTCCATCAGCTTTTGCCTTGTTATTACCTTAAGTTTTGCCAAAGGAGTGGTTGTACTGTTACTGTTGGTTAGAGTGTGGACCATAACTTTGTTCTCTAAAGTTAGACAATTCAAACATATTACATTTGAACCTTTGTTTAGAAAAGTCATTTGGTAGGACAACAAGTTCATTGTATTTATTATCTAAATTTGTCCTCACACTTGGAATAATCAACAAATTTGAACTGTAGATTTGTTCAACTTTGACACAACACAGGTTAACTGTATTGTCAACCATCATCTATATAATCACCTTGTCATCACCAGGACCAAAATTCTCTATATATTTTGCAATCCTCTGGAACACAAAGCCTCTGTCCATCAGGGTAAAACACATCTGAAATTAACCAAACAAAATATGATAGCATTCAACTGTGTAATTTAGTTTTTTTAATATAAAAAAATATTTACATAAACACAGCAAAGCATTTGGTAAATAATATTTACAGTCATTAGTGTTTCTCATTAGTAAATAATATAAATGACATAGTCACCACCTTGTCCTAGCTTTAGTAAACCCATCAGAAAATTTCTACTTTATTCATACTATCCAATCATTTTGTATCTGTTTGGGACTTATATAAACCTGTGATTTGTAACTGTAGTTGTCCTAACTTTCATTGACATTTTTGTCTTTTTAACCCACTCTAATATGTTTTGCATGATGTAAGGCGCCATATGGCTTACCATAACGTATGTGGATATGTATTCTTGAATTCCAATATATATCTTCATGTTTTTGCTTCATTTTATGGCTGAGTGTAATACAATGATGATCTTACCTAGGCTGTAGATTGCATTCTTGGACTCTGGTAGGTCACACTTTCTTTATTATCATATAAAGAGGGGGAGGGGGAGGGGGGGGGGGGATTGCAGTGTGATACCATAATGAAATTACCTAGACTTTGGTTTGCATTCTTAGATTCCTGTCCCATTTATTTGTGTTTTTGTATGACACAGGTGTTTTATCTTACCTTGATGAAATAAGCCAGACTCTCATTAGCATTTTTAGCTTCCCGTCTCATTTCTTTATGTTTTTGTATGATGTGAGGGGCCAGTGTCTGTAGCATGTTCTGTATCCTGAACTGATAGTCACTACTGAATCGTTCGTTTCTTGGCATCTTAACACGGTCAGCATCTACCAGATACAATGTCATACTTTTTATTAAAACTTGAAAAAAGAACCATGAATGCCTCAGGAACTTATTAATAACTAAATAATCAGCTGTGGCAGGCCTGAGAACATGTGTCAGGTATGTAGCTAGTTCTTCATGAACAGTTTTCTGTTTGCTTCCTCTGTGTATCGGATCTGGTTTAAACACATACTATAATGAAATAGAAAAAATTATTTATAAATACTATTAACATATGGAGAGTGTAAGTTATTCTCTTCCTTATTTTAGGGCCTGGGTGGCTCAATGAGTTAGGTAGTCGGATTACCTAACAACTCATATAAGCCTATCACCAATACGGCGTAGGTTCGTGCCCGGCTTTGTAAATTACAAAAAAGGGTACACTCGACTCGCAGCCGCAAGTGATAAAGTTTACCAGTGGCTTGCCCATGGTTGGTGGTTCTCTCCAGGTACTCCGGCTTCTTCCACCACTAAAACTGGTCGTCATGATATAGCTGAAATATTGCTGAAAGTGGCATTAAACACCAAAAATCTAAATCATCATCTTCATTATTTTACAACTGGGAAACAAGAAAACGATGTCAATTATAGAAATAATAACAGAAGTGACCATAAACATAAATAAAATAGGGGGTTGTTTGTGTAGTAACCATAGTAACAATGATGGCAATATCTATTATAGAAATACATTGTATAACATAAAGGACCACTTATAGAGGGGTATTTCTTACTCATATTGTTGAAAATTTCAGTGAATTTGAGGAACTGTGTTTTATGTTCACTAACATCCGAATTCTTATTACATTTAAAAAAAAGTTTAAACGGTGATGGTCAATAATTTCACCACTATCAACAAAACAAACAATCACCTCTCGCCTAGACCGATTGAATACAGAACGGGGGGACAATGATGTATACCTTTTAAAATGATCCTGAAGAAAGTAAAATAAATGATCAAATCTTACCTTGACATAGTTTTTGAGAGCATCAGATTTGAGAGCATCATGGATCTCTGATACAATGTGAATTAATACCCTGCAAATATAAACATGTTAATAATTACTCCACCTAACGAGTGGGAACACACTACTTATATCTGATATACAATGCGTTAACAAATAAAATTGCAGTTACAGTAAATGACAAAGCATAAAGACCTGTTAATAAATGTACAATTTGAATATACATGTATAGCTGAGAAATTAACTGTCCAGAGCCAAGGTCTGTATGTACATGAATTAGACACATTTTGTTTTTCTCTATGTTTTAAATGTGGCTACTTCAGATTCCTCCACCAATAAAAGTTACCACCGCGATATAAGTGAAAGTTACTTTAAAACCCTAAAGCCAGATTCTAACAGAACAATGGATAATATATTGTACACAGAAATATAGTGGCACTGAACACTACCCAATTGTTTTCACAGAAATATAGTGGCACTGAACACTACCCAATTGTTTTCACAGAAATATAGTGGCACTGAACACTACCCAATTGTTTTCACAGAAATATAGTGGCACACAGATTAATTGCTAATACACAAATATTGTGCCACTGACCAATAGCAATTACCCAGTGTTTTCATTAACAAACATAAAAGTCCCAGAATGCATATCTAACGTGTGTATGACTACTTACTTGACAGCGTTTAATGATATATCATCTCCAAGTGATTTAGTTAATAAGTTGAACAACTGTGTTAACAAAGTCGGCAAGAACTTGACATAAATACTGGAATCTATAGCATGGAGAGACTGAAAATAAATATAAAGTTGATACATGACAAAAACTTAGAATATCAACAAGAACTTGACATAAATACTAGAATCTATAGCATGGAGAGACTGAAAATAAATTTAAAGTTGATGCATGACAAAAACTTAGAATATAAACAAGAACTTGACATAAATACTAGAATCTATACCATGGAGAGACTGAAAATAAATATAAAGTTGATATGTATACATGACAGTTGTTTTCAATCTAACTTCTAAATTTTATAAAAAAGTCAAAATGTAGGATGAACAAGTTAGAATTCAAATTTCAGCTGAATCCAGCTTAAATAAAATTAACCTACCTTTGACATTTAAAGAAATTTCTATTTCAGTTATGGCGGCCATCTCTGATGGAAAGTAGGTCTGTCATACACAATTTTAAACGAGGACCAACAATTTAGAAATTACTCATTGTCATGCAGCTTCAGTTTAAATTCGAGTCCTTTTTGACTAAAAACAGTAATGGTAAATAAAATATTTTTTTATCAATAGCAGCTATCTCCAATGGGGGACAGGTTTTCGGACATAAAGTTGAAATTTGACCACCCAAAGACTATCTAGGTCCAATTTCGTTCAATGGTTTCTGAGCAGAAGATTGTGATTTTTAGTATCATAATAAGCCTGATCTGCATAATCTGTAGAATTAGGATTAATGAATAATCTCACAAACAACAACAACAACAAAAGAAAAAAAAAGCAGAATACAGTTTAAACTACTCATTGTCATTCCGATGTAGTTCAAATTTGAGCTCCTTATGACTTAAAACAAATCAGTGTAAGAAATTTCTGTTTTCAGTTATGGTGGCGATCTTGTATGGAAGGTAGAGCAGTTAGACCATTTGTCTTGAATGGTCTAACTGCTCTACCTAGCTTGGTTTTTTGTTTTTATGATGGATGAGTGAATGCAATAGCTCACAAGTCATTGAGTTTAAACTAAATATAAAGTTGATACATGACAAAATCTACCAATACCAGCAAGTACTTAATATATGTACTTCAATCTTTGATAATGAAACTTCTAAAAGAAAAATAAAGAATTCAAATTCAAAAATACAGCCAAAACCTGTAAATAACAAATCACTGTCTATAAAGGACAGTTTCATTTTCCCAATTTAATGAATAATGCATATAATTGAACCTGTATATAAATGCCAGCTGCTTATAAATAGCATAAATTCTGGTTCCTTTCAGCAAACTCTATATACAGGTTTGACTGTATTTTAAAATTAAAGAAAAATTCATAACAGAAAATGAAAATAAAAAACATTACATAAATAAATAAAACAAAGTGTCTTATCTGAATGAATTATGCCTTACTTTTGATTTGGATAATAAAATGCATCAATGTTGAATCATTTTTTGAATGACAGCTAAATTTTCAATTTTTACTGAAATTATCATTATTCATAAAAAGTTTTCAAATACAATTCTGTGATAAGGTTGATTTTTATTGGATAGAATTTTATTATTTTTTTTTTTATATCACTATTATCTACAATTAACTACTCCGTATACTCTGATATTAAATCTTGATGGTTAAAAAAAAAAGGCATTATCTAAATAATGGCAAACTTTAGTGGAAAATGTATTGACTGATTTTCATTCATGCCAAAAAGACTGGTCAGGACCACTGTCCTCAATCGATTAATGACATCTTCAGCTACATAAAACTGATTTATTCTGATATTTTCTACAGGTATTTGATACACAAAGAGGTCATTACAAAGTCTTCCATCCAATCAAGTCCCTGTTTACATATGTGGAATTTCCCAAGGATTGATTATTACACATGATATTCCAGAATCTACCTTCCCTCCAGACGATTTAGTATTTATTTTAGAAATTCCATAGGGAGGGTTTGCAGGTATATTAGTTAAATATGTATACTATTTCTATTGTTGATTAACCATACAATATAAATGCTTCTAAACATTCTTTAATCTTTTGTTACACATCTATTTTCTAAGTACATATCATTTCATTCCATTAACCAAGCTAGTAATTATTACTGTCTATCCCACTTCAGAAGTACATTTCTTAAAGCTTTACATAAAAAAATAAAAATCGTAAAACGATTATATTTAAAATCCTAAAAACTGAGAAAAAAAATATCTGGTGCCGATAATATTGTAGTCTCCTAGGACCTATCACACTTTAGTCTTTTTCTGTATTTATTGCAGTGTTTGGAGCATGAGCGAAGTAAAGATTTCTAAATAAAATTTTCGAACACTTTCTTTATTTGTATAATTTGGTCTCATCACGATATAACATAAAAATTGCTTAATTTGGCAAAATATAATAATCATTGCCATACAACAGTGTTCTTATTTAATATAACAATTCTTTGACTTTAATACAAAACAGGGAGTTTCTCAAGTAGACAACTTAAAGATGACCATTTCTGATGCATGGGATCACAGTAATGATGTATATAACATATGTTTTCTTCTGTTTATGTCATGCAGCAATAAAAATAAATGCTGTTACTCTGCTAGGACTATTCCATGTTAGGTGTAGGGTGTAGGATGGAACTCTCTATACATGTTTATGGAAAGGGGGCATGTGGGTATGGGTATGGATGTCAAATTCTACTATGTAAAATTGATTGATTGTTGTTTAATGTCAAGTGAGCAGAATTACAGCTGTATTTAAGACAATAAATCATGTAGTTAAAGGGTAGAATTAGATTGAGGATATGTGTGGAATTTTACTTTGACTCAACAAAACAAGATAAAATGTTTGAAGTAAGAACATTTTGCCTTACAATAGACCACCAATGAGCACTCCTAACAAACCATTGTCTATAAGAAGATATTACAAGGAAAGTTTGAAGACATCAAAGGAGTAATCAGAAACTGTAATTTGGACAAGGACAGACAATACAATGTCCAAAAAGATGATAGACAAAAAGACTGATAATGTTTGACCAAATACCATAAAGAAAACTGCAGATTGAGCAACACGAGTTCCATTAAAAAAGTTGTGTTTTACATGCAAGGAGTGTGGATTTCACCATGTCCTGTCCTAAGGGTAAGTTGATTATTAAATTCCGCCCACACAATCAGTAAATGCTTCGCAGCAAAGACACTAAGGCCCTATTTCAATATCCTAGAGTTTTCACAGGGTTATATTAAGTAATAAGGTTGATCAAAATTGTATGGTGCTGAAAAAAAAACATGCCTTTCAAAATCTCTTAGGAATAGTCCTTCGTACAATAATGTATATAAAGGGACCTTCACCACTAAAACAATCATTCAAGGCCCTGTACCTTAATTGTATTTTTCAAATAGACCTGTTCTAAATCTTTCATTGGTTTACTTAACTCTTCCTACAAACATAATATATATATAAATACTATTCTTATTCTGTACCAATTTGAGAATTATATTTTTAAAATTAAGGTTTTTTTAAATGTCTTATATGATTTACAATATATTTATGGTTTCAACACCAAATTAAAAACAAAATAGTCCTCAATTTACAAAAAGCTTTTCTTGGTCAAATTATAAAAGTTGAGTTCAATCCACTTATAATGAAAAATGGATCATCAGATTATTTATCCCCATCAACTCCTTTCAGTATATATGAGGTCTGGTTATACTGAAGATTGGCTATAATGAAAAGATTACATGTCCCCCTAAAATTACACTATAAGTGGACTATACTGTATTAGATGTCAGCCATTACAGAGTGTCAAAAAGGACTTCATGTTTTAAATCTGTTCTTTAAAATACTTTTTGTTGAAAGGACTGGATATACAATAAACCGATATATGAGGTGTTGCTTTGAAATATTAGTGAACTTCATTAAGATATGGTCTATATACCTGTACAGATATTTACCTTTAGTGAACTTCAATAAGATATGGTCTATATACCTGTACAGATATTTACCTTTAGTGAACTTCAATAAGATATGGTCTATATACCTGTACAGATATTTACCTTTAGTGAACTTCAATAAGATATGGTCTATATACCTGTACAGATATTTACCTTTAGTGAACTTCAATAAGATATGGTCTATATACCTGTACAGATATTTACCTTTAGTGAACTTCAATAAGATATGGTCTATATACCTGTACAGATATTTACCTTTAATCTATTAACCATCTCCACATCAGCACCAGTAGCAGAATTCTCTAATTTCTGACAGTGGAAGAAGAAGTTATGTAGATGCTGGTCCTGTTAATAATCAAAATATACAAGTTACCTGTAATAAATTTAAGGGCTACTGACCGCATCAGTGGCTTAATGGTTAACATGCTCGGCTTGAGTGCAGTAGAATGCGGTTCAAGCCCATCGACTATAAAATTGGTATTTTTTCTTTCTCCGCAAAGTAAACAGCATTAACGAGTTAGAGAAAATGACTGATTGACTCGGAATCAGGACTATGTATCTGAGTGGAGTGACATGTCTACCCGCAGATTGTTGTTTCAGTGAGCTAGCACTATAAAAATCCAACTAAGCGTGCTGGTCTAGTACATAGTAGATATCATTCTCATCTCGTCAATGTAGCTTGTTCTCATCATGATATTGCAGAAAAAATACTCATTTGGCATAAAACAACAATCTCTCACTCACTTATAGGGCTAATAAATATAATATTCATATGTCAATTCTTAGATGATGTAATCAGCTTTTTCTAACCATGAAAATATGTTTAAAGCTGTTATGATTATAACTGCTGCATAAATTATTGACTTAATATTGATCTTAACCTTGAGAATTTGTTTATAATAATGAATCTTACTGTTGTATAAACTGTTGACCTCACATTGACCTTGACCCTGAGTATATGTTTATTATAAATATTACTGTTGACCTAAAACTGATCTTTACATTGAAGATTTATTTATAATAATAAATCTTACTGTTGTATAAACTGTTGACCTCACATTGACCTTGACCTTGAAAATTGGTTTAGCACCATCAACCCATTTTATATCTGGAACTGATCCCTGTAATTATAAAAAATCATAGCAGTTTTAATAGGTTATATTGTCAAACAATACTGTTTGAGATTTGAATGTTTTGGTAGGTTATATTGTCAGAAATAACTATTGTATTTGAAAAGATGCAGTCGTCAATTGGGAATTCGACGGTGGAAAATAGAGTTTTACTTGATGATGCATATCAAACAAATATTTGAGACTGCCAAATCCCCAAACGACGCTGGCAACTATTCAAATACAATACAGTTATTTCTATTCTAATGCAAGACAAAAATATCTATTTGGGCTGAACCAATGGCATAAAAAATGTAAAAAAAAACAATTTAAAAAAAAAGTCTCGAAATATTGTCCATTACTTTGGCAAATATAGCCATAAAAACTTATGACGTCATATGAAACTTTTCAGCAATTTCAGATAAAATCCAACAAGAAATTATTTCAAAGGTCTTCTATTATATTATTGCAACTGACATGTTGGATTTCAAGAATTAAATGTGGCAGCTCATTTGCACTAGAACCCTTAATTAAGGCATGTCAGTTGTGGATTTGACAGTAAATATTAGCCAATGAAAAAATAAACTGTTATATAATGATTGTGTACAGTATAACTTCTTATTTTCAATCAAACCAATCAGTTAAATGGATATAAATATTAATTAAATACACTATTAAAACCCTTACCCTGCCTGGTTCCAGTATTCTGTAAGAGAGGTACCCAGGAGGAAGATTGGAGGCAACAGGTATACAGGTCTCACCATTAACTACTCTGAAGATAGATAAAATCAAATTTTCATTAACTGTACAGTACACATTACAGTCAATACACAAACAGTTCAATCAGATATAGAGCAGTGTCTTAAAATATAAAGTTTATGTGTATGAGCTTGAAAAACTGGGATAAAGGCAAGGTTCACAGAGCTTTTCCCCAGTTTTGTGCTGAATAAAACATAAACTTTATATTTGAGGACACTGCATTAATATTATGTTTATCCTGCTGAAAAATCACATTAAACCATTGACGTTTATATTTTGAATAAAATAATAAAATGATATAATTACCCCTTGATTGCCCCTTTTGATCTTTTCTGTCAACAGGAAATAAACTGGATTTACAATTAGGTTCCCAAAGCTAAACAGGTAAGAAGTTACAGGGGTACCAGAAAAAGTTATATTTCAGTGATAGTATATAACAATAATTTATCCAGTCAGTGCAATATGCTTGCACAAATAGAACAAGTACAGGAAAGAGTAACTTTGAATGGCTCCAAGGGATTTGCTAACAAAAAATATATAATCAAAAGACAAGAATTGATTAAAATATAGATCATAGTTTGTGACATAAACTGTCATAGGCTTAAATCAGTTCATAAATGCCATGACTACCATCTTGTTAGTTAACATGTTATAGTGTTACATATACTATTCATGCTATACAATAATTTCTCTTTAATTATATATGAAAACCAGTGTGAAAATTCAAATTGTCAGTACGGCTTTTGTACCAATTACAACCAGTGTGATAATTAAAACTTCCAGAATGGTTGAGGTTCCCATGACAACCTAGATGATAAGCAAAGTTCTCAGAATGCTGATGCTGATGTTCCAATAACAACCAAAGTCATATTTAAAATTGTCAGTATGGCTAATGTTCCCATGACAACCAAAGTGATAATTAAAATAGTCAGAATAGCTAATGTTTCCAAATAAATGACGTATGTGAAATAAATCACATAACAGTTGCTAAGTGATGACTTCTAAAAATACAAATGTTAAGTTCTCATTTTTTTACTTACTTCCCCTGATGTAATAATGGAAGCCATGTGACTCCAACTGCATTTTCTATGTTGTCTCGTTTCTTTAATGAAGCTGTTGAACTTCTCACCCCAGATTTTGACCCCTCACAGCTAACATGATAAAATCTAAACAAAATATGGTGTCCGTCATGGATTTGAATTGGTAAGACTATTTTTACCTGAAAATTAAAAACAAGCATTATCTTACAATTAAGCTCAACAATAACAATTAAACTTAGTCTAGACTATACAATGTAAGCCTTTCAGATAAAATTCTAGCTGTTTGAAGGCACCTTTCTTTATAAATATTTTGTCTATTATTGACAGTGTATAGTTCTGCCTTAGGTTCTATTAGAGTTTTACTTGTAATGGTGAAGCATACTTTTATTATACAAGTCTTTTATATATTGACAGTCAAAATCATACAGCCCTCGTGATGAGCACCGTCCTCTGGCCTAAGACCAGTAAAACTTTGTTCGGACCAATACATTTTTCAGTTTTTATTTAGAACTATATAAAAATAAATTCAATTGTTCATTTCGAGGACTGATCATATTCATTTATCTTAGTTGAAATGTGATTCTTCATTAGAGAAACTTACAAAATTTTCATTTTCCTCATGATAACAATATTTCATGTTGATGTGGAAGTGGCTTTGTAAAAATATAAAATTTATACTATGCCATGGAATCCTATTTTTCTAACATACATTTTTATAAATGACATTAGAAGTAGAAAAACTCTAAATTAAAAAATAAAAAAGAAGATAGAATTAAAATTGATTAGAATCTAAACAATTTTTTCGGGTTATGGTGTTTAAAGCCACTTTCAACAATATTTCAGTTATATCGTGGCGGTCAGTTTTATTGGTGGAGGAAACCAGAGTACCCAGAGAAAACCACTGACCTGCCGCAAGTCATTGACAAACTTTATCACATAATGTTGCATCGAGTACACCTTGCCTGAGCAGAGTTCGAACTCACAACATTAGTGGCAACAGGCACTGATTGCATTGGTAGTTATAAAACCAACTACCATACGATCACGACCACGACAGCCCCAATTATTTTTTTTTTTATTGATACAACATATCTTCAAATGTTAAATAAATAACAAAGCAAAACATATTTCTAGAATAATTTTAAATTACAATATTGAGATGACATACACATAGATTTTTCATTGTTCAAACATGTCCTCCATTTTCAATGACCAAACATTTTCTGCAACTTCAAGAACATGGAAGAACAATGTGACCTTAACAAGATGCTATTTGTCTATGTATATCTTATCTGTGATTCCTAATTCCTCATATAATTAATAAATGTTCATAATTTACATATAAAATGAGTAACAAATACTGACCTCTTCTGCAAAGTCTGGTGATGTACTATGATGTATGACAGTTGTACTGGCTACAGAGGTAAAGACTCCTACCTCAGGTCTACCATACAAACACTGTAAAATAACAAATGTCATGGTAATACATATCTTATAAAACAATACAAACTAGGAAGAACTGTTTTAGATACCTAAAACTTATGTCTCCCCTTAATGCGGCCATCTGTACAACAATAAGTTACACATTATCAGTTGAATGATACTATTTAAAAAACAATTATTTGACCCTTGAGGTCAAAGGTCAAGGTCCCATGAAGGTCATTATGGTATGCGACACACCGCCTTATGGTCCTGCACCCACATACCAAATTTCATTGACCTATCTGGAAAGACAAAAATGTTATGGCCCGGACAAGAAAATACTATTAAAAAAACAATTATTTGACCTTGAGGTCAAAGGTCAAGGTCCCACAAAGGTCATTACGGTACGCGACACACCGCCTTATGGTCATGCACCAACATACCAAATATAATTGACCTATCTGGAAAGACAAAAAAGTTATGGTCCGGAAAAGCCTCGCTGAGTAGAAGCAGAAGAAGTGGAAGAAGAAGCAGAAGAAAAAAATCAAGACTAAAACAATATGTTTCCCTTCGTTCAAAGGGGAGACATAATTACAGGATCAAACTTAAAAGTCAATGCATTCTTTTTTCTTCTTCAAAACATTAATATGTATTTTGAGCTTTAAGAACTCTCCATAATCTAACGTCTTACATCTTCCAACCCATGTGTCTAGGAAACAAAGAAAAGTCATTTATATGTCCTAAAGTATATAATGTCATATTTCAGGCTTCAAATTTATATTTATATAAATCTGAAGCCAGTAATATGACATTATATACCTTTTCTAGAACCTGAATAACTATTATATTATGGTGTATCGCTTTTAATTTTAAAAATTCAAACATTGTCATGCTGTTTTTAACATTACAGAAAATCTGTTAAAATTCAAACATTGTCATGCTGTTTTTAACATTACAGAAAATCGGTTAAAATTCAAACATTGTCATGCTGTTTTTAACATTACAGAAAATCGGTTAAAATTCAAACATTGTCATGCTGTTTTTAACATTACAGAAAATCGGTTAAAATTCAAACATTGTCATGCTGTTTTTAACATTACAGAAAGTCTGTTAAAATTCAAACATTGTCATGCTGTTTTTAACATTACAGAAAATCTGTTAAAATTCAAACATTGTCATGCTGTTTTTAACATTACAGAAAATCTGTTAAAATTCAAACATTGTCATGCTGTTTTTAACATTACAGAAAATCTGTTAAAATTCCAACATTTTCATGCTGAAAATCTGTTTCCATATCAGAGGTACATGTACACATGTATATACAATTTGGTATATGTACATGTACAAATAAACCTTCTGGTACACAGAATTAGCACATATGTCTACCAATCTTCAATTACAATATACATTTGCATATGTAGAGGGTTAGGGTTATGGTGGTTAACGCCATTTTCTACAATATTTCAGTTATATCGTGCCGGCCAGTTTTATTGGTGGAGGAAACCGGAGTACCCGCAGAAATCCACCGATCTGCCACAAATTTCTGACAAACTTTATAACATAATGTTGTTTTGAATACACACAATGTTAGTGGTGATAGGCACTGATTGCATAGGTAGTTATATTTAGAGAGAGAACATTTTTAAATGAATATTAAGAAGAAATAACCTTGATTTTATCAAAATATTTTTGGAACAATAATTTATGGTGTAAAATATTACATTTTATATCTTATTTTATCCATACCTTGAGAGAAACAGAATTTTCTGCATCACTGTCTTTTAACTCAATACAACATGCTATATTTCTTGCCTGAAAAAGTATACAAAATATCTATGTAATATTACATACTCATGTTTGCTAATTCATAAGAACAGAATTTGATATGAGATATTCCTGCCTTATGCTTAAAAAACAAAATTATATAAGGTAACAACACATATACTGCTGTTCTTAATCCTACAGTATATGCCATACCTGTTAACCCTCCCCCTTTGCACGGGAGTCTCCCGTGTAAGGGCCTTATCTCCCGCATGGACTGGGTCTCCTGCACGGGAGACATAAATCTTCCGCACACACCTTTCCTCCCGCACGATCTCCCCCCAACAAAAAATTTGCTTACTTTCTTCAGTCGCCATATTTGTTTACAATCGATCGGCTATTTCCATCAATCGTCGAGATGTTTCGTATCAAATTTTTATCGAGTTTCTCTAGACTTTTCGTTCAGGAATATGAAACTGATTGTTGTTTACGTAATCGAACGGATAACAACACCAAATAGAAATGTACATTCTCGGTGTGTACCTTTCAGATTTAGTTTTAAATAAGATTTGTTTCTTGCATTTTATAACGATGTCTCAATCAACAAAGAGAAGGTGGAATTCGGGACCTAGTACTCCTTCTTGGACATCAAAGAAAAAGAAATACAATTGTAAATTCCAGGACGAGTGGAAAAAATCACATCACTGGTTACAGTCAAGTTCGTTGGGAAATGATCTGGTGTTTTGCACTCTGCGTAGTTCCAACTTCAGTGTTGCTTCAGAGGGATTGCATGATATTAAGAGACACTCAGAGACCAGTTTACACAAGAAAGCAGTCACTGCTACTAACAAAACCCCCCAATTGCACCAGTTTATGCCAACAAAATCAGTTGATGACCAAGTGACCAGGGTTGAAACTTTATTCAACAACTTTGTAGCAGAACAAAACCAAGACAAAGCTTGCTTTGAATTCAATCCAAGTGACAGTGTTCTGAGAGCAGCAAAGAAAGCTGTTCTAACATACCAGAGTAACATAAGTTCATGTAACTAGACTGTCAAGCTATTAATAGAAGGGTCAACAATAAATTTGTATACAATGAATGTGTCTTTATATACCATTTTACATCATTGCTTTATTATCATTCAACCACAAGGTACAATTTTGTGCACTTAAAGGTGACGCACAAAATCCCCCCCTTAGAAGAGTTGGTAGGGGGGAGATCTCCCCCTAGCAGTTCCCAGAGGTTAACAGGTATGATATGCATCACTTAAATAAAAGTCTTTAAGAGACAATAATAATCCTACCATATCACAATGGGTTTGAATTAAAAATATTTGTTATTGCTTCATAAACATGATTGTTAAAGTTGGCATTAAACACCAATCAATCATTATAAACATGATAATGGGATATGTTATATAATTTGAAATCTGTTAACATATAATGTAAAGAAGGTCACAGGTGTGACCAACAATTGACAGGTCCCTAAAAACAATATCTTTCACAAATAACTGATTACTAACATGAATATAAAATTATCAAGAATTAAAATTATAATACCACAAAAATCAAGAATTTAAATTATAATTAAAACAAAAAAAGATCAAAAATTAAAACTACAATTAAATCAGAGAATCGGGAAATGACTTAAAATTCCTTGACACAACACAAACCTTTGTAAATGATTTCTGAAATGACTTAAAATTCCTTGACATATAACACAAACCTTTGTAAATGATTTCTGAAATGACTTAAAATTCCTTGACACACAATACTAACCTTTGTAAATGATTTCTGAAATGACTTAAAATTCCTTGACACACAACACAAACCTTTGTAAATGATTTCTGAAATGACTTAAAATTCCTTGACACAATAACCTTTGTAAATGATTTCTGAAATGACTTAAAATTCCTTGACATACGACACAAACCTTTGTAAATGATTTCTGAAATGACTTAAAATTCCTTGACACAACACAAACCTTTGTAAATGATTTCTGAAATGACTTAAAATTCCTTGACACAACACAAACCTTTGTAAATGATTTCTGAAATGACTTAAAATTCCTTGACACACAACACAAACCTTTGTAAACGATTTCTGAAATGACTTAAAATTCCTTGACACAACACTAACCTTTGTAAATGATTTCTGAAATGACTTAAAATTCCTTGACACAACACAAACCTTTGTAAATGATTTCTGAAATGACTTAAAATTCCTTGACACACAACACAAACCTTTGTACATGATTTCTGAAATGACTTAAAATTCCTTGACACACAACACAAACCTTTGTACATGATTTCTGAAATGACTTAAAATTCCTTGACACAACACAAACCTTTGTAAATGATTTCTGAAATGACTTAAAATTCCTTGACACACAACACTAACCTTTGTAAATGATTTCTGAAATGACTTAAAATTCCTCGACACACAACACTAACCTTTGTAAATGATTTCTGAAATGACTTAAAATTCCTTGACACAATACAAACCTTTGTAAATGATTTCTGGTGTTCAAACTTAAGGTTACAGGGATAGATGTATAAATTGTTGATGTAGCTATCAAAGGTGTCACACAGTTGGGCTTTATCTGGAACAAACTCATCAACTTCCATGGCTGGGGGCTCCACAGGGGGGTTAGGGAATGGTTTTATAGGAACAAATGACGATGTCAGAGTACCTGAAAAACAATTGTATTGAATACATTTACAATCAAGTTACCCCCAACTGGAGTGGACCCCTAATAAAACAATTGTATTGAGAAGATTCACAATCAAGTGCCCCCCAATTGGACCCCTAATAAAACAATCATATTGAATACATTTACAATCAAGTTACCCCCAACTGGAGTGGACCCCTAATAAAACAATTGTATTGAGAAGATTCACAATCAAGTGCCCCCCAATTGGACCCCTAATAAAACAATCGTATTGAATACATTTACAATCAAGTTACCCCCAACTGGAGTGGACCCCTAATAAAACAATTGTATTGAGAAGATTCACAATCAAGTGCCCCCCAATTGGACCCCTAATAAAACAATCGTATTGAATATATTTACTAACAGGCTGGCTCCAACTGGACACCTACTTTACTTGTCTTTGGACAATGAATAATTGCAGTTCAGTGTAAATCAAATTTATAATAAAACAGATTAAATATGGTCTCCATAGAAACAATTTTTTTAGAAACATTTTATAAATTAATTTGATTTTAAATTAAAATGATGTTAAATCTTTTCCCATAACTTCTGTTGATACATAATCTGGTGAAATAAAATTGAATTAACAATATTTGAGAAATTCAGTAATGAGCAAAAATCAAAAGGATTGAGATTAAATCCATCTTTAAGTGTACTCATGGCTTGATAGAATAGACAAAGAAACCTATATCTACCCACTACTATATTTATACTATATATATATGCTAACAAATTCTTTTCTTAACATTATTACTTTTAAATGTTTTTAAGCCAAATTCTATTAAAAAAAGGTACAAGGAAAGAAAGCTTGAACTAATTTCCTCAGATCTACAAACGTGATAGAACCACTGGGATAGAATTCTAAATATAATACACAGTATGAGGCCATACTTTTATGAACAGTTTCTTTTTCTGTATGCATTCTTCATATACACATAAATTAATTAAAATGTCATATCATTATCTTTCCACATAATTTTTTTTTTCAAAATTCTTGTCCAATGAAGATCTCCATATATTTTAGTGTTATCATATTCTTGACTATTAGATAATCAAAAGATGTCAGAAAATCAAACTTGTACAAAAAATGATTTGTATGTAAGTAAGTAGAAGAAATTAATTTAAGGATTGATCACAATTTGTGTTCGGTTCATGAAGAAATAACCTCAATCAGGTTGTACACACCGTTGTACGCAAGGGTGTGTACAACCTGATTGAGGTTATTTCGAATGAACCGAACAAATAATTCTGATCAATCCTTATAAATTAATTCAAACTTTTTTTGTTATGATATTGAAAAATATATTTATTTTTTCAAAATAAGGCAAATAATCGGAAATAAATTTAAATAACCCCAAAGGTGCCTCATTAAAAAAAAATCACCTGATGACAACGGCACGCGATGCCTTGAGAACGACGTCTATTTTTCGATTCCGTACATTGACAAATAACCTCAACTTTTTAAACCAATCAAAACACGTATAAAATGATATGTGACTCTAAAATTAATTTATTAAAAAATGTGTGAGATAAAAGATATAAACTTATTCATAAACATATGGCATTATACAGTAGAATAAAGTAAGATGGAAATCACAATATACCTAGTCTGTCCATATTACACAATATCTGTACACTGTACATAATTACTCCCTCAACTGTACATTGTCTTGAATTTCTCCCTTAACTGTACACTGTACATAATTACCTTTCCCACCCTTTCTCCCCTTTTTAACTATACACAGTACATAATTACCTTTAAATAATTACATTCCCCACCCTTCATCCCTTTTTTAACTGTACACTGTACATAATTCATCCTTTATCTGTACACTGTAATTGATTTCTCCCTTAAATGTACATTGTACATATTTATTCCCTATACTGTACACTGTACATAATTACTCCTTATAACAATTAACCAAACACATTGAATATTATCATTTTCTTTTCCAACCATAAATTTACTGCACTTCGATAAATTTATCAACTTTAACACGTAATAATTTTTTCACACATCATTGCTTTTAAACCTGTCTTAGATATTCAAATTTAGGGATACATAGTAGATAATATAAACAATACACAGCATAGACTTGCATAAAATAATCGTTAACAATTAAATATTGAAAATGTACGTTCTCTATGTATCTTGTCTTTTATATCTATTAAAGCTCATTTTGGTAATTTTTTGTATCTCATGAAAACTTGCAATTGGTTCAATAAATGATATTTATGAAACATTAACCCGGTTTTTATCAATGAAACTTTGTAAAAGTGACATAATTCGTTGATAATTCTGTTCATATCTTGCTGTTTTTCCATTAATTGAATTTTTGCTTCCTGGACAAAAATTTATTTCAACCCTTTTAAGTGATATTTTAACGATATTAGGGATTGTATGGGCATGCAAAGTATTTTTGGATTGTTTTTACAATTAAATTGAAAAGAAACAACCTTCGTCACGAGTTGAAAAAATATATGTTAAAACGAGCTTTAATATCCCTTTAAAAGAAAGAATATGAAACAGTCAAACCTGTATTAAGAGGTCACCTTTGGGACAAAGAAAAAGTGGCCTTTTCAGACAGATGACCTCTTAAAAGAGGTTCAATTAGTAAGAAATTGTCTATGACAGGACAGAAAAAATGTGACCTTTTAATACAGGTGACTGTTTACTAGTGGTGACACATGGGCAAGTTTTAATACAGGTGACTGCTTACTAGAGGTAACACATGGGCAAGTTTAACTTTCATCATAATATTTTATTGACTGTATGTGTATAGGACAACCTTGATGTGTGAAAACTAGACTATTTTAGAGGTACAAAGCTGATATATGTAATACCCTGTTATTAACACATGGTGTAATATAATACATGTCAATTTGGGTTATTAATCAGACAGTGCAGGACAAACTTTAGTATACCTGAACCAGAGAATCGCTTTTCTGAAAAAGATATAAACTTACTGACCTTTCTTTTTTGAAGCTTTCCATAGAAACAAAATAAATGTTAAAACCTTAAATTATATGAATGGAGTATAAAAACCACTCATGCATTCCCTCCTGTGTTTGGCTTTATTTTACTCTAAACTGATAATGGCGTACCTTTCAAAACAGGGGCTGCCGTGGTCGTGATCGCATGGTAGTTGGAACTTATGCAATCAGTATCTATCACCACTAAACTTGTGAGCTTGAATCCCGCTCAAGGCGAGGTGTACTTGATACAAAATTATGTGATAACGTTTGTCAGTGACTTACAACAGGTTTTCTCAGGGTACTCCAGTTTCCTCCACCAATAAAACTGAAATATTGTTGATAGTGGTGTTAAACGCCATAAACCTAACCTAACCTTTCCTTTTAAAAAAACAAAATTGGAACTTTAAACTATCCTTCAACTATATCAAACAAATATATAATTTTAATATCATTTACCATAAATATGTCTCTTTACACAAAATTCACATATTTTTTATATTCAAACATTTCATATGATTCTTTATTTCTTTATTACTCAAAATTCACATGTTTTGAACCACAACTTAAAAACAGACTCATTACGAAATCCATAAAAAATTTATAGAAAGTACCACGACATGAGTAAATATCATACATTAATATGCACATATACTGAGAACAACAAATTACCAGAAGTCATGTGACATGGGTCTAAATCAATATGGAAATAATTTGCTTCTGATTGGAAATAGAGGTATCATTTGGAAATAAAAATAAGGCACCTTCTAATCAATTTGTTGTCAAGGTTACCAATATCACATGATACTGTATACTGTTTGATATAATACTAACTCTGTAACATGTCATCTGGGGACAGTTTCTTTAATATTATCTTTACACTTCCTGGTATCTCCTGTAACTTTGACTGTTTCTCTGGTCTGCAATAAATTAACAGAAAAATGGAAGTATGTGTCCATAGGACATAGATGCCTCGCGGCACATAGGACATAGATGCCCCCACTTCAGTAATCATAGGACATAGATGCCCCCACTTCAGTAATCATAGGACATAGATGCCCCGTGACACATAAGACATAGATGCCCCGCGGCACATAGGACATAGATGCCCCGAGACACATAGGACATAGATGCCCCGAGACACATAGGACATAGATGCCCCGCGGCACATAGGACATAGATGCCCCTCGATACATAGGACATAGATGCCCCGCGACACATAGAACATAGATGCCCCGCGACACATATGCCCTGCGACACATAGGACACAGATGCCCCGAGACACATAGGACACAGATGCCCCGAGACACATAGGACAGATGCCCTGCGACACATAGGACATAGATGCCCTGCGACACATAGGACACAGATGCCCCGAGACACATAGGACACAGATGCCCCGCGACACATAGGACATAGATGCCCCGAGACACATAGGACACAGATGCCACGAGACACATAGGACATAGATGCCCCGCGACACATAGGACATAGATGCCCCGAGACACATAGGACAGATGCCCCGTGACACATAGGACATAGATGCCCCGCGACACATAGGACATAGATGCCCCGTGACACATAGGACATAGATGCCTCGTGACACATAGAACATAGATGCCCTGCAACACATAGGACATAGATGCCCTGCGACACATAGAACATAGATGCCCCGTGACACATAGGACACAGAAGCCCCGCGACACATAGGACATAGATGCCCTGCGACACATAGGACATAGATGCCCCGTGACACATAGGACATAGATGCCTTGTGACACATAGGACATAGATGCCCCCACTTCATAGGACATAGATGCCCCCACTTAATAGGGCATAGATGCTCCCACTTCATAGGACATAGATGCCCCCACTTCAAGCTAAAGTAAACAGAGGCATGGACATAGATGCCCCCACTTCAAGCTAGAGTAAACAGAGGCATCGACATAGATGCCCCCACTTCAAGCTAGAGTAAACAGAGGCATGGACATAGATGCCCCCACTTCAAGCTAAAATAAACAGAGGCATGGACATAGATGCCCCCACTTCAAGCTAAAGTAAACAGAGGCATGGACATAGATGCCTCCACTTCAAGCTAGAGTAAACAGAGGCATGGACATAGATGCCCCCACTTCAAGCTAGAGTAAACAGAGGCATGGACATAGATGCCCCCACTTCAGGCCAAAAACAAAATGAGGCATGGACATAGATGCCCCCACTTCAAGCTAGAGTAATCAAGGCATGGACATAGATACCCCAACTTCAAGCTAAAATAAACAGAGGCATGGACATAGATGCCCCGGCTTCAAGCTAAAAAAAAAAGAGGCATGGACATAGATGCCCCCACTTCAAGCTAAAGTAAACAGAGGCATGGACATAGATGCCCCCACTTCAGGCCAAAAACAAAATGAGGCATGGACATAGATGCCCCCACTTCAAGCTAGAGTAATCAAGGCATGGACATAGATACCCCCACTTCAAGCTAAAATAAACAGAGGCATGGACATAGATGCCCCGGCTTCAAGCTAAAAAAAAAAGAGGCATGGACATAGATGCCCCCACTTCAAGCTAAAGTAAAAAGAGGAATGGACATAGATACCCCCACTTCAAGCTAAAGTAAACAGAGGCATGGACATAGATGCCTCCACTTCAAGCTAGAGTAAACAGAGGCATGGACATAGATGGCTCCACTTCAAGCTAAAGTAAACAGAGGCATGGACATAGATGCCCCCACTTCAAGCTAAAGTAAACAGAGGCATGGACATAGATACCCCCACTTCAAGCTAAAGTAAACAGAGGCATGGACATAGATGCCCCCACTTCAAGCTAAAGTAAACAGAGGCATGGACATAGATGCCCCCACTTCAAGCTAAAGTAAACAGAGGCATGGACATAGATACCCCCACTTGAAGCTAAAGTAAACAGAGGCATGGACATACATGCCCCCGCTTCAAGCTAAAGTAAACAGAGGCATGGACATAGATGCCCCCACTTCAAGCTCGAGTAAACAGGCATGGACATATATGCCCCCGCTTCAAGCTAAAATAAACAGAGGCATGGACATAGATGCCCCCACTTCAACCTAACGTAAACAGAGGCATGGACATAGATGCCCCCACTTCAAGCTAAAGTAAACAGAGGCATGGACATACATGCCCCCACTTCAAGCTAGAGTAAACAGAGGCATGGACATACATGCACCCATTTCAAGCTAAAGTAAACAGAGGCATGGACATAGATGCCCCCACTTCAAGCTAGAGTAAACAGAGGCATGGACATACATGCCCCCACTTCAAGCTAAAGTAAACAGAGGCATGGACATAGATGCCCCCACTTCAAGCTAGAGTAAACAGAGGCATGGACATACATGCCCCTACTTTAAGCTAAAGTAAACAGAGGCATGGACATACATGCCCCCACTTCAAGCTAAAGTAAACAGAGGCATGGACATAGATGCCCCCACTTCAAGCTTAAGTAAACATAGGCATGGACATACATGCCCCCACTTCAAGCTAAAGTAAACAGAGGCATGGACATACATGCCCCCACTTCAAGCTAAAGTAAACAGAGGCATGGACATAGATGCCCCTGCTTCAAGCTAAAGTAAACAGAGGCATGGACATACATGCCCCCACTTCAAGCTAAAGTAAACAGAGGCATGGACATATATGCCCCTGCTTCAAGCTAAAGTAAACAGGCATGGACATAGATGCCCCTGCTTCAAGCTAGAGTAAACAGAGGCATGGACATACATGACCCAACTTCAAGCTAAAGTAAACAGAGGCATGGACATACATGCCCCCACTTCAAGCTAAAGTAAACAGAGGCATGGACATAGATGCCCCTGCTTCAAGCTAAAGTAAACAGAGGCATGGACATAGATGTTCCTGCTTCAAGCTAAAGTAAACAGAGGCATGGACATAGATGCCCCCACTTCAAGCTAAAGTAAACAGAGGCATGGACATAGATGCCCCCACTTCAAGCTAAAGTAAACAGAGGCATGGACATAGATGCCCCTGCTTCAAGCTAAAGTAAACAGAGGCATGGACATAGATGTCCCTGCTTCAAGCTAAAGTAAACAGAGGCATGGACATAGATGCCCCCACTTCAAGCTAAAGTAAACAGAGGCATGGACATAGATGCCCCCACTTCAAGCTAAAGTAAACAGAGGCATGGACATAGATGCCCCCACTTCAAGCTAAAGTAAACAGAGGCATGGACATAGATGCCCCTGCTTCAAGCTAAAGTAAACAGAGGCATGAACATAGATGCCCCTGCTTCAAGCTAAAGTAAACAGAGGCATGGACATAGATGCCCCCACTTCAAGCTAAAGTAAACAGAGGCATGGACATACATGCCCCCACTTCAAGCTAAAATAATCAGAGGCATGGACATAGATGCCCCCACTAAAAGCTAAAGTAAACAGAGGCATAGACAAAGATGCCCCTGCTTCAACCTAAAGTAAACAGAGGCATGGACATAGATGCCTCCACTTCAAGCTAGAGTAAACAGAGGCATGGACATAGATGCCCCTGCTTCAAGCTAGAGTAAACAGAGGCATGGACATAAATGCCTCCACTTCAAGCTAGAGTAAACCGAGGCATGGACATAGATGCCCCTGCTTCAAGCTAAAGTAAACAGAGGCATGGACATAGATGCCTCCACTTCAAGCTAAAGTAAACAGAGGCATGGACATAGATGCCTCCACTTCAAGCTAGAGTAAACAGAGGCATGGCAATAGATGCCCCCACTTCAAGCTAGAGTAAACAGAGGCATGGACATAGATGCCTCCACTTCAAGCTAGAGTAAACAGAGGCATGGACATAGATGCCCCCACTTCAAGCTAAAGTAAACAGAGGCATGGACATAGATGCCCCCACTTCAAGCTAAAGTAAACAGAGGCATGGACATAGATACCTCCACTTCAAGCTAAAGTAAACAGAGGCATGGACATAGATGCCTCCACTTCAAGCTAAAGTAAACAGAGGCATGGACATAGATACCTCCACTTCAAGCTAAAGTAAACAGAGGCATGGACATAGATACCCCCACTTCAAGCTAAAGTAAACAGAGGCATGGACATAGATGCCCCCACTTCAAGCTAAAGTAAACAGAGGCATGGACATAGATGCCCCCACTTCAAGCTAAAGTAAACAGAGGCATGGACATACATGCCCCCACTTCAAGCTAAAGTAAACAGAGGCATGGACATACATGCCCCCGCTTCAAGCTAAAGTAAACAGAGGCATGGCCATAGATACCCCCACTTCAAGCTAGAGTAAACAGAGGCATGGACATACATGCCTCCACTTCAAGCTAGAGTAAACAGAGGCATGGACATAGATGCCCCTGCTTCAAGCTTAAGTAAACAGAGGCATGGACATAGATGCCTCCACTTCAAGCTAAAGTAAACAGAGGCATGGACATAGATGCCTCCACTTCAAGCTAGAGTAAACAGAGGCATGGCAATAGATGCCCTCACTTCAAGCTAGAGTAAACAGAGGCATGGACATAGATGCCTCCACTTCAAGCTAGAGTAAACAGAGGCATGGACATAGATGCCCCCACTTCAAGCTAAAGTAAACAGAGGCATGGACATAGATGCCCCCACTTCAAGCTAAAGTAAACAGAGGCATGGACATAGATACCTCCACTTCAAGCTAAAGTAAACAGAGGCATGGACATAGATGCCTCCACTTCAAGCTAAAGTAAACAGAGGCATGGACATAGATACCTCCACTTCAAGCTAAAGTAAACAGAGGCATGGACATAGATACCCCTGCTTCAAGCTAAAGTAAACAGAGGCATGGACATAGATGTCCCTGCTTCAAGCTAAAGTAAACAGAGGCATGGACATAGATGCCCCTGCTTCAAGCTAAAGTAAACAGAGGCATGGACATAGATGTCCCTGCTTCAAGCTAAAGTAAACAGAGGCATGGACATAGATGCCCCCACTTCAAGCTAAAGTAAACAGAGGCATGGACATAGATGCCCCCACTTCAAGCTAAAGTAAACAGAGGCATGGACATAGATGCCCCCACTTCAAGCTAAAGTAAACAGAGGCATGGACATAGATGCCCCTGCTTCAAGCTAAAGTAAACAGAGGCATGAACATAGATGCCCCTGCTTCAAGCTAAAGTAAACAGAGGCATGGACATAGATGCCCCCACTTCAAGCTAAAGTAAACAGAGGCATGGACATACATGCCCCCACTTCAAGCTAAAGTAAACAGAGGCATGGACATAGATGCCCCCACTTCAAGCTAAAGTAAACAGAGGCATAGACATAGATGCCCCTGCTTCAAGCTAAAGTAAACAGAGGCATGGACATAGATGCCTCCACTTCAAGCTAGAGTAAACAGAGGCATGGACATAGATGCCCCAGCTTCAAGCTAGAGTAAACAGAGGCATGGACATAAATGCCTCCACTTCAAGCTAGAGTAAACAGAGGCATGGACATAGATGCCCCTGCTTCAAGCTAAAGTAAACAGAGGCATGGACATAGATGCCTCCACTTCAAGCTAAAGTAAACAAAGGCATGGACATAGATGCCTCCACTTCAAGCTAGAGTAAACAGAGGCATGGCAATAGATGCCCCCACTTCAAGCTAGAGTAAACAGAGGCATGGACATAGATGCCCCCACTTCAAGCTAGAGTAAACAGAGGCATGGACATAGATGCCTCAACTTCAAGCTAAAGTAAACAGAGGCATGGACATAGATGCCCACTTCAAGCTAAAGTAAACAGAGGCATGGACATAGATACCTCCACTTCAAGCTAAAGTAAACAGAGGCATGGACATAGATGCCCACTTCAAGCTAAAGTAAACAGAGGCATGGACATAGATACCTCCACTTCAAGCTAAAGTAAACAGAGGCATGGACATAGATGCCTCCACTTCAAGCTAAAGTAAACAGAGGCATGGATATAGATACCTCCACTTCAAGCTAAAGTAAACAGAGGCATGGACATAGATACCCCCACTTCAAGCTAAAGTAAACAGAGGCATGGACATACATGCCCCCACTTCAAGCTTAAGTAAACAGAGGCATGGACATAGATGCCCCCACTTCAAGCTAAAGTAAACAGAGGCATGGACATACATGCCCCCACTTCAAGCTAAAGTAAACAGAGGCATGGACATACATGCCCCCGCTTCAAGCTAAAGTAAACAGAGGCATGGACATAGATACCCCCACTTCAAGCTAGAGTAAACAGAGGCATGGACATACATGCCTCCACTTCAAGCTAGAGTAAACAGAGGCATGGACATAGATGCCCCTGCTTCAAGCTAAAGTAAACAGAGGCATGGACATAGATGCCTCCACTTCAAGCTAAAGTAAACAGAGGCATGGACATAGATGCCTCCACTTCAAGCTAGAGTAAACAGAGGCATGGCAATAGATGCCCCCACTTCAAGCTAGAGTAAACAGAGGCATGGACATAGATGCCTCCACTTCAAGCTAGAGTAAACAGAGGCATGGACATAGATGCCCCCACTTCAAGCTAAAGTAAACAGAGGCATGGACATAGATGCCCCCACTTCAAGCTAAAGTAAACAGAGGCATGGACATAGATACCTCTACTTCAAGCTAAAGTAAACAGAGGCATGGACATAGATACCTCCACTTCAAGCTAAAGTAAACAGAGGCATGGACATAGATGCCCCCACTTCAAGCTAGAGTAAACAGAGGCATGGACATAGATGCCCCCACTTCAAGCTAAAGTAAACAGAGGCATGGACATAGATACCCCCACTTCAAGCTAAAGTAAACAGAGGCATGGACATACATGCCCCCACTTCAAGCTAAAGTAAACAGAGGCATGGACATAGATGCCCCCACTTCAAGCTAAAGTAAACAGAGGCATGAACATAGATGCCCCCACTTCAAGCTAAAGTAAACAGAGGCATGGACATACATGCCCCCGCTTCAAGCTAAAGTAAACAGAGGCATGGACATAGATACCCCCACTTCAAGCTAGAGTAAACAGAGGCATGGACATACATGCCCCCACTTCAAGCTAGAGTAAACAGAGGCATGGACATAGATGCCCCTGCTTCAAGCTAAAGTAAACAGAGGCATGGACATAGATGCCCCCACTTCAAGCTAAAGTAAACATAACTCCTGAAAGAAAAAGTAGTCAAGTCTGAATTCAACCGTAATCTGCTTTTATATGACCTTGTGTATAAATCTGAAATGGTTGTTGAAGGAGAACTAAGTTAACGAGTGGAAACCAAATGCAGGACGGACTTACAGACATGGGTAAAACTTAATGCCCCGACGCCTAGCGGTGCAGAACATAATTACAAATAAACTTCCTTTGACTCTTTCTCTGATCTGTAACAACCACATCTGTGGTGTAATGGTAAATCATACTTGCCAGAAGTGTGGTAGATAATGGATTCAAACCACGGTCTGGTCAAACCAACGATAATAAAATTAGTGTCTGCTGCTTCTCTGATAAGGAGTAAGAGCAAAGACTGTTTGGCTAGAATCAGGATAATGTGTCCGAGTGGAGCGACATGTCTACCCGCAGATTGTTGTTTCAGTGATCTAGCACTATAAAAATCCCTACTGAATTTTGAAAATATTTTAACAGAAGCTACGTTTAATAACTTACCTGCGAAAATCTTGTAAATGTTTAATCAGATCATCCTCTGATATTTTGCTTACATCATATCTAAATAAAGGTAAAACTCTAGGTCCATAGTTCGGGGATACTACTGGACTGTAAAATAAATAAATATTGTAAAACGCTTAATCAGTTTGTCCTCCGATATTTTGTTTCCATCATATCTACATAAAGGTAAAACTCTAGGTCTGTACTCACGGGCAAGTCTGATCGTTAATAAACAATCATATGACATATTCATCTTATTTAAACAATTAAAGCGACATTAATGACATTTATTGTCTTGTTCTTCTTTTCCAAGTAAAATTCATGAGGAAGAATTTTTGTTATATATATTATTATCCCACAAAGTTTTAGCTCACGTTAACCAGTAGTTTTTGAAGAGAAAAACAATTAATATATGATGCAGGACTGACATGAGGGGACGTCGTGGTCATATGGTAGTTGGATTTATAACTACCTATGCAATCAGAGCCTATCACCACTAAAGTTGTGAGTTCGAACCCCGTTCATGGCGAGGAGTATTGGATGCAACATTATGTGATCAAGTTTGTCCGTGACTTGTGACAGGTCGTTCGTTTTCTCCGGTTTCCTCCAATAAAACTAACCTCCACGATATAACTGAAATATTGTTGAAAGTGGAGTTCAACACCATAAACTAAACCATCAACATCTTGAACTCAATCAAGTTATAAATTAATATAAATATTTACCATGCTGCCCAGGCAAATGGCATCCTGTGATGTCCAATGTGTGAGCAGAACTGTCTCATCTGTTTAAACTGTTTGGTCCCATTCTTTCCTTCCAGAGTCTTCAGATATGTATCTATAGCTGGACCAATTGGACCTTGAAGGACCTTCTCAATAGTGACTACCAGGTAGATCTCAGAGTGACAACTGATTACAGAAAATATACCCTGAAATTAAACAATTTATTTACATGTAAGTCAGGTTGAGGTGGTATTTCACAATTTTTATCCAATGAAAATCCTTTTTTTTTTTTTTTTTTTAAATAAATTTGTTTCTCTGTAACAAAATTATGAAGAAGTAATAACAATGTAGATTTCTAATTTAGTGTGCACGACACATCTTTATAATAACCTTCATCTGGTGCGCTCAAAGTCAAAAGATTGAAAAGACAAACAATTCAAAGGTCTTTGGGCTTTAGGAGCTAAAAAAAAGGACTAAACATGATACCCAAAATCGGCCACGGTCACCTATGTCTGAGGGAGGAGAACCTTTGTTTTAATAATAATTATATAATTTAGGGACTGAATAATAATTCCAATAATAAATTTGACTCGTAGAGTCTTACAAACCTGTCTTTTCTTTGAAAGTAGCCAGTTCTCATCCAAGCCATTCAGTATTGGTGAAGTTTTCTTCCCCTCTACACTATGTAGCTTGTCTGCTGCATGAAGAATATCGCTAGGAATCATTCCTAGAATTTCGGATTCATTTGGATCTATTTGGAAGTCCTCTGATATCTTCCTACCATCTTTGGCATCATATAGTGAAAAAGTCAGAAAAAATGGTTCAGGCTTAAAAAATAAAATGAAAATAAAATGAAAGAGATTTACAATACTTATTATAATTATGATGAAAAGAAAGTTTAAACAGTGATGGTCAACAATGTCACCAATATCAACAAAATGAACAGTCACCTCTCATAACTCTTTAATCATTAAAAAGATCATAACATATGACAATTTAAATGTAGCTATATTAAATCTGAATAGATAAAAATTAAATCAGGGAGCTTAAATTAATCAAATACATAACCTGTCTATAAGAAATGTTCACCCTAGACAGGTTTTACACATTATACTAACATTGCAGTTTTTATTGCCACCAATGCCCTCCTCAGATAGGTTGATCTGTAACTTCAATTTAAACTCCAGTAAACCTAACAGAAATCGTTCACCAAATACTCTAGGGAATACATCAATCTCATCCTCCTCTTCTGAATCAGAATCTTCTGTCCAACCATGTCTCTGAAATATTGTTTATAGCAATATTATTATAAAGTATGAAAATCTCCCTGACTAAAACTCATTGGTGGTAGGATTAAATGTTATTTTATAAGGATTGTTAGGATGGGATTACATACTTTTTTTTTGCTTGATTCAATTATAATAAATAAACAAATATATTTTCTATTTGTTTGATTTATCATCTCTTTAATTTTGAATTGCTAACTTATATGTAGGGAATAAATATTATAATCCATTTGAATAACAAACTATATTTAACTTACATTTAAATTAGGATAGACTTTAAAAAGATTCTGTCTGTCTTTGGCCCTTGCAGAAATAACCATTGATTCTGTTTCTCTTGAATACTGTAAAACAACAGACAGAATTAATGTCAACAACAATATATATATATAAACGTCTGAAAAAGTAACCAACGTATGAACCTACGTCACGATAACTGATGGTCTCATGACAATTTTTCAAATCAGATTACAGACGCTGATAAAGCTTGTCGGTCAAGCGAAATATCCGTCGATTTAATTATAATTATAGTCTTTTTGTAGACTTATAGTTATTTTTGTTACATTTTAACATCTTTTTTTGTTATCGTTGTGCTAACATTTTAGACGTTTATATATATATATATATATATATATATACATATAAATTATTACTGAAACTAAATAAAGTATTATGCATAGCCTATATAATTTGAAACATTTATTTTGTATAGCCTATATAATTTAAAACATTATTATGTATAGCCTATATAATTTGAAACATTTATTTTGTATAGGCTATATAATTTAAAACATTATTATGTATAGCCTATATAATTTGAAACATTTATTTTGTATAGCCTGTATAATTTAAAACATTATTATGTATAGCCTATATAATTTGAAACATTATTATGCATAGCTTATATAATTTGAAACATTTATTTTGTATAGCCTATATAATTTGAAACGTTTATTTTGCATAGCCTATATAATTTGAAACATTATTATGTATAGCCTATATAATTTGAAACATTTATTTTGTATAGCCTATATAATTTGAAACATTTATTTTGTATAGCCTATATAATTTGAAACATTTATTTTGTATAGCCTATATAATTTGAAACATTTATTTTGTATAGCCTATATAATTTGAAACATTTATTTTGTATAGCCTATATAATTTGAAACATTTATTTTGTATAGGCAAAATAATTTGAAGCATTATTAATTTTGCATATCCTACAAAAATTGAAACATTATTTATTATATATATCTTAAATAATTTGAAACATTATTTATTATGCATACAGATCCCTCCAAGTGTATCAACGATCAAACTCTCAGGTCGGACACAGAGTTTTGTCGGACTTCACTCTTAAAATTGTCCGACAAAATCCTCCCAGGTCGGAGTGAGAGTCTCCACTCTCAGATAGTTAAACTGTAAACAGGAAACGTCCCCAAATTCTGCTAACCAATAAATTCGTGCATAAAGAAACATGCGTATCTTAGAAAAGCTGAAGTAAACGAGTGATATACAGTGGTACGGAAAGTATAGATATGTTAACGGTTGTCACGGGCGATATATACAATAATATCCATGAATAAAATGTATTAACATGCAGTACCCATGTTTTAAGTGCACTAGAAGTGAATATTAATATGTCCCTATGTACTCGCGACAATCGATGCCAAGGCCCTTTCACTTGCTGCAGACAATTGCCGGTTTACGATATCGGGTGCGTTTGCCAAATGTAGGGCGAACGAACCCGGGTAAATAATTCTAATTTATACATTTATTTCTTTAAAGGCAAATTTGGATTAAAATTATTTAGTAAAATTTAAGTTTTATTTTGTTCATGGCGAATGGGTCATCAATCCGTAAATCCCGTTTTTTTCTTCTTGAAAATTGGCAGTCTGCGGAGTCCTAATATAGGTGAAATAATATTTTATTAGTGTATTCTACGGTTTTTTTTTTTACAGTTTACCTGTCAAAACATCACCCATCTCAGCATGTTGTCGCATCGTCAATTCATGATATACAAATACACCTATCACAGGTGTGAAAAAAAACGTTGCTCAAGACTCTTTTTACTAAGACTTATAAACATAGATAACTATTCTGCATTTTCGATTTTCAAGCCGTCTTCCAATTTATTTGTACTTAAAAAATAAATTTACATCTTTTTTCTTATATATGTGTATAAATATCTTAATAAAATAAATACATTTACGGTGAGAAATTATTATACGTCATGATATCGTTATTTAGGTAAATACTTATTAGACAGATTTTTTTTAAAACCATTTTTGTCTTTTTAATTGATAACTGACCCAAGCTAAATAAATGAAATGTGACTTAATGTGTTAATTATATAAATCCTTGCCTTCTATAAATTTTAATTTCTTATCTAATTCTTATTCTTATTTAACAATATGGTCAGGTTGTTATTTTCATTGAATGGCATCTCAAAATAGATGGCTTCACAGTAGGGGCTCTTCCTGTATATTGGTTACATCCTGTATATTACAACTGACAGCTAATGCATGACAAACAATTTTAATCAGCCATCATTATCATGAAATACATTTTTTAATCTTTATTTTGATGATGGCACCTAATTCCCATCACCTAATCCAAATTAGTATAGTAGAGGAGTACCGTATTTTTCGGACGATAAATCTAGATAAAAATGACGATTTTGTTTACAGTACAAAAAATGTATACCTTTATTTTGCTGTAGGTTTATTTCTGAATAAGAAGACTTGTATCATCGATGTTCTTGGTGTTATTTTTTTTTTAAAATAAAGCAATAAAAGTATGCTAACAGGGGGTGCAATTCTGGGGATAAAATATTCAACATCCGAAAAAAATCAATATTCAATGATTGAAGTGTTATCGAAAATCAGTTCAATATTGTATTTTATAATAAAATATATACTATAAAAAATGTATCTTGTTGAAAAAAATCACAGGGTGGATCGATTTACAATATAAAATTATTATCACAAAATATCTAAATATAGCTATAGCTTTCCATCAAACACGAGCATGCGCACGTGATTGTAGTAAAAAATGGCGGTTGCAATACATCTCACAGTAAACAAGCTTTTTATACTAAATATACTGGAAAATAATTTATATCAATTTCGCTACTTAATTGATATTTTATTGCAATAATTTATATGAGGCTATGGGTGTTTAAACGTCACTTTTCAACAATATTTCAGTTATATATTGACCTTTGAGTTACCTTTCCTGGCGTGAATATGGTGCAAGGTATAAATACACTAGGGTATTTAAGTAACCGGACATTCTACATACCGGAAAAAAAGTACCGATCACAAAATGTTTGACATGTTCACCTCGAGAAATGTAAAAAAAATCTTTAAATATCCACTCTCACGTCCGACCTAATAGTCGGACTTAGAGAGTGTTGACTCTCAAATCAAATTTACTTCAATGATTGCAAATGTTCCTACAAACAAATAGTAATAAAAACAACAACATTAAATAGAATTAATTATAATTGTTCTCCCCCTGGCACCTGGAAATTTGTGTCAACAAGATGTTCCTTCCATTATTGACACCTGTAACCTGAGCTAATTAATTCATATCAAGCTGGCTGTAATACCTAGTCCAATACACATATTGCCGTCACAGATGAACAAGTATAGGGACTTGAAATATTTGTAAACGGAGTATTGTGCAACTTTAGCCGGTGATTTTTGCATCCGTTATTTCACCTTTATATGGATATCACACTCCGAAAGAATTATCTCTTATTCATTCATGTACACAGCCGTACCGGCCTCACTGACTCTGTTTTAAGTGACAACAGATTTTTTTTTTTAAATCGTCAGTGATTTCTCCAAACAAACAAAGTCAAAACGCAAACTTAAGTCGAGTTTTTACTCAAATTTAATTTGGTTTGTTAAGAAAACTTTTTTCGAGAAATCCAAGCCAGGGCTGAACTCGCCGTATATAATTTTAAAGCTTAGATTTCGGAAAAGTTACGATATTTCTAGCATTCCGATTGTAATCGTAAAATTTAAATGTACTAGAAAGATCTATTAAAATTAAACAGATTAAAGAAACACAAACGGTGTAACTCGAAATTATTGTACAATTCTTTGATTATGAGGTGCTCCTATGCATCGAACGACTGTTGTGCCCGAGCGTGACAAATATTGACCTTGGAGCTACCTTTCCTGGCACGAATATGGTGCAAGGTAAAAATACACTATGGTATTTACTACCCGCACATTCTACACACCGGAAAGAAAGTACGCTTACAAATATGCATCGATCACAAAATGTTTGACATATTCACCTCGAGAAATGTAAAAAAAATATCTTTTAATATCCACTCTCATGTCCGACCAAAATGTACGACCAAGACCAAAAGGTCCGACCAAATAGTCGGACTTAGAGAGTGTTGACTCTCAAATTTGTCGGACATTTTGGGAGAAATATGTCGGACCTGAGAGTATGATCGTTGATACACTTGGAGTGTACTGTAGCTTTAATAATTTGAAACATGATTTAATTTGTATAGCCTAAATAACTTGAAACATGATTTATTTGCATAACCTAAATAATATGAAACATTATATATTTTGCATAGTCTAAATAATTGGAAAATTTTAACATATGACAAACCATTATGTAATATAGACAATAAACAGTAGAAACATCACAATAATATACATGTAACAATGTCATAAGACAGTAAGTGTTCCAGTAATATCATTTCCCCAGTTAATGTTCTTCTCTGAATACAAGAATAGAAACACCTTTGCCTGTGTAAGTCTACCCTGTGTATTGATTGGTGTTTAACATGAGAAGCATTTCAGATGTATTCAACACGACAACAAGTTTAATAAAAAAAAAAAACTCAAGTATTAAAAAATTGAAAAAAGTGTCCGGCTAAAGTAAACAGGGGCTTAAAGCCAGAACAGAACAAGTCTGAAATCAAACTTTGCCTTCCTTAATTGGTTCCTGACCTTGTGTACAAATTTCAAATGATTTGGTTAAGGGGAACGCACAGATGGACAGACATGTGTAAAACTTTATCTTCCCCATGGGTGGGGGCATTATTAGTTATAAAACATTGGCACTTGGGTGGGCTTATAGATGGATGTTTTGATTCCCACAAATAAAAGGAAAGATACAGAAAATTCTTCACTACAACAGGACACCATTAACTACTTCTAAAATAATATTGCTTGGTATCTTTTTTCTTGTTTATTGCCACTTAAAAAAATGTAAATTCAGTTTCATTTTTTGTTTTATTTTTAAAGAATCATATAATTATTTCCTTATATGGCTTATATTTGTGTCATAACTGAAACTTTCTCAGATGTCCTACCTTCTGCAACTCTGGATGCATGCTGTTCGTAGGTGCCTTGTCAGGAGTACTAGATTCTTCTGTAATACATAACAGAAATAGTTATAGTTGTTTTAATCATGTAATGAAATGAATGTGTGCCTTTATGATTCAAGGATGTGTCTTATTGTCTTATTATTTCAATGAACAACACCATGCTTTTATTATTCATTAAGTGTAGATTTAAAATACATAGAGTCATACTTGTATTCAACGGTCTCCCTTAGGACAAAGGATAAATGTCTGGGTATGACAAGTGATCACTTATTTAAGATCAGCGATTCAGCTATTATCAATTCCAGTCCATAATGATTCAAATATTAATGTTACTGGAAGGTAATTATTTGGAAAAAATGGTGGTCATTTTCTAATTCTGCTGTGTTTTTGCAACAAATTAGAGTTAACCAGTTAATCATACAATAACTTGAAAGCTTAATTAGTACAATCATGTATTGAAAAGACCTCGAAAGTTAATTACTAATGAATTTTCAAAGTCTAGACTGAAAACTTTGAGTGACCGTTGAACACGCTAGTGAGGTGACCGTTTATTTGAGTTAAAATAACACATAAATGAGGTCAGAAGGATTTTCAATAGTTTGTTAACAACAGGTAACCATGAAGTTGTCCGTATATTACAATGTTTGTCAAGTAATACCTTTGCAGGCCTAGTAATATTTGTGCTGTTTCTGTTAATATGATCACTCTATTTACTTTTTACAGGCCCTTGTAATGGGTATTTATGATGCCATTTCTGTTAAATTGATGGTTTTTTTTTTTTACTTTTTGCTAAATTGATCCTCCCCCCCCCCCCACACACACACACACATTTTGAGATGCTATGATATTTGTCACACTGTGTTAGTAAAACTAATAATTGTAGTACCTTTTGTAGGCTCCAGTGATATTTGAGATGCTGTTTCAGCTAGATTGATTATTTTGTTAATTGTAGTTCTCCAATCAGCACTCTCAGATTCATTATCTGCTGATAACAAATATGGTCCTCTAGAAGACATTTTTATTTCAAAGGTATATTTCCCTTTCTTTGGATTCTGAAAATAAATCATTAACATGTAGATTTAGAAAATAAAGTTACAATGGGTAGATTGTTGAGGCATTCATTTAAATATCACATGGCAATTGTGCTATCTAGCAACCATCAGTGAATATTTATGATAAATCTTTACAAAATATCCATGTGAAGTGTTGGTCCATTTATATATACAGTCAAACCTGTATTAAGAGGTCACCCTTGGGACCAAGAAAAAGTGACCTTATAAGAAAGGTGACCTCTTAAAAGAGGTTCAATTCATATAAAATTTTCGGGAACAGGACAAAAGCCCCGGACTAAAGCCCCTGACAAAAAGCCCCCCAATAATGAAATAATCATACAATCTTATTACATTTGTTTTATATTGATGGTGATATTAAAAGATATCTTAAAGAATTAATACAAAAAATAAAATACTCTAAAAACATATTTTTCCACATTTTGTTCAGTGTTATGTTCATTTATAAAGTGTAAATAAAAAAAAAATACTGCCTAATTATTTAAATTGAAATTAATCAGGTAAAATTAATCAGGAATTGTTTTTAATGATAAACAATTGATAATTACATTTTTAACCTTTGAAGTTATTAAATGTAAATCTTGTTTGATATATTATGAATTTTTTTTCAGATAAAACAGCTTTTTTTTTTTTTTACTTTCTTTGATGAGAGTTATTATAATTCTTAAACAAATACTTCATTTGTTTATATCTTCATGTTCCAAAAATAACCTATTATTAAAAATACATTCAAAATTAATGTCAATTCATAAATAGCAAATTTTACATATCCGAACAGTTAAACAAAGACACAGAAAAAAATAATATATATATATATATGACACAAAAACATTAACTTATACTTTTCATTATTGGGGGGGGGGGGGCTTTTTGTCGGGGGGCTTTTGTCCTAGACCCAAATTTTCTATGACAGGACAAGAAAAAGGTGACATTTTAATACAGGTGACTGCTTAATAGAGGTGACCACATGGGCAGGTTTGACTGTATATATATATTTAATAAAGTTCAAGATTATGATTTTTAAGTCACGATAACTGATGGTCACGTAACAATCTGATCCTCAAATCATCATTCAGATCAGATTACAGACGCTGATGAAGCTTGTCGGTCAAGCGAAATATCTGTCAAATTGATTATAATTATAGTCTTTTTGTAGACTTATAGTTATTTTTGCTATATCTTAACATCTTTTTTGATGTTGTTGTGCTACATTTTAGATGTTTATTTATCATTTTTGTTTGTTTGCACGGAATTGTTAACACTTGTTTCCGATCCGACATCCCGTAGGTTCATACGTTGGCTACTTTTTCAGACGTTTATATATATATATATATATATCTGAAAATTAAACCAAACAGTGTTAGAATTAGATTTTAGAGCTGTCAAATTTTTGTTCTTCCCTCGACGGGATTTGAACCCACACCATTGATACACTGCAGCACCATTCGCTTAGCCTTACGTCCAGCGCCCTAGACCACTCGACCAAATCCACTCCCTATATATATATATATACGTCTGAAAATTAAACCAAACAGTGTATATATATATATATATATATATATATTCAAATCCCGTCGAGGGAAGAACAAAAATTTGACAGCTCTAAAATCTAATTCTAACACTGTTTGGTTTAATTTTCAGACGTATATATATATATATATATATATATAATGTATGTCAATATGTATGTCGGAAAAAAAATCTCATTAATGAATAAAACTTTTTGTATTTGTTTTTATAATTCTTTTTAAAACGTGGATAGGTTACATTAATATCCCTTGTAAATCAATTAAACTGATTTATTCTAATGGAGGACAACATCAGTCTAAAATTACATGAACAAAGTGCAATGGTTTTCCCTCTGACCCTTTGGAGAGTATTATGCATGTATAGGTTAGGTACCAGTTTTCTGACATTTTCAACAAAATCCTGTATTCTGCTGATTCTGACTGGAAATGTAATAAACTGAAAATGTGAATACAATTCAACCTTATCAAATTAACTTACTTTTACAGCTTCTGTTGCCAACTCCAGGAATATAGATCCTTTGGCTTCCATCTTCCTCTCATCTTTAAAGAATTCCAATATATATGTCATATCTGCTTGTTGTTTTAACACAAAGTATCGTCTTTTGAATTGCTGTATAAAGGTGATTAAGTTTAATTAGTTATATACTTATATGTACTTATTATATATGTCATGTATTTAGTTTCTTTAAACCACCAGTTTAACACAATAGGAAACAGAATCATTACACCATGAACATTTTTATGAACAAACTGCTTATATCTTAGTGTTATTCTAATTAAACATTTCCTAATTAAAATACTTTTTTGAATTCAACCACTCGTGCATTTTGTGTCTGTGATATTGGTATTTCCGAGTTAAACCTTCAGACAGATTACTCATATACATGTGTATTAATAGTGACTTCTTTGAATAAAATGTATGTTTAAATAAGACAAATGGAGAGCTAAATATTTTCATTGTTTGCAATTACACACACATATTATTTCCAATCGTAACTACTCGGCCACTCTCGCTACCCTGCAAATAACCTCGTACGTACATAGTAGAAATTCTTCTTAAATTGTTTGCCGGAAGTTAAGTTAAGCCGCACAAAAATATAGTCCACGAAAATCCAATATGGAAGACATACTAAGTAAAATCTAATCATGCAAAACTAATTAAAACTTTAATTGAAATATAGAAAATTGCTTAAAATATAACTTTATCAAACTTTCATGTAACTGACATGTGAAAAGTAGTGTGATTTATACACCTAATGCATACAAGGTGATTTGCAGGGTAGCGAGAATGGCCGAGTAGTTACGATTGATATTATTTCATCTGCAACACATTTTATAAGTGTTTCATAGAGGATACATTTCTCACAATTAAGTTTTTTATTTAGAACTTTCCTGTTTTTGCAACATTCAAGAATACTTGCCCAGGAAGTAAAAGGAAGATTAGTTTTCACAGTTACAGTGTCTTTTCGTGTTACAACTTATCTATTTTAGTCATCATGTTTATGAATAGTCATTGCTATATTCAACCAGACCCCCTATATATTTTTAAAATATATTAAGACAGGGACTTTTATTATGAATAAAAGATACAAGTTCTAAAAATCATAGAATTATTTTCTTCTATCCTTAGTGTGTTTAATCAGTTGGTTAAATTTCTGTAATATTTTTAATCAACACAGTAGTTAAATTTCTATAATATTTTTAATCACCACAGTAGTTAAATTTCTGTAATATTTTTAATCACCACAGTAGTTAAATTTCTGTAATATTTTTAATCAACACAGTAGTTAAATTTCTGTAATATTTTTAATCACCACAGTAGTTAAATTTCAGTAATATCTTTAATCACCACAGTAGTTAAATTTCTGTAATATTTTTAATCACCATAGTAGTTAAATTTCTGTAATATTTTTAATCAACACAGTAGTTAAATTTCTGTAATATTTTTAATCACCACAGTAGTTAAATTTCTGTAATATTTTTAATCACCACAGTAGTTAAATTTCTGTAATATTTTTAATCACCACAGTAGTTAAATTTCTGTAATATTTTTAATCACCACAGTAGTTAAATTTCTGTAATATTTTTAATCACCACAGTAATTAAATTTCTGTAATATTTTTAATCACCATAGTAGTTAAATTTCTGTAATATTTTTAATCACCATAGTAGTTAAATTTCTGTAATATTTTTAATTGCCACAGTAGTTAAATTTCTGTAATATTTTTAATCGCCACAGTAGTTAAATTTCTGTAATATTTTTAATCACCATAGTAGTTAAATTTCTGTAATATTTTTAATCAACACAGTAGTTAAATTTCTGTAATATTTTTAATTGCCACAGTAGTTAAATTTCTGTAATATTTTTAATCAACACAGTAGTTAAATTTCTGTAATATTTTTAATCACCACAGTAGTTAAATTTCTGTAATATTTTTAATCACCACAGTAGTTAAATTTCTGTAATATTTTTAATCAACACAGTAGTTAAATTTCTGTAATATTTTTAATCACCATAGTAGTTAAATTTCTGTAATATTTTTAATCACCACAGTAGTTAAATTTCTGTAATATTTTTAATCACCATAGTAGTTAAATTTCTGTAATATTTTTAATCACCACAGTAGTTAAATTTCTGTAATATTTTTAATCACCACAGTAGTTAAATTTCTGTAATATTTTTAATCACCACAGTAGTTAAATTTCTGTAATATTTTTAATCACCACAGTAGTTAAATTTCTGTAATATTTTTAATCACCATAGTAGTTAAATTTCTGTAATATTTTTAATCAACACAGTAGTTAAATTTCTGTAATATTTTTAATCACCATAGTAGTTAAATTTCTGTAATATTTTTAATCACCACAGTAGTTAAATTTCTGTAATATTTTTAATCACCACAGTAGTTAAATTTCTGTAATATTTTTAATCACCACAGTAATTAAATTTCTGTAATATTTTTAATCAACACAGTAGTTAAATTTCTGTAATATTTTTAATCACCATAGTAGTTAAATGTCTGTAATATTTTTAATCACCACAGTAGTTAAATTTCTGTAATATTTTTAATCGCCACAGTAGTTAAATTTCTGTAATATTTTTAATCACCACAGTAGTTAAATTTCTGTAATATTTTTAATCACCACAGTAGTTAAATTTCTGTAATATTTTTAATCACCATAGTAGTTAAATTTCTGTAATATTTTTAATCAACACAGTAGTTAAATTTCTGTAATATTTTTAATTGCCACAGTAGTTAAATTTCTGTAATATTTTTAATCAACACAGTAGTTAAATTTCTGTAATATTTTTAATCACCACAGTAGTTAAATTTCTGTAATATTTTTAATCACCACAGTAGTTAAATTTCTGTAATATTTTTAATCAACACAGTAGTTAAATTTCTGTAATATTTTTAATCACCACAGTAGTTAAATTTCTGTAATATTTTTAATCACCACAGTAGTTAAATTTCTGTAATATTTTTAATCACCACAGTAGTTAAATTTCTGTAATATTTTTAATCACCACAGTAGTTAAATTTCTGTAATATTTTTAATCACCATAGTAGTTAAATTTCTGTAATATTTTTAATTGCCACAGTAGTTAAATTTCTGTAATATTTTTAATCACCACAGTAGTTAAATTTCTGTAATATTTTTAATCACCACAGTAGTTAAATTTCTGTAATATTTTTAATCAACACAGTTGTTTAATTTCTGTAATATTTTTAATCACCACAGTAGTTAAATTTCTGTAATATTTTTAATCACCACAGTAGTTAAATTTCTGTAATATTTTTAATCACCATAGTAGTTAAATTTCTGTAATATTTTTAATCACCACAGTAGTTAAATTTCTGTAATATTTTTAATCACCATAGTAGTTAAATTTCTGTAATATTTTTAATCACCACAGTAGTTAAATTTCTGTAATATTTTTAATCACCATATTAGTTAAATTTCTGTAATATTTTTAATCACCACAGTAGTTAAATTTCTGTAATATTTTTAATCACCATAGTAGTTAAATGTCTGTAATATTTTTAATCACCACAGTAGTTAAATTTCTGTAATATTTTTAATCGCCACAGTAGTTAAATTTCTGTAATATTTTTAATCACCACAGTAGTTAAATTTCTGTAATATTTTTAATCAACACAGTAGTTAAATTTCTGTAATATTTTTAATCGCCACAGTAGTTAAATTTCTGTAATATTTTTAATCACCACAGTAGTTAAATTTCTGTAATATTTTTAATCACCATAGTAGTTAAATTTCTGTAATATTTTTAATCACCACAGTAGTTAAATTTCTGTAATATTTTTAATCACCACAGTAGTTAAATTTCTGTAATATTTTTAATCACCACAGTAGTTAAATTTCTGTAATATTTTTAATCACCACAGTAGTTAAATTTCTGTAATATTTTTAATCACCACAGTAGTTAAATTTCTGTAATATTTTTAATCACCATAGTAGTTAAATTTCTGTAATATTTTTAATCAACACAGTAGTTAAATTTCTGTAATATTTTTAATCACCATAGTAGTTAAATTTCTGTAATATTTTTAATCACCACAGTAGTTAAATTTCTGTAATATTTTTAATCACCACAGTAGTTAAATTTCTGTAATATTTTTAATCACCACAGTAATTAAATTTCTGTAATATTTTTAATCAACACAGTAGTTAAATTTCTGTAATATTTTTAATCACCATAGTAGTTAAATGTCTGTAATATTTTTAATCACCACAGTAGTTAAATTTCTGTAATATTTTTAATCGCCACAGTAGTTAAATTTCTGTAATATTTTTAATCACCACAGTAGTTAAATTTCTGTAATATTTTTAATCACCACAGTAGTTAAATTTCTGTAATATTTTTAATCACCATAGTAGTTAAATTTCTGTAATATTTTTAATCAACACAGTAGTTAAATTTCTGTAATATTTTTAATTGCCACAGTAGTTAAATTTCTGTAATATTTTTAATCAACACAGTAGTTAAATTTCTGTAATATTTTTAATCACCACAGTAGTTAAATTTCTGTAATATTTTTAATCACCACAGTAGTTAAATTTCTGTAATATTTTTAATCAACACAGTAGTTAAATTTCTGTAATATTTTTAATCACCACAGTAGTTAAATTTCTGTAATATTTTTAATCACCACAGTAGTTAAATTTCTGTAATATTTTTAATCACCACAGTAGTTAAATTTCTGTAATATTTTTAATCACCACAGTAGTTAAATTTCTGTAATATTTTTAATCACCATAGTAGTTAAATTTCTGTAATATTTTTAATTGCCACAGTAGTTAAATTTCTGTAATATTTTTAATCACCACAGTAGTTAAATTTCTGTAATATTTTTAATCACCACAGTAGTTAAATTTCTGTAATATTTTTAATCAACACAGTTGTTTAATTTCTGTAATATTTTTAATCACCACAGTAGTTAAATTTCTGTAATATTTTTAATCACCACAGTAGTTAAATTTCTGTAATATTTTTAATCACCACAGTAGTTAAATTTCTGTAATATTTTTAATCACCACAGTAGTTAAATTTCTGTAATATTTTTAATCACCATAGTAGTTAAATTTCTGTAATATTTTTAATCACCACAGTAGTTAAATTTCTGTAATATTTTTAATCACCATATTAGTTAAATTTCTGTAATATTTTTAATCACCACAGTAGTTAAATTTCTGTAATATTTTTAATCGCCACAGTAGTTAAATTTCTGTAATATTTTTAATCACCACAGTAGTTAAATTTCTGTAATATTTTTAATCAACACAGTAGTTAAATTTCTGTAATATTTTTAATCGCCACAGTAGTTAAATTTCTGTAATATTTTTAATCACCACAGTAGTTAAATTTCTGTAATATTTTTAATCACCATATTAGTTAAATTTTTGTAATATTTTTAATCACCATAGTAGTTAAATTTCTGTAATATTTTTAATCAACACAGTAGTTAAATTTCTGTAATATTTTTAATCACCATAGTAGTTAAATTTCTGTAATATTTTTAATTGCCACAGTAGTTAAATTTCTGTAATATTTTTAATCACCACAGTAGTTAAATTTCTGTAATATTTTTAATCAACACAGTTGTTTAATTTCTGTAATATTTTTAATCACCACAGTAGTTAAATTTCTGTAATATTTTTAATCACCACAGTAGTTAAATTTCTGTAATATTTTTAATCACCACAGTAGTTAAATTTCTGTAATATTTTTAATCACCACAGTAGTTAAATTTCTGTAATATTTTTAATCACCATAGTAGTTAAATTTCTGTAATATTTTTAATCACCACAGTAGTTAAATTTCTGTAATATTTTTAATCACCATATTAGTTAAATTTCTGTAATATTTTTAATCACCACAGTAGTTAAATTTCTGTAATATTTTTAATCGCCACAGTAGTTAAATTTCTGTAATATTTTTAATCACCACAGTAGTTAAATTTCTGTAATATTTTTAATCAACACAGTAGTTAAATTTCTGTAATATTTTTAATCGCCACAGTAGTTAAATTTCTGTAATATTTTTAATCACCACAGTAGTTAAATTTCTGTAATATTTTTAATCACCATATTAGTTAAATTTTTGTAATATTTTTAATCACCATAGTAGTTAAATTTCTGTAATATTTTTAATCAACACAGTAGTTAAATTTCTGTAATATTTTTAATCACCATAGTAGTTAAATTTCTGTAATATTTTTAATCACCACAGTAGTTAAATTTCTGTAATATTTTTAATCACCGCAGTAGTTAAATTTCTGTAATATTTTTAATCACCACAGTAGTTAAATTTCTGTAATATTTTTAATCACCATAGTAGTTAAATTTCTGTAATATTTTTAATCACCAGAGTAGTTAAATTTCTGTAATATTTTTAATCACCATAGTAGTTAAATTTCTGTAATATTTTTAATCACCACAGTAGTTAAATTTCTGCATTAGCATTCCCACCAATTTCCTTTTGACGGTCACTGATGACAGAAAGTAATAAATTTAACTATCTCAATTGGAGAAATATCGTAATCCACTGGTAGCAGGAGGAGAATATTACCAGCATCGCTCATCAAATCAGATTTAATCTTTCATTCTGTCATTAATTCATTAAAACTTCTTGCTTATTTCACATATATAATATTGTGTTAAGAGTTCCCATCAATCATTTGTCAATGTGTCACAATAATCCTGAAAGCTTCAAATGATAGCTTTAGAGCTAGTCAAAGCTAAATCTAATCTATGTAGGCTTACTATCTCCAAATATAATAATATAATAAATATCATTATAAAACAGTTACTAAAAGACAAATTGTGAAAGGCAGAGACACAGAGCTACTACACATTAATTAACCTTTAATTTATAACCTTTAATACTAACACAAGACAAAGTGGGGTATATAAATCTTGATCAAATGTCAAATAATGATGTTGGTAAAACATTTAATCATTTTAACAAACTTGCAGCAAGCTTTGCCATAGTGTGCAACCAGACAATAAACCCAACTTGATCAAATTGTTCAATACCTAAACTGATCCTGTAAGACAAATATATAAGTAAATGTCTGTACCTGAACTGATCCTGTAAGACAAATATATAAGTAAATGTCTGTACCTAAACTGATCCTGTAAGACAAATATATAAGTAAATGTCTGTACCTAAACTGATCCTGTAAGACAAATATATAAGTAAATGTCTGTACCTGAACTGATCCTGTAAGACAAATATCTAAGTAAATGTCTGTACCTGAACTGATCCTGTAAGACAAATATATAAGTAAATGTCTGTACCTGAACTGATCCTGTAAGACAAATATATAAGTAAATGTCTGTACCTGAACTGATCCTGTAAGACAAATATATAAGTAAATGTCTGTACCTAAACTGATCCTGTAAGACAAATATATAAGTAAATGTCTGTACCTAAACTGATCCTGTAAGACAAATATATAAGTAAATGTCTGTACCTGAACTGATCCTGTAAGACAAATATATAAGTAAATGTCTGTACCTGAACTGATCCTGTAAGACAAATATATAAGTAAATGTCTGTACCTGAACTGATCCTGTAAGACAAATATATAAGTAAATGTCTGTACCTGAACTGATCCTGTAAGACAAATATATAAGTAAATGTCTGTACCTAAACTGATCCTGTAAGACAAATATATAAGTAAATGTCTGTACCTGAACTGATCCTGTAAGACAAATATATAAGTAAATGTCTGTACCTGAACTGATCCTGTAAGACAAATATATAAGTAAATGTCTGTACCTAAACTGATCCTGTAAGACAAATATATAAGTAAATGTCTGTACCTGAACTGATCCTGTAAGACAAATATATAAGTAAATGTCTGTACCTGAACTGATCCTGTAAGACAAATATATAAGTAAATGTCTGTACCTGAACTGATCCTGTAAGACAAATATATAAGTAAATGTCTGTACCTGAACTGATCCTGTAAGACAAATATATAAGTAAATGTCTGTACCTGAACTGATCCTGTAAGACAAATATATAAGTAAATGTCTGTACCTGAACTGATCCTGTAAGACAAATATCTAAGTAAATGTCTGTACCTGAACTGATCCTGTAAGACAAATATATAAGTAAATGTCTGTACCTGAACTGATCCTGTAAGACAAATATATAAGTAAATGTCTGTACCTGAACTGATCCTGTAAGACAAATATATAAGTAAATGTCTGTATATCAAGAGTAAAATATCTGTCAAATTACCTTATCTTTATATATTCTATATTCCAGTAAGTATCCTATGATGTACGTATTATAAAATACCTGGACCATTTAAAGAATTTTGAAAATGGGTCCTTGGTGCATCTAAATAGAGCCAGGTCATTATTTAAATATCATCAAAGTTCTGTATTCCGATACAAGTCCTATGGTACATTAGGACATAACTTTTTACAAATGTTTACGGTGATCATATGAAAAGTACTTTTATAATGCATTGTGCCAAAAATTTATAGATTGTTCTAAGGAAATAAAAGTCAGCACATTAAAAACCAATCATCGTCTGATGTAAGACATCATTGTTACATAAAACAACACTGGTTCTTGTGATAAATGTGAAGATTATGTGCTTTGTAAATTCATTATTAATTGTTGGGTACTAGTGATAACCAAACAATAGAATTAAGACGTAATTAAATATGAGATTTAATTAGAAAGTAGCAAAACCAGGAATTAAAATATCAATCAACAGAAATTTTGTTATAAAGTCAATCCATGAAAATTGATACCAACGAAAATAAATCAATGTGTAGTATTTAAAGATAATCCTGTAGATTATACAAATAATAACATGTTTGAATTATTAATTTTTACTTTGTTTTAAACTTTTTAACAGAATTTATAGTTTTTAGTTGCACTTTAAAGAATTTCTTGTTCATTTGACATCCATATCTTTCCTTTCTTGTTATAAATATTATACCCTTGTAAAGCTGATAACATTTTCTTTGCCACTGTCTGGTCCTTTATACAGCCAGCCTTCTTTTGTAACAACTGCTGCCATATTTCTACTGATTGTATCCTACAAAAAGGTATAACATAAATAATAATTGGCTGCAAAAAACATTTTCTTCCCTCTGAATAAATAGAAATGTTGAAAAATGTTCCACCTCACAAATATTCAATAATATAATCAATCTTGTAGAATGGGAGGGAAAATACTTCCTCTTTTTTATCAACTATTAACTTTTTACAGTAAATTCTAATTACTTATGTCCTTCACCAATGCAAATCACCAGTCTCATTCTGGCTATTGGTGTATTTCTATCTTGTCTGATTTCAATCAATTTGCTTACATATATTTTTTGGACAGATTTCTATTTATTTAAAGTATCTAAAAGAACAACTTAATGACTTCATGATGAAAGGTGTTGCTGTGGACAACAGTCAAGGAAATCTAGCTGTCAAATGTCAAACAACAATGGCACATCAATAAACCATGACTTAATACTATTAAATCATGACATCTATAAATCATGGCTTCTATATGATTTCCATTGTAGGGGGTTAGGGTTATGGTGTTTAATGCCACTTTCAATGTCAGTTTTATTGGTGAAGCAAACTGGAGTACGCTGAGAAAACCACTGACCTGTCGCAAGTCACTGACAAACTTTATCACATAATGTTGTATTGAGTACACCTCGCCTGAGCGGGATTTGAACTCGCAACATTAGTGGTGATAGACACCGATTACATTGGTAGTTATATATCCAACTACCTTACGATCCAGGTTGTTGTCATTGTAACACAAGTTTGATACATAAAACAAATATTAGGTATATACCTCGTCCTTTTCTTTTTCTTCTATTTCTGCATCAATTTCAAACACATGTTCAGGTAAAGCTTCTGGAGTCTTACATCTGTAAACAGAAATAGGTATGTATTCTACCAAGCAAACAAATTAATATAAGTTTGTTTAAATTTGTTTTCGAATCCCTTTAATTATATGTATTATATCATGTTGAAATTGATCTTATTGTACAATATTATTTATTAGTTAATAAATATGTTTAAACTAATCTATGGAGAGTGAACTTATTGTTGACTCAATCAGAAATAATTTAGAGTTATTGTATTACTACTCAAACTATAATATAAACTATCCATGCTGTAGACAGTGTATATACCATGGATATTTATTTCTATTGATACATAGAACTAAATGTCACATGACATTATCAAACTAGGGGCCATCCTGGTCGTGATCATATGGTAGTTGGATTTATAACTACCTATGCAATCAGTGCCTATTACCACTAATGCGAGGTTTGTCAGTGACTTGCAGCAGGTTTTCTCCAGGTACTCTGGTCCTCCACCAATCAAACTGACCGCCACGGTATAACTGAAATATTGTTGAAAGTGGCATTAAACACCATAACTCCCCTATTTCTATTTATACATATAACTAAACGTCACATGACATTACCAATCTAAAATCTGTGTAATTTACCTGAGAAGTTTCTGGTACCCTCCTGAATACTGCTCGTACTTGTACTTTACAACATGACAGGTACCAGTATATGACTTGATACACTCCCTCACCAATAAATTGGTAGCTTCATGTGTGGCTGTAGGGGGCAACGTTGAATGTAATGTCCGCATCTTCTTGGAAGGAGTGGGAGGCTGTAAAAAAATTAAAACATGAATAAAACATTAAAAATAAGACTTATTCTTTAACTTTTGACCCAATGTTCAGATATGTTGAAAGTGTAAATTTGGACAGATACTAGTTCACCAATCACATAGTCAAATGTTTGCATTGTAATGAATTATGAACGACCACTCTCTACAATCTGTTGTCCATAAATGGTGAAAGGGTTCATTCACCTGTAAAGTGCATAATATTTTTGATAAAATAGATATCAACTAATTAAAATATTTCAATAAAATTTACATGTACAGTAGTGTCTCTCAAATAAGGTCACACTTTCTGTATTGAAAAAGTGGCCTTATAAGGGGATAGCCTCTGTTGAAAGGGACAATTAAGTAGCATTTTATTCAACCTATTACAAACCATGGGTAAGGGGTCTATTGTAAACAGGGTACTGTACCTTTATTTTTTGCTTACCTGGGTGTTTAAGGTGTTGTGTTAACTGTAAGTTCAAAAATAAAGTATTATGTTAATAAAAAAAGAAAAAGTAGTAGTATTTTACTAAATCAGTGCATCTGAAATTTGGCCTGATAAGAGGGATGGCCTTTGGTTGGAGGAGCATGTACACTGTGAAACATATCCTTGAAAGGAATTTTTAAGAGTTCCAAAAGGTCCCTTCTTCATACATTATGTATATTTCAGTTCTGTATTTAAACCTGATGTGTCTACACTTCTTTAACTTTTATTTCTAAACTCACAGAAAGAGTATTGATCAAACCAGTATATGAGATAAACATTTTTTTAAACATGCCGACTGTGGCAGTAACACATTTGTCCTGTTTGTAATGTCTCTCATTTCTTGGTTTTTACTTGTAATTAACTTAAGTACTAATTGGAATGACAATGTCATCATACGGAATGTGAGCATTTGTAATTAACTTAAGTACTAACTGGAATGACAATGTCATCATACGGAATGTGAGCATTTGTAAATAACTTAAGTACTAACTGGAATGACAATGTCATCATACAGGAATGTGAGCATTTGTAATTAACTTAAGTACTAACTGGAATGACAATGTCATCATACGGAATGTGAGCATTTGTAAATAACTTAAGTACTAACTGGAATGACAATGTCATCATACAGGAATGTGAGCATTTGTAATTTACTTAAGTACTAACTGGAATGACAATGTCATCATACAGAATGTGAGCATTTGTAATTAACATAAGTACTAACTGGAATGACAATGTCATCATACGGGAATGTGAGCATTTCTCTTTGAGGATCATTATGTAGAATGGTTTTGTTCTTCGTCACATAAATCTCATAATCTACTGGATCGACAGCTTTTGGACGTGACTGAAACAGAAAGAAAAAAAATCATTGCAGGCAATAATATGTTATAAAGTACATATCATCAATCTCTTAAGTCTGCATTATAATTTAAACTTTTGGCCATAAGTAAAAAATCCTTTCAGACAATGTACAAAATGTAAAACTTGAATTTAAAATGGTAAATGTTGTACATTGTTTACAGAACAACTGTGGCTGAATAAAACTGCTTCTTTCAAATATGTATCAGCCAATTTTTTTTCTAACTGATAATATGTTCAAAATCATTTGCCTGTACCAAGTTATAAAGTCATCCAAGTATGGAAAAATACAATCAATTAACAATGTCTAATACAATTAAAGCATAGCTATCATTCTTTATTTTACACTGATCACAATTCCTATTAGCTATACAACTGTATAGAGGAAATTAATTCCTTTGACACAATGATTACCTCCCTTTATTATATATTGGAACTGTTATTAATCAACACATGATTTATTTTACAAATTTTCTGATAAAATGGATGACACTCAGGTGACCATGAGAATAAACACAATTTAAAATCATATTCTTCATTAATTATACATTGCACTTAATATATATGTTATCAGAATGTCACTATTTTCTAAAAGAATTCTAGTAAAACGTTCAATTCCCATAAGATTTCTATAATTGAGATAATTGTTTTTTAGTGTTACATGAAATCCATAATAAAATATTTGACATATAAATGATAAATTCTATATTAACCTGAAAGAATGGACTAAAAAACTGACTCTGTACCACGTTAGCTCGAATGTGTTAATGCCATTTATAAACCTAATTCCCATTTCACTATATTGAAAGTGTCACAATATCAGTTTATAAAACTTCACCATGGAATTCATCAAACGAATAAAATACAATCTTCCAAAAACAAAGAATGTATTATAATTGTTGGCAAAATCATTAAACTAAAGATCAATGTAGTAATATGATTAACTATCTTATAATGGATGATATTTCAACTTAGTGAAGGTGTTTTCTTATGTTTTATCAACATCACTGTATATCAACACATTCCTGTTATCTCTACTAGGAAGATTAAGTAGCTTTATGTAGTGTATAACTTATCTATTTCAGTGAGGTGATGATCAGTCATCTGAATCTCACACATTGTCTATTTACTTTTGCAGCAAATCTGGTGTTATAGTAAGACATGGTAATATTTTTTACAATGAAAATCCTTTGATATCTTTTATCTTGATGGATTGTGTTGAACTTAAATATAGAGATTGAGAGTAGCAGTCATCTTAAATTTACAATGAGTCAGCAAATTGACAAACATATCAAGAATGATACAGTTACTAAATAAAGTAATAATCATTTGAACTACGGTAAATCTTCCTCAGGTATACAGGTACCTGTATATATTGGTAATCACAACCAGTTTTAGCTAACCTGTTAGTCCTTTCATTTTCTTGCTCCAAAAGATATCTAAATTACTGAAATTTGACTTTTTAGTCTTTTGACTCTGAGTATACATATAGTTGTTATGACTCCTGAGCACACAAAATTAGATATCTACATTTATATGACTCCTGAGCACACAAAATTAGATATCTACATATTTATGACTCCCAAGCACACACAATTAGATATCTACATTTATATGACTCCCGAGCACACAAAATTAGATATCTACATTTATATGACTCCCAAGCACACAAAATTAGATATCTACATATTTATGACTCCCAAGCACACAAAATTAGATATCTACATTTTTATGACTCCCGAGCACACAAAATTAGATATCTACATATTTATGACTCCCAAGCACACAAAATTAGATATCTACATTTTGATGACTCCCGAGCACACAAAATTAGATATCTACATATTTATGACTCCCAAGCACACAAAATTAGATATCTACATTTTTATGACTCCCAAGCACACAAAATTAGATATCTACATTTTTATGACTCCAGAGCACACAAAATTAGATATCTACATTTGTATGACTCCCAAGCACACAAAATTAGATATCTACATTTTTATGACTCCAGAGCACACAAAATTAGATATCTACATTTCATGACTACCGAGCACACAAAATTAGACATCTACATTTGTATGACTCCAGAGCACACAAAATTAGATATCTACATTTTTATGACTCTCGAGCACACAAAATTAGATATCTACATTTTTATGACTCCCAAGCACACAAAATTAGATATCTACATTTTTATGACTCCAGAGCACACAAAATTAGATATCTACATTTGTATGACTCCCAAGCACACAAAATTAGATATCTACATTTTTATGACTCCAGAGCACACAAAATTAGATATCTACATTTCATGACTACCGAGCACACAAAATTAGACATCTACATTTGTATGACTCCAGAGCACACAAAATTAGATATCTACATTTTTATGACTCTCGAGCACACAAAATTAGATATCTACATTTCATGACTATCGAGCACACAAAATTAGAGATCTACATTGTTATGACTCCCAAGCCCACAAAATTAGATATATACATTTTTATGATTCCAGAGCACACACAATTAGATATCTACATTTTTATGACTCCCAAGCACACAAAATTAGATATCTACATTTTTATGACTCCAGATCACACAAAATTAGATATCTCTATTTGTATGACTCCCGAGCCCACAACATTAGATATCTCTATTTTTATGACTCCCGAGCCCACAAAATTAGATATCTACATTTCATGACTACCTAGCACACAAAATTAGATATCTACATATTTATGACTCCTGAGCACACCAAATTAGATATATACATTTTTATGACTCCTGAGCACACACAATTAGATATCTACATTTTTATGACTCCAGAGTACACAAAATTAGATATCAAGTAATTTATATCTGAAGACACAACACAATGAAAAACAATAAAGTGATGTTTCAAACAATCTGTATTTTGCCAAGTTACAAGATTTCAAGATCATTTGTTTTGTAGACATTTTATTTAAGAACTGAAAATGTTCATAGTACTACACTCACAGGAATACGGATAGATCTGACAGTCGAAGGATAGTTCTACTTAAGCTGGTGTAAATGTATGATCTTTAGTAAAAATGAGTTCAAAGTTAGTATATCTTTATTCTCATAAAGCCAATGCATAACAATGGTACAAAGTTAGTGAAGGTGTTTATTCAGTTTACACTTCATTTATAAATAACATCTGTACTGTCCTAAAGGCCTTTAAATTATTTCAACATTACTGGTGTCTTTTATATCATTAAATGACATTATATTTAATTGTTTGATGTTTCTGATATAAATAAAATAATCACACTTGAAATCTTGAAGTAAATGTTGTTCTTTATTTGATTTTAAGGGTCTAAAACAAGTCAGTCTGAATCAGACTTAAATGTTTCTACCATTTCAAGTATCGCTATACAGATATTAATAATGGAAACATGTAGCAGGCGACACAATTTTGAAATTTTTAAAAGAAATTGATTTATATACAAAAATAAAGCTAGATAACATACGTTCTAAATATATATGGTTTTATCCTTTTAATGTTTTTTTTATTTGTACATATAACACGTTGTTTTTATAGACAAGAGTGTTTTATTTCTAATGGTCGTCTTCGTGTCTAAGTTCACATAAAATATAGTTAAATAATATATGTTATAAATATATGGTTTTATCCTTTTAATGTTTCTTTTATTTGTACATATAACACGTTGTTTTTATAGACAAGAGTGTTTTATTCCTAATGGTCTTGTAGGTGTCTTAAGTTGATATAAAATTAGTTCACGTCATGATATACTAGTAGCTGAAATACTGCTACAGTTGGTACTAAACATCAATCAATCAATCAATCAATCAATCAATAAAAGTGGAAACGATACATTTCTTCTGTAGGCCACAGTTACAAATGGACAATGATGGTGGTAAATAATACCAATGATACCAATTCTAGTGGAAATATTCCTCCAAAGTAGTTATCTAAATATGGCCATAGAAAGACAGAATTCTATTTTATTTGCATAAATAATTTTAGTCACTGAACTTTTAAATGTTATTATGAAAATTCACATATTGACCACATGATTGTTGTTTAATGTCAAATGAACAGTATTTCATGTTATACTTGTGACAAGAACATGACAAGTTAACAAATAGTAAATCATATAGGTAAATGTGGCACTTGGATGGGCAAATCGGCAGAACTTTTTTATTGGGTTGCCACCGGAAAAAGAGGATATCATAGATCAGATCAAAAATGTTGCCTTACACCAATTTGCAAGCCCCCAAAAGACCACACATAACATTCTGTTACTCATTATTGACTGCAAGGTGTCTCTCTGTACATGAGGCAATACTTTACATACTGTTACTCATTATTGACTGCAAGGTGTCTCTCTGTACATGAGGCAATAATTTACATACTGTTACTCATTATTGACTGCAAGGTGTCTCTCTGTACATGAGGCAATAATTTACATACTGTTACTCATTATTGACTGCAAGGTGTCTCTCTGTACATGAGGCAATAATTTACATTCTGTTACTCATTATTGACTGCAAGGTGTCTCTCTGTACATGAGGCAATAATTTACATTGTTACTCATTATTGCCTGCAAGGTGTCTCTCTGTACATGAGGCAATCATTTACATTCTGTTACTCATTATTGACTGCAAGGTGTCTCTCTGTACATGAGGCAATAATTTACATACTGTTACTCATTATGAGTGACTGCAAGGTGTCTCTCTGTACATGAGGCAATAATTTACATACTGTTACTCATTATGAGTGACTGCAAGGTGTCTCTCTGTACATGAGGCAATAATTTACATACTGTTACTCATTATTGACTGCAAGGTATCTCTCTGTACATGAGGCAATAATTTACATACTGTTACTCATTATTGACTACAAGGTGTCTCTCTGTACATGAGGCAATAATTTACATTCTGTTACTCATTATTGACTGCAAGGTGTCTCTCTGTACATGAGGCAATAATTTACATTGTTACTCATTATTGCCTGCAAGGTGTCTCTCTGTACACGAGGCAATAATTTGCATACTGTTACTCATTATGAGTGACTGCAAGGTGTCTCTCTGTACATGAGGCAATAATTTACATACTGTTACTCATTATGAGTGACTGCAAGGTGTCTCTCTGTACATGAGGAAATAACTTACACACTGTTACTCATTATGAGTGACTGCAAGGTGTCTCTCTGTATATGAGGCAATAATTTACATACTGTTACTCATTATGAGTGACTGCAAGGTGTCTGTACATGAGGCAATAATTTACATACTATTCTAAGGAAGAGTTGAATACTTGAATCATTCTGTACAATCAGCAGATGTCTCTTTCAGAGAGGTTGTGCCCCACAAAGAAGAAACTTAGATCCTCTTTCTATACCCTGTGGTTCCCTCATTTACAATTTACATACGTACAGAGCATGTATTACAAATATATGTGAATTAATATTAAAAGGTTATGGTATAGGTTAGCATTTAACCCAAGTCAATAAATAATAATTCAAAACATTCTCAGCCACCTACAATCTACTCAGATCAGATGGTCAGATGGTCGCCACCATTAAAAGGATATGAAAGAAAATCATTTCAAGCATATATTTCAATATGAGTTCATCTCAATTTCATGAAATTCTAGAACCACATTCATTTCATTGAAATCTAATTAAAATTAGATGTTAGTTGTATCTTTTTTTTATTTTACTATTTTCTTGGCAATACAGCCTTAAACATTTAACAACATTCTGTATGGGGTCATGTCAGGTAACTAACAACATTCTGTATGGGGTCATGTCAGGTAACCTTTCATTCGTATTTGACCATCCAATCATTAAACATCTAACAACATTCTGTATGGGGTCATGTCAGGTAACCTTTCATTCGTATTTGACCATCCAATCGTTAACACATGGTAGAATAGTACATGTAAATTTCACAAATAAAATTATAATGCATACACAGTGGACAAAAGTTTTCACATGATTCCAAATTTCTTAATATATGTCTAATACATGTGCATTTTGTGGAAAAAATGAACTTTGATGTTTTGATAAATTTGTAACCTACAGAGGCACTTAGTTTGTTGCCTTTCGAAACATCTTTTTCATTTGATTGATACATAAAATATAATAATAATTTGGAAAGAAGAATAAAGGAGTAGAATATAAAAATAACTATTTTCATATGTGTGATCTTGATGTAATTAGCTGTCAAAATTGGACCTGATATTTTGTCCACAATAAAATTTTGAGAAGCAGTTTATCTCTTGTTTTTTATGTCTTTGATTAAAGGAAGTTTTTCTGTTATGGTAGAATAGTATACATACATTTGTATATGTTACAAATATATTAAAATTAAAATGATAATCCTTTCTGTTCCACAAAGATGTTATTGGCGCCTGCAACATGAATCGCAATCAAGCACTTGCTGCATTGGAAGAAATTTTGAGTTGCTTTTCTTAACTTGGATAATAATATATCCTCATTTGTTAATAAAACCAATTTAAAGACAAAGGAATATAATATAATCATCAAACAATTCTCTAAATTGATGAAAGACTAAATATCAATTGGGACAGGAATGACTTGGGACCAGATCCACTGGAAATCGTAAAAAAAACAAACAGTCAGACCCCTTTTGCCACAAAACTTTCAAACTAATACTTATTGAGAAAATAAAATCCAAAAAAAGTATTGGGGAAATCAAATGTAATACAAAATGTAAATGTTCAGTTTAGTTCATCCTCATCATAGGCCCACCTTCTCATACAGTACAGAAAGGGACATACCGTGATCTATCACCTTCTCATACAGTACAGAAAGGGACATACCGTGATCAATCACCTTCTCATACAGTACAGAAAGGGACATACCGTGATCAATCACCTTCTCATACAGTACAGAAAGGGACATATCGTGATCAATCACCTTCTCATACAGTACAGAAAGGGACATACCGTGATCAATCACTTTCTCATACAGTACAGAAAGGGACATACCGTGATCAATCACCTTCTCATACAGTACAGAAAGGGACATACCGTGATCAATCACCTTCTCATACAGTACAGAAAGGGACATACCGTGATCAATCACCTTCTCATACAGTACAGAAAGGGACATACCGTGATCAATCACCTTCTCATACAGTACAGAAAGGGACATACCGTGATCAATCACCTTCTCATACAGTACAGAAAGGGACATACTGTGATCAATCACCTTCTCATATATTGCCTCTACATTTTTAATAAAATAAAACCTGTTTATGAGAACCATATCTGAGTTCAATATGACAGCAACATTATCATACATTGTCTGCCAAAATTTCATATTTCTTTCACCCAACAGTTAGTATTAAGAAGAATTCCAAGAACATTCGATCAAATGCACCCAAGTTTCACTTCCAGTACAAACAATGACTTTAAGTTAAATCATCTGCAACATGTTAATAAAACCTGTATATTCAAATAATTCAAATGAAGGATCGTCATTGTGGAATTTAAGATGGCCAAAATTTAATCTTTCAGATAGTTTTTTACACAACACAGTAAGAAGCTATCATTTCCAAAGCTTTTTTCAACTGAATTGTATCACTCGTTGACAATAAGCTTTTAAGCTTTATTTAGAGTCGGAAAGAAACAGTGTGTGTGTGTTTTAAAAGCTCTCAAGAGCTTGTGTTATTATGTAATATGTACTGATTATAAATAAAGCTTTGAACTTGAACTGGACAGCTATATACCAATATAGCTACACCATATGCCAGTCAAAAATCAATTACAGGGGATGCTTGCTGTTTTTGAACCATTAGATAGAGCTCAATCTAAGAAGAACTTTGAGCCTTCATTTGTAAAAATCGGACGAAGGGTTCAAAAGTTATGAGCATCTGAAATTGCCTATTTTTGGTCGATAATTTTCCAAAGATGGCCGCCATCAATAATGGTTTTAATGACTGTTTTAGAGTTCTGATTTTTTGTGTAAACAGCAGATAATGTCTCTACTTTTGTTTTTTCCCATAGATTATAAGTTATTCTGTCAGAAAAATGAAACTGAACATGCTTGAAGTAATATTTGCTATTTGTTTTACTGTCCAAAATGTATGGCGGAGCCACTTTTGATCTTGACCGAAAGGTCCATATGGCTCACATTGCCATAATTTTGTCAGAAAATAACTTATCTGACATCATAATAGAAGAAATTGTGTGTAGAAATACTTGTTTTGTGTGCAATTATAACATATGAATCACCTTTTACATCTTTTTGTGGAATTATGAATCCATAAAGGTGGGTGTGCAATTAGTGTTCAACACTATTTGAGAATGGCACCGTTTCACAGCAGTTATATGGGAAAATGACACAAAAAGCTTCATATTTCCTAAACTAAAAATGATATCCGCACAAAATTTTGAAGGTAATACCACAGTGTTGTGCACGTTCTGTTGGACGTGATGTTTTTTTTGTCGACGCAAGAAATGGCAGCCATTTTGTTCAAAATGGCCGCCATTTTTTCATAAAATTCATCAAACAGGGAACCTGTTCCAAGATAATTTGATAATTTTTTTTATCAATATAATTAATATCACTGAAAAAATGGATATGGAGATTTGTACCAATGACCTCTTATTTGTTTTAGCATTTTATTAAGGAATAATTGTCATATTGGTGACCATTTTGAAAACAAAATGGCTGCCATTGCTTTAAAATTCGTTGCTCAAATTTACGTTTTTTATGATTACTCTATTGTTTCTAGTCAGAATTTGATCATCAAGGTATCAAATTAAAGATATTTTAATAATCTATAACCTCAAGTAACTAATAAATTAAACTGAATACTTTTCATACCAATATGTAATCCCCCATGTGGTGAAGATTCCAGACACCTAGTACTACCACTTGCCGAAAGTTTAACTGGTCAGCTTGATATATATATATTTGTAGGTGTTTTTGCTTTCCTACCTCAATGTCTTGCTATCATGATGTAGCTGTACAATTGCTGAAAGTGATGTTATATGCAACAATTACCCAACAAGCATGATAGTGAAACACCTCTAAACTAAACTTCCTTAAGACCAGCTTGTGTTTAAAATAGATGGATATTATTTGCACGCTTTACACATTTCCTACGAAAGGCTACATATGGAACTTTATTTAAAATAAAGTTTATGTTGTTTATATAGGATGCTGTTTATATTCAGGTTTCCCTTGATTGCAATTTGAGCAAGTAAATTTGTTTCAGTCTTACTCTCCATGCCGTTCGAATCCCGCACATGGTAACTTAAGGTGTACTTGATACCACATTATTGTGTGATAAAATTCGTCAGTGACTTGCAACAGGTATGTGGTTTTCTCCAGGTACTCTGGTTTACGCCACCAATAAAAGTGACCACCACAATATAACTGAAATATTGTTGAAAATGAAAGTGGCATTAAACACCATAACCCAACTCTCCGACTCCATGTCAAAGTTTCAGTCTTGCTCATTACTATTCTAATTTGCTTCTTAAAACATGTTCAATGAAAACAACAACAAAATATTAAGTTCATTCATTTATTATTTAGGAAATATCTGGTGTATTTTTTAAATACATCATATATTGTCACATGTATTGTGGTCTGAATAAGTCCAGCTACATGTAAAACTAAATATATAATAAATTATTCTTCAATAGAGACCAGAACTCCCAACCATCTGTAAAGAAAAATATTAATGAAATTTTCAACATAGTGTATTAGTAATGAACCAGAACAACTAATGAAGACAAAATGTTGGCCAGCAACATTTTTCATCTCTTTATTGAATATTTAATTATGATATAAATTATGGACTCAGCTGTAAATTATCCTGCAGGCTGCAGTCCTAAGTTCAGGTAATATCCCAAGGCCAGCTTGGATCACATGTCTTTGACCAGCAAAGCATACTGTCAGGTGAACTGGAAAAAAAACAGAAGGGACCACAAAGAAACAGTTCTAACTACATATTATCATTTCATAACTACTATTTTAATAAATATAAATTCACAATGTATTTAAGCAAAAAAAATTACCAGTGTTTCAAATTTTTAGTATTGATCCCAACTTTTCGTGTCTCAAGTTTTTATTGACATTTTTGGACAAAGTTTAAGTCAGATCCTTGTTCTGTATAACCTACAATGTAGGTAAAAATATATTATATATGTTTTGTCTACTTATACTACCTTCCCCTTTTCGAGAATATTAGTAGAAGAAACACTGGTATTTTTGTTCATTGGTCTTATCTATTTTTCCTTAAAAGTACCATGGCTTATCAATAAAATAAATGATAAATAGTTTGATGTATTGGTTTTAATGTCACTTGTCACATCTTGTTATTCTGGCCACGAATTCATCATCCCATGCAAAAGACAAAGAAAAAAAACCACTTTTCTTCTTATCTGTAGTTAGCAACCATTACACTGACCCATATATATATACAGTTGACTCTCGTTGTCTCGAACTCGGTTGACTCGAATTTCCGGTTGAGTCGAATTTTTATCGAAGTCCCGAACTTCGTTGTGTATAAATATATATAATTTGACTCCTGTTGAGTCGAATTCGGATGAGTCGAAATTTCGGTTGTCTCGAATAAAAGTTTTGGTCCCGAAATGTAGAAAACCATATTATTTACATTCGTTAAGTCAAATTTATCTGTCAAAACATGTGTATTACCTTGGGATTAAAATCGGATCACAGGTGAAACATCCGGTCATTGACTTTGACATTTTTACCTTATGCTATTTCACATGTTTATTTTAACAATCTGTCTAATTAATTAGTGATAATATTTGAATTGGCTTGGTATAATCTATTATGACACAGGTTAAATGTGTACAATAACAAATTATCGATTTATAATAAATGCGCTTGGGTCGGCATACATCAATGATTGTGAAAAGTACACAACGGAAGCGTTTTATCTATTGATTTATTTGTCGGAAATTAATTTTCATTAAAGATGTATAATTTCTCAATTTTGAGAGATTTGAAAAAAAATGTTACTCTTAATTAACTGTTGTAATAAAAGTGGAAATCACGCTATTTCTCAGAATTGGCGTTATTTTCGGTCGAGAAAAGTTTTATTTTACACTTTATGGAATCAATACAACACAACAGATAAACATAATCATACACACACAAAAAAAAAGATATCTAGCAGTTATCAGTCATTCCACAAGATTCAAAGAATTTAACAGAAAAAAAACCAGCAACAAAAACATCGAATAAGTTTTAAATCGTTCCGAGAATCTAGACATGCGATGCTGGTTTTAGCTCTTCAAAATTTTGCTCGAGTTGTCTCCCTTTCGTTGTTAAACAAACTACACTTCCGGTATTTTCATAGCTCCTCTTGAGTCGAACTACGGTTGACTCGAATTTTTTCCATGGTCCCATCGAATTCGAGATAACGAGAGTCAACTGTATATATTTATTACATAATGATTTTATTTAAGCAATTGTATTGGCTATCATGCTGTCACCTGACATTCCGTAAAATTTGATATTGCTTGATTAAAACTTGTATTGACTTGGGTTTCACTTTCGTTTTCCATTGCATTATGTATGACGTCATAATGAAATGATTAATTTCATATTGACTTGGTTTCACTAAAGGATTCGGTGAATATCGCTTTTAAGGTCCATAAAAACTTGTATTGACCTCAGCAAAAGACTATAATTGTATAATATATATATATATACAGCAAACATTACACTGACCCATATATATATATATACATCTCACCAATTGATGTGATAACTTTCATAAAATAAAACTAACCAGTATAATCCTTGTTTGTTAACAAACAGTAGATCATATCTCTGTTGATGGCATGTGACATCAAGTACTGTTTACAAATATCATTCAGCTCACTTGTGCTGGACTGGTTGAAATTCTGTAGCAGATCATGCAGAAGTGATTGACCTGCAGAGAACAAAAACTAAATACTGAATTTAATTATGCCAAATACAAAAGATCATTATAATGTGATGCTTACAAAAAAATTAATTTCATTTAAAGATCTAAAGTACCCTGGCCTGAGAAGACCAGACCTTCCGCAAATCTCTGACAAACTTTATTACATAATGCTGTATCGAGTGCACCTCGAACCGGACTAGAACTCCTGATTGTGGTAGGCACTAATTGCATATGTAGTTGTAAATCCAACTACCATACGATCACGACTGCCCCTTAAAGAGAAGGTTTCAAATGCAAAAATGAAATTAAATCAAGACTAGTATTTTTCTTTCTTCCAATGTTCAGTCTTTACTTCTAAAGTGAGGCATTTTCAGATGCAGAAATACCTAATGATTTCTCCGCCACATTATTTATTGAGTTGCAGACAACTATACATCAAGACAAGCCACTTCTTCAGGATTAAAATATATTTTCCCATGTTGAATAAAAATAACGCAACATATAAATATGCAATAACATTTTTTTTACTTTTATTTGAATTTAGTATGTAAATATTCAATCATGCTCGAGTATCCATGGAAGCTGGCAAATACAAAAAAATGTAGCACCATGACAAAAGTTGCTTGTGTTGATGCATACTTGCAATCCAAAGCCCTGGTTGAATAGTTCAAGCAACATAATCTCATTGAAATTAGACCTGGCTTCGAAGAAATCTTCTGCACTATACCCTCCAACCTGAAGATAATAGAGCAGAATATTTCTTCTCACATCTAACCAAAATGTCTGTTTTAAAAGCTCAAATTCATGTACCAACTTTAAAAAAAAAAGCTTTGAATATATAAACAAAAACAAAGCTTTTGAAAAGTTGTCACAGTACACCACCCAGAATATGAATAGAATTAACTTTCTGAAGAGTGAAGACTAATATAAAAAACAAATATTATGTACACATAGAAGAAAGTGTTTTGTGACTGTAGACTGTATTGACTGATGAAAAAGAGGAAACTCCTAATTTCTAGTGCTCAGCCATACCCTCATTTTCTAGCTGTTTGGACCAAGCTTGAAACATTTTATTTCCAAATATTTTCCTTAAAGAAAAGAGGAAAACTTTCATCTCTATTTACACCCCCCCCCCCCCCCCCCCCCTTTTTTTCTCGGTTTGTTTACTTTTCGTCTTTTGTTTTGAACGTATGTTGGAAGTATTTATAAATTGACAAGAAGTTTTTCATAAACTACTTAAAAGGAAGCAATGCAAAAAATAAATCGTACGTTTAAAACATTGAGATCAAGGTTTATACATACCTACGGCTACGATAACAGCTGTGTCAGCGTCGTTGACGTTACAAATATTTTCCACTTCCAGTGATGACGTGCGACGTTCTTCTTCAGACATGGTGTTTAGCTTCAGGGGTGTTTTAAATACGAAAAATCAGCCGTGTTCTCGATCTAATAGGGTTGAGTTGGCATGTTTCCTATGTTGATATTATAATGAAAAATACAAATATCGCCATCGGAGAACGCTACTCCAAATTTTTCACTGAATTGTTCATCTTAAAACTTTTCAGAAGACCATTTCCCGTTTAGCATGCGCAGGAAAACGGAAGCGACTGTGATCATGTGCAAGCTACGAATCTGCGCTTTAATTGGATAATAATTATGGAACTATATAACGTCAGGAACATGCCGGGCAAGGCATTGAAAAGGGGGACCTTGGTGAAAAAAACCCGTGCCGCGAATGTAAAATTCCGAAAACAGCGATTCCGATTCGAACACGGTATATCTAAACGATTCCATATCAAAAGAAACAATTTTTTTAAAGATTTTAAACAATGTTTAGATAATTAATTAATGTAAAAAAATTATATCTTTATATAGTTTTATCTGTAAAAAATTGACATCAAAATATTGCATTTTCATGTAAAAGCAGCTACCTGAAAACAAAATGGCGGCCAAAATAACGATAAGTCGGCGTCTCTACTACATGCATGAACTGTAGACAATTATTTGAAACCCAGGTGACTTGGTTTTACTTATTTGCAATGAAAATACATTACCATAATCAATTATTCTAATGCAATTTGTTTGTATTGTCGGATTTGATTGGTTACTATTCTACGTAAAATTCTCAATCTAGAAGTCGTAACTAAGGGCCGGGGTTTAGCTGGAAGGATCCGAAATTGTAAAAACATGAAATCCTACAAGTCATATATGTATTTACAACAATACACAAAAACTGAACCATACACGAAGCCAAATAACGTCTAATCTCTATGTTTCAAACTGGATGTCTTCATGTTGTTTATGTGCCAAAGTCGTCAATAACATTTCGCAGAATTTTAATTTGTGTGATTTTTCGACCCAGGGATATGCATGAATACATTATTATGTTCAGTATTGCATTAGAATGGAGATAACTGTATTATATTTTAAGCTTTGATGACATAAATCTTGGTTTTACAGTCGCAAATATCCGTTTATCTCTCTAGGTAAACCACAGGCACTCGACGTTCAATGAATAAAATGTAGGGTCAATGTGGAAAAAAAAATAGTGTCACTGTTATAATAAAGAGAAGGCTGCCAATGCATTTTTCGGCACAAATGTAAACAAATCGGTTTATTTTTTCGTGTACGGTTTTCGCTTGACCTTTGCGGTATTTATGGATGGAAACCTACCTAATAGTTCCTCCGCCGCATCATATATTGGAGAGCAGACGATCATACTACACTAAACCATACTTTTGGGACGTCCCCAGAAATATTCGACTTCCATTGCTCTACAATAAATGATGTGGCGGAGAAACTATTAGGTAGTTCTCCATCCATAAATACCGCAAAGGTCAAGCAAAAACCGTACACGAAAAAATAAACCGATTTGTTTACATTTGTGCCGAAAAATGCATTGGCAGCCTTCTCTTTATTATAACAGTGACACTATTTTCTTTTCCACATTGACCCTACATTTTATTCATTGAACGTCGAGTGACTGTGGGTAAACTCAATGTGTGACCCTATTTTAGTAAAACTGACGATTTACGTCCAAAAAGCTTATATTAAAATACAAAAGTTATATTCTAATTTTATATAACGTCCATTACAAGTTCTGTATTGCAGATTTACTATAGTTTTACTACTGAAACAAATCATAACAAATTAAAACAAAATTTAATGTCAACCTCTTCTTCTTTCTTCCGTATTTGCGTCCAGGACTGAACCACCAAGTATAAACTTGTATTAATCTTTATTTTTACTCTTTAAAATTTAAGAGTTGCACTATATGCACCTTATTTACACCCACAGTATCGAATAATTAAAAATTTCGGATAAAAGGTAAAAAAACTAGTGCGGTAGTATTCAATATCCTATATATATACAGTTAATGGGTCGCTGAGAAGTTCAGCCTTTAAAATCTAAAAAAGATGGATCCTTATGTACAAGTTCAATATATACATCGGTAGTTAGTAAAAGTGGTAACCGGGTCCGGTTCCAAAAACCCACGCCCAAATTCGTATTTTCTTTATTACATTTTTGTTAAGGCATTAATTTTAATAACATTTGAACATAATGCATAAAATTATGTATTTTATCACATTTTTTAAACAAATGTAAAAAAAAAAAGTTTTTATACGAAATATCGGCAATATAAGTTTTCCAAGTTAGTAAAAGTTGTAACCCGGGCCAAGACGAAATTTTCAGTTAATCAATGATTGCACCTTTATTACTTCTTTAAAATTCTTGAAATTTTGTAAAACCATACTTCAATACAACAACAACAAATACATTTTATCAATTTAAAAAAAAAAAGTTTTCTTTTTTCTCCACGATGCAATATTAATATATTAAGATTTGTAAACAAAGACTGGTCACGTGGGTGTACAGGTAAATATTGATACTAATACACAATATTTTTTTTTATTTTTTTATTTTTTGTAAAGTATATACTGATATCTCAAGCTGACCAAAATTTGAATCGATTATATTGAGTAGTAAAAAAGATATAGACGATCATATCTTTTCAGGTCAATTTTCAAGTCATTAGTGTAACCTCCGGCCCGGGTTACAACTTTTATCAGAATCTAAAATGCTCCCATAATGACAAAAGAGAACATTACAATTGAATTTAAAATATTTTTTACATTTCTTTAATACTGAAAAATGTTCTTTCTGAATATTGTGAAGTTTTAACGAGAAATAAAGGTGTAATCATCGATTAATTGAAAATTTTGCCTTGGCCCGGGTTACAACTTTTACTAACTTCGAAAACTTGTATTGCCGATATTTCGTTATAAAAACTTTTTTTTTTTTATATTTGTTTAAAAAATGTGATAAAATACATAATTTTATGCATTGTGTTCAAATTTTATTAAAATTAATGCCTTAATAAAGATGTAATAAAGAAAATACGAATTTGGAACCGGACCCGGGTTACCACTTTTACTAACCACCTATACATCTATTGTATGCGAATTTGGAACCGGACCCGGGTTACCACTTTTACTAACCACCTATACATCTATTGTATGCGAATTTGGAACCGGACCCGGGTTACCACTTTTACTAACCACCTATACATCTATTGTATGTGACGGTATCTTCACGGTAACCACAGGTAGGGAGGACAAACGTAGTCGTCGATAGCGTTATTATTTTCTGTCGGAGTAGAAAAACCCGAATTTTCACCTTTTTCATTTCATTAGAAAAACACCTAAAATTTATTATTTCGTGATAAAAAATATATCAGATAAAACTTGAAAACTAGAACTTTATTAATTTGGTAGTTATAAGCATTAAAAATATGATTGGGTACTACTACTGAACGTCCAAAGTGAAGTCGTTTCGAGAAAATCGGACGCCATCTTGATTTATGTGTCAACGAACAGCCCATTTTCAAAAATAATTCCGGGAGCTATCCCTGGACCAATATTCTTCATGCATGGCTTAAAAATTGCAGAAAGTCTTCAATTTTACCAATCCGATTGTTAAGAATTTTTTAAAAGTCAAAATCGTAACGTAAAATATAAAAGTTTACAAACATTGTTTTAAACTCGTTTACCGCTTTTCCGCAAAAAGTTAACAGTCAGATATCAATAATCTGAACCTTCCTCTAAAGATATGCCGCCAAGGTTTCAATGGATAAGCAGTAATAGCTCCCGGAAATCATTGGATGTTCGGTCCATATTTTCCGACTTTGCAATCAGAGTTGAGCGGGAAGAGTTATCGGACGTTGTGTGGCGCATGACCGAAATGTATGTCTTCCGCCATCTTGGCCAGGACAATTTCAGAGTTGTACCAAAGAAAAATGGAATTTACCGACGTATTGTTCTACCAATTGATACAATAATTATTTAGCATTGATGTATTCAGACCACGGAGGTCAATCATGCACGGTAAGTAACAAAACTTCTTCTAAAATATAGTTGTATTCTCAAAAGAAATATCGTTTTCAACCGGATCAAATGGGGGTTAATTTTGAAAACAAAAGATGCACAAAAATCGCACAGAAACTTTACACGAACTGAATAAATATATATCTTTGCTTCGATAAGTGAAAAAGAGATGGGATTTAATTCACGATTTTATTATTTTACTCGAAAAATGGCGAAAACGGCAAGCATCAATATAAAGTTGTCAAATTCTCCCAATCTATAAATAACTTTATCCAAGCAGAGCTTTGGTGACGTAATCATGGCTGTTCGGAAATTATCGGGATTTATTAATACATCTATATAAAGGAGTTGTTCCGGTATTCTTTGATATTTTTAGAAAAGGGGGGATCTTTCGTGAAATGTTCAAGATTTTTTATATTTTTTGGTTTTAAATGAAATTTGTCTACATGAAAACTTTTTATGCATTTCTCATTAAGTTCCTAGTGTATATTGTAGCAATACATAGGACAATTGTTTTTAAATACTAAAATAGTAACATGAATTTCCATGCAACATTTTTGAACAATTTATTTAAATTGTTATAAAACATAATTATTATGTTTCAGTGCTATTAGGGAAGCTTTATGAAATATATGCTTAATGCATACATTACAGTATGTGAATGTATTAACATTCTGGCTATATACAATGTAATCAGTGGCAGTGCATGTGATATGCTAAGTTTAATTAATTACATTTTTTTCATTACACCATTACTGTATGCAAACTTGTTTGGTATGACAGAACATTTATGATGCATGCAGCAAACATTTCTGGAATAATGCTATTTTTCATATAGAATCTATTTGCCACCAAGCATATATGCATAAAGATAATTTATAGTCGGAAGAGTGCATTGTATTAAAGCTTTTTTTCATTTGTACATGTATGATAAACTATTTCTGGAAAAGATAAATTATTTTTAATTCTTTATTTTTATTCTGTATAACATATTTTAAATGTTTATTTTTATTTTACAGGTGTGATCGTGGCATCTCAGTAGATCATTAAGAGTTTTAAATCATTAAAATGACACTTCTGAAAGTTGATGCTGTTGATTATGATTCAGTTAATCAAATATGCATTGGATATGCATAGGATCACAAAACACACAATTTAAAGAAATCACAAAGATTTCATTTGGAATAAGTTGGTCATGAACTGGGACACAGCACTATTTGTAGTCGTCAAATGTAAAATTATAGTATATAAAGGAAAAGAGAGTGACATTGAAGACTGTTATGAATTAAGATAATAGTAGAAAATAACAGTTTATTGATTTGTGACAATAAAAATGATAACTTTGAAAATTTGGGACTTTCTAATCGCATGAACTGTTAGCTTAAATCAGCTAAAATTGTCAAATTTGAGGTTTTTCTCAGACAAAAAAATGAAAATAATGTATAAAATGTGCTAATTAAATGTTTAAAAGATAAAATAACTTCAAGGCTGGCTTATAAATTGTACAGAGAACATATCTGATAATCCAAATAAGACTTTTCATGGAATACGGGGCCATAATTGAAATATTATTTATACTAAATTTCCAGGTAGAGGGATAATGAACCAGGACATAGTTCATACCAGTGTCAGAATTGGGGTTGCTGATAGTTTTCACCTTGTAGTATACAGTTATAGGATCAAAATAATACCAAACACTTGAACATTTAATATTATAATATTCAACAATTATTGAAATTGTATCAATTTCGGGAATTATCTGAAATTTTGATTGAACAAAGAAAATTGACCTTTTCAATGGAAAAAATGGCAGTTTTTACACAAACTGTAATAATAACTTCATTGATGTATGGATATTGAGGTTGTTTACCATAAAAATATCAATTTGAGCATACAAAATATAATTAATTCCCTAAAATAGCTTATTTTTACACTTTACAGAGCTCAAAATATTAAGCTGCGGCATATATAATTCTGGCACTACAGACTTTGAGAATTTTTTTTGCTGATAAATATAGGTGTTCCCTGTTAGAGGGTTCTTTTCCCTACCAAAATCAGTATTCAGAAAAATTCTAGTACTTTTTTCAGATTTTTTATGACCAAAAACTTGATTTTTCGAATAAAATTTGACGTTAAAATTATGGAGGCCTGCGCAAAGGAAATAATATTAAAAAAATATATATATTAATTGAATAAATGATATTCTTGATATTTTTACCTAGAGACTGGGCACTTTGTGGACAGTGCTGCATGTTTCAGCCTTGCAAGTTAAAGGTTTTTGAAGATATTTGACCACAAACCTGGTAGTTTGAACAAGCAGATAGCTGACACATAAATTAAAAAAACTAAGTCCAAAGGCTATTTTCAATGTTTTAAATTCTGTGACATTTTTTTCATATAACACCTACAGGTGTGTATAATACCTCTTTTTGAAGCATAAGGAGGATACATTACTATAGAAGAAAGCATGATAACCTATTAGGTAGTGAAAATAATATATTTTGGTCCAAAAATGTCATTTTTTTAAACATTTTTCCAAAAAACAGAAAATCGACCACTTTTGGCTCACCGAAAAGGCCATAACTTTTGAACAGCTCAACCGATTTTAATAATTTTTGTACCAAAATTTCCCATTTTGTATGTACTGTCATATTAAACTATAATTGGATGATTTATTAGCATTTCAATTTTTGGCTTGACCACCCTACCACAGGAGTCGGAAGTTCTATCAATAATAAGGTATAGGGGCACCTCGAAGATCGCTGGGAAACTATAAAAACACGTCCAAAATAGTTTCCCAGCGATCTTCGAGGTGCCCCTATACCTTATTATTGATAGAACTTCCGACTCCTGTGCGGTAACTGCTGCCACCCCCCAACCAAATCAAAATGAAACTGAAAACCTACGAGAAATATATTCTCCCTCATCTCCTGTGCCACTTCATCTCTTATTTTGGCCGCGTCCCCTTTCCTAAGTAATTGCTGTCTAAACCTTCGTTCTGCCATTATATCGCCTTATTGGGCGTTCATCACAAACTTTTTATATCACGGAAGTTGTAAACTTTTTTCCTCCATGTTTGATGATATAAGGGAGTTAATTCGTTAAGTAAAAGGTTTCACTAATAACCAGAATAAGGAAACGTAATCGACAAACAACAATGACAAATCATCATTCGTTTCCACAGAATAAACATTAACTTCGAGCATGTGTGTTAAAGATAAGATAATATAAGTTTTATTTATAGTCGGCATATTTAAATAACAATACAACACAAGCCCTAATGGGCTTTTGACCGACATACACAATACAAGAATAAATAACAGTTAAAAACAACATTTGCATTCATTTCCATTCCCAGATAATAAAATGTTTTTAAATTGGTTAAAATTGGCAATTTTTCTGAAATCATCAGGTAGGTCATTCCATAAAACAGCAGCTGTTTATTTAAAAGAGTTCTTACCATAGGTAATAGTCTTTACTCTAGGTATCTCTACAATAGAATATCTAAAACTATATTTACTATTTTTTAAAACAACTAATTATATATAAGGGACCGACCATTTAACTTGCAGGGTGGGTTATGGTTTTTTGCTTCGTTCAGAATTTTTTTTTCGGACAACATGAGAGTTAGAATATTTATTAATTTTTATCGCGCAAAGCGTGAATTTTTTGTCCAGAATTTAACATTAGGTTATATGAAAAAAACTGAATCAAATTATTTTTTTTTCCTCCACCAAAATCAGAATATTTTTTTCAGCAACATTGGGAATCAGAATATTTTTTTAGAAAAAAAAACATACCACCCCCCTTTCAAGTTAAATGGTCAGTCCCTAAATCATTTAAACATGGTGGAGACAATTTATACAATATTTTAAAAGGCCGTTAGTAAAAGTGGTAACCCGGGCCCGGGTCCGGTTCCAAAAACCCGGGCCCAAATTCGTATTTTCTTTATTACATCTTTATTAAGGCATTAATTTTAATAACATTTGAACATAATGCATAAAATTATGTATTTTATCACATTTTTTAAACAAATATAAAAAAAAATAGTTTTTATACGAAATATCGACAATATAAGTTTTCGTAGTTAGTAAAAGTTTAGTCCGAGATTCCTCTGTCGTTTAACGGCATTGATAATCTTGCTGTAGCCGTTCAACGACAGAGGGTGATACATACGGAAACCATCAAATTTGCCTCACAGCCATAGTATCGGCACATTTCCACGTTTCGTGGCTATCGGATTTTATTTTCTATCATAAACCTTATATAAATCGCTTCACCAATCATTTTTCTATTCATTCATAACCATCTTACCCTCAGAAAGTGGTGTTACACTCCATTACAGCACGATTTTGCCTTAGATCCAATTATTCCGCCATTTGACTTCCATTTTCGAATCTACACACGTGATCTCGCGATACTAACTGAATGATGACAGCAACGCATTGCATGATGGGAGCTAATTAATGCAGCGTGCCAAATTATTTGGAGCATTATTTGCATACGTAAACAACATTCAAATCACATGGAAGACGATACATTTAAGCGTATTCTGCAGGACAAACAGTCCATCTACAGATCAAAGAAGAGCAGAAGGAAATCATACAAAATGTGTTGGAAAGAAAAGATTCAATGGCAGAGTGTTACCAACGGGCTTCGGAAAGAGCATGTGTTACGTTCCCCCTTTTTGTTTTTGGACAAGGTACTACATTTTTTTTTTCTTATGGTTATCTGTAATTCACTAAATTTGCTGTTAAAATCATTACCAATCAATATAATCAACTGTATTAAATTTTATGTTAATTGTTCTGCCTTAACAGGCGCCTATGATTGGCAATAAAAATATTTGTTTGTTTGTTTATATGCAAATTATCTCCCATGATACATTGCGGTAATCGTAGTTTTCTCGTAGTCACGTGACAAATGTTTGAAAAATGGAAGACAAATGTCGAAATCATAGGTTCTAAGGCAAAATCGTGCTGTAATGGAGTGTAACACCACTTTCTGAGGGTAAGATGTTTATGAATGAATAGAAAAATGATTGGTGAAGCGATTTATATAAGGTTTATGATAGAAAATAAAATCCGATAGCCACGAAACGTGGAAATGTGCTGACCCAGAGTTGGAGAAGCAAATCCGCTGTTTTCCGTATGTATCACCCTCTGTCGTTGAACGGCTACAGCAAGATTATCAATGCCGTTAAACGACAGAGGAATCTCGGACTAGTAAAAGTTGTAACCCGGGCCAAGACGAAATTTTCAGTTAATCAATGATTGCACCTTTATTTCTTCTTTATAATTCTTGAAATTTTGTAAAAACATACTTCAATACAACAACAACAAATATATTTTATCAATTTAAAAAAAACAGTTTTCTTTTTTCTCCACGATGCAATATTAATATATTAAGATTTGTAAACAAAGACTGGTCACGTGACCAACAAGGACAGGTAATTGGTGTACAGGTAAATATTGAGGAGTTCGCCAGTATCAATTTCGGATACTGCCCAGCTCTGCGACGTGGACGCCTCCTCGAAGAGCCATAATTTTGAGAGAAAAAATGCCAAAGAATAATTTTGTAAAAGTCATTTGGGAGGTGTGGTTACCGTACCAATTTATGAAAAAAAATGTATTTTTTTAAAATATCAATATCTTCTTTTTTATATTAAATTAAGGTTTACAAATTATAACAATTTTTTTTACAATGGATTAAAATTCTTAATTTAACTAAACTATATTTTATAAAGAGTTAAAAATTCAAATTTTTGCAAAGAAATTAACAAAAAAAATTAATATTGTTTTTCTTATCTTTTTTTAAATATCAATATCTTCTTTTTTTTATATTAAATTAAGGTTTAAAAATTATAGCAAAAAATTTACAATGGATTAACAATTCTTAACTTAACTAAACTATATTTTATAAAGAGTTAGAAAATAAAATTTTTGCAAAGAAATTAACCAAAAAAAAATGAATTAAACATATTGTTTTCCTTATCTTTTTTTAAATATCAAAATCTTCTTTTTTTATATTAAATTAAGGTTTAAAAATTATAGCAAAAAATTTACAATGGATTAAAAATTCTTAATTTAACTAAACTATATTTTATAAAGAGTTAAAAAATAAAATTTTGCAAAGAAATTAACCAAAAAAAAATGAATTGAACATATTGTTTTTCTTATCAATATCTTCTTTTTTATATTAGATTAAGGTTTAAAAATTATAACTAAAAAATTAAAATGGATTACAAATTCTTAATTTAACTAAAAATTAAATTTTTTGCAAAGAAATTAACCCAAAAAAAAATGAATTAAACATATATTGATGGAAAATATAAAAATCATCTCATTCAAGCTTTTTGTAAGTCCAGCTATGATAATGTATTGTTTTTTGCACACAAAGTCTTTAAGGAGTGGAACTACAGTTGCTGCAGGTAAACGATAAACTACCAGAAAAAGTGTTCGAGTTGTTGCTGAGAACGCAACCGTAATGGTACCAAGCAGAACATCTATCGCAACATACCATATCTTCAAACAAATTTGGCAAATTACACCTAGCTGTACACTCTTTTTCTATCGAAAAGTTCACACTTGTGTTTTTTAAACTTAAAACTTTAGTTCTTGTTGGCTTCGTCTTAGGGAATGGTGAAAACTGTTGGCTTTCTATACACTTAATCAAATGATCACGCATAGTGTAAGTGTCAAAATTCACATTGTCTCTGCCAATAAAGTTGTTAAAACAAAATTCTACCATGAACACGATTGCAAATACACCACAGTCTATCGAGTTTTTTTGTTGTTGAACATTAGGAATTTTAACAGGAACTACTGTTTTACCTTTACCGTAAATCATTGACATTTGAATTTGTACAGATGTTGTAAGAGTTTTACCGTTCATACTGTCTAATACATAGATTGTTCCATTAGGGTCTTGACACGAAGTTATCCAATGGTCACAACCGGTATGGTGGATTTGAACAGATGGTGAAGGTTGGGATCTCATTTTATGTTGATAAATCCATTTCTTGTTTTCAAGCACAGGAACTCTCCATGTATTTTGGAAACCAGTAATGCATGGGAACTGAGATTTAGTTACACTTTGACAAAAGTTCATTGTCTGGCAACAGAGTTTCTTGTCAAACTTTATGTCTGTTTTTTCTTTAAAAGTTAATTCATGACCGTTAAATTCTTGCCATAAACGACCTCTATGTATTGGCGACTGCCTAACTGGACTTGAAGAAGATGGAAGAGAAGGTGACGGAACCGACGGTATTGATACTGGCACAGACTGTGGTGGAGTCGGACGAGAAGGTGTAGCACTAGATGTTACGGGTGTCGGTGAAGAAGGCAGTGCTGTGAAATTGAAATCGTTTACTGTAGTGAAGTTTTCGGTTTGTACAGAATGTTGTTCACTATCGCCAAGAGATGGCAAATGTTCGAAGCGAATTTTCTTAGCTGCAGATGGTTTAATACTCGGCGAAGCTTTACATTTTTTTAATATCGATTGAGGAGTAGAAATTGGAGTTGAAGAGAAAAAAGACTGTTTTTTGGCAGAATCCGGTGCTGGATTAATAACTGATAGTTGATCTTCATCACAAAGTCTTGGTTGTTTTTTACCTGCTTTTTTATTAGGGCGTTTACGGCTATTCTTACGCAACTGTGTCAGATTATACAACCTTTTCTCGTCTATGTTGTCCAAATTCAGTGTCATGCGAACTGCTATTATATGATAACACGTGCCTAATGACGGACATAGGCATTTCTCTTGCGGAAACATCTCAACGGTATATTTGTCACCCTTAGAGCCTACAACAACGAAAGTACCTGCTTCTGGCACATGGTATACTCTCTTCTGCCTTACTGTTGCTATTGCCAAAGAACGTTGAGAGGTACTTTCAGCTGTAACTATGTCTTCCGATGTAGCATCTGTTGTAGCTTCGTCAGTATTGTCAGTGTTCATATCCGTTTGAATAGCAGTAGCCAATTCACCTTTCACTAATTCAACGATTTCATCTGGGTGACAAATGTTAGTTGGAAATACAACATGATTACGGTCCATTTGTGCTGATCGGTGTCTATGTTTTAATGTAAGATTTCCAAGTCCACAAAAACCGCGCAACAGTTCATTCACATAATAATTCTGGAGATAATAGAAGGATAACGCAATACTGTCTAATGGTTTTTCCTTCCAATCAGTTAACCGTTTTATCAATGAATTCATGCTTTCTACAATATTATTTGTCACTCCTGAGTACGGATCATAAATGTTTAAATCTTCTAATATCCAACGGATGGCATTATTGATGAAATCTGTTTTCAAGTGGTCTTCAAAGTAAATAACAAAAGCTTCACTCCATGTAGCAGATAGACTGTCATATAAGTCATTAAAGTTCTCTAACGTTTCACAGTGAAGAAGTTGTTGTATATTTGACGTGTAAACTGATATATCGTCTTGTACGGCATTATGAGTCTTTAGCCAGTGAACTACGTCTCTTTTAATGTGATTCCAGCAAAACACATGCTTACAGTTTGAAAGATAGTTTTTAAGAGCCTTAGCGATGCCTGGTTCACGGTCTGTAACGATAACTGGTGTACCTTTAGATAAGTTGGGCACTAAAGATTTAATAGTCCTGAAAAAACGGTCATGTAATTCCCCTGAGCGACGATCATGAATCATGAATGCGACCGGAATGATGTTGCCTCTTTGAAACATAACATGTTTATAAACTAATACAGACACGAAAAAGTCACCCAAATCAAATGTTGTATCATATGAAACTAAAAGTGGTTCATCTGATTTCACAATGAGAGCCTTATTAAAGTCATTCAGAATGTCATCTACAGCAACTATGCAGCACAAATCTGGAAAAATGGTAAGTTCTTTTAGAAAGTCTTGAAGATGATAACCGAGTTGTATAACGTTGTAGAGTTGATCATGACTAATTCTGTTTTTCTTTCGCACAGTTTTTGTAACATTACGGATTTGACCAGTGTTACGAGGATTGGCAACACCTTGATAAGGTCCAGTTGTTTTAGTCTTAGTAGTCATTTCACGGTACATGGTCATAGGCTGGGCAGTACTGTTGCTTTCAATATGTCGAAGAACGGACGGTAAAGTCCTACGGTAGTCCCCATGTCGTTGATCTTTTTGATTACCATGCGGTCGTGGAACGTACTTCGATTCGTCACCAACGTAGTGAACTAATTTAAACGGAGAGTCTTTTATAAAGTATGCACGTCGTATAAAGTCTTCACACCCTTTCAAATCACCAGAATGTTGTCTTAATGTGTATTTTCGGGCGAATACAATTGGATTCTTCTTTGGAACACCATATCCACCTTTATTAACCCAAGGATAACCGTCACAAGTCCAATTGTTCTGTCTAGCTTTGTTATTTCCATCACTTATGAGAAATACTTGTCCGCCTTTAGGATGTTGAGGAGGTATGTTGGAAACCTTATCCATGTCCGGTTGTTTAAGGATAGAGATGACGTCGGCAATCGGTAGCTGATTGTTGGATTCAGTGTAGACGATGGCTGAAATCTCCTCAGGCCCACCACCAACATGAAAAATAGAAACTACATCATTAACTGAGTATGAAACAGGGGGACTGTCAGGAACTGAAACTGTAACTGGGGGACTGTCTGGAACTGAAACTGTAACAGGGGGACTGTCAGGAACTAAAGCTGTAACTTGGGGACTGTCAGGAACTGAAACTGTAACCGGGGGACTGTCAGGAACTGAAACTGTAACTGGGGGACTGTCAGGAACGGAAACTGTAACTGGAGGACTGTCAGGAACTGAAACTGTAACTGGGAGACTGTCAGGAACTGAAACTGTAACTGGGGGACTGTCAGGAACGGAAACTGTAACTGGAGGACTGTCAGGAACTGAAACTGTAACTGGGAGACTGTCAGGAACTGAAACTGTAACTGGGGGACTGTCAGGACCTGAAACTGAACGAAGATGACTGTCCCTGAGCTGCATCAGTAATACACCCTGTGTATTAAGGCCTGTACCATCGAGACCTGTGCCCCACCAACTGTTACCTACATTATGCAAAAGAGGTCGATTAGTAGTCTCTAAAAGGAACTGCTTAAAGGGAGGAACTTGCTGAAATTTTAAAAGCAATAGATTAGTCATGATACCCTTCTTGATGTAGAACCAGTGATGAGAAGTTGCAATTCTGTGAGACAGAATTTTGCACTCCCAAGCTGTAGCTGCTGTAAAAACCAACCTAGCCATGAAAAAATCCTTGTGATGAACAGCCTTTGTATACTGGTAAGCATGTTCAACACTAGGAAAAGTCTTACCTTTGTACCTAATAGAACAAGGATAAAAATTAGATAAAATACTATGTGCTCCCTTGAACTTAATGGGCCTGGTGGAACCTGTAACATAAACTGCTGCTGGCCTGGTGGGACCTGTAACAGAAACTGCTGCTTGCCTGGGGGGACCTGTAACAGAAACTACTGTCGGCCTGGTGGAACCTGTAACAGAAACAGCTGCTGACCTGGTGGAACCTGTAACAGAAACAGCTGCTGACCTGGGGGGACCTGTAACAGAAACTACTGTCGGCCTGGTGGAACCTGTAACAGAAACAGCTGCTGACCTGGTAGAACCTGTAACAGAAACAGCTGCTGACCTGGGGGGACCTGTAACAGAAACTACTGTCGGCCTGGTGGAACCTGTAACAGAAACAGCTGCTGACCTGGGGGGACCTGTAACAGAAACTACTGTCGGCCTGGTGGAACCTGTAACAGAAACAGCTGCTGACCTGGGGGGACCTGTAACAGAAACTACTGTCGGCCTGGTGGAACCTGTAACAGAAACAGCTGCTGACCTGGGGGACCTGTAACAGAAACTACTGTCGGCCTGGTGGAACCTGTAACAGAAACAGCTGCTGACCTGTAACAGAAACTACTGTCGGCCTGGTGGAACCTGTAACAGAAACAGCTGCTGACCTGGTAGAACCTGTAACAGAAACAGCTGCTGACCTGGGGGGACCTGTAACAGAAACTACTGTCGGCCTGGTGGAACCTGTAACAGAAACAGCTGCTGACCTGGGGGGACCTGTGACAGAAACTACTGTCGGCCTGGTGGAACCTGTAACAGAAACAGCTGCTGACCTGGGGGGACCTGTAACAGAAACTACTGTCGGCCTGGTGGAACCTGTAACAGAAACAGCTGCTGACCTGGGGGGACCTGTAACAGAAACTACTGTCGGCCTGGTGGAACCTGTAACAGAAACAGCTGCTGACCTGGGGGGACCTGTAACAGAAACTACTGTCGGCCTGGTGGAACCTGTAACAGAAACAGCTGCTGACCTGGGGGGACCTGTAACAGAAACTACTGTCGGCCTGGTGGAACCTGTAACAGAAACTACTGTTGGCCTGGCTGTAAATAAAGATAAAATGTTAGAAGCATATGAAACTGGAGATAAAGCTGGAAAGTTGTCTATGTTAAACAAAGGTACGCTCACTGGCTGTAGAATCTGAAAAGTAGTAAGAAGAGCGTCCCTATACGAAAAGGATACAGTCTTTGTGTCTTCACTTGGTGTAACTACAGGTCGTGGAGTGGCAGGTCTGGAAACAACTGGTCTCTTCTGAGCTGCATGGAGGGAAGCACGCACTGTAGAGATAGCCTTCTCTAAGTCAGCTACAACTTGGACAGACCCTCTCGAGCTGAAATGGAGACCATCCTTGCACAACAGGCTTCGCTGGATGACACTATCAACTACAAAACGAGGATGGGGTGTATAGGTAAGCCTAGGCAGACTTGACACTATATACCTCAACCTCTCGTTGATGTATCCAGCTTTCCTGTTAAGCAGGTTAAGCAAAGGTGCTTGGATGGCCACACCCTTTTCAACTCGATATAGGTCTCGCCCACGAGGTAGAATACCAGAGACGATAATCTCACACCTGAAAAACAAAGATAAATTTAATAAATGTCGTAATATAATATAATTTTATTATTAATTCATATAATTGGCTGTTAAATTATATTTTGTACATTTTAGAAAATATCTATCATTATGTTAATCTTACGTTGGGTTTAAGTACCAAATGTTTTCCACCAGCTGTTGGTACTTCTGGAGGATGAGTGCTGGTGGGTCACCGTCTACAACATCACCGTCACTGGTACGTCTGGAGATGTTGTTGGCACCAACATGAAGTACTACAATCTGAAAAAAAGACTATAATTATAAACAAATAATGGGGGATAAGAATCCTAAGAATAAAATCAATGTGAATACTTCAAGTTAAGAATAAGACATAAATTTAAATTATAAAAATAAACCATATTTAACACTTTTGTTTTTTAAATATTAACTATTATTTCAGAGAATCTTATAAACAATAAGTACCCTGTAATGGCCAACTTGATCAGCTATCCTGGACCACATCTGCTCGATCTTGCGACCTGGAAAAAAGACAACATTAATGTTAGGCAGTTTTAAAAACTGATCAAAATACCTGGCCTGGGAATGGCCTGCAACCAAAACTGGAAACTGGGCCATACCTGAAAACTAAATGCAAAAATCTCAAATAAAATTCTTTGAAACAACGAACTTTATTTAGACAAAAGTGATTGTAATACGTATCTTAAAATATAGCTGCTTTGTGGTTATCACTGGCAAAGATTTGTCAAGAGACTGGTGATATATTTACTAAAACCAAGTTATATACTTTTTTCTTAGAAGCTGTTTATTTAGCAATGGCTTGTTGTTTGCCAAATGTTAAAAAATAAAAATTATCATACAAAAGTTGGCTTATGTTTACTTATTGTTTCTTAATTAAAAAGAAAGATGAAACGGTTAATTTGTGAAGGAGATAAAAGAAGCACCCCTTTGATGGTTGATTAGTAATAATTAACAATTATTTAATGTATACATATGTTTTTATTGCAATCAACTCAAATTAGATATTGTTTCATAGAGGACATGGCTTCTTTGGTCAGTTGCAAATAACAAGCTTGGGTCTTTTATTTGTTGGCTTGTGTTTGACCCTTTAAGAAAGGTAAGACTCATTAATTCATTGATTAGATAGTATTCTTATATAATAATAAGAGTGTCTTTATATAACTACTATTTTAAACTGTTAAAAATAAAAATAAAAAATTCAAAGTACAATTTCATCATATTAAACAAAAAGTTTAATATATCTCTCTATACCATATATTTTTGAAATATTATATTTATACAAGTAATTTTGCAAGAATTAAGACGAATGTACTTTTGTAAACTGATTCAATACAATTTATCACTTCCGGCCCGGGTTACAACTTTTATCAGAATCTAAAATGCTCCCATAATGACAAAAGAGAACATTACCATTGAATTTAAAATATTTTTTACATTTCTTTAATACTGAAAAATGTTCATTCTGAATATTATGAAGTTTTAACGAGAAATAAAGGTGTAATCATTGATTAACTGAAAATTTCGTCTTGGCCCGGGTTACAACTTTTACTAACTACGAAAACTTATATTGCCGATATTTCGTATAAAAACTATTTTTTTTTATATTTGTTTAGAAAGTGTGATAAAATACATAATTTTATGCATTATGTTCAAATGTTATTAAAATTAATGCCTTAATAAAGATGTAATAAAGAAAATACGAATTTGGGCCCGGGTTTTTTCGGGTTACAACTTTTACTAACTACGAAAACTTATATTGCCGATATTTCGTATAAAAACTAATTTTTTTTATATTTGTTTAAAAAATGTGATAAAATACATTATTTTATGCATTATGTTCAAATGTTATTAAAATTAATGCCTTAATAAAGATGTAATAAAGAAAATACGAATTTGGGCCCGGGTTTTTGGAACCGGACCCGGGCCCGGGTTACCACTTTTACTAACGGCCTTTTAAAACATTCTAAAGCCATAGTGCGCATTCTCCTTATTTGTAGAGATGGTACTTTTGCTATAAGTAAAAGTTCTTCATATGTGCTATTGTAATCCTCATAGCTAAAACGTAAAGCTCTTTCCTGTATTTTCTCCAGTTTTATAGTGTTTGCTTTTGAACAAAAATGCCAAATTAGACAATATGAAAGAATGAAAAATTGTTAGCTTATTAAGCTTAGATAAAAAAAAACAACCAATACGCTTTAGTACACTTAAGGGACCGACCATTTAACTTGAAGGGGGGGGGGTATGCTTTTTTGTTTCGTTCAGAAATTTTTTTTTCGGACAACACGAGAGTTAGAATATTTTTTTTGTCGCGCAAAGCGCGAAATTTGTTTCCAGAATTCCACATTAGGTTATATGACAAAAACTCTGAATCAAATTTTTTTTTTTCCTCCACCAAAATCAGAATATTTTTTTCAGCAACATTGGGAATCAGAATATTTTTTTAGAAAAAAACCATAACCCTGGGTTGGCTTGCATACAATTAAAATTAAACCATTCAATTAAAATAGAGCTTTCTTTTTCTAAAACATTAATTAAAGGGATATTGTCTACCAGCTGCGATATTTTTTCATACCCAAAATTATTGTCGATTGCCGTACTGACCTTCATAAAATGAAGATTAAACACCGAATTATTGATGAATACGCTCCGAAACGTTGTTTTTTCGACTAAAAAAGCTGACCATCGTTACCGGAAGCTAATTAATTATGCACTGACCTGGGCGAGGCCAACTCTATTTATTTATCTATTTTTATGTCAGTAGCCCGGATGCTGCAGCATGGATATTGAGGTAAGTTTCTATAAAAGTTGAGGAAAAAAGCTATTTGCGAACCGATTGTATCTAAAAGACGTAGAATAAATAATTTCTGTATCAGGAATAGATTTTCTTTGATGAAAACTACATGCCTTAACAGATTCAGCCGATATTTCCACGATAACCATTGAAAACATGCCAGGAGGCACCCTATGGGGACAAGCTCAACTACGTATTTTCGATCGGAAATTTTTGCCGGCGTTAAAAATAACTAAATTAGTTTTTTTCTTCTTATAAGTTATGAAGTTGTTCCCCGAGATTTTGATACACGTGTTAAATTAATTTATTTTAGCCAGTTGACCGACAATATGAAAACAGAGACATACATGTAGAACACAGTGAAATACATGTCTGATGAAAACGAATGACGTAGCCAGTGTTGTTTTATTTGTTAATTGACTGGAATGTTTCAGAGAAATTTCGGCTGGATTAGAAACAAAAGAGACCTTACTTCTAGTTCCACAAGACAGTTGCTGCGAAATAATATGGGACTGACCATTTACCTTGAAGGGGGCTATGTCACGTAGAAATGTTTTTTTTTTCAGACGCCACAGAAATCATATTTTCTTATTTTCCAATCTAATTAAAACAAGGTGAACTGTGATCTAATTCTCACTTATGATACCCCTGCCACTTCCCATGATATGGGGTACCTATATGAAGCTTGTGACCAAATACCAGATTTCTGCCATCAATAGTTGTTGAGAAAAATGTGCATATATGTTCAATGTGGATAAAAACCAACTAAGTCGGCAAACAGGAAGTAGGAATCTGATGGTTCCAAAAACGCTTCCCACGATATGGCATACCTATGTGAAGCTTGTGACCAAATATCAGATTTCTGCCATCAATAGTTGCTGAGAAAAATGTGACGAAAAATATTTTGGAAGAACGGACGGACAGAGGTAAAACAGTATACCCCCCTCCCCCTTCGGGGAGCGGGGGTATAATTAGATCTAAAATAGGGAGCAAGTGCGTAGATCTAATTTTAATTGGATTGGCGAAGTGCTGGAATAATTTTTTTTTCTTCAAAATTTTGTATACGATTATACTGTGAAAATGGCAAGTATATGATTATACTGTGAAAATGTCAAGTCGGAATATATTTTTTTCTCCTGTCCAGCCAAATTTTTTTCTTCAAGATTCAGAATCAAAATAATTTTTAGGAAAAAAACCATAGAATTAAAATTGAATAGCTTGAGGGGTAAATTGATAAAAAAAAAATTGCAAGACCAAAATGGTTCTCCCATATACCAACAAAAAACGAAATAAAACTGTGGTCATAAGAAAGTCCCACGAGAAAATCTTTCCTTCCAAAATAAGACTTTTTTTTATTTCTCTAAACTGAATTTGTGCAAACTATTTCACTTATAATGAATTATATTTCTTTTTTAAATAAAGCTCATTTTTCTAGATGAATGTATAACCATCTGTCTTTACTCTGTTTTTATTAAATCTCTTGTCTTTATTACAGGACTTTGATCGGATTGTCCTTGATGAGGAAGTGTTGGGGGTTGCTAGAATGTTTCGAGAGGAACTTGTAGTAATGACCCATGACGAGGATTACAACAGATCCAATAGGTATGCAGCCTACCGCCAGTATACCATTTGGGCACATGGCCGACTTGGAGCTGGGGTCAGACGTGTGATCCCAAGCTGTTGTACTTGGAAAATTAGGGCCAAATATCCTGATCTATATGGACAATACAAGGGTTTCATTCCTAGACGATTTAATTAAAACTTGTTCATGAAATATTTTGTATTTTATCCCATATACCCTAATGATAAAGTTTACCACTTGCTTCCCTATGGTCGGTGGTTGTCTGGGTACTCTGGTTTCCTCCACCACTAAAACTGGTCGCCATGATATAGCTGAAATATTGCTGAAAGTGGCATTAAAACACCAAAAATAAAAAATAAATCAACCCTAATGAGTTGTTAATTTCACAAGTTGGTCAGTTGGAATTGTAAATTTAATTTGAAAGTTTTGCCATCTTATTATTATTTTTTGTTCTATCAGCACTGACAACTTCTTCTAAAATGGACTGACAGTCTTTTATATAATTCAAAACCAAACTTGGCAGAGATGTTTTCTATGAGGTCCTACACAAGAGTTGTTACTTTTGTGCAGATTCGTCAAAAAACATGGCCACCATGTGACTTTGAAAATTCTGATTGGTCGATTTTCAAGAAACTTCTTCTCAAGAACCGCTGAAGGGATTGAATTGAAATCTGGTATATATGTTCCTATGAATGTCTTTAACATGTGTTGTTACTGTTTGCGCCATTTGAAAATTCAAAATGGCCACCAGCGGAGGTCAAAGTTTGCATTGAAACCCTATGGGAAACAACATTTTCATCTTCTTCTTGAGAACAGCCAAACAGAATTTAACCAAACTTGGCAGAGATGTTTCTTGTGAGGTCCTAAAAAGTTGTCCTGGTTTGTACTAATTTAACTAGACCAACACACTGAGTGTTATCATTATTGTGCATTGGACAATTTGTAATGCCCATTATCCTGACTTGGGTACTTTTCTGCTCTAAATGTGCAGAACTTCTGTCAGACCAGGAAAAACAAAGAGTGACAATCTAAATTTATTCTATGCGACAATATAGTCAATTGTTTTGTCTTGGTCTTCAAATCTGGATTTCTGAGATGCTACAATATCATCCCGAGTTGGAGGTTGTGGAATTGGTGCAAGATGGACCGAGATTCTTCTGGGATCATCTACTTCCAACTGCACACTTTAATTCATTCCTTCATTATCTTGCAGTCTCATACAAATGATGACCCTTAATAGTCTTGGAACATAGGAATATGACTTGTCAGCTTTAACAGGCTGCACAGACCATCTAACTGTCTTTTTGTTGTAACTTCTCTGCCACCTGAAGTAGAAAAATACTTACAATGTAATTCACAAGAATAAAACAATAGAGATTATGATCTATGGAGCCCTAACTTTCAATTCAAGATGAATATCTCGAATGTATAGTGAATGAGCAACTAAACATATCATTACAAGTCCACTTTATGAAGGATTTGAGTGATTTGTAGACAGATTTTAGGTTGTGGTCATCCCTCAAGAAGTTCTACGGCAGGCATCACGAGCTGGTCAATGGTTACAGGGTGTCTGTTACCCAAATCAGACCTGATCTTCATTTGTTGTTGATGTCTTTCCCTTCATCGGATGGGACTTCTACCAGACTTGACCATGGACAACGCAGCGGGTTTGCGACTTTCGATTGACCCTTCTGAAGCCTATGATCAAATATCAGATTGCTGCCATAAATAATTACTGAGAAAAATGTTATGAACATCTTGGGACAAACGGACGGACAGAGGTAAAATAGAATACCTCCCCCTTTCCAGTGGAGCGGGGGTATAATAAAGCTCCTATGACATATGATCATACATGGTTCTGTTATTAGGACAAAATTTCAAGTATGTAAGTTACAACTGAAACATATGAAATTAACATGACAAACCTTAGAGTGAAGTTGAGGCTAGGTTCAAAATCTCCATCGTCAGAATCATCACCAACATCACTGCCCTCTTCAGTAATGTCTATTGAGAGACTGTAAGAATAAAAAATAATTGTTTATTACAGTGTATGTGTATAATATCGAAACAAATTTTGCTATATGGTTCTGATGTGCAGCTGTATAACGAAAAAGCTTTTCAAAATAATATTAAATCTTTATACATCTATCCAGCACACATCTACACAACACAATATAAAGAGACAAAATTACATCAAAGTTCCAGGAAAATATTTGGTGCGCCAGACGTGCGTCAATTCTGTCCCAGTTTGGTTTCATTCCCGTAAGTAGCTAAGGAGGACTGGCCATTTCAGCTTGTGGATTGATGAAAATGTAACGATGACACAGAAGCCAACATGATCCCTATATAATATAGTTACTAGTAGTATCACTATGCAAGCCACAATAATTAATAGGAAACTGTTATACAAGTGACTGTGTTGAACAATATTGACAATGTTACCTATAAACATAATGTAGAATACATGTATGTCTAATCTTTAACAAAATGAACATACTCAAATGGGTTCACAAATGAACTCGATTTCTCCAGTTTCATCCGTTTCGTTGAAATGTGATGGCTGCTCATTTCTTCTACTCTAGAATTACCTTGGTCAGAATATCTAAATCAAAAGTACAAATATCAATCACTACAAAATCACATTTGTCTGAAATTACCAGTTTTAGTAGTAATTTGCCTAAAAAATTTAGATAATTTTACAAAAACCTGCATGATTTTAACACAGACATGGGCCATCGGTCTACTGTTAAATTCACACACTGTGAAACATGCAAATTGCTATGGATCTTCACATTATTTCTTAAAAATCTTGTTTATTAATCATACTTACAAGATCCAAACTAAACAAGGGCAAAGCGTGGCATATCCCCTCGCCTAAAAATTTGACCTGGTGACCTTGACCTTTGACTTTGAAAATCAATAGGGTTCCAGATTCTCTTAAGGACTAAGTATGTACCAAGCTTGGTCAAAATCCATTGAAGGATGTTGATTCTAGAGTGTTCACAAGGATGTTACGTGGTAAAATTTTGACCCGGTTATCTTGACCTTTGACCTATAAGGCTATGACCTTGAAAATCAATAGGGTTTCGGCTATCTTAAGGACTAAGTATGTACCAAGTTTTGTCCAAAATCCATTGAAGGATGTTGATTCTAGTGTTCACAAGGATGTTATGCGGTAAACATTTTAGCCTGTGACCTTGATCTTTGACATACGACCTTGAAAATCAATAGGTTTCCAGATTCTCTTAAGGACTAAGTATGTACCAAGTTTGGTCAAAATCCATTGAAGGATGTTGATTCTAGAGTGTTCACAAGGATGTTACGCAGTAAAATTTTGACCCGGTTATCTTGACCTTTGACCTATAAGGCTATGACCTTGAAAATCAATAGGGTTTCGGCTATCTTAAGGACTAAGTATGTACCAAGTTTTGTCAAAAATCCATTGAAGGATGTTGATTCTAGTGTTCACAAGGATGTTATGCGGTAAAAATTTTAGCCTGTGACCTTGATCTTTGACATACGACCTTGAAAATCAATAGGGTTCCAGATTCTCTTAAGGACTAAGTATGTACCAAGTTTGGTCAAAATCCATTAAAGGATGTTGATTCTAGAGTGTTCACAAGGATGTGACGGACGGTAGCGTTACTATATCCCTTCGCAACTTCGTTGGCGAGGGGATAAAAAGCAGTTCAAATGACAATTCTTTAAATAGAAAGCCTTTATACGAAAAATACATATTGATTTCCCTCTATCATGTCTATGTTGATAATTCTAAGATAGTAAAGTATAATTTTGGCTCCCTGAACTAAAAATTATGTCCAAATTTGTTGAAATGTAGTAAAAAACTAGTTAATGTAATGTTTTTAGAATAGTCAAGAAATAAACTTGGTTTGCATAAGGAAATTGAAAACGATTTTCATTTAGTCATAGTCTAAAATATGCAGTTCAGGACATTTCAGTAAAATTTTATAGTCACATATATAGAAAATTTTCTGAAACTTGCAAATTTCTATGGATCTTCATATTATTTTTTAAAAACCTTGTTTATGTATCATACTTACAGGATCCAAACTAAAAATGCTACTGAAATGACACTTATTTAAATGGAAAGCTTTTTATATAAAAGATACATACGGATTTTCCACTATGGTAATAATTCACAGACAGGAAGATATAATTTTGGCTCCCATAACAAAGTGTTATGTTCAAACTTGTTGAAAGTACTTTTAACCTTATTTATGTAATGTATTTCCAGTACCCAAGATATGAACTTGTTTGCATAAAGGAATTAAAATGATTTTCATTTAGCCATGGTCTAAAATATGCATTTTAGGACATTTCTGAAATTTTCAGTAAAATTTTGTAGCCATATATAAAAAAAGTTCTGAAACTTGAAAATTTCAATGGATATTCATATCATTTCTTCAAAACCTTGTTTATAATTATATATTATACTTACAGGATCCAAACTAAAAGTGCAATTGAAATGAAACTTCTTTAAATAGAAAGCTTTTATTTGAAAAATACATACTGATTTTCCATTATAGTGATAATTCGCAGAAAGTAAGGTATATACTTTTGGTTCCCAAAACTAAGTTTCTTGTCCAAGTTGTTGAAATTTGATAAAATTAAAAGCCTAATTATATGTTGTATATCAAAGAAATAAATTTGCTTGAATAAAAAGAACTTTATAGGGTTTTCATTAAGCCATGTACAGTTTTAATTCTTGCATTAAAAATGAATTGATTCGATATTTCTTTTTCAATTGATAATAATAAACTGCATTGTCATTGATATCATTTTTGCACTCCCATTTCCCCTTTGCTGGCCTCTTAAAATTTGTGTTTGTTTACCTCGCAAATACGGCCGTTTTATGCTACTCATTGACAATAATTTGCTGTTGCCAGGTGCAAAATTAAATATATTGATTAATATCTACCGAAAATGATCATAGGCATCATCATAAATTCATAAAATATGAAAAACGATTGAGAAAAGAAGGCAACATGCTCGGCTTACCTATCAACAATAATCCAGCACTTCCTTGAGTTCGCTCCATCCAACGGCAACGGTCCAACTGATCCCCTACATATATCCTGCATTTGTTCCATTTGGAAGATACTTCACTTCTATTCCTCTTTATCTCTGAATCCGTCAAAGTCCGCTTTCTTCCACGCGTTGACAGTTTCTCTTTTGCCCAAGAACCACATGTTGTTTATTGTTTCTAAACAGTGCGCATGCTCAAGACGTGTTCGCATAGAAGGCCATATGAATAGATTTGAATATTGTCATCCGGACAATAATTCTTTTTTGGGTCTTTTTTGTCAAAAAATCGTATCTTTTGCAACATAACTCGGTGTTAATCTTCATTTTATGAAGGTCAGTACGGAAATCGACAATAATTTTGGGTATGAAAAAATTACGCAGCTGGTAGACAATATCCCTTTAAGGTATTATAATCTTGATCTGCATATGATAAGGTGTTGTCATCAGCATAGTTGTACAATGTTCCATGTTCAACGAAGTAAAATATATCGTTTATAAAAATGTTAAAAAGCAAGTCCCATTATGGAGCCTTGGGGAACACCTTTCTGCAAAATTTGCCAACTACTGACCACCCCCTGAAGTTTGATTTGTTGCTTACGGCCTGTCAAATAATTTTCTAGTAATTTTACTGATTGGGATGACAGTCCATAAGCAGCCAATTTACTGAGAAGAATGTCATGTGGCAGACAATCAAAAGCTTTCGAAAGATCCATCAAAATAGCTGCCACATAACAATTCTTGTCGAGAGCTGATTTCCAATCTTCAAGGAGTCTCAGTAGTGTGGTCTGACATCCATGGCCCTTTCTGAAAGCACATAAAAAATCATGAAAATAGTATTAAAAAAATCAACTAACTGATCTGACAGCACCATCTCATAGATTTTTGAAATTGTTGGCAGAATACTGACAGGACGATAGTTGTTTTTGTCTAAAGGATAAATTTTTTTGTGCAGAGGTACAACTTGTGCTTCTTTTAGTCTGTTTGGAAATTGACTGTGTTTTATTGTGTTGTTTAAAAGTGTGGTGAGATGTTTATTGAGTACAGGTGAACCAGCTTCGAGAAGTTTACATGATATTTGGTCAACACCAGTAGCTTTCTTGATATTTATTTTGTTAACCAGTTTAGTTATAGTGTCTGTGTTTGTTGGTTTGAAATCAAAATCAATGTTGTTCTTTGGAGCGTTTTTTCTGATACAGTCTATGCTGGGGTGGTTGTTTTCATCAAAGATAATTCCTTTACCAATATCATTTGCAACATTTATAAAAAAAAAAAAGAATTAAAAGTATCACATACATCTTTTTTATCATTTAAGATTACATCATTTTCCTTTAAAACAATTTTTTGCTGACCACCTGTCGATATTTTTTGACAAAAATGATTTAACTGTATGCCAGAAGTTATTTGCCTTGTGACCTCCTATACACATCTCTAAAAAATATGTTCTGACTGATCTTTTTTTCAGTTTTGTAACAAGGTTGCGTTGTTTTCTGTATGCCTCCCATGTTTTGTCTGTATGGTATTTTTCATATTTATTTCTTAGCATTTGTTTATTGTAATTTGCTTTTCTTAATTCTCTGTTCATATATGGGACTGAGTTTTTTCTGGGGTAGCGGTGTTTGACTGGAACATGTTTGTCAATGACCTTCGAGACCTCACATTCAAAGTGATCATACTCTATATCTGTAACATTATCACAAGATTCATTTAAAAGATGAATCTTATCCAAATCATTAACATATGCATCAACATCAAAATTTTTAAAACTTCTATAAGGTTGCTTTATGTTTTCACAAATTGGTATATTACCTTTGATAAATGTACTAATTAAATGATGACAGTCACTTACGCCGGTGTTAAAATTCAGTGACTTAAAACAAGATTTACTTTTGTTGGTAAGTATAACATCTACTAATGATGGATTACAGTCTTTCTTGAAACAAGTTGGCTCCTTGATAATATTTGTCAGATCAAAAATATCACACAAATCATCAAGTGTTTGTGATTTTTCAGTACATAACAAGTCATAATTTAAATCTCCTATAACAATTAAATTTTCATAGTAATTGATACCATATTAAGAGTAAGTGGTTTATTTTTACTTTCTATATGTGTTACCTTGTATAATACCTAGTAACAAGGACGTATATGATATACGTCCTTGCTAGTAATGTGACAACGATGGCGGTATTTGCAAGATTACTGCATAATGTGTAACTACATGTATATATATACATATATGACAGTTAAATTTGATACGGAACACAAATCACCAAAATAATGAACATTTGTAATAAAAATAAACAAAAAGTGTTTGAAGAGAGAATGTTCAATTGAATCTCATTAATTAAAAATACCGACTAGCCTATTTCCAAACACGCCTCTTCTACATGTGAGAGAACGTCATTTTGAAATAGCATTACCAAGGATTTATATAGTAAGACATACTCTTTGGCATAACGAAACCCTGAAGTTAAGGGATATTTGCAAAACAAAAGGAAGAGGACAAGATCTAAGCTTAAATTGTTGACATTTTAATCATTAGAGATATAAACTATATATGTATGTAACATTGAATTAGTTATAAGTTGAGAGAATTGATCAACTTTAATTATAGATGATGTCTGTCGTCGTTTTAACGGAAAGCTACCGGGGTCGTAACTATAATCTGACGCCCGATGGAACAGGTCCGCGGCGTTAGTATATCTATATCTTTTTATTCTCAATAAACCATCATAATTTGACAAGGTATAGAGAAATACATATGTACAATATATACAATATACAATAGCATGTTATACTAAGTATGTAAGTAATGAAGAAATGTACAGAGATGAACAATTCAGTAGGTTAAGCCGGAGTACATACAGTTTTATTTATGTGATTAATGAATTTACTTAGTTTTATCAGTTCTGATTTCTTTTTGGAAGATAACAGTAATTTATATTTTAAAACATTTGGCCTACTGTAGTAATACTTTGGTATATAGATGTTTCGATATTGTTCAAAGAATGGGCAATCTAAAATATAGTGAAATTCATCACCGAGTTCATTTTTATTACAGTGCGTACAAATTCTGTTATTTCTATTGGTGTTATTCCATCTTCCAATTTCAATAGGTAATTTATGATTTGCTGTTCTAAATCTGCATAACTCTACAACATTTTTGTTATCTAAAATATCAAAGTATACTTCCATGCCAAAATAATCTTTAAACAGTCTGTAATTTATAGCTTTTGATGCATTATCTAATAAAGAATGCCAATATTGTTCAAATTGATCTTGTAGGTTTCTAGTAATTGTAAGTCGAAGCCAGTTTGGGTCAACAAAGGTTTGTGTGTTCCAAATATACGCGAATCCACATTCATTTAGAATTTTTTTAACATTATCTAGCCACGTAAAATGTTCCACGTTTTTGATTGACATACAATAACATAAATTATAAATTATTTTTGACAATTTTAACTCTTTTCCAGATAGCAATTTAGCCCAGAATGATATAATTCTACTTTTTATGTCTATTTCCAAAGGATATCTCCCAAGTTCACCATATATCATATATGATGGTGTAGATGATTTTAAATGAAGTAGTAATTTACAGAATTTTAAATGTACCTTTTCAATTATATCGTTATTACTGAAACCCCACACCTCACATCCATAGAGTAAAATTGGCTTAACCATCTTATCAAATAGATCAAGTTGAATCTTTACTGAAAGACCATGTTTTCTGCCCATTTTTAATACTCGTAAAACGCAACAGTAGCCTTGCCAGCTATAGATTGCTTTGCTCTTTTAAAGTTACCAGTCCTGGATAATTCTATTCCTAAATAATTAAGACTATTGACTATTTCTAGTTTTTCTCCATTTAATGAAAAATTGAGATTCCTTGGGAATTTACCTCTGGAAAAAACCATAACTTTACTTTTATCTGTATTCACTTTAAGCTTCCAGATAGAACAATAATCTTGGAATGAATTTAGTTGATTTTGAAGATCAGCTGATGATTCTGCCATGAGTACATTATCATCAGCATATAAAATTACAAAAAGTTTTAGATATATACCAAGTTGGGTTTCAATTTCATTAGAAATCGTTTGTAATCCATTTAAATTGCAGTTTGTCAAGTATGATTCAAGGCCATTCATGAACACGGCAAAAAGAAAGGGAAATAAATTTTCCCCTTGACGTACTCCATTGTTACATGGAAAAAATTCTGACTTACAATCATTATAAGAAATACAAGATTTTGTACCACTATACATATTTACAATTATATTATACATATTACCATTCATGTTATTTAAGAGTAACTTGTACCAAAGACCATCTCTCCAAACTTTGTCGAATGCTTTCTCAAAATCAATAAAGGCACAAAACATTTTGTTCTTCTTGTTTTTGAGAATTTCAAAAAAGTTAAAAAGTACAAACAAGTTATCAAGCGTAGAGTAACCCTTCCGAAATCCACATTGGTTTTCATTTAGAATAAAAAAAAATCATCGGAATATTTTGTAAGACGTTCACTCAGGACTGCGGTAAAAAGTTTTCCGAGACAGCTAAGTATTGTAATTGGCCTATAATTTTTTGGATCCATTTTATCACCTTTGTTTTTGTAGATGGGTTTTATATTACCCATAAGCCAGTTATCAGGAACAATGCCCGTTTCGAAAATAATATTAAATAATTGCTCATAAATGTCTATAAATGTATTTGTTGTTGATTTGATATATTCATTTATTACTAAATCTTCCCCACAGGCTTTATTGTTTTTTAATTTTTTAATACATTTAAGTATTTCTTCTTTTGAAATTTTCATGTTTATGTTTTCATTTAGTTCATTTACATTACCCGGGTCTAATAAAGGAATATTTATGGGGTCTGCATCCGGTTTTTCGTTTAACGTTTTGAAAAATTCAAATAGTTTATCAATTGGAATGTTTGGTTGTTCTCTAGTTTTACCCTTTTTCAATAGTTTCCAGAATTCTTGTGAATTACTCGATTTCAGATTATTTATTTCCCTTGATAATTTTCTTCTGTGATCAAGAATAGCTTCATCCATCACTTTTTTATATCTCTTTTCTGCTAATTTGAAGTCGTCGAAATTTTCATTAGTTCTACTTTTTTGGAATATTCTCTTACGTTTTCTAAAGTTTCTTCTCTCAAAGTGACAATCGTCGGTAAACCAATCTTTCTTTAATTTCCCCAATTTCTTTTTTCCTATGTGTTTCACTTTAGAATATTCAGAAGTTCCAAATGTGGATTTCGCAGAGTTTAATAATATATTACATAAATTATCTAGTAAGGAATTAATTTTCAATTTGTCGACAGACGAGCTAGCTTCAGTAATATTTAAATTCATACTTGTAACTTCATATAATAACTTTTTCAATTCTTCAATTTTTCTGAGATCGATTTGGTTCTGAAATTCTGAACATTTTCCCTGATCCCATTTATGTATTTTTTCAGAATGTGTGTAAAGATTAATATTTTCATTATTTTCAAAAGCATTTTCAAAAGCTGAGCACGACATCGATATCTCAAGTGGACAATGAACATCTGAATAAAAATGACTAAAGTCAAGTACAGCAAAATTTGAAAAATATTTTAACAAACATACAGAGCTAATACAATAATCCACTATGCTGGCATTTTTACATGTTAATCTACCTTTATTTCTGTCATCCCCTATTCGTCCATTTACAATAAATAAGTTATTTCCCTTACAAAAATCTAAAAGTTTTTTGCCATACCCGTTTTTTATAGGGTCAGAGCTACTCCTTTTGCGCGGAATATGTAGTTCGTCAAGCGTCAGTACATCATTTTCTATATATCGCGCTGCATCATATCCGTGATTTTCTGAAGAAAAGAAGAAATCGTCTTCGTCTGCCGTTCGTCCGTTAAAGTCTCCAATTAGAGATATATACTTGTAATTTATTGAAAAATTATTATATTCATTTTCTATTTCTCTAAACGCATCTTGAGAAGAATAGACAGTATTTTCAGGGGGTATATAGACAATACCAAAAATAATATCTTGATCTAGATTTACTAAGTCTGAAGAAACTTTAAACCAAAAAACGTATTTAGAATTTGTATGTAATGGTTTTATTTTACTTGCAATTTCTTGTCTATAACCGAGTATAATGCCACCAGATCTATTCTTAGCTACAATCTTTCTATTTTTCATATGAATTTCATACCCTTCTAATTTAACTATGTCAATGTCGTCAGTTTTTGTTTCAACTAAGCATATTATGTCATATTTCCTTATCATTTGTTCAAATTCTAGATAGTTCAACCTTTTCTTAATCCCACAACAGTTAAGACCTATAATATTTAATACATTATTAACATTTGTAAAATTAACATTTTTATTATCAATACTAATGTCATTATCAGAAATATTACAAGTGTTACAATTTGCGTCGTTCAGACTTCTAGGACTTGCATGTTCTCCTCGGCATTCCTATGCAGAAGAGTTCCCAGGGCTTGACCCTGCACGCTGACGTTTGTATGGTCTTTTCCCACTGTTTTGATTGTTGTTTGGTGGAGTCATTATTGCATCTCGATAGCCAGTATTGTCCCTGTTCTCAACACTATGTTTTCCTGCTCGATCTTGAGTTTGAGGAGGGTGGTTTACCATTTCGTTTATTGGCATGTACCGTTCGCTATCAATAAATAGTTTGTCTCTGGTCATGGTAGCCATTTTCCCATCCCTTTTTGCCTGTTTCATAACTGGGTAGAGCTGTTTTCGTCGATTCTCAATTTCCGCTGGAAACTGTTCGTGAATACTGACAGGTTTACCACGTAGCTTGAAGGCATTTCTAAGAACATCTTCGAATTCGCGTCGGTATATAAACCTCGCTACAATAGGTCGGGCTCCATTGCGACCTTTCTTTCCGAATCTATGGACATTTCCGAATCCAACCGGGTATTCTATTTCAAGTTCTTCATATAAAAAATTTCTCAGTTTTTGCTCGCAGTTTTCGAACTTTGAATACGAAATACCCGTAAAAATCAGATTGTTTTTCATAGATCTGCATTGTAGGTCTAAGATAGAGTCTTTCAATCTATTTATCTCATCAATGTGTTGATCTTGGTTTTGTGCAGGTTGTTTTTCGAAGGTTTCAAGCTACTTTATTCTACTATCATGATGTATGATATTTCTTGTGTTTGATTTGGTTTGTTCTTCCACTTCACCAACAGTTCGTTGACCCGACATTCCGATAGTCCGACAAAAATTACTACATAGAAAGCTTTGCTGAAAACAAAGTGATAATTGCGATTGTGAATTTGCACATCTTTCTGCCTTCCTATGATGCTGCGACCCAATGAACGATTATATATATCTTACAAGAATGTTCTGACTGTCCATATGTGGGTTTCTGTAATTGTAGCAATAATTCTAATATTAAGGGATTACGAGGGACAACTGAACAGTTTCCGATAAAAGGACATATTCAGGGGCGGCGGATCCAGAAATATATAAAAGGAGATTTCAGAGGATTTCGAGCCCAATTTTCGCCGATTTTCACTCAATTTTTAAAACATTTTCCAAGAGAGAGGAGTCCCAACCAATTAACCACCGGATCCGCCATTGACATTATTTGCGGATACTTAATTAAACTAAGAATATATGCAAATGTTCATGTCTTCCTTGCGACCGCATAAAAAGTTGATAAGTGTGCGTGTTTGTGTGTGTGTGTGTGTGTATGTGTGTGTGTGTGTGTGTGTGTGTGTGTGTTTCTCCTTCTATTTGACCACGAATCGTAATCTCTTGTCAAAAATTCACGACCACAGGATATAAAATTCGACAACAATCAACGGTCTGTTAAAAGATTTGTCTGACCAGGGGCGTAGATGAGGCTTAATAATGTGCACGCCATAAATATTTTTGACGAGATGCAAAATGGTGCGATCTGGGGATATTTCAGGGTTTCATATAACATAGAATCAAGCACAATTTTAATGACTGATAGACAAGAATATCTTAAAATTGTCAAAAATGTGCCCTTCATGTCTTGGCAGATACGAACACTCCCATTGCTTCAAAATCTCGGTGAATATGCATCAATCCCAGAGAAGATAGCCTGTTATTCTTCATAGCCGAACTAACACAAGTTTTCAAACGTCTCAGTGCACTAAATGATATTTTAGGAGTAGCGCTGGCTGCTGGCATGTTTAACAAAACACATAATATTGTATCTATAGAAGGATAGAGAACTGGATTTACAGAATCTAGTGTGGTACAAAGTATGGCCTTTGAGAGGGGGTTCATTCGGTGCATCGGTACGGGGCCCGGAGAGCCAAGAAAGGGCCCGTGAATCTCTGAAGTGCCCCATGGACTTAGCAATTGACGTTTTATTTTTACTTGTTCATTATTTTTTTGGTATTTTCAACTCAAATCCACAATTTTGAGAGAAGTTTCAGCCTGTCCTCAGTCCCCAATGCAGTATTGTTCCTCCTTGCAATATTTCTTTTGGAGGCCTTGTTGCCGGTACATTATCATAATTCTTTTTTCACAACCTATAATAAAATGAAAAAAAAATAACACACTCTGTGACACTGTCGGAAAAGTTAAAAAAATTCAGACGTTGGCCAGGAATGAGTTCGCAAAATGGCGACGTTATAAACATCTTAACAGAGAATTGAAATTTTTAAAGTAACATTTCATGCAATAAAAGTAATTTTCTTACCTTGAAACTCTAGTATTTTGTTTTCTGACCCCTGCTTCTTAAGATACATCTGATCCTCCGAGGTATACTGTCATATAAACTCCGTATGTAGTGCAAACCCAAACCTGTCCAAATATCCAGAACAACACGTCTCAAGTCATCGGTATTCTTGATTTCTCTAAGTCGTTTTTGTACCTGTATTTTTAGAACTTTCCACACATTTTCGATAATATTAAGATCTGGGCTTTGTGGGGGTCAAAGAAGGGTACGAATTCCATTTTCCTCTTTCCACTGATTTGCTCGTAACTTGAAGAGACATGACATGACGCGTTGTCCTCCTGGAAAATCCCTCCCCCTTTCCCCAACATGTGAAAAACAGAAATATCCTTATGTGATTTAAATACGTACTAACTGCATCACATGTAAACTGTATGATGCTATTTGATAAAGACCTTTAACTGGAACAGGAAAAAATGAACACCTGAGTGAAATAGTGTTGTAATTAAATATCGTGTAGGCTACGTGATGTATAAGTTGCAAAGAATTTCAATGTTTATTTTAAATGAGGTTGAAACAAGTCACATTTTGATATCAATTCGGTTGTATTTCATTTTGACGATTTTAATTACGGAAGACGGACCGCAACCATCTATTTTGAGTGATTACAATTTTAACTCATCTGCTGAAGAAGTAAGCGGTACACAAGGCCAATGAGAGGGGGTTTGAGCTGGTACATCGGTACGGGACCCGGAGAGCCAAGAAAGGGCATATGAATCTCTGAAGGGCCCCATTGACATTTTATTTTGATTTTTTCATTATTTTTTTTGTATTTTCAACTCAAATCCACAATTTTGAGAGAAATTTCAGTCTGTCCTCGGGCCCCAAAGCAGTATTGTTCCGCCTTGCAAAATTTCTCTTGGAGGCCCTAGTACAAAGTGTTGACAAATCATTACGTTTTGTAATGGCCCAGCTGGTTCGCCATCTGGCAACTTCTCTCCTGGAATCCTCTTATGACAAATCAATGTCAGCCTGGTATGCCTCGTATATTGAAGCGACATAATCATTAGTTATTTTGTCTACAGCACGGGGCAGTAGATGCTGTGCATGGAAGCGGTTTTCCGTAGTAAGGAGACATGATTCAAATTCTGTAATCAAATGGTCCAAAAGTGGATAGTACAAAGAAATTTGCCAATACTGTTTAGGCGCTTCCGCGGTGTGATTGACTCTAATAGTCTGTCTACCACATCAGATATATCAAATGATTAAAAGTAGCAATAAAATATTATTATTTATAATTTTATTTCCTAATTATTTTATAACCTGACGATGTGCACGCCATGGCGTGACAACGTATATGCAGCTACGCCTCTGCTGACTATCAGACCGTCGGAATAACGGACCGTCGAACTATCGGAACGTCGAATTATTGGTATACTACAGGTATACAAAAATGTACATGTAACTGTACACGGTGGAAATATACTTCCAATTTCCAAATTTCAATACAATCGGACGCCCCAAAAAGTCAATATATAAGTTTTATTCTTTATGACAGACATTTAAAGGAATTGAATCTCCTCCACGTTATCTTTATTTAAAAACTTAAATAATGAAGCTCCAAGGAAGTAAAGTATATTTCATACATTTCCTCATGCTTAAGGTGTATGCCCTTAATTATACAGTCGTTGAGGCATTGTGTGTTTAATTTTCACCCTCCTTTAAATTTCAATTTTTGAATGTTATTTTCTAAAACTTATACAGTCAGTTAAACTGATCTGCCCACTTCAAACAATGTTCTTACTACATTTGTATTTACGTGATGAGGATCCCTTACTACATTTGTATTTACCTAATGAGGATCCCTTACTACATTTGTATTTACCTGATGAGGATCCCTTACTACATTTGTATTTACCTGATGAGGATCCCTTACTACATTTGTATTTACCTGATGAGGATCCCTTACTACATTTGTATTTACCTGATGAGGATCCCTTATTACATTTGTATTTACCTGATGAGGTTCCCTTACTACATTTGTATTTACCTGATGAGGATCCCTTACTACATTTGTATTTACCTGATGAGGATCTCTTACTACATTTGTATTTACCTGATGAGGATCCCTTACTACATTTGTATTTACCTGATGAGGATCCCTTACTACATTTGTATTTACCTGATGAGGATCTATCCGTATTTTGTTTTCATTTTGATAACCCCGCATCTGGGAATAACATTTTATACACAAAATGACGTCAGAACGACAGAGATGCTTAAATGTAGCGTTTATCGACGGAAGTAAGGAACATAGGGACCGTTTCACGTTCAGTTTAGGATATGAGTTATTCTCATTGTTGAAGATCTTACTGTGACTGAAATGTTGAACGGCAATGAAAACGATGTTCCTTTACTTTAGTTTGTGTCTAAGTGTAATGTTGGATAGTCTCTACTGTTCCTTTACTTTAGTTTGTGTCTAAGTGTAATGTTGGATAGTCTGTCATGTTCCTTTACTTTAGTTTGTGTCTAAGTGTAATGTTGGATAGTCTCTACTGTTCCTTTACTTTAGTTTGTGTCTAAGTGTAATGTTGGATAGTCTCTACCGTTCCTTTACTTTAGTTTGTGTCTAAGTATAATGTTGGATAGTCTCTACTGTTCCTTTACTTTAGTTTGTGTCTAAGTGTAATGTTGGATAGTCTGTCATGTTCCTTTACTTTAGTTTGTGTCTAAGTGTAATGTTGGATAGTCTCTACTGTTCCTTTACTTTAGTTTGTGTCTAAGTGTAATGTTGGATAGTCTCTACTGTTCCTTTACTTTAGTTTGTGTCTAAGTGTAATGTTGGATAGTCTGTCATGTTCCTTTACTTTAGTTTGTGTCTAAGTGTAATGTTGGATAGTCTGTCATGTTCCTTTACTTTAGTTTGTGTCTAAGTGTAATGTTGGATAGTCTCTACTGTTCCTTTACTTTAGTTTGTGTCTAAGTGTAATGTTGGATAGTCTCTACTGTTCCTTTACTTTAGTTTATGTCTAAGTGTAATGTTGGATAGTCTCTACTGTTCCTTTACTTTAATTTATGTCTAAGTGTAATGTTGGATAGTCTCTACTGTTCCTTTACTTTAGTTTGTGTCTAAGTGTAATGTTGGATAGTCTCTACTGTTCCTTTACTTTAGTTTGTGTCCAAGTGTAATGTTGGATAGTCTGTCATGTTCCTTTACTTTAGTTTGTGTCTAAGTGTAATGTTGGATAGTCTGTCATGTTCCTTTACTTTAGTTTGTGTCTAAGTGTAATGTTGGATAGTCTGTCATGTTCCTTTACTTTAGTTTATGTCTAAGTGTAATGTTGGATAGTCTGTCATGTTCCTTTACTTTAGTTTGTGTCTAAGTGTAATGTTGGATAGTCTCTACTGTTCCTTTACTTTAGTTTGTGTCTAAGTGTAATGTTGGATAGTCTCTACTGTTCCTTTACTTTAGTTTGTGTCTAAGTGTAATGTTGGATAGTCTGTCATGTTCCTTTACTTTAATTTGTGTCTAAGTGTAATGTTGGATAGTCTGTCATGTTCCTTTACTTTAGTTTATGTCTAAGTGTAATGTTGGATAGTCTCTACTGTTCCTTTACTTTAGTTTGTGTCTAAGTGTAATGTTGGATAGTCTGTCATGTTGCTTTACTTTAGTTTGTGTCTAAGTGTAATGTTGGATAGTCTTTACTGTTCCTTTACTTTAGTTTGTGTCTAAGTGTAATGTTGGATAGTCTCTACTGTTCCTTTACTTTAGTTTATGTCTAAGTGTAATGTTGGATAGTCTGTACTGTTCCTTTACTTTAGTTTGTGTCTAAGTGTAATGTTGGATAGTCTGTCATGTTCCTTTACTTTAGTTTGTGTCTAAGTGTAATGTTGGATAGTCTGTCATGTTCCTTTACTTTAGTTTGTGTCTACGTGTAATGTTGGATAGTCTGTAATGTTCCTTTACTTTAGTTTGTGTCTAAGTGTAATGTTGGATAGTCTGTCATGTACCTTTACTTTAGTTTATGTCTAAGTGTAATGTTGGATAGTCTCTACTGTTCCTTTACTTTAGTTTGTGTCTAAGTGTAATGTTGGATAGTCTCTACTGTTCCTTTACTTTAGTTTGTGTCTAAGTGTAATGTTGGATAGTCTGTACTGTTCCGTTACTTTAGTTTGTGTCTAAGTGTAATGTTGGATAGTCTGTCATGTTCCTTTACTTTAGTTTATGTCTAAGTGTAATGTTGGATAGTCTGTCATGTTCCTTTACTTTAGTTTATGTCTAAGTGTAATGTTGGATAGTCTGTCATGTTCCTTTACTTTAGTTTGTGTCTAAGTGTAATGTTGGATAGTCTGTCATGTTCCTTTACGTTAGTTTGTGTCTAAGTGTAATGTTGGATAGTCTGTACTGTTCCTTTACTTTAGTTTATGTCTAAGTGTAATGTTGGATAGTCTGTCATGTTCCTTTACTTTAGTTTGTGTCTAAGTGTAATGTTGGATAGTCTGTCATGTTCCTTTACTTTAGTTTATGTCTAAGTGTAATGTTGGATAGTCTGTCATGTTCCTTTACTTTAGTTTATGTCTAAGTGTAATGTTGGATGGTCTGTCATGTTCCTTTACTTTAGTTTGTGTCTAAGTGTAATGTTGGATAGTCTGTCATGTTCCTTTACTTTAGTTTGTGTCTAAGTGTAATGTTGGATAGTCTGTCATGTTCCTTTACTTTAGTTTATGTCTAAGTGTAATGTTGGATAGTCGGTCATGTTCCTTTACTTTAGTTTATGTCTAAGTGTAATGTTGGATAGTCTGTCATGTTCCTTTACTTTAGTTTGTGTCTAAGTGTAATGTTGGATAGTCTGTCATGTTCCTTTACTTTAGTTTGTGTCTAAGTGTAATGTTGGATAGTCTGTACTGTTCCTTTACTTTAGTTTGTGTCTAAGTGTAATGTTGGATAGTCTCTACTGTTCCTTTACTTTAGTTTGTGTCTAAGTGTAATGTTGGATAGTCTCTACTGTTCCTTTACTTTAGTTTATGTCTAAGTGTAATGTTGGATAGTCTCTACTGTTCCTTTACTTTAGTTTGTGTCTAAGTGTAATGTTGGATAGTCTGTCATGTTCCTTTACTTTAGTTTGTGTCTAAGTGTAATGTTGGATAGTCTGTACTGTTCCTTTACTTTAGTTTGTGTCTAAGTGTAATGTTGGATAGTCTCTACTGTTCCTTTACTTTAGTTTGTGTCTAAGTGTAATGTTGGATAGTCTCTACTGTTCCTTTACTTTAGTTTGTGTCTAAGTGTAATGTTGGATAGTCTGTCATGTTCCTTTACTTTAGTTTATGTCTAAGTGTAATGTTGGATAGTCTCTACTGTTCCTTTACTTTAGTTTGTGTCTAAGTGTAATGTTGGATAGTCTCTACTGTTCCTTTACTTTAGTTTGTGTCTAAGTGTAATGTTGGATAGTCTGTCATGTTCCTTTACTTTAGTTTGTGTCTAAGTGTAATGTTGGATAGTCTGCCATGTTCCTTTACTTTAGTTTGTGTCTAAGTGTAATGTTGGATAGTCTGTAATGTTCCTTTACTTTAGTTTGTGTCTAAGTGTAATGTTGGATAGTCTCTACTGTTCCTTTACTTTAGTTTGTGTCTAAGTGTAATGTTGGATAGTCTGTCATGTTCCTTTACTTTAGTTTGTGTCTAAGTGTAATGTTGGATAGTCTGTCATGTTCCTTTACTTTAGTTTGTGTCTAAGTGTAATGTTGGATAGTCTCTACTGTTCCTTTACTTTAGTTTGTGTCTAAGTGTAATGTTGGATAGTCTCTACTGTTCCTTTACTTTAGTTTATGTCTAAGTGTAATGTTGGATAGTCTCTACTGTTCCTTTACTTTAGTTTGTTTCTAAGTGTAATGTTGGATAGTCTCTACTGTTCCTTTACTTTAGTTTATGTCTAAGTGTAATGTTGGATAGTCTCTACTGTTCCTTTACTTTAGTTTGTGTCTAAGTGTAATGTTGGATAGTCTCTACTGTTCCTTTACTTTAGTTTATGTCCAAGTGTAATGTTGGATAGTCTGTACTGTTCCTTTACTTTAGTTTGTGTCTAAGTGTAATGTTGGATAGTCTGTCATGTTCCTTTACTTTAGTTTGTGTCTAAGTGTAATGTTGGATAGTCTGTCATGTTCCTTTACTTTAGTTTATGTCTAAGTGTAATGTTGGATAGTCTGTCATGTTCCTTTACTTTAGTTTGTGTCTAAGTGTAATGTTGGATAGTCTCTACTGTTCCTTTACTTTAGTTTGTGTCTAAGTGTAATGTTGGATAGTCTCTACTGTTCCTTTACTTTAGTTTGTGTCTAAGTGTAATGTTGGATAGTCTGTCATGTTCCTTTACTTTAGTTTGTGTCTAAGTGTAATGTTGGATAGTCTGTCATGTTCCTTTACTTTAGTTTGTGTCTAAGTGTAATGTTGGATAGTCTCTACTGTTCCGTTACTTTAGTTTGTGTCTAAGTGTAATGTTGGATAGTCTCTACTGTTCCTTTACTTTAGTTTGTGTCTAAGTGTAATGTTGGATAGTCTGTCATGTTGCTTTACTTTAGTTTATGTCTAAGTGTAATGTTGGATAGTCTCTACTGTTCCTTTACTTTAGTTTGTGTCTAAGTGTAATGTTGGATAGTCTCTACTGTTCCTTTACTTTAGTTTGTGTCTAAGTGTAATGTTGGATAGTCTCTACTGTTCCGTTACTTTAGTTTGTGTCTAAGTGTAATGTTGGATAATCTGTCATGTTCCTTTACTTTAGTTTATGTCTAAGTGTAATGTTGGATAGTCTGTCATGTTCCTTTACTTTAGTTTATGTCTAAGTGTAATGTTGGATAGTCTGTCATGTTCCTTTACTTTAGTTTATGTCTAAGTGTAATGTTGGATAGTCTGTCATGTTCCTTTACTTTAGTTTGTGTCTAAGTGTAATGTTGGATAGTCTGTCATGTTCCTTTACTTTAGTTTATGTCTAAGTGTAATGTTGGATAGTCTGTCATGTTCCTTTACTTTAGTTTGTGTCTAAGTGTAATGTTGGATAGTCTGTACTGTTCCTTTACTTTAGTTTGTGTCTAAGTGTAATGTTGGATAGTCTCTACTGTTCCTTTACTTTAGTTTGTGTCTAAGTGTAATGTTGGATAGTCTGTCATGTTCCTTTACTTTAGTTTATGTCTAAGTGTAATGTTGGATAGTCTGCCATGTTCCTTTACTTTAGTTTATGTCTAAGTGTAATGTTGGATAGTCTGTCATGTTCCTTTACTTTAGTTTGTGTCTAAGTGTAATGTTGGATAGTCTGTCATGTTCCTTTACTTTAGTTTGTGTCTAAGTGTAATGTTGGATAGTCTCTACTGTTCCTTTACTTTAGTTTGTGTCTAAGTGTAATGTTGGATAGTCTGTCATGTTCCTTTACTTTAGTTTGTGTCTAAGTGTAATGTTGGATAGTCTGTACTGTTCCTTTACTTTAGTTTGTGTCTAAGTGTAATGTTGGATAGTCTCTACTGTTCCTTTACTTTACTTTGTGTCTAAGTGTAATGTTGGATAGTCTCTACTGTTCCTTTACTTTAGTTTGTGTCTAAGTGTAATGTTGGATAGTCTGTCATGTTCCTTTACTTTAGTTTGTGTCTAAGTGTAATGTTGGATAGTCTCTACTGTTCCTTTACTTTAGTTTGTGTCTAAGTGTAATGTTGGATATTCTCTACTGTTCCTTTACTTTAGTTTATGTCTAAGTGTAATGTTGGATAGTCTCTACTGTTCCTTTACTTTAGTTTGTGTCTAAGTGTAATGTTGGATAGTCTCTACTGTTCCTTTACTTTAGTTTATGTCTAAGTATAATGTTGGATAGTCTCTACTGTTCCATTACTTTAGTTTGTGTCTAAGTGTAATGTTGGATAGTCTCTACTGTTCCTTTACTTTAGTTTGTGTCCAAGTATAATGTTGGATAGTCTCTACTGTTCCTTTACTTTAGTTTGTGTCTAAGTGTAATGTTGGATAGTCTGTCATGTTCCTTTACTTTAGTTTGTGTCTAAGTGTAATGTTGGATTGTCTGTCATGTTCCTTTACTTTAGTTTGTGTCTAAGTGTAATGTTGGATAGTCTGTCATGTTCCTTTACTTTAGTTTGTGTCTAAGTGTAATGTTGGATAGTCTGCCATGTTCCTTTACTTTAGTTTATGTCTAAGTGTAATGTTGGATAGTCTCTACTGTTCCTTTACTTTAGTTTGTGTCTAAGTGTAATGTTGGATAGTCTCTACTGTTCCTTTACTTTAGTTTGTGTCTAAGTGTAATGTTGGATAGTCTCTACTGTTCCTTTACTTTAGTTTGTGTCCAAGTGTAATGTTGAATAGTCTGCCATGTTCCTTTACTTTAGTTTGTGTCTAAGTGTAATGTTGGATAGTCTCTACTGTTCCTTTACTTTAGTTTGTGTCTAAGTGTAATGTTGGATAGTCTGTACTGTTCCTTTACTTTAGTTTGTGTCTAAGTGTAATGTTGGATAGTCTCTACTGTTCCTTTACTTTAGTTTGTGTCTAAGTGTAATGTTGGATAGTCTGTACTGTTCCTTTACTTTAGTTAATGTCTAAGTGTAATGTTGGATAGTCTCTACTGTTCCTTTACTTTAGTTTATGTCTAAGTGTAATGTTGGATAGTCTCTACTGTTCTTTTACTTTAGTTTGTGTCTAAGTGTAATGTTGGATAGTCTCTACTGTTCCTTTACTTTAGTTTGTGTCTAAGTGTAATGTTGGATAGTCTGTCATGTTCCTTTACTTTAGTTTGTGTCTAAGTGTAATGTTGGATAGTCTGTCATGTTCCTTTACTTTAGTTTGTGTCTAAGTGTAATGTTGGATAGTCTGTCATGTTCCTTTACTTTAGTTTGTGTCTAAGTGTAATGTTGGATAGTCTGTCATGTTCCTTTACTTTAGTTTGTGTCTAAGTGTAATGTTGGATAGTCTGCCATGTTCCTTTACTTTAGTTTATGTCTAAGTGTAATGTTGGATAGTCTCTACTGTTCCTTTACTTTAGTTTGTGTCTAAGTGTAATGTTGGATAGTCTCTACTGTTCCTTTACTTTAGTTTGTGTCTAAGTGTAATGTTGGATAGTCTCTACTGTTCCTTTACTTTAGTTTGTGTCCAAGTGTAATGTTGAATAGTCTGCCATGTTCCTTTACTTTAGTTTGTGTCTAAGTGTAATGTTGGATAGTCTCTACTGTTCCTTTACTTTAGTTTGTGTCTAAGTGTAATGTTGGATAGTCTGTCATGTTCCTTTACTTTAGTTTGTGTCTAAGTGTAATGTTGGATAGTCTCTACTGTTCCTTTACTTTAGTTTGTGTCTAAGTGTAATGTTGGATAGTCTGTACTGTTCCTTTACTTTAGTTTGTGTCTAAGTGTAATGTTGGATAGTCTCTACTGTTCCTTTACTTTAGTTTATGTCTAAGTGTAATGTTGGATAGTCTCTACTGTTCTTTTACTTTAGTTTGTGTCTAAGTGTAATGTTGGATAGTCTCTACTGTTCCTTTACTTTAGTTTGTGTCTACGTGTAATGTTGGATAGTCTGTCATGTTCCTTTACTTTAGTTTGTGTCTAAGTGTAATGTTGGATAGTCTGTCATGTTCCTTTACTTTAGTTTGTGTCTAAGTGTAATGTTGGATAGTCTGTCATGTTCCTTTACTTTAGTTTGTGTCTAAGTGTAATGTTGGATAGTCTCTACTGTTCCTTTACTTTAGTTTGTGTCTAAGTGTAATGTTGGATAGTCTCTACTGTTCCTTTACTTTAGTTTGTGTCTACGTGTAATGTTGGATAGTCTGTCATGTTCCTTTACTTTAGTTTGTGTCTAAGTGTAATGTTGGATAGTCTGTCATGTTCCTTTACTTTAGTTTGTGTCTAAGTGTAATGTTGGATAGTCTGTCATGTTCCTTTACTTTAGTTTGTGTCTAAGTGTAATGTTGGATAGTCTCTCATGTCCATTTATATATATCCTTTCTTACTACAAAACTGCTCCTTAACATTAATTTGTGTCTAGGTATAATGTTGGACAGTTTCTCGTGTTCGTCTACATCCATATATAGCCTTTATTACTAATAGACTTAGACAGCAATGCAGCTCTCCCAATGCCGATCTGTCAAGGATACAGATAATAAATAATTAGAAATTTTGCCTGGGCTGCTGCTTTTAAAGATGATATTATTAATTGTCTAGAATGTCCTTTATACTCCAGATTTTTGTAATATTATAAAGCAATCTAAGGAATGTTTGGTCTAAGTCAGTAACTTTCACGTATTTTCTTTACCTTTACTTTCTTCTTATCAGTGTCAAATAATTAAATGTCTATTGTTAGTGTTTTGCTTTGCTGTCATTTTTTCATGTGTATATTTTGTGGCAGGAGATGAGTTCATATAAGTTGGAATAGATGAGGCTATTTTTTTAATCGACCCGATCCTCAATCATGTTTTATGGTTAGGACAAATTTAAGTTTTGACCAAGAACATTTTTCCTTTGGAGTTCTTTTTTCTTTTAACGATTACTATTAAATATAGAACAACACATAACAAGATACAAAATGGTGAACACTCGTGCATTTGTAGAATGTAAAAATATCACTATTAAGGTCACTTTTAGGACAATTTGTGTTAGTACCGTAAATATAGTTTTTGTAAAGATTTTTTTTAAAGAGATCGGAAATCGCCATTTTAATCGTCCACGATTACAAGTTAAAAATGCCACTTAGGGTGTGTTTTATACAGAGAGATATAATACATCCTGACACAATATAATTTATTCTTTCATGTGTTTTAAAGGAATACAATAGTCGTAGCAATTTTTTTAATGGAACGAACCTAAAATTGTTTAAAATATTTAAAAATCACCTTTAGGTTATTCAAGTTTTTATAATAATTTTAACAACTAACAGAACAATGTATTGTTTTATTGACATTTAAAATAGAGCTCAAGACGTAAGATAAGTTAAGATACAATGAGTTCAGCGGTAAGTGTAGCATATATTTTTTTATTTATATTTTAACACCTAATGTTATCTTTGATTTTATTGTTCATCATAATTTTATTGTTTAATATCCATTTGTATAGAATTCAGCAAAAAGAGAGACTCCTCATACGGACCTGACGGACAAATCAAGCAGGAGCCGGTCCCCACAATTTGACATATCTGACAAAGATTATGAAGGTAGAATGTATGTTGATTTATTTGTTCAAATGTCATCGTAACCAGTATTACTAGAAGTAAAGAATATCAGAATTCACCAGTAGTAGTAGTATTTTTTTTGCTTAAAAAGATTATTTGATATAAAAGAGAATTAATTTTACATGTTACATGCGATAAAACGTTATTTTAGATTAACCCTGCCACTTGTTATTGAATTACCTGTACCAAGCTATGTTATTGAATTACCTGTACCAAGCTATGTTATTGAATAACCTGTACCAAGCTATGTTATTGAATAACCTGTACCAAGCTATGTTATTGAATAACCTGTACCAAACTATGTTATTGAATAACCTGTACCAAGCTATGTTATTGAATAACCTGTACCAAACTATGTTATTGAATAACCTGTACCAAACTATGTTATTGAATTACATGAACCAAGCTAGGAAGCAAAATAGAAAAAATGAGTAAATAAAAAAAATAGTTTAAAAAGTATGTTATTGGTCTGATGTAGAATATTCAACTGCCCATTTATAAGTTCACCTTATGGTGATAAATTAATAAAGAGTCCAAATAATTTTGTCAGCATTCGTTTACATTTCCATAAACAGAATATTTGATCGAGTTACAAATACAAGTTCGCAAGTTTTACAGAGACAAGATGTGAACAATTGCAACGCTAGAAAATGGACCTCGTTGAAAAACGGACCATGCAACAACTAAAATTAGCATTCAAGATATATCCTCTCTAATTGAAAAAAGGGCTCAACGTTTAGTTTAGGGATCCTAACATAACATTAACAAAACGAAGGATGCTAGGGTTAGGGTTATGTTAGACTTAGGGTTAAGTTAGGGTTAGGGTTTATGGATTGGTACCCTAAAGTAAATCTATGCCAAAAAAGCACTGGCAGCCAGTTATCGTCAACAAGTAGCTAGTGTTATTACATCAATTATTTGACAGAATTACCTATGTTGGTTGCTAAATAAAAATTTCAATTTTTGAACCCTCTTTCAAATAAATAGTAGAAGACACATTGACAGTATCTTCCGCAAAACAAAGTCCCATCCATATGTTTCAAATAAAAACAAAATTTTAACCTATAATAATATGCATACCGATATTGTCCATTTTCGAACTTGGTCAAGGTTTTCATAATAGAAAACTTCCTGTAATTTTACAAAATCGGCAACGATCGCTCATGTTATGTCATAAAAATAATACGTCCGAGAGTCTTCGAGGCTATGTTTCACAGTTGGAATTCAAATATTTGATATCAAATTGTTCTATGTTACAGCTATGGTACTTCTTGTTCCGGAAATATACGGTTTCTAGTTATTTAATGTAACAATTCATGAAAATTCCAGGTGTTTGTCGACTGGAGGGTTTGACACCCTCTTCACGTGGTGACTTTTCTACGTCTGACCAGTTTGTCTTGTTTTATTGCATTATTAACCCGGTTATATCTTGTATTGATCATGTTTTGTTTTAGTTTATAAACAGATGTTTGAACTATGTACAACTGCTGCCATGCAAAACATACACAAGACGTATATAAAACAGAACGAATTGAAACATACGACATTGATGTAATGACGTCAAAGGATTTAAAAGTGGTGATGGAAAAACTGGGACTGTCAATAACAGAAGCAGAAATTGGAATGTTTCTAAAAAATGTTAGAGGCAAGTTCAAATAAATTTGTCGGTTTATCTCGTCAGATGCATCTTAATTCAAAAATTCAGGAAGATTGCAAAATATACCATACGTTCTGTCATTATGGCGCCTTCCCATAGACATGGGCAGACGTTATTTGTATTTGTGTTAGTCCCATTAAGACTATATTCCAGGTTCATTGTTGTGTAATAAAAGGATACTCTCTGGTATCATTTCTTGAAGACTTAAAGAGAGATATAAGCAGGGGGAATTACGTTTGGTATTAATATACAAATGGGGCAAGTTTTTTCATTATTGTACATGTCTAAAGGAAGCCACCATAACGACAGATCGAGATCTAATTCAATTGCATTTTGTCATTATGGTTTGCGGACAGAACGCCAAAACAAAATTGCGAGATAGAAAAGAATACAAAACAGTAATTCCGAACCTTTACGTTTTCACGTTTCGATATGGAGATGATATTTTGGCAATGAAGAACACAAATGTAAGTGACAATTTGCCTATAATGTAACCAAGTGAACTATTTAAGATTCTATACTTGGGGGAACATGCTACGGATTTGTTCAATTTGTTGTAATCACAATTTGCTCCTTTCCTCATTCATGGCTTATCACCGGATTTGTAACAAGAGTACCACTACTGGTGCCACATGTGGAGCAGGAACTGTCTATCCTTCCGGAGCACATGAGTTCACCCCCGATTATTAGTGGGACTGGTGTTGCGCGATCTTTGGTTTTGTGTGGTGTTTTGTAGATTATTGTTTGTCCTTTAAATTCTTTTGCCATTGTATTGTCTTTCTTTCTTCGATTTTCGGCTTCTGATTACCCCTTTAGTATCTTCTGATTACCCCTTTAGTATCTTCTGATTACCCCTTTAGTATCTTCTGATTACCCCTTTGGTATCTTCTGATTACTCCTTTGGTATCTTCTGATTACCCCTTTAGTATCTTCTGATTACCCCTTTAGTATCTTCTGATTACCCCTTTGGTATCTTCTGATTACCCCTTTGGTATCTTCTGATTACCCCTTTAGTATCTTCTGATTACCCCTTTGGTATCTTCTGATTACCCCTTTGGTATCTTCTGATTACCCCTTTAGTATCTTCTGATTACCCCTTTAGTATCTTCTGATTACCCCTTTAGTATCTTCTGATTACCCCTTTGGTATCTTCTGATTACTCCTTTGGTATCTTCTGATTACCCCTTTAGTATCTTCTGATTACCCCTTTGGTATCTTCTGATTACCCCTTTGGTATCTTCTGATTACCCCTTTAGTATCTTCTGATTACCCCTTTGGTATCTTCTGATTACCCCTTTGGTATCTTCTGATTACCCCTTTAGTATCTTCTGATTACCCCTTTAGTATCTTCTGATTACCCCTTTGGTATCTTCTGATTACCCCTTTGGTATCTTCTGATTACCCCTTTGGTATCTTCTGATTACCCCTTTAGTATCTTCTGATTACCCCTTTGGTATCTTCTGATTACCCCTTTAGTATCTTCACACTTGTCTTATATTATGCTTCATAGATCTAGTATTTGTCTATATTCGGACTGTAATGTTTTGTGACCCATCCTTTAACTAGTACTTTGCATTTGTTTTATTCCAGAATTGTAATTTGTAATACGAATATGCATACATGTAGTTAGAAAACCCAAGCGTAATGGCGAAAAAATATATACGATAGGATAATTTCTATTTTCTTTTTAAAGCGACCGGCCATTTTTCTCTGAACGACGTAATGAGTATGATACAACATGAAGATTTCAACCAATCAGACTTCCTACAAGACCACAATGAATTATGTGAAGCATTTCAATTCTTCGATAGGTGATGGTAACAAATCATCAGAAATCATCAAAATGATTGCTGGAGCAGATAGTAAAGGAGAGGGTAAAATAGAATTTAAAGGTATGTATTGATCGGTATGCCTGAAACGTATTTGCGTTCCCACCACGTTATATGGGACGAAGTTCCAACTATGGTAGAAATAGCAATATTTTGATTCCAGATCCATATCACTAATGACTTAAATTTCATGCACCGGAAATGATACACCGGAAACCAATGCATGGTTAAATCTGCCGGAAATTGGATGCGCAGTAATCTGGAACTACTTCCGGTTAATAATGTTAAAAGTCGTCCCCGATATATCTCGGCCCTAAAATAAAGTCGTCCCCGATATATCTCGGCCCAAAAAATCTCGACACTATTTTGATGCACTGAATGACCATGAAATTGACAGATAATTTTCAGATTCGCGAGCATTCATGTCCGTGCCTGTTTCAATAGATGGAAAGAGCATCCTTACATTGTACTACAGTACACTCCAAAAAGTACACAGAAGTGAGGAAAATTTCTATGATTTCAATCATCCCAAGGATTTACATGATTTAAATATTAGATCACAGTCGTATGAATTTTAGTCATAAATAAAGAAAAATAGTGCAAATTTAGATGTTGGGGTAACATAATATATATATAAGAGACTCTTACATATATATTATATTACCCCAACATCTAAATTTATATATATAAGAGTCTCTTATATATATATTATATTACCCCAACATCTAAATGTTCACTATTTTATCGAGCTCTATTTATGACTAAAATGCATACGACTGTGATTAGATAATGTGGATTGTACTTCGCTGGCACTACAGGTAGCACCTGTCTCATATTATTGTTTATTTTTTTTTATTGGACTTCGTCCCAAGTTAGGTAACACCTATTATCATATTATGGGACGAAGTCCCAACTATGGTAGAAATAGCAATATTTAGATTCCAGATCCATATCACTAATGACTTAAATTTCATGCACCGGAAATGACACACCGGAAACCAATGCATGGTTTAATCTGCCGAAAATGGGATGCGCAGTAATCTGGAACTACTTCCGGTTAATAATGTTAAAAGTCGTCCCCGATATATCTCGGCCCTAGAAAAAAGTCGTCCCCGATATATCTCTACCCAAAAAATCTCGACACTATTTTGATGCACTGAATGAGCATGAAATTGGCAGATAATTTTCAGATTCGCGAGCATTCATAGCCGTGCCTGTTTCAATAGATGGAAAGAGCATCCTTACATTGTACTACAGTACACTCCAAAAAGTACACAAAAGTAAGTAAAATTTCTATGATTTCAATCATCCCAAGGATTTACATGATTTAAATATTAGATCACAGTCGTATGAATTTTAGTCATAAATAGAGAAAAATAGTGAAAATTTAGATGTTGGGATAACATAATATATATATAAGAGACTCTTATATATATATTATATTACCCCAACATCTAAATTTATATATATAAGAGTCTCTTATATATATATTATATTACCCCAACATCTAAATGTTCACTATTTTATCGAGCTCTATTTATGACTAAAATGCATACGACTGTGATTAGATAATGTGGATTGTACTTCGCTGGCACTACAGGTAGCACCTGTCTCATATTATTGTTTAATTTTTTTTATTGGACTTCGTCCCAAGTTAGGTAACACCTATTATCATATTATGGGACGAAGTCCCAACTATGGTAGAAATAGCAATATTTAGATTCCAGATCCATATCACTAATGGCTTAAATTTCATGCACCGGAAATGACACACCGGAAACCAATGCATGGTTTAATCTGCCGAAAATGGGATGCGCAGTAATCTGGAACTACTTCCGGTTAATAATGTTAAAAGTCGTCCCCGATATATCTCGGCCCTAGAAAAAAGTCGTCCCCGATATATCTCTACCCAAAAAATCTCGACACTATTTTGATGCACTGAATGAGCATGAAATTGGCAGATAATTTTCAGATTCGCGAGCATTCATAGCCGTGCCTGTTTCAATAGATGGAAAGAGTATCCTTACATTGTACTACAGTACACTCCAAAAAGTACACAAAAGTAAGTCAAATTTCTATGATTTCAATCATCCCAAGGATTTACATGATTTAAATATTAGATCACAGTCGTATGAATTTTAGTCATAAATAGAGAAAAATAGTGAAAATTTAGATGTTGGGGTAACATAATATATATATAAGAGACTCTTACATATATATTATATTACCCCAACATCTAAATTTATATATATAAGAGTCTCTTATATATATATTATATTACCCCAACATCTAAATGTTCACTATTTTATCGAGCTCTATTTATGACTAAAATGCATACGACTGTGATTAGATAATGTGGATTGTACTTCGCTGGCACTACAGGTAGCACCTGTCTCATATTATTGTTTATTTTTTTTTATTGGACTTCGTCCCAAGTTAGGTAACACCTATTATCATATTATGGGACGAAGTCCCAACTATGGTAGAAATAGCAATATTTAGATTCCAGATCCATATCACTAATGACTTAAATTTCATGCACCGGAAATGACACACCGGAAACCAATGCATGGTTTAATCTGCCGAAAATGGGATGCGCAGTAATCTGGAACTACTTCCGGTTAATAATGTTAAAAGTCGTCCCCGATATATCTCGGCCCTAGAAAAAAGTCGTCCCCGATATATCTCTACCCAAAAAATCTCGACACTATTTTGATGCACTGAATGAGCATGAAATTGGCAGATAATTTTCAGATTCGTGAACATTCATGGCCGTGCCTGTTTCAATAGATGGAAAGAGTATCCTTACATTGTACTACAGTACACTCCAAAAGTACACAAAAGTAAGTAAAATTTATATTTCAATCATCCCAAGGATTTACATGATTTAAATATTAGATAATGTGGATTGTGCTTCGCTGGCACTACAGGTAGCACCTGTCTCATATTATTGTTTAATTTTTTTTATTGGACTTCGTCCCAAGTTTAGTAACACCTATTATCATATTACTAAGGAATGTAAATACGACAAAACTTCCTTTTACTTCCTTTATTCAATGTAGAGAGAATTTTAAAAAACCATCACATTTAAACTAACTAATGTTGGGCTGAATTAATCGTCTCTTTGCTATACCTTATGATTTTTTCTCTATATAAATGTATTGGGAATAAAAATCAACATTTTTACTGTTTTTTAAAAAATATCCAAATCCTTAAATCAGCGATCTGTTGACCGTCAACAGTTTTCGGTCTGTTGGACCGGGTCCGATCTGTTGACCGCTTGCCCTACTTTTATTGGTTACTTAAAATAGCTGCACGTGTATGTCACGTGATTCCCTGTCGTCTGTGTAACGTTTACAAAAAACAAAAATGGCGACATCCAGGTTCGCCGATCTGTCTGAAGATGAAATGGAGGAGATTTTAAACGAAACCGAGAGTAGGAACACCAAAAACGTAATACAAGTAGCTTCAGAATTATTCGAAGACCATATAAACAACAAACTTAATCTACGTAGTGACGATTTACATGACAAATCTAATGAAGAGATTGTTCACATGTTGAGGAAATTATACTGCAACATAAGGAAACGTAACGGAGAACCCTATGCAAAGAAGACTATGATTTCTATCCGATACGGATTACAGAAAAAATTTGAAAAATCACATAAATTTAATTACGGTGGAAAATAAGTCAGTATTCAACACATGTTCAATTTCAAATTTCTTCATAGATGTGTAGTAATTTAGATTTATCTGTTAAAATGTTAACACATTACACACTTCTATCCAGTGTTTCTTTGTTGTACTTGTTATTGTTTAAATAAACGGTAAGGGTAAGAGGGTATAAATGGACGGTAAGGGTAAGAGGGTATAAATGGACGGTAAGGGTAAGAGGGTATAAATGGACGGTAAGGGTAAGAGGGTATAAATGGACGGTAAGGGTAAGAGGGTATAAATGGACGGTAAGGGTAAGAGGGTATAAATGGACGGTAAGGGTAAGAGGGTATAAATGGACCGTAAGGGTAAGAGGGTATAAATGGACGGTAAGGGTAAGAGGGTATAAATGGACGGTAAGGGTAAGAGGGTATAAATGGACGGTAAGGGTAAGAGGGTATAAATAAACGTTAAGGGTAAGAGGGTATAAATGGACGGTAAGGGTAAGAGGGTATAAATGGACGGTAAGGGTAAGAGGGTATACATGGACGGTAAGGGTAAGAGGGTATAAATGGACGGTAAGGGTAAGAGGGTATAAATGGACGGTAAGGGTAAGAGGGTATAAATAAACGGTAAGGGTAAGAGGGTATAAATGGACGGTAAGGGTAAGAGGGTATAAATGGACGGTAAGGGTAAGAGGGTATAAATGGACTGTAAGGGTAAGAGGGTATAAATAAACGGTAAGGGTAAAAGGGTATTAATAAACGGTAAGGGTAAGAGGGTATAAATAAACGGTAAGGGTAAGAGGGTATAAATAAACGGTAAGGGTAAGAGGGTATAAATGGACGGTAAGGGTAAGAGGGTATTAATAAACGGTAAGGGTAAGAGGGTATAAATAAACGGTAAGGGTAAGAGGGTATAAATGGACGGTAAGGGTAAGAGGGTATAAATGGACGGTAAGGGTAAGAGGGTATAAATAAACAGTAAGGGTAAGAGGGTATAAATAAACGGTAAGGGTAAGAGGGTATAAATGGACGGTAAGGGTAAGAGGGTATAAATGGATGGTAAGGGTAAGAGGGTATAAATGGACGGTAAGGGTAAGAGGGTATAAATGGACGGTAAGGGTAAGAGGGTATAAATGGACGGTAAGGGTAAGAGGGTATACATGGACGGTAAGGGTAAGAGGGTATAAATGGACGGTAAGGGTAAGAGGGTATAAATGGACGGTAAGGGTAAGAGGGTATAAATGGACGGTAAGGGTAAGAGGGTATAAGTGGACGGTAAGGGTAAGAGGGTATAAATGGACGGTAAGGGTAAGAGGGTATAAATGGACGGTAAGGGTAAGAGGGTATAAATGGACGGTAAGGGTAAGAGGGTATAAATAAACGGTAAGGGTAAGAGGGTATAAATAAACGGTAAGGGTAAGAGGGTATAAATGGACGGTAAGGGTAAGAGGGTATAAATAAACGGTAAGGGTAAGAGGGTATAAATGGACGGTAAGGGTAAGAGGGTATAAATAAACGGTAAGGGTAAGAGGGTATAAATAAACGGTAAGGGTAAGAGGGTATAAATGGACGGTAAGGGTAAGAAGGTATAAATGGACGGTAAGGGTAAGAGGGTATAAATGGACGGTAAGGGTAAGAGGGTATAAATAAACGGTAAGGGTAAGAGGGTATTAATAAACGGTAAGGGTAAGAGGGTATAAATAAACGGTAAGGGTAAGAGGGTATAAATAAACGGTAAGGGTAAGAGGGTATAAATGGACGGTAAGGGTAAGAGGGTATAAATGGACGTAAGGGTAAGAGGGTATAAATAAACGTTAAGGGTAAGAGGGTATAAATGGACGGTAAGGGTAAGAGGGTATAAATGGACGGTAAGGGTAAGAGGGTATAAATAAACGGTAAGGGTAAGAGGGTATAAATGGACGGTAAGGGTAAGAGGGTATAAATAAACGGTAAGGGTAAGAGGGTATAAATAAACGGTAAGGGTAAGAGGGTATAAATGGACGGTAAGGGTAAGAGGGTATAAATAAACGGTAAGGGTAAAAGGGTATTAATAAACGGTAAGGGTAAGAGGGTATAAATAAACGGTAAGGGTAAGAGGGTATAAATAAACGGTAAGGGTAAGAGGGTATAAATGGACGGTAAGGGTAAGAGGGTATAAATGGACGTAAGGGTAAGAGGGTATAAATAAACGGTAAGGGTAAGAGGGTATAAATGGACGGTAAGGGTAAGAGGGTATAAATGGACGGTAAGGGTAAGAGGGTATAAATAAACGGTAAGGGTAAGAGGGTATAAATGGACGGTAAGGGTAAGAGGGTATAAATAAACGGTAAGGGTTAGAGGGTATAAATGGACGGTAAGGGTAAGAGGGTATAAATGGACGGTAAGGGTAAGAGGGTATAAATAAACGGTAAGGGTAAGAGGGTATAAATGGACGGTAAGGGTAAGAGGGTATAAATGGACGGTAAGGGTAAGAGGGTATAAATGGACGGTAAGGGTAAGAGGGTATAAATGGACGGTAAGGGTAAGAGGATATAAATAAACGGTAAGGGTAAGAGGGTATAAATGGACGGTAAGGGTAAGAGGGTATAAATGGACGGTAAGGGTAAGAGGGTATAAATAAACGGTAAGGGTAAGAGGGTATAAATGGACGGTAAGGGTAAGAGGGTATAAATGGACGCCTTTTAAGTAGTTAATTTGAGACATACAATTACAGTACAATTTTATTCAAAATTCAATCATCTTTTAAGTTTTCAAGACTTCATTTGAAGAAACAGATACTTTGTTGTCAATATCATATAGAAGTGTATGTAACCACAAAAGAACATCAGAATGAAACTAAAACTAAAAATGACTTGTATTTTTTCTAATGTTTAAAAGAGTTTCTCTCCTCATACCAAAAAAGAAATTACAAAAGAAGACGAAATACTCCACTGAAGATAAAATAAAATGAAAAACAATAAATACCACACTGTTAGAACAGCTCCAACATGCCATCGAAAAATCTTAGAAAGAGAGGTAAAATCTATACCCCTAACACACATACATGACTGCTCACTTTCCTAGCTTGGCACATGCACTTCAATAAAACGTGGCAGGGTTAAACTAGTTACATGGCCCTAAACACCCTCCTTAATGAATTGACGCAAAATGTACAATATACATATGTACTCAACTGATATGATTTTGAGCATTTGAAGTACATCATTGTATGATTTTTCTTCCAGAGTTTGTAGAGATGGTGCAAGATGATTGATTTGAATGCCAATCATAAGACGTGGAGTATCTATTGCTAAACATAGTGATACATGGATGTATCTTAAACCTATATTTTCAACATCGTTGCTTATATATCAAATTTTATACAGTGAAAACTGTCTAAAAAGAATCTCTTTTGGACCAGTTGTCGAGTTCGGAATAGACAGGCGTGTTCTTTAAACAGGCTAGATTAACAGGAATGTCCTACATCGGAATAGACAGGCGTGTTCTTTAAACAGGCTAGATTTACAGGAATGTCCTACATCGGAATAGATAGGCGTGTTCTTTAAACAGGCTAGATTAACAGGAATGTCCTACATCGGAATAGATGGGCGTGTTCTTTAAACAGGCCAGATTAACAGGAATGTTCTACATCGGAATAGATAGGCGTGTTCTTTAAACAGGCTAGATTAACAGGAATGTTCTACATCGGAATAGACAGGCGTGTTCTTTAAACAGGCTAGATTAACAGGAATGTCCTACATCGGAATGGACAGGCGTGTTCTTTAAACAGGCTAGATTAACAGGAATGTCCTACATCGGAATAGACAGCTGGCGTGTTCTTTTAACAGGCTAGATTAACAGAAATGTCCTACATCGGAATAGATGGGCGTGTTCTTTAAACAGGCCAGATTAACAGGAATGTTCTACATCGGAATAGATAGGCGTGTTCTTTAAACAGGCTAGATTAACAGGAATGTTCTACATCGGAATAGACAGGCGTGTTCTTTAAACAGGCTAGATTAACAGGAATGTCCTACATCGGAATGGACAGGCGTGTTCTTTAAACAGGCTAGATTAACAGGAATGTCCTACATCGGAATGGACAGGCGTGTTCTTTAAACAGGCTAGATTAACAGGAATGTCCTACATCGGAATAGACAGCTGGCGTGTTCTTTTAACAGGCTAGATTAACAGAAATGTCCTACATTTAACTTCATTTAAAGTTCGGTTTATACAGGATTCCGTTTTATTCACGGTTTGGTTTAGACAGGTTTCACTCTAGTACATAAATTGTATTTAGGTATATCTTTGTATGTAACCTTATCAATCACACATTTCGTTTCCGAACTTGTAAAGAACAATATTCAGAAGTGTTTTGTTCCTTCATTGCTATATATATTAAACAGTGTCGTTATATGTCGTGGTTTTTTTATTTGATGTCAAAGATTTGACCTGAGATGTGGTTGTTCGTTTTGTTAATAATGGTAGAAATGTTAATCATCACTGCTTAGACTATTTATTAGTTTATAGAAAATTAACAAATAACCGCTTTTTGAAAATAGCTAACCGTCTTTAAGATGTTATCAGAATATTTTAGATTGTTTGAGAAACAGTATTCTAGTTATAGTTATATATGGCTATTAATAGAGCACACTGACTTACTGGTGGAGCACAACATAAAGAACACAGAATAAGAAGAAACCTAGAATCAAATATACCAATAGAAAGTCATGGCTAACTGACCGACTGTTAGAAATGTTTTATACAGTATACCAAACATGCTTGTTTTTGAAACATTCCTTTAGATATTAATACCCAGGTAACAAATTTGAAAAACCCAGATAATGTTGTGCTAGATTCTGTTAACCCATGTGCTAGCATCCATGAGCATGAACTAATCCCGATATCAATGCAGAGATTCACGCCATTTTATTAAATACATAAAATCATATTTTAATTGAGCTTATTCCTTAATATTAGACATGGTGTTTCTATTGGTGTAAGAACATTTGGAGATAAACCCGGGGAAATCAGAAGCCGTACATCTAACAAGTATAGACAATGCAATGACCAAAAGAACAAGGACAAAGGGACAAACAACGATCTACAAAACATTACACAGAAATCTAAAGATCGAGCAACGGAAACCCGACTAGCACCAGGTGCACCGGGAGGGTTAGTAGTTCGTGTTCCACTTGTGGCACCCACCGTGTTGCTCCAGTTACAAACCCGGTAATAAGCCATGAATGAGGAAAGGACCGGATATTGCTTACGACAAAAGGAACATATCCGTTGTCATTTGTGACACAGATTTTCGTATTGTATATTGTGAAAAGATTATGTTTCAGTTTTATCCAATAGAAGTAGCTGTCACACAGATGTCATGTCTGGCGATTGATTCTGAGGACACACCAGTCAATTCTTTCCTATTGTCTAATATTGAATTGTTCTAAAATTTCGAAACTTTCAAAGTTTCTTGCGTTTTATTTTTTTATTTTTTTATGGAGAACAGAAAAGAATGATTGTTGGAAATAGTTTGTACCTCCTCGTTATTTGGACCGTCTTTCATGAAATAATCGCTTTTAGTTTAAGTAAAAAAAAAGAAATTTCATTTTCTACCCAATATAAGTCAAGGGAGATAACTTACGACAATTTGTCATTTACGATTAACTAAAGATCATCAAAGTGATATGGCATGAATATATATTATGTATAATATTGTTACATTTAAGAAGCACGCATGTAGTTTTGTCTGTTTATATAATTATATATAATTACCCTTATTTATCAATAAATCGTCTTTTCAATTTGATATAGGATCTTTTTTATTTAGTTTTCATCATACCAAATTTACAATCATTTAGTAGCCATTTATTTACTACTATATCAGCTATTTAAATACAGGTCACAAAATATACTATACAGTTTATTACTTTAGATATATCTTTTGTAATTAATTTATACATGTGACTAAACAAAGAAGAGACAGCGTTATTTAAATGTTTTGTTGAAGGGCAATATGTTAGATAAAGTTAATGTTAATTAAGATATAATCTATATTTGATCATAGCTGGTGAGTTCATATCGACAAATACACTGTGAAATATAAAATGGTAAGACTTTATACATATATTTGCTTGATGAAATCTGCTTATGTAATAATGTGGTTTTAGAATGTCAGTAATGTGACATAAGAACTAACGTAAATAAAATTATTATTATAACAACGTCATGATTTCAACTACCATTATGGTCTCGCTGCCCGTTGTGTTTGTGGAGTCCATGTCGTCCATAATTTCATATCTTTCTTTTCTGTTGTTATGTTTTACTGATGTTGTTATGCTATTCTCATAGAATAACATGGCGGTGTCTTGTTGGAGGCAGGGGCTGCTTTCCCTTCCCGGGCGCCTGGGTTTTTAGTGGGGTTCGTGTTGCTCATCTTTTTAGTTTTCTATGTTGTGTTTTTGTTTTGTTTGTCTTCTTCCTGTGTCTTGTGTAGCCAATGTTGCCAGTTTGTCTGGATTGTCCATTCTTCATTGCCCCTTCGGTTTTCTCTAACGTTTATTTTGCTCTCTATTGGGAAGTTACCCTCTCGTTGTTAAAGTTGGGATCCTCGCCTCGACTGTGGTAGGTTTTTTAAATATATAAAATTGGTATTTGGTTCTTCTCCACAAAGTACTCAACATAAATTAATGAACAATGGCGGAGTGGAGGGACATGTCTACATGTGGACATTTTCATTGAGCCTGTACCATTAAAATCCAGCTGATCACATTGATCTAGTACAAAGCAGGCATGACCTCATAAAATAATAACCTGTTCTTGAAATTCAGTTATAGCTGCATCAAATAGTTCATTTGGTGGTAGCGTTTTGCATAATCAACGTGTCATTCTGATTGGAAGCGATTACGTAACAATTGATCAATATTATTTTGCCAGCATTTTGTTTATGTTTAACGCCACTTTCAAAACAAGATCTTAGCTATATTGATTAAGGAAAAATGCCGAATTTCCACAGCTAACTAACTTACTTTAACAGAACAAGTGGTATGGAATACAATACGCCAAATGTGAACGTACCTTCCATAATTAGAGATCGTTCTATTTCCAACAACTTACTTTGTACAGTCATTGAAGCAAATTATTGTAATTCTAGCAAGCAAAAAAAAAACATTAAAACATTTCATTCTTTGTATTTGCTGAATATAGTTGTATATAGAACGAAACTAGTTGCTCGTTTATATTCATTCATTTACAATGACGTTGTACATGCAGGCTAGCAGAGCATCACACAGAAGGACACCAGAAACACCACCGGAGATTGTGATACCACCTGAAGTATTAGCAGGTAATGTATATACTTTGTATCTGTAGAAAATGATTTATAAATACAATAAACAAGATTTTACGATATATTGGCTGAACATGTCTCGCCTGATCGTCGACATACCGTATTCCGCTTCTCACAGGTTAAATATCATCGCTATGTAGTCCTCAAACGAGCTCCCTCTAACCGATTGACAACGATTTTGAAAGCATCAACATGAAGGTCAAATTTAAAACTTTAAAGTTCTCGCCTCTAATTGTAATGAAGCAATATGATCGTAAGTATAAAAGTTGAAGGTTCAAATATGTTGACTGAACCATGACCATGAAAATAGAATAAAACGGGTATCAATCGTAGTAAAAGACAACTGTAATAGTAATCTAACTCGTATTAATTTGTTCAAGATAACGCTATTTTTGCTAAGAATATACTTTATGTGATTACTGAAGTAATAATTAAATCTCAATTCTCGGATATATAATGTTGATATATGCCCAAATGTAATTGATGCATTTCACTAATACATTATCTACACGTGCTCTCTGACACAAACAATGGATCGGTGGGCAAAACTACTTTGACATGAATTATATTATCAGTCAAAGTAATGGTCTCATATTCTTCCTTCCCAACTCGCACTGTTTTCGTACTTGGCAGACGTGACCGGTGTTATATTGTTTGATTACGTATTAAACATTGATTGTCTTTTCATTTCTGTCTAGACATTGACATAATATTTGCACTTTGATTTTATATGAGGTATTAATTCCTATTGGGTACAAACTATATACATGTAATTAAAAACGTAGATATAAAATGTAATGCACACGACGTGTTTCTGTAATAACCTTCATCAGGTACGTTTCTGTAATAACCTTCATCAGGTACGTTTCTGTAATAACCTTCATCAGGTGCGTTTCTGTAATAACCTTCATCAGGTACGTTTCTGTAATAACCTTCATCAGGTACGTTTCTGTAATAACTTTCATCAGGTACATTTCTGGGATAACTTTCATCGGGTACATTTCTGGGATAACTGTCATCAGGTACGTTTCTGTAATAACCTTCATCAGGTACGTTTCTGTAATAACCTTCATCAGGTACGTTTCTGTAATAACCTTCATCAGGTACGTTTCTGTAATAACCTTCATAAGGTACGTTTCTGTAATAACTTTCATCAGGTACATTTCTGGGATAACTTTCATCAGGTACATTTCTGGGATAACTTTCATCAGGTACGTTTCTGTAATAACCTTCATCAGGTACGTTTCTGTAATAACCTTCATCAGGTACGTTTCTGTAATAACCTTCATCAGGTACGTTTCTGTAATAACCTTCATCAGGTACGTTTCTGTAATAACCTTCATCAGGTACGTTTCTGTAATAACCTTCATCAGGTACGTTTCTGTAATAACCTTCATCAGGTACGTTTCTGTAATAACCTTCATCAGGTACGTTTCTGTAACAACCTTCATCAGGTACGTTTCTGTAATAACCTTCATCAGGTACGTTTCTGTAATAACTTTCATCAGGTACATTTCTGGAATAACCTTCATCAGGTACGTTTCTGTAATAACCTTCATCAGGTACGTTTCTGGAGTAACCTTCATCAGGTACGTTTTTGTAATAACCTTCATCAGGTACGTTTCTGGAACAACCTTCATCAGGTACGTTTCTGTAATAACCTTCATCAGGTACGTGTCTGTAATAACCTTCACCAGGTACGTTTCTGTAATAACCTTCATCAGGTACGTTTCTGTAATAACCTTCATCAGGTACGTTTCTGTAATAACCTTCATCAGGTACGTTTCTGTAATAACTTTCATCAGGTACATTTCTGGGATAACTTTCATCAGGTACATTTCTGGGATAACTTTCATCAGGTACGTTTCTGTAATAACCTTCATCAGGTACTTTTCTGTAATAACCTTCATCAGGTATGTTTCTGTAATAACCTTCATCAGGTACGTTTCTGTAATAACCTTCATCAGGTACGTTTCTGTAATAACCTTCATCAGGTACGTTTCTGTAATAACCTTCATCAGGTACGTTTCTGGAATAACCTTCATCAGGTACGTTTCTGGAATAACCTTCATCAGGTACGTTTCTGTAATAACCTTCATCAGGTACGTTTCTGGAGTAACCTTCATCAGGTACGTTTTTGTAATAACCTTCATCAGGTACGTTTCTGGAACAACCTTCATCAGGTACGTTTCTGTAATAACCTTCATCAGGTACGTTTCTGTAATAACCTTCATCAGGTACGTTTCTGGAGTAACCTTCATCAGGTACGTTTTTGTAATAACCTTCATCAGGTACGTTTCTGGAACAACCTTCATCAGGTACGTTTCTGTAATAACCTTCATCAGGTACGTTTCTGTAATAACCTTCATCAGGTACGTTTCTGGAACAACCTTCATCAGGTACGTTTCTGTAATAACCTTCATCATTTGTGCATGTTCTGAGGTGGATGGTTGAGTTTTTTTTCGTAGAAGGAAAAATGTAATTTTCTGTGCTATATCCCACTTTACGAGGGTATTTGGGCAATTTCAATAATTCAACAATTATGATATAGTGCTAGATTCATGGAAAAATGAACTTTAAAATTCTGTAATGTTATTTCAAAATTTTTCTATATTAACGTGAAAACAGCTCACAGTGTCACCAGGTATACAGGTATATGTACACACATCAACAGCGTTTATCTACCTTTGTTTACATTTTATCGACTGTCAATAAATCTACCAGTATACCAAATAAGTTCATCACGGCTAAATTCATATTCCAACAATGTCGACTCCACACAGCAGAATGCAACGAACAAGCAATCCCACTCCACCTGAACGTTCAGATGTTAAAAAAACTAAAATGACTGGGTCTCAATTACCAGTAAAATCTCCGTCTAATATACAGTTAGTAGATGTTAATGTAAATAGAGAAATCGAACAGTCCTCGGTAATGCCACATTTGTCCTTGTCAGAAGAAGATATCGACAAAATAGCAACAGCGGTAAAGCAGAAAATCACTGTAGATATTGAATCGATAATAACAGCAAAAACAGAACCCCTCATATTTAGAATATCGAAACTAGAGCGAGAGAACAACGAGTTGATGGCTAATCTAGACTCACTCGAGCAATATGGACGAAGGAGCCTGATACGAGTAACGGGCATCAGTGAAGGTGGGTCCGACGAAGATACTAATACAATCGTCCAGAAAATCATTTCTGATATCGACCCTGATTTATCACCCACTGACATTGAGAGATCACACAGGGTCGGAAAACTAGGTGATAGTAGAGGTCACAACCATGCCAGACCAAGACAAATCATTGTAAGACTAACTAACCCCATCGTGAAAAGACGCATCCTTAAGTGTAGAAAAAACTTAAAATCATACTCGAAATACAAACACGTCTACATCAATGAGGACTTAACCCGCACACGGAACAAAATTCACTCACATGCAAGGCAACTTCTGAAAAGGAAAACGATTGCCCAACTATGGACAACCAATGGTAAAATCCTGATGAAAGATAAAGACAACAGAATCTATGAAACAAACACAATGGATGCCCTGGCAGAAGTCGTACAACTACTAGATCCAACCTATGAACTTATACAGAAATAATAAACTTTAATTCATCAAAATTGTATTGTATTGTCTTTTAATTAATTACTTTCATCTAGCTTGCTGTTGTCATAATTTACATATCAAGCACAGGTATAAATGCTCTAATAATGTTCTAATATATATTTACCAAATAAAAATAAACAAAAATACCTAAAATGTTTTGCATAATCAAAAATTGTGTTAAAATCTGTATTACCTGCATTCCCATGCAATTATCACTTAACCATATTAACTTGTAAAAATATAAAAATGTTCTGTTGTTTTTCAATTGCCTTTCATAATCACATGGTTTTACTATAACCAAATTGAAGTAACATTCCGATTGTGGTCAAGGTTATCCTCGTCCAATCAAATAGATATTGCCAACACACCTTTATTGCCGTAAGGTCACATTTGTAAAAGGCAGCACAACTGTAAATACTGTTGTTTATATATATATATTTTTTTTTTTTACTTTCTTTTTTTTTTGAAAGTATGTATTAACACATGCACACTCATATTTATACGTAAATAATTATTTTCTTTGTCGATATTTCAACAAGTTTGTTGTAATCACAATGAAAGCAAAACAATTCTGTCAATCGAACAGATCTCCAGTATTTTGTCATTCGTAAATATAGGTATATATTTTATATCCACGTGACTTTACTATAACCAAATTGTAGTAACATTCCGATTGGGGACAAGGTTGTCCTCGTCCAATCAAATATCAGTTCTCAACACACCTTTATACTGCCGTAAGGTCACATTTGTAAAGCAACATTACTGTAAGTACTATTGTATTGCCTTTATTTATATTTATATTTTGTTGTTGTTGAATATATGTATTAACACACGCACATTTTCATACATATGAATATAATTATTTTCTTTGTCGTTTTTTCATCATGTTTGTTGTAATCTTCAATAAAAGTAAAATAATTAAGTCAATCGAACAGACCTTACAGTACTTAGTCATTCATAAATATTAAATGGTCGGGGTCTTTCCGCAGTTTCCTATATATTTCAAGGAAAACCTTAAGTTTAAAGGGTTTCTTTTCCGGTCGATTCTTACTCGATAATCATGAAGTTACAGCACTGAAGGCAGAAAATAATATGGTTTTGTTTCAATTTGTAATATTCACATGATTTTGTTTCTACCTTTTCTGGAAACATTATTTAGCCAAAGTTTAATCTCCCTCACCAAAAATTACTATATATTTGATGAAAATTATGACATTGAAATTTACTTTTATGATTAAATTTATAAATGCCTGTGAATTATATATAAAGAATTATATGAGATTATTGAAATAACTTCTTATTAAAACTGCTTTCAAGTGTAGAAAGCGTAAGAGGGTCCGGGGGTGACCTTTGTATCCAGGGTGTCTTGATGCGGAGGAACCTTTGACCCGTGTGTTGGTGTGGGTGTGTGTGTGCGAGTAATACTTTGTTGTACAGTATATGTTTATATATTTAACTACTTTCATTAGTTTGTTCTGTTTTTGTTGTTGATTTTCTTACTTCTACTTGTTTGTGTTTATCTGTTTAATTTAATTTAATTCTGTATTTGTTAATTTATTTTATATTATTATTATTATTTAAAACCACATTGTTGTGTCAGATATTGATAATTTATCTCATACATAAAGGGTATATTTACGAGAAAAAGACACAATCATTTTGCCTCTAAGCTGTATGTATATATATATATATATGTATGTATGTATGTATGTATATGTGTATATGTATATATTTATATATGTGTATATGTATATATATATGTGTATATGTGTATATATGTAAACGTCTAAAATGTTAGCACAACGATATCAAAAAAATATGTTAAAATGTAACAAAAATAACTATAAGTCTACAAAAAGACTATAATTATAATGAAATCGACGGATATTTCGCTTGACCGACAAGCTTCATCAGCGTCTGTAATCCGATTTGTATATATATATGTATATATATATGTATGTGTGTATGTATGTATATATATATATATACAAACGTCTAGAAGCAAGTGACAACCATACAATATATCTGTCCCACTGGATCTCAAAGTTACTTTAAAGGATACTAGGTTAATACTAAATATTATATACGTCTGAAAATTAAACCAAACAGTGTTAGAATTAGATTTTAAAGCTGTCAATTTTTTGTTCTTCCCTCGACGGGATTTGAACCCACACCATTGACACACTGCAGCACCATTCGCTTAGCCTTACGTCCAGCGCCCTAGACCACTCGACCACATCCACTCCCTAAAAAAAGGAGCCTCAATAGTCGTAGTGTCACCCTGTCTCGCAAGGAAAATCCAGGGACAGACGTAAGACATGCATACAAGCGCGTGCAGATGGCACATATATACTCAACACCATAACCTGACAGCAATCTAACTCAGCAATTTTTAATATATTGTATAGGATAATGAAGAATTCATTATACAGTCACAGGAAATAAAGTATATTATACAAACGTCTAGAAGCAAGTGACAACCATACAATATATCTGTCCCACTGGATCTCAAAGTTACTTTAAAGGATACCAGGTTAACACCAAATATTATATACGTCTGAAAATTAAACCAAACAGTGTTAGAATTAGATTTTAGAGCTGTCAATTTTTTGTTCTTCCCTCGACGGGATTTGAACCCACACCATTGACACACTGCAGCACCATTCGCTTAGCCTTACGTCCAGCGCCCTAGACCACTCGACCACATCCACTCCCTAAAAAAAGGAGCCTCAATAGTCGTAGTGTCACCCTGTCTCGCAAGGAAAATCCAGGGACAGACGTAAGACATGCGTACAAGCGCGTGCAGATGGCACATATATACTCAACACCATAACCTGACAGCAATCTAACTCAGCAATTTTTAATATATTGTATAGGATAATGAAGAATTCATTATACAGTCACAGGAAATAAAGTATATTATACAAACGTCTAGAAGCAAGTGACAACCATACAATATATCTGTCCCACTGGATCTCAAAGTTACTTTAAAGGATACCAGGTTAACACCAAATATTATATACGTCTGAAAATTAAACCAAACAGTGTTAGAATTAGATTTTAGAGCTGTCAATTTTTTGTTCTTCCCTCGACGGGATTTGAACCCACACCATTGACACACTGCAGCACCATTCGCTTAGCCTTACGTCCAGCGCCCTAGACCACTCGACCACATCCACTCCCTAAAAAAAGGAGCCTCAATAGTCGTAGTGTCACCCTGTCTCGCAAGGAAAATCCAGGGACAGACGTAAGACATGCGTACAAGCGCGTGCAGATGGCACATATATACTCAAAACCATAACCTGACAGCAATCTAACTCAGCAATTTTTAATATATTGTATAGGATAATGAAGAATTCATTATACAGTCACAGGAGATAACGTATATTATACAAACGTCTAGAAGCAAGTGACAACCATACAATATATCTGTCCCACTGGATCTCAAAGTTACTTTAAAGGATACCAGGTTAACACCAAATATTATATACGTCTGAAAATTAAACCAAACAGTGTTAGAATTAGATTTTAGAGCTGTCAATTTTTTGTTCTTCCCTCGACGGGATTTGAACCCACACCATTGACACACTGCAGCACCATTCGCTTAGCCTTACGTCCAGCGCCCTAGACCACTCGACCACATCCACTCCCTAAAAAAAGGAGCCTCAATAGTCGTAGTGTCACCCTGTCTCGCAAGGAAAATCCAGGGACAGACGTAAGACCTGCGTACAAGCGCGTGCAGATGGCACATATATACTCAACACCATAACCTGACAGCAATCTAACTCAGCAATTTTTAATATATTGTATAGGATAATGAAGAATTCATTATACAGTCACAGGAAATAAAGTATATTATACAAACGTCTAGAAGCAAGTGACAACCATACAATATATCTGTCCCACTGGATCTCAAAGTTACTTTAAAGGATACCAGGTTAACACCAAATATTATATACGTCTGAAAATTAAACCAAACAGTGTTAGAATTAGATTTTAGAGCTGTCAATTTTTTGTTCTTCCCTCGACGGGATTTGAACCCACACCATTGACACACTGCAGCACCATACATATATATATATATATGTATATTGTTTTGCATTCAATTGGATTATAACTTAGTAAACAAGTTAAAAAAAAACCATTGCCGCTCAATCTTTCCTCCAATTATCACTGTGGTACAATTAGCTTGGAACGCACATATAATTAAACTTTATTTGTTCTAAATATAATATTGATTCACCCGTTTCATTCAATATAATATAGAAATACTAGATATTTATCATGATGTGTTTAGTATCATATAAATAAACCCCTCCATATACCTCCTCCTATTTTCCCATGTTTATTGTCTACATATTTCTTTATTTAATTCGCACTTTAGTTTTGCATCGCACCTTTCACCAAGAACGTGGTGTTTTTTGTAAATTCCTTTTGCACATTTTTAAGGTACTGCTGATGAATCGTGCTGTTTTCTTTAGGCTACTTGATTTATTTACCGATTGCCTTTCTTCCCTATACATTCAAAACACTGGTATAACCTGATGGGTATCGAAGTAGATCAATATAGAGAAAGCATCGATAAGTATTACACTGTTGCACGCTCTGTGAAAAAATGTAAGCTGTTAAGCATTACTGATATTGCTTGTTTTAATCTACTTTTGTTGTACGGAACCAAAATTACACCATTATTAATATTAGTGCATTTCTTTTGCAAAGCAGCAGAGACCAGAAAAAATACAAGCAAGGTAAATAAATCACTTTGCTGTCCTGAAATACACAAGTTACAGGTGAAAACTAATAACAGCATTTTTGTTCTTAAATGTCTCAATTTCTTCATTGTTCTTTGCATTTTGTTAATTATATCGGGAATTGAAATTAATCCAGGCCCGTTTGATTCGGACATCTCTAGTAGTTCTAGCAGTGATTTAGATAATATATCTGCAGTAAGCGAGCTCATAAACAATACATTTTCATTCCTTCATCTAAATATTCAAAGTATTGTATCTAAGATAGATATGATCTCAGCTGAGTATTCTTGCCACGATATACTTTCGTTCACTGAGAGCTGGCTAAGCGAAAATACATCTACCGACCAACAATGTTTGGAAATTCCCGATTATAAATTCCCCCCATTTCGACGAGATAGATCTAATAAAGTAGGTGGTGGTGTCATCGTATATGTTAAGAATACTGTCAACTGCACAATTAGACCTGATCTTCATGTAGGTAGTCTTGAGTGTATATGGTTAGAAATAAAGCTAAATAATAAAAAATACTTGTACGGCACATTCTATATCTCACCAACTAGTGATCTGCAAACCTGGAGAAATATTGAACATTCTATTGATCTAGCTCTAAATTGTAATTATGATATAATTTTGACAGGAGACTTCAATATTAATCAACTTAATAACAATATAAATGATAAGATTGGATCACTAATGACCCAATTTAGTCTGCATCAACTTATAACTGAACCTACATATGTAACTGAACACAGTTCATCTTTATTGGATTTGATTCTCGTAAGTAACCCATTAAGTGTACTTTTCACAGATGTAGGTGCTCCACTGCTCAAACAGGTTAGGTATCATTTACCTGTGATTGGTTTACTACACCATTCTAGTAAACCATCGACATCTTATAAAAGGAAAATATTTCTTTACGACAAGGGTGATTTTGACTCGTATAGACAACAACTTACAGATGTTGACTGGGAGACTTTGTTTGGACATAACGACGTAGACACAATTGTAGACATTATAACAAACACGATTTTAAATATAGCAGATAATACTATTCCTAACAGATTTATAACGGTACAGAAAGATAGCCGACCATGGATTACTACAAGTATCAAGAAATTCATACGTAGGAAAAATCGAATCCATAAAAAAGCAAAACATACAAATTCTATAAACCATTGGGAAAAGTATCGTATAACCAGGAACAAATGCAATAATTTGATAAGAATGGCAAAGAATGATTTTTTTTTTTTTTTTTATATATTTGAAAAAATTATAGCAGAATCATCTGGTAGTAAAAATTGGTGGAATCTTGTTAAAAGACTACTTGGTTCAAGTAAAAATCGTTCAATACCCCCCTTACAAACAGACGATGACTTAATATGTGACAATTTTGCAAAATGTGAGTTAATTAACGACTTTTTCAGTGAACAATCAAACCTGGACGACTCTAATTCGACAGTTCCGGAACCTATTGATCCACTTTATGACAAACTGACACAACTACACATTACAGAAACTGACATAGAAGATGTTCTACAATTGCTCGACACTACAAAAGCAACTGGACCAGATTTAATAAACACACGACTTATAAGAGAAGGGGCTTCCATTTTGAAGCTTCCATTGTGTCTGTTATTTAACTTGTCTCTGTCAACTTGTAGATTCCCGACACAGTGGAAGCTGGCAAATGTCACTCCAGTCTTTAAGAAAGATAATCCGAGTAAGGTAAATAATTACAGACCTATTTCTCTAATTAGTGTCTTGGGCAAGGTAATGGAAAGATGTATTTATAAACATGTCTATAATTTTTTACTCAAAAATAGTATTATTACCCCACACCAATCAGGGTTCACTCCTGGTGACTCTGCAATTAACCAACTTCTAAGTCTCACTAACGAATTCGGAAAAGCTTTAGACGAAGGAAAAGAAATACGCGTAGTTTTTTGTGATATAAGTAAAGCTTTTGACAGGGTTTGGCATAAGGGTTTACTTAATAAATTAGAAAATATTGGGATACAAGGGTCTTTATTGTTATGGATAAAAAATTATCTTGCAGACAGAAAACAATGAGTGGTTATAGAAAGCGCACATTCTAAATGGCGCACTATCAAAGCCGGGGTTCCCCAGTGATCTATTCTAGGGCCTCTATTTTTTATAATATTTATAAATGACATTGTCACAGAAATTCACTCATCTATAAAACTATTTGCTGATGATACTAGCTTGTATGTTATTGTTGATAACCCTCGTGAATCGGCAATAACGTTAAATAACGACATGGCAACAATTCATGCATGGTCCACTAAGTGGCTAGTAAACTTTAACCCTCAAAAAACAGAAACTATGACGATCACTAGAAAGATTAACAAACCCCTTCATCCGCCCCTTATAATGAATAATACAATAATTAATCAAGTTACAGAACATAAACATCTCGGTTTAGACATCTCAAATGACGGTAGCTGGCAAAAACATATTGATCTAATAACAAAGAAAGCTTTTATTAGAGTTAACATACTAAGAAAATTCAAATTTATTCTAGATAGGAAAACCTTAGAAAAGATTTATCTTACCTTCATTCGGCCGATTTTGGAATATGCAACGTCGTATGGGATAATAAAACACTGTTCTATTAATTTCTTCTTATTATGTTATGTATATAGCTGAATATTGTAATGTTATATTGAATTAATTAATAAAATATGTTTAAACTAGGTACGTGTCTGTAATAACCTTCATCAGGTACGTTTCTGTAATAACCTTCATCAGGTACGTTTCTGTAATAACCTTCATCAGGTACGTTTCTGGAGTAACCTTCATCAGGTACGTTTCTGGAATAACCTTCATCAGATACGTTCTGGAATAACCTTCATCAGGTACGTTTCTGTAATAACCTTCATCGGGTACGTTTCTGTAATAACCTTCATCAGGTACGTTTCTGTAATAACCTTCATCAGGTACGTTTCTGTAATAACCTTCATCAGGTACGTTTCTGTAATAACCTTCACCAGGTACGTTTCTGTAATAACCTTCATCAGGTACGTTTCTGTAATAACCTTCATCAGGTACGTTTCTGGAATAACCTTCATCAGGTACGTTTCTGTAATAACCTTCATCAGGTACGTTTCTGGAGTAACCTTCATCAGGTACGTTTCTGTAATAACCTTCATCAGGTACGTTTCTGGAGTAACCTTCAACAGGTACGTTTCTGTAATAACCTTCATCAGGTACGTTTCTGTAATAACCTTCATCAGATATGTTCTGTAATAACCTTCATCAGGTACGTTTCTGGAATAACCTTCATCAGGTACGTTTCTGGAATAACCTTCATCAGGTACGTTCTGGAATAACCTTCATCAGGTACGTTTCTGTAATAACCTTTATCAGATACGTTCTGGAATAACCTTCATCAGGTACGTTTCTGTAATAACCTTCATCAGGTACGTTTCTGTAATAACCTTCATCAGGTACGTTTCTGTAATAACCTTCATCAGGTACGTTTCTGTAATAACCTTCATCAGGTACGTTTCTGTAATAACCTTCATCAGGTACGTTTCTGGAATAACCTTCATCAGGTACGTTTCTGGAATAACCTTCATCAGGTACGTTTCTGTAATAACCTTCATCAGATACGTTTCTGTAATAACCTTCATCAGGTACGTTTCTGTAATAACCTTCATCAGGTACGTTTCTGTAATAACCTTCATCAGGTACATTTCTGTAATAACCTTCATCAGGTACGTTTCTGTAATAACCTTCATCAGGTACGTTTCTGGAATAACCTTCATCAGGTACGTTTCTGTAATAACCTTCATCAGATACGTTCTGTAATAACCTTCATCAGGTACGTTTCTGGAATAACCTTCATCAGGTACGTTTCTGGAATAACCTTCATCAGGTACGTTCTGGAATAACCTTCATCAGGTACGTTTCTGTAATAACCTTCATCAGGTACGTTTCTGGAATAACCTTCATCAGGTACGTTCTGGAATAACCTTCATCAGGTACGTTTCTGTAATAACCTTCATCAGGTACATTTCTGTAATAACCTTCATCAGGTACGTTTCTGTAATAACCTTCATCAGGTACGTTTCTGGAATAACCTTCATCAGGTACGTTTCTGTAATAACCTTCATCAGATACGTTCTGGAATAACCTTCATCAGGTACGTTTCTGGAATAACCTTCATCAGGTACGTTTCTGTAATAACCTTCATCAGGTACGTTTCTGGAATAACCTTCATCAGGTACGTTTCTGGAATAACCTTCATCAGGTACGTTTCTGGAATAACCTTCATCAGGTACGTTCTGGAATAACCTTCATCAGGTACGTTTCTGTAATAACCTTCATCAGGTACGTTTCTGTAAAAACCTTCATCAGGTACGTTTCTGTAATAACCTTCATCAGGTACATTTCTGTAATAACCTTCATCAGGTACGTTTCTGTAATAACCTTCATCAGGTACGTTTCTGGAATAACCTTCATCAGGTACGTTTCTGTAATAACCTTCATCAGATACGTTCTGTAATAACCTTCATCAGGTACGTTTCTGGAATAACCTTCATCAGGTACGTTTCTGGAATAACCTTCATCAGGTACGTTCTGGAATAACTTTCATCAGGTACGTTTCTGTAATAACCTTCATCAGGTACGTTTCTGGAATAACCTTCATCAGGTACGTTCTGGAATAACCTTCATCAGGTACGTTTCTGTAATAACCTTCATCAGGTACATTTCTGTAATAACCTTCATCAGGTACGTTTCTGGAATAACCTTCATCAGGTACGTTTCTGGAATAACCTTCATCAGGTACGTTTCTGTAATAACCTTCATCAGATACGTTCTGGAATAACCTTCATCAGGTACGTTTCTGGAATAACCTTCATCAGGTACGTTTCTGTAATAACCTTCATGAGGTACGTTCTGGAATAACCTTCATCAGGTACGTTTCTGGAATAACCTTCATCAGATACGTTCTGGAATAACCTTCATCAGGTACGTTTCTGTAATAACCTTCATCAGGTACGTTTCTGTAATAACCTTCATCAGGTACGTTTCTGTAATAACCTTCATCAGGTACGTTTCTGTAATAACCTTCATCAGGTACGTTTCTGTAATAACCTTCACCAGGTACGTTTCTGTAATAACCTTCATCAGGTACGTTTCTGTAATAACCTTCATCAGGTACGTTTCTGGAATAACCTTCATCAGGTACGTTTCTGTAATAACCTTCATCAGGTACGTTTCTGTAATAACCTTCATCAGGTACGTTTCTGGAGTAACCTTCATCAGGTACGTTTCTGGAATAACCTTCATCAGGTACGTTTCTGGAGTAACCTTCATCATGTACGTTTCTGTAATAACCTTCATCAGGTACGTTTCTGTAATAACCTTCATCAGGTACGTTTCTGTAATAACCTTCATCAGGTACGTTTCTGGAATAACCTTCATCAGGTACGTTTCTGGAGTAACCTTCATCAGGTACGTTTCTGTAATAACCTTCATCAGGTACGTTTCTGGAATAACCTTCATCAGGAACGTTTCTGTAATAACTTTCATCAGGTACGTTTCTGTAATAACCTTCATGAGGTACGTTTCTGGAATAACCTTCATCAGGTACGTTTCTGTAATAACCTTCATCAGATACGTTCTGGAATAACCTTCATCAGGTACGTTTCTGGAATAACCTTCATCAGGTACGTTTCTGGAATAAACTTTATCAGGTACGTTCTGGTATAACCTTCATCAGGTACGTTTCTGTAATAACCTTCATCAGATACGTTCTGGAATAACCTTCATAAGGTACGTTTCTGTAATAACCTTCATCAGGTACGTTTCTGTAATAACCTTCATCAGGTACGTTTCTGTAATAACCTTCATCATGTACGTTTCTGGAATAACCTTCATCAGGTACGTTTCTGGAATAACCTTCATCAGGTACGTTTCTGGAATAACCTTCATCAGGTACGTTCTGGAATAACTTTCATCAGGTACGTTTCTGTAATAACCTTCATCAGGTACGTTTCTGGAATAACCTTCATCAGGTACGTTCTGGAATAACCTTCATCAGGTACGTTTCTGTAATAACCTTCATCAGGTACATTTCTGTAATAACCTTCATCAGGTACGTTTCTGTAATAACCTTCATCAGGTACGTTTCTGGAATAACCTTCATCAGGTACGTTTCTGTAATAACCTTCATCAGATACGTTCTGGAATAACCTTCATCAGGTACGTTTCTGGAATAACCTTCATCAGGTACGTTTCTGTAATAACCTTCACGAGGTACGTTCTGGAATAACCTTCATCAGGTACGTTTCTGTAATAACCTTCATCAGATACGTTCTGGAATAACCTTCATCAGGTACGTTTCTGTAATAACCTTCATCAGGTACGTTTCTGTAATAACCTTCATCAGGTACGTTTCTGTAATAAACTTCATCAGGTACGTTTCTGTAATAACCTTCATCAGGTACGTTTCTGTAATAACCTTCACCAGGTACGTTTCTGTAATAACCTTCATCAGGTACGTTTCTGTAATAACCTTCATCAGGTACGTTTCTGGAATAACCTTCATCAGGTACGTTTCTGTAATAACCTTCATCAGGTACGTTTCTGTAATAACCTTCATCAGGTACGTTTCTGGAGTAACCTTCATCAGGTACGTTTCTGGAATAACCTTCATCAGGTACGTTTCTGGAGTAACCTTCATCATGTACGTTTCTGTAATAACCTTCATCAGGTACGTTTCTGTAATAACCTTCATCAGGTACGTTTCTGTAATAACCTTCATCAGGTACGTTTCTGTAATAACCTTCATCAGGTACGTTTCTGGAGTAACCTTCATCAGGTACGTTTCTGTAATAACCTTCATCAGGTACGTTTCTGGAATAACCTTCATCAGGAACGTTTCTGTAATAACCTTCATCAGGTACGTTTCTGTAATAACCTTCATGAGATACGTTCTGGAATAACCTTCATCAGGTACGTTTCTGTAATAACCTTCATCAGGTACGTTTCTGTAATAACCTTCATCAGGTACGTTTCTGTAATAACCTTCATCAGGTACGTTTCTGTAATAACCTTCATCATGTACGTTTCTGGAATAACCTTCATCAGGTACGTTTCTGGAATAACCTTCATCAGGTACGTTTCTGGAATAACCTTCATCAGGTACGTTCTGGAATAACCTTCATCAGGTACGTTTCTGTAATAACCTTCATCAGATACGTTCTGTAATAACCTTCATCAGGTACGCTAAAAATAGAAAAAATGGAAAACCAAATAACTTAAAGTTTTGGGAGCAATAAAACCAAAGAGCCTAAACAAGATAGACACAATCAGTCACATATGTCTTAGGGAGGAGAACCTTAGTTTAGGTCACATATGTCTTAGGGAGGAGAACCTTAGTTTAGGTCACATATGTCTTAGGGTGGAGAACCTTAGTTTAGGTCACATATGTCTTAGGGTGGAGAACCTTAGTTTAGGTCACATATGTCTTAGGGAGGAGAACCTTAGTTTAGGTCACATATGTCTTAGGGAGGAGAACCTTAGTTTAGGTCACATATGTCTTAGGGTGGAGAACCTTAGTTTAGGTCACATATGTCTTAGGGAGGAGAACCTTAGTTTAGGCCACATATGTCTTAGGGAGGAGAACCTTAGTTTAGGTCACATATGTCTTAGGGTGGAGAACCTTAGTTTAGGTCACATATGTCTTAGGGTGGAGAACCTTAGTTTAGGTCACATATGTCTTAGGGAGGAGAACCTTAGTTTAGGTCACATATGTCTTAGGGAGGAGAACCTTAGTTTAGGTCACATATGTCTTAGGGAGGAGAACCTTAGTTTAGGTCACATATGTCTTAGGGTGGAGAACCTTAGTTTAGGTCACATATGTCTTAGGGAGGAGAACCTTAGTTTAGGTCACATATGTCTTAGGGAGGAGAACCTTAGTTTAGGTCACATATGTCTTAGGGAGGAGAACCTTAGTTTAGGTCACATATGTCTTAGGGTGGAGAACCTTAGTTTAGGTCACATATGTCTTCGGGTGGAGAACCTTACTTTAGGTCACATATGTCTTAGGGTGGAGAACCTTAGTTTAGGACACATATGTCTTAGGGAGGAGAACCTTAGTTTAGGTCACATATGTCTTAGGGAGGAGAACCTTAGTTTAGGTCACATATGTCTTAGGGAGGAGAATCTTAGTTTAGGTCACATATGTCTTAGGGTGGAGAACCTTAGTTTAGGTCACATATGTCTTAGGGAGGAGAACCTTAGTTTAGGTCACATATGTCTTAGGGAGGAGAACCTTAGTTTAGGTCACATATGTCTTAGGGTGGAGAACCTTAGTTTAGGTCACATATGTCTTAGGGAGGAGAACCTTAGTTTAGGTCACATATGTCTTAGGGAGGAGAACCTTAGTTTAGGTCACATATGTCTTAGGGAGGAGAACCTTAGTTTAGGTCACATATGTCTTAGGGAGGAGAACCTTAGTTTAGGTCACATATGTCTTAGGGAGGAGAACCTTAGTTTAGGTCACATATGTCTTAGGGAGGAGAACCTTAGTTTAGGTCACATATGTCTTAGGGAGGAGAACCTTAGTTTAGGTCACATATGTCTTAGGGTGGAGAACCTTAGTTTAGGTCACATATGTCTTAGGGAGGAGAACCTTAGTTTTGGTCACATATGTCTTAGAGAGGAGAACCTTAGTTTAGGTCACATATGTCTTAGGGAGGAGAACCTTAGTTTAGGTCACATATGTCTTAGGGAGGAGAACCTTAGTTTAGGTCACATATGTCTTAGGGTGGAGAACCTTAGTTTAGGTCACATATGTCTTAGGGTGGAGAACCTTAGTTTAGGTCACATATGTCTTAGGGAGGAGAACCTTAGTTTAGGTCACATATGTCTTAGGGAGGAGAACCTTAGTTTTATTAATAATTACATTATTTAGCAACCAATATCGACTTCGAAATCTTTATTCTACAGATTTTAAACAAGCATTCAAGCTATTTGACGATGATGATTCAGGAACTATAACGTCTAAAGAACTTGGTACAGTAATGAGACAACTTGGTCAAAGCCCAACAGAGGCAGAACTACAAGACATGATTAATGAAGTAGACGAAGATGGTTCGTAGAAATAACACTATATAACAACATGAGATGGTTGTCATGTAGATATAACACTATAACCTATTTCAAACATCATGAGGTGGTTGTCATGTAGATATAACACTATAACCTATTTCAAACATTATGAGGTGGTTATCATGTAGATATAACACTATAACCTATTTCAAACATCGTGAGGTGGTTGACATGTAGATATAACACTATGACCTATCGTGAGGTGGTTGACATGTAGATATAACACTATAACCTATTTCAAACATCGTGAGATGGTTGTCATGTAGATATAACACTATAACCTATTTCAAACATCGTGAGGTGGTTGTCATGTAGATATAACACTATGACCTATTTCAAACATCGTGAGATGGTTGTCGTGTAGATATAACACTATAACCTATTTCAAACATCATGAGGTGGTTGTCATGTAGATATAACACTATAACCTATTTCAAACATCGTGAGGTGGTTGTCATGTAGATATAACACTATAACCTATTTCAAACATCGTGAGATGGTTGTCATGTAGATATAACACTATAACCTATTTCAAACAGCATGAGGTGGTTGTCATGTAGATATAACACTATAACCTATTTCAAACATCGTGAGGTAGTTGTCATGTAGATATAACACTATAACCTATTTCAAACATCGTGAGATGGTTGTCATGTAGATATAACACTATAACCTATTTCAAACATCATGAGATGGTTGTCATGTAGATATAACACTATAACCTATTTCAAACATCATGAGGTGGTTGTCATGTAGATATAACACTATAACCTATTTCAAACATCGTGAGGTAGTTGTCATGTAGATATAACACTATAACCTATTTCAAACATCGTGAGGTGGTTGTCATGTAGATATAACACTATAACCTATCGTGAGGTGGTTGTCATGTAGATATAACACTATAACCTATTTCAAACATCATGAGATGGTTGTCATGTAGATATAACACTATAACCTATTTCAAACATCATGAGGTGGTTGTCATGTAGATATAACACTATAACCTATTTCAAACATCATGAGTTGGTTGTCATGTAGATATAACACTATAACCTATTTCAAACAACATGAGATGGTTGTCATGTAGATATAACACTATAACCTATTTCAAACATCGTGAGGTGGTTGACATGTAGATATAACACTATAACCTATTTCAAACAACATGAGATGGTTGTCATGTAGATATAACACTATAACCTATTTCAAACATCGTGAGGTGGTTGACATGTAGATATAACACTATAACCTATTTCAAACATCATGAGGTGGTTGTCATGTAGATATAACACTCTAACCTATTTCAAACATCGTGAGGTGGTTGTCATGTAGATATAACACTATAACCTATTTCAAACATCGTGAGGTGGTTGTCATGTAGATATAACACTATGACCTATTTCAAACATCGTGAGATGGTTGTCGTGTAGATATAACACTATAACCTATTTCAAACATCATGAGGTGGTTGTCATGTAGATATAACACTATAACCTATTTCAAACATCGTGAGGTGGTTGTCATGTAGATATAACACTATAACCTATTTCAAACATCGTGAGATGGTTGTCATGTAGATATAACACTATAACCTATTTCAAACAGCATGAGGTGGTTGTCATGTAGATATAACACTATAACCTATTTCAAACATCGTGAGGTAGTTGTCATGTAGATATAACACTATAACCTATTTCAAACATCGTGAGATGGTTGTCATGTAGATATAACACTATGACCTATTTCAAACATCATGAGATGGTTGTCATGTAGATATAACACTATAACCTATTTCAAACATCATGAGGTGGTTGTCATGTAGATATAACACTATAACCTATTTCAAACATCGTGAGGTAGTTGTCATGTAGATATAACACTATAACCTATTTCAAACATCGTGAGGTGGTTGTCATGTAGATATAACACTATAACCTATCGTGAGGTGGTTGTCATGTAGATATAACACTATAACCTATTTCAAACATCATGAGATGGTTGTCATGTAGATATAACACTATAACCTATTTCAAACATCATGAGGTGGTTGTCATGTAGATATAACACTATAACCTATTTCAAACATCATGAGGTGGTTGTCATGTAGATATAACACTATAACCTATTTCAAACAACATGAGATGGTTGTCATGTAGATATAACACTATAACCTATTTCAAACATCGTGAGGTGGTTGACATGTAGATATAACACTATAACCTATTTCAAACAACATGAGATGGTTGTCATGTAGATATAACACTATAACCTATTTCAAACATCGTGAGGTGGTTGACATGTAGATATAACATTATAACCTATTTCAAACATCATGAGGTGGTTGTCATGTAGATATAACACTATAACCTATTTCAAACAACATGAGATGGTTGTCATGTAGATATAACACTATAACCTATTTCAAACATCGTGAGGTGGTTGACATGTAGATATAACACTATAACCTATTTCAAACATTGTGAGGTAGTTGTCATGTAGATATAACACTATAACCTATTTCAAACATCGTGAGATGGTTGTCATGTAGATATAACACTATAACCTATTTCAAACATCGTGAGGTGGTTGACATGTAGATATAACACTATAACCTATTTCAAACATCGTGAGGTGGTTGACATGTATATAACACTATAACCTATTTCAAACATCGTGAGGTGGTTGTCATGTAGATATAACACTATAACCTATTTCAAACATCGTGAGGTGGGTGACATGTAGATATAACACTATAACCTATTTCAAACATCGTGAGGTGGTTGACATGTAGATATAACACTATAACCTATCTCAAACATCGTGAGATGGTTGTCATGTAGATATAACACTATAACCTATTTCAAACATCATGAGGTGGTTGTCATGTAGATATAACACTATAACCTATTTCAAACAACATGAGATGGTTGTCATGTAGATATAACACTATAACCTATTTCAAACATCGTGAGGTGGTTGACATGTAGATATAACACTATAACCTATCTCAAACATCGTGAGATGATTGTCATGTAGATATAACACTATAACCTATTTCAAACATCATGAGGTGGTTGTCATGTAGATATAACACTATAACCTATTTCAAACATCATGAGGTGGTTGACATGTAGATATAACACTATAACCTATTTCAAGCATCGTGGGGTGGTTGACATGTAGATATAACACTATAACCTATTTCAAACATCATGAGATGGTTGTCATGTAGATATAACACTATAATCTATTTCAAAAATCGTGAGGTGGTTGTCATGTAGATATAACACTATAACCTATTTCAAACATCGTGAGGTGGTTGTCATGTAGATATAACACTATAACCTATTTCAAACATCGTGAGGTGGTTGTCATGTAGATATAACACTATAACCTATTTCAAACATCGTGAGGTGGTTGTCATGTAGATATAACACTATAACCTATTTCAAACATCGTGAGGTGGTTGACATGTAGATATAACACTATGACCTATCGTGAGGTGGTTGACATGTAGATATAACACTATAACCTATTTCAAACATCGTGAGATGGTTGTCATGTAGATATAACACTATAACCTATTTCAAACATCATGAGGTGGTTGTCATGTAGATATAACACTCTAACCTATTTCAAACATCGTGAGGTGGTTGTCATGTAGATATAACACTATAACCTATTTCAAACATCGTGAGGTGGTTGTCATGTAGATATAACACTATGACCTATTTCAAACATCGTGAGATGGTTGTCGTGTAGATATAACACTATAACCTATTTCAAACATCATGAGGTGGTTGTCATGTAGATATAACACTATAACCTATTTCAAACATCGTGAGGTGGTTGTCATGTAGATATAACACTATAACCTATTTCAAACATCGTGAGATGGTTGTCATGTAGATATAACACTATAACCTATTTCAAACAGCATGAGGTGGTTGTCATGTAGATATAACACTATAACCTATTTCAAACATCGTGAGGTAGTTGTCATGTAGATATAACACTATAACCTATTTCAAACATCGTGAGATGGTTGTCATGTAGATATAACACTATAACCTATTTCAAACAACATGAGATGGTTGTCATGTAGATATAACACTATAACCTATTTCAAACATCATGAGGTGGTTGTCATGTAGATATAACACTATAACCTATTTCAAACATCGTGAGGTAGTTGTCATGTAGATATAACACTATAACCTATTTCAAACATCGTGAGGTGGTTGTCATGTAGATATAACACTATAACCTATCGTGAGGTGGTTGTCATGTAGATATAACACTATAACCTATTTCAAACATCATGATATGGTTGTCATGTAGATATAACACTATAGCCTATTTCAAACATCATGAGGTGGTTGTCATGTAGATATAACACTATAACCTATTTCAAACATCATGAGGTGGTTGTCATGTAGATATAACACTATAACCTATTTCAAACAACATGAGATGGTTGTCATGTAGATATAACACTATAACCTATTTCAAACATCGTGAGGTGGTTGACATGTAGATATAACACTATAACCTATTTCAAACAACATGAGATGTTTTCATGTAGATATAACACTATAACCTATTTCAAACATCGTGAGGTGGTTGACATGTAGATATAACACTATAACCTATTTCAAACATCATGAGGTGGTTGTCATGTAGATATAACACTATAACCTATTTCAAACAACATGAGATGGTTGTCATGTAGATATAACACTATAACCTATTTCAAACATCGTGAGGTGGTTGACATGTAGATATAACACTATAACCTATTTCAAACATTGTGAGGTAGTTTTCATGTAGATATAACACTATAACCTATTTCAAACATCGTGAGATGGTTGTCATGTAGATATAACACTATAACCTATTTCAAACATCGTGAGGTGGTTGACATGTAGATATAACACTATAACCTATTTCAAACATCGTGAGGTGGTTGACATGTATATAACACTATAACCTATTTCAAACATCGTGAGGTGGTTGTCATGTAGATATAACACTATAACCTATTTCAAACATCGTGAGGTGGGTGACATGTAGATATAACACTATAACCTATTTCAAACATCGTGAGGTGGTTGACATGTAGATATAACACTATAACCTATCTCAAACATCGTGAGATGGTTGTCATGTAGATATAACACTATAACCTATTTCAAACATCATGAGGTGGTTGTCATGTAGATATAACACTATAACCTATTTCAAACAACATGAGATGGTTGTCATGTAGATATAACACTATAACCTATTTCAAACATCGTGAGGTGGTTGACATGTAGATATAACACTATAACCTATCTCAAACATCGTGAGATGATTGTCATGTAGATATAACACTATAACCTATTTCAAACATCATGAGGTGGTTGTCATGTAGATATAACACTATAACCTATTTCAAACATCATGAGGTGGTTGACATGTAGATATAACACTATAACCTATTTCAAACATCGTGAGGTGGTTGACATGTAGATATAACACTATAACCTATTTCAAACATCATGAGAAGGTTGTCATGTAGATATAACACTATAATCTATTTCAAAAATCGTGAGGTGGTTGTCATGTAGATATAACACTATAACCTATTTCAAACATCGTGAGGTGGTTGTCATGTAGATATAACACTATAACCTATTTCAAACATCGTGAGGTGGTTGTCATGTAGATATAACACTATAACCTATTTCAAACATCGTGAGGTGGTTGTCATGTAGATATAACACTATAACCTATTTCAAACATCGTGAGGTGGTTGTCATTGGTCTTAAATAACAGGTAGTAATGATCATAAGTTATTTTGGAATTACAAAAAATATTCGCGATATGATAGCATGCAATTATATCTATCATAATTTGCAAGAAAAACAGCCGTAAATCAAAGTACAGACAATACAATGACCGTAATAACCGATCTGTCATCAACATAACCAATTGATATATCATGGGAATATTCTACTACCAAACAATAGAACTTCAAAATGAGGTGACGTATCCATTTATCCAATGTTCTCAAACAACTGCGAGTCACAGAATACAGCAGTTACAGAAGTTAAAGCAATAAGGTATCAAATGATTATCAAAGATATCACATTATCTGACGTGGATTATCATAAGTTCACAGACTTTGATTTCTATCATAATTCTTGTCTGAGTTATATGACAATTTATTACATTTTAGGTAATGGAACAATAGAGATAGATGAATTTGTTGACATGATGAAAGACAAGGTGTTAAATAATGGAGATAACGAGGACCTTATTGTACAAGAAACATTCAGTGTGTTTGATATAGACAACACTGGAATGGTCACATGCGAAAATCTTCATCAAGTATTTGCTAGTCTTGGCATAAAATGTTCCGAAGATGAAATAAAACAAATGATAGAGGGAGCTGACATAAAGAAAGATGGCGGTGTAGATTTCGAAGGTAATATATCAATAAGATAAATAACAGACGCTACCAGGTCTTATTTGAAGATACCTTTGTATAAACAAGAGATGCTAACAAGCTTGCATTTTACCTGAACATACCTCTGTGCAAACAACAGACGCTAACGGGTGTACTTCTTACATATACATACCTCTGTACATACAACATACACAGGGGCGGATCCAGGGGGGGGGGGGGGGGGGCGCGCCCCCCTAAAATTGGAAAAAATATGATTTGTTTGCGTAAAATCGTGATTTTTCACACGAAATACCCCAAAAATGTTCGCGCCTCCCTCTGCTCGGCGCATTTTTTTAAAGTGCGCCCCCCCCTAACTTGAAATCCTGGATCCGCCCCTGATACATACGTTAACAGGTGTGCTTCTTACCTGACCCTACCTCTGTACAAACAACAACCGCTTCCAGGTGTGATATTACCTGAACATACCTCTGTCCAAGTAACAGACAGGTGTGCTTCCTATTTGGATCCAATTCTTGACACAAAAGAACATATTCGTTAAAACAGACACATGTAGGAATATTCCATACTTGAACCTAAATCCTGGCGCAAAAGAGCAACTCTTTCACAATAGATACATAACTCTGATTAATACTTAGACCCACCCCTTGACACAATAAAGGCAAACCAGTTCTAGAAACCAATGACATACATTTTTTGTATATTAGATTTTCGTATATAACTGATCAATGTGTTAATAGCTATATATATCTGTCTGTATTGTATTTTAATGATATCCTATATTCTATCATGACTATAGTCATATTCTTTAAACTATGGTGGTGCATAAGAGTTAGTCAACAATTGAGAACTATGTGTGTATCAACTGATTTCAAACAAGCTGCATAAAGAACAGTTGTCTATTGACTAAACACTAACTTTGCAACTGGGAAATAGGTGACACATGAAAAAGTTACCGTTATATATTTTTAGAAAGTTATGTCTGTGTATACTTCTTAGTTTTGTCAACTATCACCAAAAGCTGAAATATCCAAAGTGATAAATCGAAGAAAAGACAATACAATGGCCAAAAAAATAAAGAGACGTAACGACAAACAATTGTTCAAACAACATATAAAATCACGGACTGAACAACACTAACCCCATCGAAAACGAAGATGAACTCAGGTGTTACGGAAGGGTTAGCAGTTCCTCTCAAGCTACTAACACCTTTCTACCCGTGTTTCTATTTGTTTGATTGGCACAGTAAATATCTTTCTAATATTTCCTCAAATTGAATAGATAAAACATATCTTGTCTTTTCAGAATTCGAAACCATGATTAAAAGTACTCTATAGACAGATATTAAATTTTGAGTTGTGACGTTAAGCAGAAAAGATGACAGAAAAAATTAGAAAAAATACATAATATATTTACTAAAAGTAACTCAGAGTCGATACAGCAGGAGATGGACATGGTTGAGATGGAACTTGAAATTTTGATGGATGAAAAAGTAAATGGAATTATTACAAGGGCCAAGGCAAAATGGCAAGTTGAAGGAGAAAGAAATACTCGTTTTTTTGGTAATTTAGAAAAGAAACATTTCACAGAAAAAATTATCTCAAAATTAGTTGAAGAAAACAATCAGGTTATTCAAGATCCAAAAGCCATCCTTACAGAGCAAAACTTATTTTACGAGAAATTATATAAAAGTTCCAACCCAAGGCATGAGGAATTACATAATGAGTTATTTTTGAATAACGACAATCCCTTTATCTCAAAACCTAGCCAGGCAGAAATATACTCCTGCAAGGGTAAAATTACCTTACAGGAATGACATAAAGTTCCCTTTACTTAATTGCCTAAATGAAAGTTTAGAAAAGGGAAACTTTTCAGTTAGCCAACATCAAGGGTTAATTACATGCCTTCCAAAAGAAGGAAAAGAGAAACATTTTATGAAAAATTGGCGCCCAATCACACTTCTTTGTGTTGATTTTAAATTAGCTTCTTCATGTATAGCAAACAGACTGAAGCCTATTTTACAAAATATTATAAGTCGGACACAAAAATGTTTCTTAAGAGGGAGATATATTGGTGAATGTGTGAGAATCTTCTCAGATTTGATGGATAAATTAGGAGAAGACGATATCCCTGGTTTATTAATGTTAGTTGATTTCGAAAAGGCTTTTGACACTGTCGAATGACCTTTTATTGAAAAAACCATTGAATTTTATGACTTTGGTTCAACTTTCCGTAAATGGATCAAATCTTTTTACACAGATATTTCCAGTGCTGTATAAATAATGGTCATTTATCAGAATTTTTCTTTTTAGAAAAGGTCCGACAAGGTGATTTGTTGTCTCCGTATCTTTTCATCCTTGTGTTGGAACTTCTGAATCTTTTAATCCTTGTGTTGGAACTTCGGAGTGCAGCCCTCAAAAATGATCCTCAGGTGTCTGGTGTAGCAATAAATGGCTTTGAATATCTACTTAGTCAATATGCAGATGATTCTGCATTGATTTTAGGGGATGACCAAAATTCTCTTGAACAAGCCTTGAATATACCGTATTCGACTGCTTCTCTGTTTGTGCTGGACTGAGAGTAAACCTCGATAAAACTGAGGCCATATGGGTTGGCTCAAGATTATGTAGTGATGAAAAATTGCTACCAGAAAAACATTTAGTCTGGAATACTCCTGGAAAATTTAAACTTTTGGGGATTCATTTCAATCTTTATAAAGAAAACAAAACTTTCGAAAATTATGGTGAAAAAATAAAAAAGGTAAAGAATATCTTAAGCTCATGGGCATACAGGGACGTAACCTATATTGGCCGAATAACTGTTATAAAAACATTAGCCACCACACTTTTGGTGCAGATTCTCACAGTACTGCCAAACCCAGGGGCGGATCAAGGGGGGGGGGGGGGGGCGCACCCGATGCGCGCGCCCCCTAAAATTGGAAAAATATGATTTTTTGGCGTAAAATCGTGATTTTTCACACGAAATACCCCAAAAATGTTCGCGCCTCCCTCCGTTCGGCGCATTTTTTTTTAAATGCATCTCCTAACTAGAAATCCTGGATCCGCCCCTGAAACCCTCCTGCTCAAGTTATGAAAGAAATACAAGACATGTTCTATAATTTTTTATGGGATGGGAAGCCTGACAAAATTAAAAGAAATGTTGTTATAAATAACTATGAAGAAGAGGGTTAATATTGCCATATATTGAATCTTTCTGTAAGGTGCTAACAATGTCTTGGCTTTACAAACTTCTTGATCCTATGAATATGTTCCCATGGAAAATGTTACTTCTAAAGTTATATAGAAAAATATGGTGGAGATAAGATATTATACTTAAAAAAGGAGGGTTTGGAAAGTATATCTAATAAGTTAAATCCTTTTTGGAGAGATATCCTTCTTAAATTGTCAGAACTGTTGCCACCAAAGGATGAAGAGGAAAACAACAGTATTAACATCTTGAGTCAACCCATTTGGCTTAATTTTAATATTAAAAGAAATGGTAATTTTTTTTATTATTGACAAATATTGTTATAATGGTGTCTTTTTTATTAATGATATTATCTCTGAAAATAAACAGTTTTTGTCATATCAGGAATTTTAAAACAAATATATGATAAGTACAAACTTTCTAGAATATTATGGTATTGTGGGTGCAGTCCCAAAGAGATGGAAAAACTTATTTCAGAGTATGGGAAGCTACATGATATTAAAAATGACATTGTTGACAGATTAAAATGTGATAAAAAGGACTAAAAAACCATGCAAATATTTTTATAAATTGTATTTAGAAAACATAAAAGAAAGTCCTGTTAGGTCACAAAATAAATGGGTCCAGGAACTAGGAGTACAAATAGATGATTGGCAGAATATTTAGTCTTCCCCTTTTAAGACTACAAGAAATATTAAACTTCAAAACTTTCAGTTCAAACTTTCCCATAGAATAACTGCCACAAACTCTTTTCTTTTCAAATGTGGTTTAAAAGAAACAGAACTATGCATCTTCTGTACAGAAACTAAAGAGAGTTTATTGCATCTGTTTTGGGAATGCACCTATAGTAAAAAAAAAATGGTTTTCATTAGTAAATGTTGTTAAAAAATATGGTCTTAATATGCAGTATATACATGCACCTAATATTATATTGGGTATTATGGATCCTTTAGATCAAGATAACACAAAAAATCAAGTCCTTTTGATTTTAAAGTATTATTTATACAAATGTAGATGTTTGGGTGATAAACCTAATATTAATGGTGGTCTAAAATACCTGAAATATTGCATTAAAATAGAAAAGATAACCTTAAATTTCCTATCCTCTACACAAAGAGAATATATATGTAAAAAGTGGTTGCCATTTGAAATTGTTCTTGGTGTTTGAAATTTCAGTGTAATGTTGCAAAATGTTTGTTTTGATAAATTAAATATATTTCGTCTGTGTAAATTGTATATGCATGTCATATGTTTTTGTATTTGTATCTTTTCTTTAAAAATAAACAAATTACAAAAAAAGAAAAGATGACATAAGTCATATTGTACGACGTTTTCCGTATCACATCCTGTCTTAATACAAACTCCAATAGATAGTTTGCACATTCCCGACATTGATTCTAAGATTATTCGTTATATCAGCTATTTCCCTTTAAGGGTTCCCTTTTATGCAAAGTTCATATGAAAATAGGATATATGTTCACCATAATTCGTTTAAAATTTAAATGTTGCCAATTCAAGCAACCTGAAATAAGATCATGTGATCAAAACTAGCAAGTATCCTCTGTATATTGTAACGAAACGAACATCTTTTGTCCATGGAAAACACAGCTAAAACTGCAATAAAGTAATGATAACAAAAGTTTTGAAGATTGTTGTTTGTCCTTTTGTCCTTTTTTTTACCATTGTGTTGTTTCTGATTATCCCTTTTGCATCTTCAATCTTTTCTTTAGATCATTGTGTTTTTGTACTTTTTATTTGGCCATTGTGTTGTCTGTCCTTCTTTGATTTATGGCTTCTGATTATCCATTTGTTATCTTCAATCTTTTCTTTAGATCACCGGTTTTTGTACTTTTTCATTTGACCATTGTATTGTCTGTCCTTCTTCGATTGATAGCTTCTGATTACCCCTTCAAACTTTTCTTAGATATTAATGTCAAATACATATGCATGTTCAAATATGATAACACAACATTAATGAGCGTGGTGAAGCGAACACCATTCTTACCTCAAAATCGTACTGGATATCACAATACCCCATAAAGGTCTATTGACGTGTTCTCAATCTTAACAAAATAGGAAAGTATTTTGACTGAAACAAAGAAGTTAAAAGAACGGAAAACAACAATAGAAGCAGATCGAAGTCCAGAATATGGCTTGAGACAGGTTCAAACACGTGGCGGATTGACACTTATTAATAGAATTCCAAACATCCCAAACATGAATGAATAAACAATAAAGACTTGCATAAATTCCCCACACACACCTTCAGAAATTATAAACCAGGAAGACAAAAGTGTTAGAGAATGCTTCTAGTTAACTGAAAACTAATTGAGAAAGTAAAATCAGTTGGTTTTATTTACCTCATTGTATAAATAAACATGATAAATGAAAGCATTTATAGGATTCAATTACATCCAGAACAACCTATTTCTGTTCGTCACGAAATTCAAATTTACTTAACGGGTTGTACACATAATTATTTAATAAATGACTATATGTTATTATATAAACAACCAATTTCTAGAAATAAGCTGTCAGTCAATAGACCGATTATATCAGCAATACCAACCCCTGTGTATATTTTTACACATACGTTTAGTTTTGTGAGGACGACAATTCAGGATTTGGTAGCACCTGGAAGAATATGATAAAATATTACTGGTACAGTATAATAATAGAAAGTAGATTTTATTAGAATTTATACAGAAGAAAGGACAGGTTAAAAAAGATGGTCGTATTGCTGTTTGATAAAAAAAAAGCCATAGAAAACAACTACTTTCGGAGCTCCAATTATGACTACGGTTCCGTGGGTGTCTTTCGGAGCTCCAATTATGACTACGGTTCCGTGGGTGTCTTTCGGAGCTCCAATTATGACTACGGTTCCGTGGGTGTCTTTCGGAGCTCCAATTATGACTACGGTTCCGTGGGTGTCTTTCGGAGCTCCAATTATGACTACGGTTCCGTGGGTGTCTTTCGGAGCTCCAATTATGACTACGGTTCCGTGGGTGTCTTTCGGAGCTCCAATTATGACTACGGTTCCGTGGGTGTCTTTCGGAGCTCCAATTATGACTACGGTTCCGTGGGTGTCTTTCGGAGCTCCAATTATGACTACGGTTCCGTGGGTGTCGCTTTTTATGTGTTTGTTTTAGCTCGTATTTATGACTTCTGTCATTTATCACCCGTTTACTCTTGTTGTATTGTATACAGATCACACATTTACCCTAGATGCATCCCATACTGTAGAATATGCGGATAATACCTTAATTTTGCCTGTATCGTTTGGCATGGACACCATGTACTTTAAAATCTGATTAGGATACTCTGTTCATCTGCGTTAACACATTTTCTGAAATTGTGACAATTAACCATTGAGAAATGACACTAACCGTGGTTGGTGTACCTGTGTGCATCTGTTTACTCGTTATCACCTCGTCATCTACGATCACTAGAATTCGTTTAGAATACCAACATGAAGCAAAATATTGTTGATGGATGTCACGAGACATCGCTTAGAATATATTCAAAATGGATATCATTATACAAACGTTCAGAGTAACACAACAGGTGTCACAAGTGGAGCAGGAACTGCTGATCCATCCTGATCACCTGAGTTCACACCGATTCTTAGTGGGGTTCTGTGCAATGCTTTGTAGATCGTTGTTTGTCCTTTTATCCTTTTTCGGTAGGCCACTGTATTGTCTGTCCTTCTTCGATTTAAGGCTTCTGATTACCCCTTTGGTATCTCCAAGCTTTGTTTAACATATGTCTAATGAAAATATCAGCGAGACTGAAAGAATAACGACAGTGAACAAAAAACCATGGTCATTGTCCTGTTAAGTTCATGAGAATGACCATTTGATATATTTAAATTACCATGCTATAATTTGGCAAGTTGTAATTGTTCTTGATTTTAAACCCGAACAACAACCAAAAAAAAAGCCACAGCATAACAAATCAAATTAAATGACCACGGCTTAAATCATATACAAAATAAATACTATATAGATTTTTATCTTTACATAGGATCTTAACTTGACGATTCATAAAACATAACATGCAGTGAGGCGTTAAAATACATTATGACGATATTAATTACTCAATAATTGTAATGAAATATTACCATCAAATGTTACTGTTATTTGATTAGATTACTGTTGTTGTGCTTATACCTTGATCTCGGGATATAACTAAATTTGTTAGTCTGGTGTTCCAGCATGATTTTCCAGGGACTCTGATACAACTACAACAATAATATGGAATCATCTAAATAATTTATACTTAGCAAAGGATAAACCACAAACTCTCAAAATGGTATGTATATGTAAACGGTGTGTTACTGATAGTTAAATCTTCAAAACACAATCTAAGATAAAACACTAACTATATCTTGTATTCATACAATCATTTTACCCTTCTGTTTTAATCTGTCGCCAACTGTAATATCATAAAACTTAAAACAGATAAAACTCTGTTATGCGCAGAAAATACATTTTTGTCAAAATGAAACCTTTTCATTAATGTTACAGGTATATCTTAATAACATACAAGAAAGATAAGAGAAGAAAAAGAAAAGATCCCCCTCCCCACAAACTCTTTTCGACGGTGTGTTGACAGCTCATAACTTATTTATGACTATTAAGCTCTGAAAATCTGTTGTCGAGTAGCTATATAAAAATACTCCCCATAAGTTGTTTTATATATTTATTTTTCAAAATCTTTTCTGGCTTGGGAGACTCTACCTTCGTCTAAAGGCTGAGCACAGAAATAGTTCATGATCTTAAGATACATGTAGATATCTAATTTAGTGCACAGGAAGCGTTAGGAATAATCGTCATCAGGTATACTAAAAGTGGAATAATCGTCATCAGGTATACTAAAAGTGGAATAATCGTCATCAGGTATACTAAAAGTGGAATAATCGTCATCAGGTATACTAAAAGTGGACAGATTGGAAAGCCAAGTAAATTAAAATTCTTTGGGAGCAAGAAATCAAAAGGGCTTAAATGGAAAAACCAAAATCGGCTAACGTTATGTTTCAATAATGCTTATATCTAGCAAACCATCCCAGAGCCGAAACACTGACTACTGGCCGGATGATAACCTCGGGGACTAATAGCCCACACGGAGATGTCGTTGACCCAGCCATAATAATGAACACGTCGAAAGACTGGAAAACCAAATGCATTTGTTTTAATTTATAGGAAAATATCCACATCTTGTTGAACTTACGTACAGATGATATTGGCAATGCTGACTATTGTTTCACTATTATGTCTTACGATTTATTTCACAATTATGTCTTACGATGGTCTTGTGTACTATCTAATATGTATATGATGATGGAGGTTACCGACTCTCTTTGAAGAAAAAAACTAACTAATATTATACATATGACAACTTCTAAGCCACGAAGATTAAAAATGGTTTGTATAAAGTTCAAGATTATAGAGATCTTTATTGCAACTTTGTTTGAGGGTTGACATTTTACTGACACATGAAAAACACTTGCATCACAACCTCATCACTTCACTAAGAGTGGAGACTAAGACTAGTTTTTCTCATCACTTCACTAAGAGTGGAGACTAAGATTAGCTTTTCTCATCACTTCACTAAGAGTGGAGACTAAGACTAGCTTTTCTCATCACTTCACTAAGAGTGGAGACTAAGACTAGTTTTTCTCATCACTTCACTAAGAGTGGAGACTAAGACTAGTTTTTCTCATCACTTCACTAAGAGTGGAGACTAAGACTAGCTTTTCTCATCACTTCACTAAGAGTGGAGACTAAGACTAGTTTTTCTCATCACTTCACTAAGAGTGGAGACTAAGACTAGTTTTTCTCATCACTTCACTAAGAGTGGAGACTAAGACTAGTTTTTCTCATCACTTCACTAAGAGTGGAGACTAAGATTAGCTTTTCTCATCACTTCACTAAGAGTGGAGACTAAGACTAGCTTTTCTCATCACTTCACTAAGAGTGGAGACTAAGACTAGTTTTTCTCATCACTTCACTAAGAGTGGAGACTAAGACTAGTTTTTCTCATCACTTCACTAAGAGTGGAGATTAAGACTAGTTTTTCTCATCACTTCACTATGAGTGGAGACTAAGACTAGTTTTTCTCATCACTTCACTATGAGTGTAGACTAAGACTAGCTTTTCTCATCACTTCACTAAGAGTGGAGACTAAGACTAGCTTTTCTCATCACTTCACTATGAGTGGAGACTAAGACTAGTTTTTCTCATCACTTCACTAAGAGTGGAAACTAAGACTAGTTTTTCTCATCACTTCACTGTGGGTGGAGACTAAGACTAGTTTTTCTCATCACTTCACTAAGAGTGGAGACTAAGATTAGCTTTTCTCATCACTTCACTAAGAGTGGAGACTAAGACTAGTTTTTCTCATCACTTCACTAAGAGTGGAGACTAAGACTAGTTTTTCTCATCACTTCACTAAGAGTGGAGACTAAGACTAGTTTTTCTCATCACTTCACTAAGAGTGGAGACTAAGACTAGTTTTTCTCATCACTTCACTATGAGTGGAGACTAAGACTAGTTTTTCTCATCACTTCACTAAGAGTGGAGACTAAGACTAGTTTTTCTCATCACTTCACTAAGAGTGGAGACTAAGACTAGTTTTTCTCATCACTTCACTAAGAGTGGAGACTAAGACTAGTTTTTCTCATCACTTCACTATGAATGGAGACTAAGACTAGTTTTTCTCATCACTTCACTATGAGTGGAGACTTAGACTAGTTTTTCTCATCACTTCACTAAGAGTGGAGACTAAGACTAGTTTTTCTCATCACTTCACTATGAGTGGAGATTAAGACTAGTTTTTCTCATCACTTCACTAAGAGTGGAGACTAAGACTAGTTTTTCTCATCACTTCACTATGAGTGGAGACTAAGACTAGTTTTTCTCATCACTTCGCTAAGAGTGGAGACTAAGACTAGTTTTTCTCATCACTTCGCGAAGAGTGGAGACTAAGACTAGTTTTTCTCATCACTTCACTAAGAGTGGAGACTAAGACTAGCTTTTCTCATCACTTCACTAAGAGTGGAGACTAAGATTAGCTTTCCTCATCACTTCACTAAGAGTGGAGACTAAGACTAGCTTTTCTCATCACTTCACTATGAGTGGAGACTAAGACTAGTTTTTCTCATCACTTCACTAAGAGTGGAGACTAAGACTAGTTTTTCTCATCACTTCACTAAGAGTGGAGACTAAGACTAGTTTTTTTCATCACTTCACTAAGAGTGGAGACTAAGATTAGCTTTCCTCATCACTTCACTAAGAGTGGAGACTAAGACTAGCTTTTCTCATCACTTCACTATGAGTGGAGACTAAGACTAGTTTTTCTCACCACTTCACTATGAGTGGAGTCTAAGACTAGTTTTTCTCATCACTTCACTATGAGTGGAGACTAAGACTAGTTTTTTTCATCACTTCACTAAGAGAGGAGACTAAGACTAGTTTTTTTCATCACTTCACTAAGAGTGGAGACTAAGACTAGCTTTTCTCATCACTTCACTAAGAGTGGAGATTAAGACTAGTTTTTCTCATCACTTCACTAAGAGTGGAGATTAAGACTAGTTTTTCTCATCACTTCACTAAGAGTGGAGACTAAGACTAGCTTTTCTCATCACTTCACTAAGAGTGGAGATTAAGACTAGTTTTTCTCATCACTTCACTAAGAGTGGAGACTAAGACTAGCTTTTCTCATCACTTCACTATGAGTGGAGACTAAGACTAGTTTTTCTCATCACTTCACTAAGAGTGGAGACTAAGACTAGTTTTTCTCATCACTTCACTAAGAGTGGAGACTAAGACTAGTTTTTCTCATCACTTCACTAAGAGTGGAGACTAAGACTAGCTTTTCTCATCACTTCACTAAGAGTGGAGACTAAGACTAGTTTTTCTCATCACTTTACTATGAGTGGAGACTAAGACTAGCTTTTCTCATCACTTCACTAAGAGTGGAGACTAAGACTAGCTTTTCTCATCACTTCACTAAGAGTGGAGACTAAGACTAGTTTTTCTCATCACTTCACTAAGAGTGGAGACTAAGACTAGCTTTTCTCATCACTTCACTATGAGTGGAGACTAAGACTAGTTTTTCTCATCACTTCACTAAGAGTGGAGACTAAGACTAGCTTTTCTCATCACTTCACTAAGAGTGGAGATTAAGACTAGTTTTTCTCATCACTTCACTAAGAGTGGAGACTAAGACTAGTTTTTCTCATCACTTCACTAAGAGTGGAGACTAAGACTAGCTTTTCTCATCACTTCACTAAGAGTGGAGATTAAGACTAGTTTTTCTCATCACTTCACTATGAGTGGAGACTAAGACTAGTTTTTCTCATCACTTCACTAAGAGTGGAGACTAAGACTAGTTTTTCTCATCACTTCACTAAGAGTGGAGACTAAGACTAGTTTTTCTCATCACTTCACTAAGAGTGGAGACTAAGACTAGTTTTTCTCACCACTTCACTAAGAGTGGAGACTAAGACTAGTTTTTTCATCACTTCACTAAGAGTGGAGACTAAGACTAGTTTTTCTCATCACTTCACTAAGAGTGGAGACTAAGACTAGCTTTTCTCATCACTTCACTATGAGTGGAGATTAAGACTAGTTTTTCTCATCACTTCACTAAGAGTGGAGACTAAGACTAGCTTTTCTCATCACTTCACTAAGAGTGGAGATTAAGACTAGTTTTTCTCATCACTTCACTAAGAGTGGAGACTAAGACTAGCTTTTCTCACCACTTCACTATGAGTGGAGACTAAGACTAGTTTTTCTCATCACTTCACTAAGAGTGGAGACTAAGACTAGTTTTTCTCATCACTTCACTAAGAGTGGAGACTAAGACTAGTTTTTCTCATCACTTCACTAAGAGTGGAGACTAAGACTAGCTTTTCTCACCACTTCACTAAGAGTGGAGACTAAGACTAGTTTTTCTCATCACTTCACTAAGAGTGGAGACTAAGACTAGTTTTTCTCACCACTTCACTATGAGTGGAGACTAAGACTAGTTTTTCTCATCACTTCGCTAAGAGTGGAGACTAAGACTAGTTTTTCTCATCACTTCACTAAGAGTGGAGACTAAGACTAGTTTTTCTCATCACTTCACTAAGAGTGGAGACTAAGATTAGCTTTTCTCATCACTTCACTAAGAGTGGAGACTAAGACTAGTTTTTCTCATCACTTCACTAAGAGTGGAGACTAAGACTAGTTCTTCTCATCACTTCACTAAGAGTGGAGACTAAGACTAGCTTTTCTCATCATTTCACTAAGAGTGGAGACTAAGACTAGTTTTTCTCATCACTTCACTAAGAGTGGAGACTAAGACTAGTTTTTCTCATCACTTCACTAAGAGTGGAGACTAAGACTAGTTTTTCTCATCACTTCACTAAGAGTGGAGATTAAGACTAGTTTTTCTCATCACTTCACTATGAGTGGAGACTAAGACTAGTTTTTCTCATCACTTCACTATGAGTGGAGACTAAGACTAGCTTTTCTCATCACTTCACTAAGAGTGGAGACTAAGACTAGTTTTTCTCATCACTTCACTAAGAGTGGAGATTAAGACTAGTTTTTCTCATCACTTCACTATGAGTGGAGACTAAGACTAGTTTTTCTCATCACTTCACTATGAGTGGAGACTAAGACTAGCTTTTCTCATCACTTCACTAAGAGTGGAGACTAAGACTAGTTTTTCTCATCACTTCACTAAGAGTGGAGATTAAGACTAGTTTTTCTCATCACTTCACTAAGAGTGGAGACTAAGACTAGTTTTTCTCATCACTTCACTAAGAGTGGAGATTAAGACTAGTTTTTCTCATCACTTCACTATGAGTGGAGACTAAGACTAGTTTTTCTCATCACTTCACTATGAGTGGAGACTAAGACTAGCTTTTCTCATCACTTCACTAAGAGTGGAGACTAAGACTAGCTTTTCTCATCCCTTCACTATGAGTGGAGACTAAGACTAGTTTTTCTCATCACTTCACTAAGAGTGGAGACTAAGACTAGTTTTTCTCATCACTTCACTATGAGTGGAGACTAAGACTAGCTTTTCTCATCACTTCACTAAGAGTGGAGACTAAGACTAGTTTTTCTCATCACTTCACTATGAGTGGAGACTAAGACTAGTTTTTCTCATCACTTCACTAAGAGTGGATACTAAGACTAGTTTTTCTCATCACTTCACTGTGGGTGGAGACTAAGACTAGTTTTTCTCATCACTTCACTAAGAGTGGAGACTAAGACTAGCTTTTCTCATCACTTCACTAAGAGTGGAGACTAAGACTAGTTTTTCTCATCACTTCACTAAGAGTGGAGACTAAGACTAGTTTTTCTCATCACTTCACAACGAGTGGAGACTAAGACTAGTTTTTCTCATCACTTCACTTAGAGTGGAGACTAAGACTAGTTTTTCTCATCACTTCATTATGAGTGGAGACTAAGACTAGTTTTTCTCATCACTTCACTAAGAGTGGAGACTAAGACTAGTTTTTCTCATCACTTCACTAAGAGTGGAGACTAAGACTAGTTTTTTTTTCACTTCACTAAGAGTGGAGACTAAGAATAGTTTTTCTCATCACTTCACTATGAGTGGAGACTAAGACTAGTTTTTCTCATCACTTCACTATGAGTTGAGACTAAGACTAGTTTTTCTCATCACTTCACTAAGAGTGGAGACTAAGACTAGTTTTTCTCATCACTTCACTATGAGTGGAGACTAAGACTAGTTTTTCTCATCACTTCACTAAGAGTGGAGACTAAGACTAGTTTTTCTCATCACTTCACTATGAGTGGAGACTAAGACTAGTTTTTCTCATCACTTCGCTAAGAGTGGAGACTAAGACTAGTTTTTCTCATCACTTCGCGAAGAGTGGAGACTAAGACTAGTTTTTCTCATCACTTCACTAAGAGTGGAGACTAAGACTAGCTTTTCTCATCACTTCACTAAGAGTGGAGACTAAGATTAGCTTTCCTCATCACTTCACTAAGAGTGGAGACTAAGACTAGCTTTTCTCATCACTTCACTATGAGTGGAGACTAAGACTAGTTTTTCTCATCACTTCACTAAAAGTGGAGACTAAGACTAGCTTTTCTCATCACTTCACTAAGAGTGGAGACTAAGACTAGTTTTTTTCATCACTTCACTAAGAGTGGAGACTAAGATTAGCTTTCCTCATCACTTCACTAAGAGTGGAGACTAAGACTAGTTTTTCTCATCACTTCACTATGAGTGGAGACTAAGACTAGTTTTTCTCATCACTTCACTAAGAGTGGATACTAAGACTAGTTTTTCTCATCACTTCACTGTGGGTGGAGACTAAGACTAGTTTTTCTCATCACTTCACTAAGAGTGGAGACTAAGACTAGCTTTTCTCATCACTTCACTAAGAGTGGAGACTAAGACTAGTTTTTCTCATCACTTCACTAAGAGTGGAGACTAAGACTAGTTTTTCTCATCACTTCACAAAGAGTGGAGACTAAGACTAGTTTTTCTCATCACTTCACTTAGAGTGGAGACTAAGACTAGTTTTTCTCATCACTTCATTATGAGTGGAGACTAAGACTAGTTTTTCTCATCACTTCACTAAGAGTGGAGACTAAGACTAGTTTTTCTCATCACTTCACTAAGAGTGGAGGCTAAGACTAGTTTTTCTCATCACTTCACTAAGAGTGGAGACTAAGAATAGTTTTTCTCATCACTTCACTATGAGTGGAGACTAAGACTAGTTTTTCTCATCACTTCACTATGAGTGGAGACTAAGACTAGTTTTTCTCATCACTTCACTAAGAGTGGAGACTAAGACTAGTTTTTCTCATCACTTCACTATGAGTGGAGACTAAGACTAGTTTTTCTCATCACTTCACTAAGAGTGGAGACTAAGACTAGTTTTTCTCATCACTTCACTAAGAGTGGAGACTAAGACTAGTTTTTCTCATCACTTCACTAAGAGTGGAGACTAAGACTAGTTTTTCTCATCACTTCACTAAGAGTGGAGACTAAGACTAGTTTTTCTCATCACTTCACTATGAGTGGAGACTAAGACTAGTTTTTCTCATCACTTCACTATGAGTGGAGACTAAGACTAGTTTTTCTCATCACTTCACTAAGAGTGGAGACTAAGACTAGTTTTTCTCATCACTTCACTATGAGTGGAGATTAAGACTAGTTTTCCTCATCACTTCACTAAGAGTGGAGACTAAGACTAGCTTTTCTCATCACTTCACTATGAGTGGAGACTAAGACTAGTTTTTCTCATCACTTCACTAAGAGTGGAGACTAAGACTAGCTTTTCTCATCACTTCACTAAGAGTGGAGACTAAGACTAGTTTTTTTCATCAGTTCACTAAGAGTGGAGACTAAGATTAGCTTTCCTCATCACTTCACTAAGAGTGGAGACTAAGACTAGCTTTTCTCATCACTTCACTATGAGTGGAGACTAAGACTAGTTTTTCTCACCACTTCACTATGAGTGGAGACTAAGACTAGTTTTTCTCATCACTTCACTATGAGTGGAGACTAAGACTAGTTTTTCTCATCACTTCACTAAGAGTGGAGACTAAGACTAGTTTTTCTCATCACTTCACTAAGAGTGGAGACTAAGACTAGCTTTTCTCATAATTTCACTAAGAGTGGAGATTAAGACTAGTTTTTCTCATCACTTCACTAAGAGTGGAGATTAAGACTAGTTTTTCTCATCACTTCACTAAGAGTGGAGACTAAGACTAGCTTTTCTCATCACTTCACTAAGAGTGGAGATTAAGACTAGTTTTTCTCATCACTTCACTAAGAGTGGAGACTAAGACTAGCTTTTCTCACCACTTCACTATGAGTGGAGACTAAGACTAGTTTTTCTCATCACTTCACTAAGAGTGGAGACTAAGACTAGCTTTTCTCATCACTTCACTAAGAGTGGAAACTAAGACTAGTTTTTCTCATCACTTCACTATGAGTGGAGACTAAGACTAGCTTTGCTCATCACTTCACTAAGAGTGGAGACTAAGACTAGCTTTTCTCATCACTTCACTAAGAGTGGAGACTAAGACTAGTTTTTCTCATCACTTCACTAAGAGTGGAGACTAAGACTAGTTTTTCTCATCACTTCACTATGAGTGGAGACTAAGACTAGTTTTTCTCATCACTTCACTAAGAGTGGAGACTAAGACTAGCTTTTCTCATCACTTCACTAAGAGTGGAGATTAAGACTAGTTTTTCTCATCACTTCACTAAGAGTGGAGATTAAGACTAGCTTTTCTCACCACTTCACTATGAGTGGAGACTAAGACTAGTTTTTCTCATCACTTCACTAAGAGTGGAGACTAAGACTAGTTTTTCTCATCACTTCACTAAGAGTGGAGACTAAGACTAGTTTTTCTCATCACTTCACTAAGAGTGGAGACTAAGACTAGTTTTTCTCATCACTTCACTAAGAGTGGAGACTAAGACTAGTTTTTCTCATCACTTCACTATGAGTGGAGACTAAGACTAGTTTTTCTCATCACTTCACTAAGAGTGGAGACTAAGACTAGTTTTTCTCATCACTTCACTAAGAGTGGAGACTAAGACTAGGTTTTCTCATCACTTCACTAAGAGTGGAGACTAAGACTAGTTTTTCTCACCACTTCACTAAGAGTGGAGACTAAGACTAGTTTTTTTCATCACTTCACTAAGAGTGGAGACTAAGACTAGTTTTTCTCATCACTTCACTAAGAGTGGAGACTAAGACTAGTTTTTCTCATCACTTCACTAAGAGTGGAGATTAAGACTAGTTTTTCTCATCACTTCACTAAGAGTGGAGACTAAGACTAGCTTTTCTCACCACTTCACTATGAGTGGAGACTAAGACTAGTTTTTCTCATCACTTCACTAAGAGTGGAGACTAAGACTAGTTTTTCTCATCACTTCACTAAGAGTGGAGACTAAGACTAGTTTTTCTCATCACTTCACTAAGAGTGGAGACTAAGACTAGCTTTTCTCACCACTTCACTAAGAGTGGAGACTAAGACTAGTTTTTCTCATCACTTCACTAAGAGTGGAGACTAAGACTAGTTTTTCTCACCACTTCACTATGAGTGGAGACTAAGACTAGTTTTTCTCATCACTTCGCTAAGAGTGGAGACTAAGACTAGTTTTTCTCATCACTTCACTAAGAGTGGAGACTAAGACTAGCTTTTCTCATCACTTCACTAAGAGTGGAGACTAAGACTAGTTTTTCTCATCACTTCACTAAGAGTGGAGACTAAGACTAGTTTTTCTCATCACTTCACTAAGAGTGGAAACTAAGACTAGTTTTTCTCATCACTTCACTAAGAGTGGAGACTAAGACTAGTTTTTCTCACCACTTCACTAAGAGTGGAGACTAAGACTAGCTTTTCTCACCACTTCACTAAGAGTGGAGATTAAGACTAGTTTTTCTCATCACTTCACTAAGAGTGGAGACTAAGACTAGTTTTTCTCATCACTTCACTGAGAGTGGAGATTAAGACTAGTTTTTCTCATCACTTCACTAAGAGTGGAGATTAAGACTAGTTTTTCTCATCACTTCACTAAGAGTGGAGACTAAGACTAGCTTTTCTCACCACTTCACTAAGAGTGGAGATTAAGACTAGTTTTTCTCATCACTTCACTAAGAGTGGAGATTAAGACTAGTTTTTCACATCACTTCACTATGAGTGGAGATTAAGACTAGTTTTTCTCATCACTTCACTAAGAGTGGAGACTAAGATTAGCTTTTCTCATCACTTCACTAAGAGTGGAGACTAAGACTAGTTTTTCTCATCACTTCACTAAGAGTGGAGACTAAGATTAGCTATTCTCATCACTTCACTAAGAGTGGAGATTAAGACTAGTTTTTCTCATCACTTCACTATGAGTGGAGACTAAGACTAGTTTTTCTCATCACTTCACTAAGAGTGGAGATTAAGACTAGTTTTTCTTATCACTTCACTAAGAGTGGAGACTAAGACTAGCTTTTCTCACCACTTCACTAAGAGTGGAGATTAAGACTAGTTTTTCTCATCACTTCACTAAGAGTGGAGATTAAGACTAGTTTTTCTCATCACTTCACTATGAGTGGAGACTAAGACTAGTTTTTCTCATCACTTCACTAAGAGTGGAGATTAAGACTAGTTTTTCTCATCACTTCACTAAGAGTGGAGACTAAGACTAGCTTTTCTCACCACTTCACTAAGAGTGGAGATTAAGACTAGTTTTTCTCATCACTTCACTAAGAGTGGAGATTAAGACTAGTTTTTCTCATCACTTCACTATGAGTGGAGACTAAGACTAGTTTTTCTCATCAATTCACTAAGAGTGGAGACTAAGATTAGCTTTTCTCATCACTTCACTAAGAGTGGAGACTAAGATTAGCTTTTCTCATCACTTCACTAAGAGTGGAGATTAAGACTAGTTTTTCTCATCACTTCACTAAGAGTGGAGACTAAGACTAGCTTTTCTCACCACTTCACTAAGAGTGGAGATTAAGACTAGTTTTTCTCATCACTTCACTAAGAGTGGAGATTAAGACTAGTTATTCTCATCACTTCACTATGAGTGGAGACTAAGACTAGTTTTTCTCATCACTTCACTAAGAGTGGAGACTAAGATTAGCTTTTCTCATCACTTCACTAAGAGTGGAGACTAAGACTAGTTTTTCTCATCACTTCACTAAGAGTGGAGACTAAGATTAGCTTTTCTCATCACTTCACTAAGAGTGGAGATTAAGACTAGTTTTTCTCATCACTTCACTAAGAGTGGAGACTAAGACTAGTTTTTCTCATCACTTCACTATGAGTGGAGACTAAGACTAGTTTTTCTCATCACTTCACTAAGAGTGGAGATTAAGACTAGTTTTTCTCATCACTTCACTAAGAGTGGAGACTAAGACTAGTTTTTCTCACCACTTCACTAAGAGTGGAGATTAAGACTAGTTTTTCTCATCACTTCACTAAGAGTGGAGATTAAGACTAGTTTTTCTCATCACTTCACTATGAGTAGAGACTAAGACTAGTTTTTCTCATCACTTCACTAAGAGTGGAGACTAAGATTAGCTTTTCTCATCACTTCACTAAGAGTGGAGACTAAGACTAGTTTTTCTCATAACTTCACTATGAGTGGAGACTAAGACTAGTTTTTCTCATCACTTCACTAAGAGTGGAGACTAAGATTAGCTTTTCTCATCACTTCACTAAGAGTGGAGACTAAGACTAGTTTTTCTCATCACTTCACTAAGAGTGGAGACTAAGATTAGCTTTTCTCATCACTTCACTAAGAGTGGAGATTAAGACTAGTTTTTCTCATCACTTCACTAAGAGTGGAGACTAAGACTACTTTTTCTGATCACTTCACTAAGAGTGGAGATTAAGACTAGTTTTTCTCATCACTTCACTAAGAGTGGAGACTAAGACTAGTTTTTCTCATCACTTCACTAAGAGTGCAGACTAAGACTAGTTTTTCTCATCACTTCACTAAGAGTGCAGACTAAGACTAGTTTTTCTCATCACTTCACTAAGAGTGGAGACTAAGACTAGCTTTTCTCATCACTTCACTAAGAGTGGAGATTAAGACTAGTTTTTCTCATCACTTCACTAAGAGTGGAGACTAAGACTAACTTTACGGTACTTTCTTAAAACTCTGGATGTCAAGTATGGTTATAAAAATCTGAGGCTTTTCGGACATGCAAAGCTTCCCAAAATATTTAACTGCATGAATTTTAAATATGATACTGATATAATCGTCATAATAGTAAACATTGATTGTGTAACCGAGACATGTCAATAATGTCTTTACAAGGTTTAAATCTTCTTACAAAACTTATATATAAGGTAATTATTATCTTGAAAAATATCTTCGGTCATGTATGTATATATATATAAATGTGAAGTACAGATCAGCAATAAATGGGCCGTTCTTCTACTTGATTGTGTGTCGAAGTGTAATGCTGGATAGTCTCTCATGTTCATTTATAAATATTCTAATTAATATATCATTTCATTTTTGAAGCACTGTATACATATTCGTTGTTATATTTAACAATAAACCTCTATAATAATCATAATTCCTGGGGAAATGTACTCCGGTATAAACACCTGTTTAAGTACTTTAAGTACATTTATAGAACACAGTTATATCTGGGAAACTATATACGTTTACCATTGTAATATATATTTTTATTATACTGTTTAATTACTCTTTAATCCTAGGATCCATTGACAAAGTCCTTCAAACATTAGTATTGGTCTTTTTAAACAGCATTGTATGCTATTTGTAACTCCATATTTAAATATACAAAAGATCAAAATCATTTCATTGAACTGTGGCATGTGATTTGACAATTTAAACCAGATGATGTACATAACGGTATAATTCACTACACTCTGTCAAAATATACCATGAATATTTATTGAATGTTGTTGGTGATTGTTGGGATATTTTCAATATGCAAATATCTGATATTAAACCTATTTATTGAGAAAAAAATTACCTTTGAATTATTAATTCACAACAGGGACGTAGCTGAGACTAAATAGTGTGCACGCCATAATTTTTGAGATGGGAGGGTCAGGGGGCGGTGCCGCCCTCCTGAATATTTTTTCGACGAGATGCAAAATGGTGCGATCTGGTACCACTTCGGGTTTTCATATAACATAGAATCAAGCACAACTTTATATGACTTTGATAGGCAAGAATTTCTTAAAATTTTCCAAAATTTGCCCTTCGTGTCGGAGCAGATACGAACACCTCCATTGCTTTGTACTAGTCCACTTCAAAATCTCGGTGAATATGCATCAATTCTTCATAGTCGACCTAACATAAGTTTTCAAACGTCTCAGTACACTAACTGATCTTTCAGCAGTAGCGCTCGCTACCGACGGGGTTAACAAAACACATAATATTGTATCCATAGAAGGATAAAGAACTGGATCTACAGAATCAAATGTGGTACAAAGTGTTGTTGGCAAATCATTACGTTTTGTAATGACCCAGCGGGTTCGCTATTTGGCAACTTCTCTCCTGAAATCCTCTAATGACAAATCAATGTCAGCTTGGTATTGCCTGGTATATTGTAGCGACATAATCATCGGTTATTTTGTCTACAGCACGGGGCTGTCCGATTTAAGGAGACGTGATTCAAGTTCTGTAATCAAATGGTCCAAAAATGAATAGTACAAAGAAATTCGTCAATACTGTTTTGGCGTTTCCGCGAGGTGATTGGCTCTGGTAGTCTGTCTACTACATTTCCTGAGCTTACTTTCAGATATATCAAAATATTTTGCTAAGTTTGCTAATCTATATATAATATATATATTACCATACATAGTTACTAGTACGTCTTATTAGACATTTACTGAAAGTGTAAGACTATGAATCCTAGTACAAATACGAGTACTACTTCGACAGGAAATATACAGGGATGGTCTCAAAAGAAATAAACAAAAACTTTTGAAGTCGTTGGATAATCTTGTTCTCGTAATTTTTAATTTTATATTGCGACAATCGTTGGTGACTTTGCATCATTTCGTTACTGCGCGTTATTTTTATGAATGGAATTTTCTCCTGGCCAGCTAAAGCGTATTAATCTTATTCTCTAGATTTCGATATATGGCTCTCCTTTCTATCGTTATCTTTAGGAATGATTTTATCCAATCATAGGTCGTCAAATAAATACAACATCGTACAATAATGACCCCCTACACTCTAGACAACAGATCGCTAGGAAACCAGAATGTTTAAACTAAATCGCCTCATATCTGAATACCGGATTAAAGTTGAACACGCAATATGTGAACTTAAATGTTACAAGGTGATGGGAACACGTTGGAGGCATCCTCGAACAAAGCTTAAGAATTTAGTCAAAATATGTGCAGGATTTGTTAATCGTCGAAAAACACTGTTCAACGATTATATATATACATGTTTTAATATAAGTCTTTTTAATACCTGTATGAATATTAGTATGATTCATACTCTTAGTCTGAGTCATACACTTTCCGTAAATACCTATCTACTGGCATTTAAAATAAACCATTAGCATATTTTACTTTGCTTTTGTAAAATTTCCTTATGAATGTAAAAGACATACGATGATCAAATTACATTTGTTAAATAACCATTATCGTTTTCTACTTTGACAATAGACCGAATAATCTGTCTCTTGTGTGTCTATATTTGTCATTATATATTTCCTATTTATTATTTGGAAATTTTTTTTTGACCCAATATTTTCGGAAAACCTTAGGGCAAGGTGGGATTGAAACTAAAACAATCATAATTTCGTTGTCCACAAGTAGAACAGTATCGTCTCCAGAGTTAATTCTTGTTACTGATTGCTTTAATGTTCAAATCTTCTCGGGGGCTGCTTGTATGTATGTCCAAAAAAAATGTCCAAATAATAAAAAGAAAATATATATGTATTTTACTTTGCAAACCTTTGGTCATTAACGTTTCTACCTTTTTCAAATCTACACGTGGGAAATTTCCACTTTCCCAAACGTCCTGCAAGATTTCTCTTATATCGTCGTTCTAACGTGTAGCGAATTTACACGTGGGGAAAACTAGCTGGTAGCTAGATATAAAAAATAAAACTGGTTTCAGCTAAATGTTCTATTAATAAATCCAAATAAAAAAGAAAGTAAGGGGAAAAGTCACGTCACTTCCGGTCACGTGACTTCTGGTCACTTCCGGTCAAGCATGCGCAATGGTCCGATCCCCCTCATCGATCCCCCTCAAATATGACTTTGTAACCACCCATATACTACTGATCGAACTATTTTCCCCTCTATAAAATAAGTTAAAAAAAAAGGTATCATCCAAAATTAAAGAAATCCAGACGAACGTTTTCCCATCTATAAAATAAGCTAAAAAAAAAAATATATCATTCAAAGATATATTTTTCATTTCAAATATTTTGTTGATAAACAAATATTCAAAAATATATAAATCCAGACGAACGTTTTCCCATCTATGAAATAAGTTAAAAAAAAATATATATCATTCAAAGATATATTTTTCATTTCAAATATTTTGTTGATAAACAAATATTCAAAAATATATAAATCCAGACGAACGTTTTCCCATCTATAAAATAAGTTAACTCTTTTGTTGTTTCATTAAACAGAAATAATCCGAGTCAGTTTATTCGGGTTGAAAAAAAAAAAATTATAAAAAAAAAATAATAATTAGTGTATTTTTTGGGGAAAAAATTGTCACGTTTCGGATATTGTCCAGCCAGCGAAGAGCACAGACCACGTTTCGGATATTCTTCTGCCGAGGAATAGGCCATGTTTACCGGACAATATCCTGCATCGAGAAAAGTACAGAACATGTCTACTGACCATGATTCGTTCGGATTCTTTCTACCCAGTAGTTTGTATTTGCTGTCTCCGTTACGAGTAGCGAGTTACACTTCGGACCATGTGGACTTGCGATTTACCAGCGCGGGGCGGGGCTGTCGATCGTAAACGTAAATAACCAGTTCATGTCTACGATCATAAACATAATAGCTGCAGATCTCATGAATTACCTCCTACACTGTAGTAATGGAAACATGTTGGTCATTCGTCTATACCTGAAACCGCTGCTGGACGCTCTGGCCTGCGTGGACGAAAAGTCTCCCGTCCGCATTGCCACCACGACCCCGGGAAGATGTATGGTGAAGGGCGTGAAGAACGGGACGGAGATTACCTTCGAGCTATTCTGTGTCGAAGTAGTACAGGAAACTAGTTCGGAGACTTCTGCAGTAGTGGGTTTCCAGTGCCAGTACGAAGGAACGATGTACGGCATACACGAAATGTTGGAGACTCTGAGAACTGTGGTAGATCCCTACGTGACCGTCTCTTTCTCCCAGCAAGACAAGACCGATGCCCTCAGACTCAATACGGGTACGGTTCAGACGACCAAGAAGGTCGCCATGAAGACGGGAGGAGGAAACAGTTACATCAGCAAATCGTTTACAATCGTTACGATCTCGTGAAGGCGTTAGCCATAACTTCCATATCTGATACTGTAACATTTTGTAAAGAAGACGATAGCGTCCAGTCCAAATTCTCATTATCGTTTCCAATCGGTAACAAAGGATCGAAAGTCATCTGTACATTGTATCCGTGTAACGTTGTATACACATTATCGTTTGTCGTAATGAGAATGACAATATAAAAAACTAGTGTATTTAAGGAGATTAAGTTTTAATTACTCAGTTTTTGTTAATTTCATATCTATTGTTATAATTCGCACTTAATCGGATACGTTTCAATATGTCATTTCCTGAGTAACAACAAGTCGTTGTCATGAAAATTTGTATATATTGAGACCCGAAATAGTGTAAATAATCAATGAGGATTCCCGACCGTATAGTGTACGGACATCGTATGTTGTGAACATTTTATTGTTATACTGGACTTACCGTAATTGTTATATTGGACTACCATATTGTTAATTTGTTTTGTAAAATATTATTTGGATTTATTAATAGAACATTTAGCTGAAACCAGTTTTATTTTTTATATCTAGCTACCAGCTAGTTTTCCCCACGTGTAGATTCGCTACACGTTAGAACGACGATATAAGAGAAATCTTGCAGGACGTTTGGGAAAGTGGAAATTTCCCACGTGTAGATTTGAAAAAGGTAGAAACGTTAATGACCAAAGGTTTGCAAAGTAAAATACATATATATTTTCTTTTTATTATTTGGACATTTTTTTTTGGACATACATACAAGCAGCCCCCGAGAAGATTTGAACATTAAAGCAATCAGTAACAAGAATTAACTCTGGAGACGATACTGTTCTACTTGTTGACAACGAAATTATGATTGTTTTAGTTTCAATCCCACCTTGCCCTAAGGTTTTCCGAAAATATTGGGTCAAAAAAAAATTTCCAAATAATAAATAGGAAATATATAATGACAAATATAGACACACAAGAGACAGATTATTCGGTCTATTGTCAAAGTAGAAAACGATAATGGTTATTTAACAAATGTAATTTGATCATCGTATGTCTTTTACATTCATAAGGAAATTTTACAAAAGCAAAGTAAAATATGCTAATGGTTTATTTTAAATGCCAGTAGATAGGTATTTACGGAAAGTGTATGACTCAGACTAAGAGTATGAATCATACTAATATTCATACAGGTATTAAAAAGACTTATATTAAAACATGTATATATATAATCGTTGAACAGTGTTTTTCGACGATTAACAAATCCTGCACATATTTTGACTAAATTCTTAAGCTTTGTTCGAGGATGCCTCCAACGTGTTCCCATCACCTTGTAACATTTAAGTTCACATATTGCGTGTTCAACTTTAATCCGGTATTCAGATATGAGGCGATTTAGTTTAAACATTCTGGTTTCCTAGCGATCTGTTGTCTAGAGTGTAGGGGGTCATTATTGTACGATGTTGTATTTATTTGACGACCTATGATTGGATAAAATCATTCCTAAAGATAACGATAGAAAGGAGAGCCATATATCGAAATCTAGAGAATAAGATTAATACGCTTTAGCTGGCCAGGAGAAAATTCCATTCATAAAAATAACGCGCAGTAACGTAATGATGCAAAGTCACCAACGATTGTCGCAATATAAAATTAAAAATTACGAGAACAAGATTATATAACGACTTCAAAAGTTTTTGTTTATTTCTTTTGAGACCATCCCTGTATATTTCCTGTCGAAGTAGTACTCGTATTTGTACTAGGATTCATAGTCTTACACTTTCCGTAAATGTCTATTAGCGATATATTAATTAGACTGATAAAAGTAGCTATAATTTAAAAAAAAAAAATATTTTCCTATTTTTTTAAACCTGCCGATGTGCACGCCATGGCGTGACAGCGTATATGCAGCTACGCCTCTGCACAAAAAGAGATGAAATCAATACTTACCTGTATTCAATTTTCTATAAATTTATGAACAACAAGGTGCTACACAATTACTTAAGTATGTATAGTTATCTAATTAAAATTCGATCTTTAAATGCTCCCTGTTTTGTTATGTTCCGCATAAAACCGGGTGGAATTAAAGATCGAATTTAAATTAGATTGTCTGACGTAACAATAGTATGGTTATTTATGATGCATATTACTCTTTTTATACTGTGAAAAATAACATACAACATTATTCTAATATGAAAAGTTTTGTTCAAGCAAATTGAGGGACAAATCTAAGATTTATGGTTTCGTTTGACCAATTTTAGTGTCACGAAGATTGAATATACATGTATTGTGGATTAAGTTCTAGATTAGGATTTGTTGTTCTTTACTCACAGAGTTACGTGTAAGGGTTGACATTTTATTTACAAGTGGAAAACATGTGCATGACTGCATCATTTATCTCAGTGAGAATGTTTGGCCCCATAAAACTAGATTAACACCGCCACTTTTTATTGCAGTGCTTGTGCAAAGCAAGGCAAGTGAGTGGTCATGAATATGGGGTCATCCCAAAATGTCTACTCCCAAAATGTCTACAGGTAAATTTTGTCTAATTAGACATTTTTTTCCCAAAATGTCTACTCCTGATTAATTAAATTAAATATGTATGATAAAATAATTATTGTAACATATAAAAAAATTTAAAATCTTTTTAGACATTTTGGGAAAAACCTAATATTCTGCAGTAGACATTTTGGGGGGAAAAACAGTAGACATTTTGGGCATGGACCATGAATATGTATGTTAAGGGTTGTGAGTGGTCATGAATATGTATGTTAAGGGTTGTGAGTGGTCATGCATATGTATGTTAAGGGTTGTGAGTGGTCATGAATATGTATGTTAAGGGTTGTGAGTGGTCATGAATATGTATGTTAAGGGTTGTGAATGGTCATGAATATGTATGTTAAAGGTTGTGAGTGGTCATGAATATGTATGTTAAGGGTTGTGAGTGGTCATGAATATGTATGTTAAGGGTTGTGAGTGGTCATGAATATGTATGTTAAAGGTTGTGAGTGGTCATGAATATGTATGTTAAGGGTTGTGAGTGGTCATGAATATGTATGTTAAGGGTTGTGAGTGGTCATGCATATGTATGTTAAGGGTTGTCGATTTTGACTCTGCTTCTAGGATTCCTCGATTAGAGTTTAGAACTGTTCTGACAGTGTGCTATTTTTTGTTTGTCATTTTATTATTCAGATATATTTATTATTGAAATTTACAGTTCCTATGTAATTATTTATCAAAACTAAGATTCTCCTCACTCAGACTTAGGTGACCTTGACCGATTTTAACTATACTGTTTAGGCTATTTGGTTTTCCTGCTCCTAAAGACATTTCGACGTTCATCATACTTGGTGAAGGTTATTACAGAAACTCGCCGTCCTCACTAAATGTGATCTGTTGTTAATAGAGTACACATAATCTAGAATATATGAATGAGAATCAGAACATGTTGATAAACATTTGTTCCAAGCGTGATAAAACAAAACCCCATCATTGTGGAAACAATAACTTCAAGACCTATAGAAAATTACATTGTACGTTTGGTATACCAAATTTAGATAAGGAATTTAGATATACTCCACGAGTTATCAATGCAAGCCAACGTGTAAATAAAATCTTGCTCGAAGCAAAAACTATTAATAGACCAAAAGAAAAAACATGTTTTGTTCTATCAGATGTCTATTCATAAAATAATGACCAATGGTTTTTACATAAACATTTGTAGATATATACTTATGATGAATAGTGCGCAAAGTAATTTTTAAAAATAAAAGCTTGTAATAATAATAATAAAGTGTCGGAAAAATACTTTAATACGTGCGAGAGACTATATAATGTTCCACTGTACTGGTTTTCAATTAGCACCAACTGCTGAGTCGATAATTAAACTTTATAACGTAGATCTATAAACTATTACTTACACGAACATTGTCTGTAATGTCTTACTATTCTTACTAAGATGTAATATCTCAACTATAAACTGAAATAAGCTTAGTGAAACGGTAAGACTAACACTTGATTAATACAGTAAAGGTAATACTTTAGGTGACAATAGTATAGACTTCTTAGCTAAACTACACACTGAGGTAAGTGCTATTATCAATCTGCATAAATTAGACATTGCTATACCGTATATGATAACTCTAGATTTTATACACTTTATAAGACACCAGTTTTTGTTTACGCTTCAGTTATAGAAGCGAATTATGTTGTGGTAGATAGCTCCGTTTGTAACCATGCTGTTACGTATGCAGTTGTCACAACTCGACACGGCAAACACAGAAAGCAGAAACGACTAGCAACACGGATTACACAACAGAACCGGGGGGATCACCTAGGAAAACCAGTTCCATGTTGCTCTTAGTCAAGTCCGGTAAAAGTTGTGTCGCTAATAGAGGAAGAGAAATATACGTAAAAGGGGAAAATCCATTCCCATTTGAGAAACTGGTATTTTTCAACGGCCAATCAATTCGTGATGACCACATAATATTAATGATTTCTTGAACATCAATAAACAATATACTTGCATTGTCGGAAAATATAAAATGTGTTTATAAAGCTTTAACAACAGGTAGAAAAGCGATCCTGCAATGTCAAAAATTCCAAACCCAACTGCCAAATTGTCTGTGCTTTACTGTTACCGTTTCGTACGTTCGCTCAATATGAATCAGGAACCAATACATCTATTTCTTGGTCAGTAGCCATATATAGCAAACATGTATCCAACCAATACAAGTTGACTGCTCAAATAGAACCAGTGTAGAATAAACTGTAGTATTAGGCCCATCATATCCGCCATTATACTCAACATCACGATATATCTGCATTCTAGAAGTCCAACAAAGGGCACTTACATGTAATGATGATATTTTATTGAATAATATGATAACGATGCATCGTTACCCGGATGTGATGATAGATGTCACGTGAAGCAATATTACAGATGTAAAGCAGGAAAGAAATTGTTTGCTATTGAGTAATATGTTTAATACAGAAATACAGATCTGTTGTAACTGCATAATATTGATATATTTGAAGATTTTAGAGATAGTTTGGTTTAGAGTATATATTCTGTATTATCAATTTTTATTTTTTCAGGTGGATAATTTATCTGCGGAACAGATTAAGGGTACGTATTAAAAGTCATAACATTATTGATGTATAAATCACATTGGCCACGAACAAGCATCGGTTGTATAATGAATGGATGTTAGAGTCCTACGTGCAATAAGTGACTATGCTTGCTAGTTTTGTAAGTTTGACTCCCGTAACGAGGTCCTTTTGATGTAGCATTTTATGATAGTAAGATTGTGTGATTGTTGTTTAACGCCAAATTCAGTACTTTTGCAACCATATCATGGCGAGAACAAGTTAATTTTCAATGAGATGATGATGAGGTCCCCTTTGTGCTAGACCAACACAACTTAGTTGAACTTTTTTTGTGATAGCTCCACTCGTACACATTATCTTGATTCCGAGCCAACCAGTCTTTGCTCTGTCTCCTTATTGCTGTGTATTTAGCGGAGAAGCAACAAATACCAATTTTATAATCTTTGGCTTGACCCGATCGCGACTCGAACTCATTATCTATCGCACTTGAGGCAAGCACGATAACATTTGCACCACCGATGCGCTTATTTTGTGATAGTAAGGATATGCCTTACAAAAGGTCTGACATTTCTTCCATTACTCTAATTCCTCCACTAATAAAAGTGGTAGCCACACTATATCTGATTTATTTCTAAGAGTGACATTAATCACCTATCAATAATCAATCTTTCCATTTTTACCACTAAATGATATATTACATATAAAGAATTTGATAATGAAATCTGATACATTGTTATTGTTTACTTCAGAATATCAGTCCGCCTTTAAAATGTTTGATAAAGATGGCGACGGTACCATAACAACGTCAGAACTAGGAACAGCAATGAAGTCATTAGGTCAAAATCTAACCAAACAGGAGCTGGAAGATATGGTTAATGAAGTAGATGTAGATGGTAGGATATAGAAATATACAGTCAAACCTGCCTTAAAGGGCACCCCTATATAGCAAATCACTGTCTATAAAGGGCACCTCTATATAACAAATCACTGTCTATAAAGGGCACCTCTATATAGCAAATCACTGTCTATAAAGGGCACCTCTATATAACAAATCACTGTCTATAAAGGGCACCTCTATATAACAAATCACTGTCTATAAAGGGCACCTCTATATAACAAATCACTGTCTATAAAGGGCACCTCTATATAACAAATCACTGTCTATAAAGGGCACCTCTATATAACAAATCAAGTGCTGTCTCATTTTCTCCATTAATGAACAGTGCTTATAATTTTAACCTGTATATAAAGGGCAACTGCTGATAAAGGTCACATGTTCCCTTTAGTGGCCTTTATATACAGGTTTGACTGTATTTATGTCAGGTATGTATTACAATTTAACACTAAGTCTTGTACGGTGTTTTTATTATTGGGTTGTTTGTGATGTCCTAATTAGATAAGACCTGTCTTATTTAAAGCCCATGATTGGGTTACACAAACCATGATTAAACTTAAGTGTCAATTAAAACTTAATTTACAGTTAAAATTACTTGAAACTGTACATGAAATTAATTTACACTTGGATTTAATTACAGTTTGTGCAGCCCACTCCTGGTACTGTGATATGGGCATTATATGTTGTGTGAGTAAAATGCCAAGCCTCATATATAGATGGACTAGCAACGGTGAGAACCCTGCGTACAAATCTTGAACTGTATGCATAATATAGTGGTGTCCAACACGTCTTGACTATGAGGAACATGGCGGCTGTTTATAAGAGGCATGGACTGCTTACCCTTCGCGAGCGTGCAGTGCCATTTTTGGTGGGGTCCGCGTTTGCTCATCTTTTTAGTTTTCTGTGTTGTGTTTTTCAGTGGGGTCCGCGTTGCTCATCTTTTTAGTTTTCTGTGTTGTGGTATTTGGTGGGGTCCGCGTTGCTCATCTTTCTAGTTTTCTGTGTTGTGGTATTTGGTGGGGTCCGCGTTGCTCATCTTTTTAGTTTTCTGTGTTGTGGTATTTGGTGGGGTCCGCGTTGCTCATCTTTCTAGTTTTCTGTGTTGTGGTATTTGGTGGGGTCCGCGTTGCTCATCTTTCTAGTTTTCTGTGTTGTGGTATTTGGTAGGGTCCGCGTTGCTCAACTTTTTAGTTTTCTGTGTTGTGTTTTTTGGTTGTGCCCGTGTTGATCATCTTTTTAGTTTTCTATGTTGTGTTTTTTGGTAGGGTCTGTGTTGCTCATCTTTTTAGTTTTCTATGTTGTGTTTTTGGTTGTGCCCGTGTTGCTCATCTTTTTAGTTTTCTATGTTGTGGTTTTTGGTTGTGCCCGTGTTGATCATCTTTTTAGTTTTCTGTGTTGTGGTTTGTGGTTGTGCCCGTGTTGATCATCTTTTTAGTTTTCTGTGTTGTGTTTTTGGTTGTGCCCGTGTTGCTCATCTTTTTAGTTTTCTATGTTGTGGTTTTTGGTTGTGCCCGTGTTGATCATCTTTTTAGTTTTCTATGTTGTGGTTTGTGGTTGTGTCCGTGTTGATCATCTTTTTAGTTTTCTGTGTTGTGGTTTTTGGTTGTGCCCGTGTTGATCATCTTTTTAGTTTTCTGTGTTGTGGTTTTTGGTTGTGCCCGTGTTGATCATCTTTTTAGTTTTCTGTATTGTGGTTTTTGGTTGTACCCATGTTGATCATCTTTTTAGTTTTCTGTGTTGTGTTTTTTAGTGGGGTCCGCGTTGCTCATCTTTTTAGTTTTCTGTGTTGTGGTATTTGGTGGGGTCCGCGTTGCTCATCTTTTTAGTTTTCTGTGTTGTACTCTGTTGTTTTGTTTATTTTGTTTTGTTTGTCTTCGTCTTGCGTCTTGTGTTGCCAGAGTCTCTGGATTGTCCTTTCTTGTATATTCTTCCGGTTTTCTCTAACGTTTATTTTTTTAAATATTTAATCTTTATGACACCGAAGATTAAAAAAAAAAGTTGAAATGTCAATCATAGCCTGCAGTAAACTGATAGACTTTACTCTTAAATCTGTGTTTCTTCTTAAATACACGGACGGATTTAATAAAAAGTTGAATAAAAACACATTAAAATACATTATAAATTATGACAAAACATTATTGAAGGTATGATATTTAATGATCATTAATATTATTATAAAGATAAATACTTAAAGAAAACAAGATGAGGTTTTCACGGTGAAATTCACAAACACAATATCATATAATCTACTTTCCATATTAATATAAGAAAATATAATTTCATTTGTTTTGGCAAACATGTGTAAATGTCTTCCCTACTTAAACAAGGCAATCCGTTAAGTGTTTACACATTGTAATAGACTCATCATCTAATGACACGAATTCATATCAGAGTCTTGTCAATCTTTAACACAATGTCTATTAGTATGTATCACAACAAGTGTTTAGTTAACTAGGCTGTGGGAACTATATTTTCAGTCGTTTAAATTCAAATTTACTGTTTACAAGTGAATGGATTATAATATGCGGTGTTATGGGTTGTATAACGTGAACATATTTGTGCATGATATGACCTTTTATATAGGTCGGGATTATCTACGTCTAGTTCTATCAAATACTGACCACCCTCAACATGTTGTAGATTAAGTCAGAGAATTATGTGTGTTCAAGACCTACATATTTATGTTTTATCGTGTTGTTCGATTTATTTAAAGGTTAGACAGTCAGTATACTTCCTTTTCCAATGTCCATTATTTTATTTTCGTTTTATTTTTGTAGGAAACGGTGAAATAGATTTCGAAGAATTTGTGATGATGATGGCGAAAAAGAATAAGGATGCTGATACAGAGAAAGAATTAAAGGAAGCATTTAGTGTGTTCGATCAGGATTGTGACGGATTTATAAACACAAAAGAACTTAAACAAGTTATGTCTAATTTAGGAGAAAATCTGACCGACGACGATATAGAGGCCATGATCAGGGAGGCCGATAAAGATGGCGATGGAAAAATTAGCTTTAAAGGTATATCAGATTGTTTTTCTAATGCAGAATTGTCTTGACGTATACAATATTTACCTTGATGGGGGCGTAGTTGTCGTGATCGTATGGTAGTTGGATTTACAACTACCTGTGCCATCAGTGTCTAGCTCCACTAGCTGTGTGAGTTCGAATCCCTCACAGGCGAGGTGTACTCGATATAGCATTATCTGATAAAGTTTGTCAGTGACTTGCAACAAGTCGGTGGTTTTCTCCGGGTACTCCGGTTTTCTCCACCAATAGAACAGACCGCCACGATATAACTGGAATATTGTTGAATGTGGCGGTAATCACCATAAATCTAATCTAAATATGTACAATATTTACCGTTTTTGGGAATGTACGTTGTAGATAATTCAAATTAGACAATCATCATTATATTAAAATTGTGTTGAATATTCACATATGTCAACAACACCATACATCACCAAACAAATGTGGATTTAATATGATGGTAAATCAGTGATACAATCATTATATACCAATAATATGCTTAAAAAGTTTATTTTTACCAATTTGAAATGACATCTAGTAATCGAGCCACACATTTAGCACAGTTTCAGGTATGGCAACAATGAAATATACCATGCAAAGGAGGCCTAGTATGGCATTCATAATTTAAAAAAAAAAACAACAATCAAGTTTACTTGATAATGACTTCAAATATCAGAAAATCGTGCGGTGCAAATAAATTTCGTTACAGAAAATGCGCTTGGCTTGTCCATGACTTGTATCGAAAAAATAACGATAAATGCCGACTTGTTGGAAAGGCAAAACCCACAGCACCAATGAGAATAGAAAATTATAAAATACAAACAAGACATGTGTTATTTAAACCGTACAACATGCTTGTAAGCATAACCCCCATCCAATGTGACAAGAAATGCTACTGCAAAACGCTAAAAAAACACAACAAAAACACGATAAAAAGATATGCTACTCAAATAAAAAGCATGCCGTATAGCTATTCAATTAATCTAGGTCAACTCTAGTTGTTATATAGAACGTTTGTGACCCGTTGCAAAACACTATTGTTCGACCGACCGTATCCGTTATCTTCTTTTTACGGTGGCTAGCAAATCATTTATTTTTAGTTTAAACATATTTTATTTCCTCAAATGTGCGAAAAGGATAAGACACAAGTTAAACAAACTTATGAAGTCTTCTCCTATATACAATAAGTTACAACATTATTTGATAGAGCATGCATGTATATAAATATTTCTTACATTAATATGTGTAGATTGAACTAAAACAGAGAATGAAGAAAGGAATGAGAGAGAGGGTTAGTGGTGGTGATGTGTGCGATTGTTGTTTTGGTGAACAACTAGACAATAAGAAACCTTTCAGACCTCTTTATATATTCAAACACATGCTTAAAAATAATTTCGTTCTGTTCATACGGGAGTGTAGGATTACCACAGGTCAAAAGTATAAGGTCTAAAGCACAATAATTAGGTAGTCAGTTGAGATTTTGAAACAATGTATGTCTTATATTTGAATAATGGGAACAATCGAAGAAGAAATGATAGGAGTCTTCGCGATTGGCACCACAACGACAAGACGGATCTGAGACTATATTTACTTGGAACAAATCCTAATTCAAAAAAGAAGCAAAACATCGAAGCTGGGTTAAAATAATATTCAGTTTTCGAGGTCCAATTTCGTAATGTTTAGGAACTTGGCTAATATCTTTCCGCTTTCTTAATTCAGATTTAAATTTTGCAATAGAATCCACATTTCGAAGAGATGGATCTAAGCTATTCCATTGACGTATAGTTGAAGGAATAAATGAATCATAAGTATTCGATAGTCTACAAAATGGCATTATAATATCACTTCCATTACGCAATGAATAAACGGTTGTACTTTGAATTGATGGTGGAATTAAGTCACAAAGATACATGGGTGCATTATTATTTTGTATGTTATAAAACATTTGTAATTTTCTCCTTTTTCTTCTTTCTGCCAATGATTCCCAGCCTAATTCTTTATAAATTAAAATTGAACTAGCAAATATTGGAAGACCAGTAACGATTCTAGCAGCCTCAAGTTGCAAATGGTCAAGCTTATTAGAATTCCCTACCCCACAATTATCCCATACTTCACAAGCATATTCAAAAATTGGTCTGATATAAACTAAATATAATTTCTCTAGATTTTTCCGAGAAAGTTTATATTTTAACTTTCGAAGAACATTCAGGTGTTTGTAAATACTTAACAATATATTTTCGACATGTATATTCCATTTAGCATCGCTGCTAAATGTAACTCCCAAATGTTTGTGAGAATTTGTAATAGGAATAGTTCTTTCATTAAATGTAAAATTGAATTCTGGAATATCCGTATTTGAAAATAGCATAATTTCTGTTTTATCTGAGTTAAAAGTCATCAACCATTTCTTTGACCATTCATCCAGCTCTTTTAAATCGTGATCAATCACAGTTTTTATCTGTAATTCATCACGGTTGGAATAGCTGAAGGAAGTGTCATCTGCGAAAAGTCGGGTAAGAGAGATTAACTTCTCAGCAATATCGTTGATATACATAATAAATAATAGAGGGCCTAGTACTGATCCTTGGGGTACACCAGCTGAAACATTGCAAAGTGAAGAAGACGACTTGTTTATTAATACTCTCTGTTGTCGATCTTGCAGGTAACTAGAGAACCAATTTAATAAATTACTATCCACACCGTATGATTTAATTTTATGTATCGACCCTTTATGCCAAACTTTATCAAATGCTTTAGAAAAATCACAGAATACAAAACAGCTAATTTCCTTTTTTTCCAGTGAATTTAAAATGGAGTTATACATTTCTAATAGTTGGTGTACTGTTGAATATTTTGGGAGAAAACCAGATTGATATTCATAAATTAACTTGTTTCTTTGTAGATGGTTAAATACATATTTGTAGATAACTCGTTCCATTATTTTTCCAACACAACTTATGAGAGATATAGGTCTATTATTAGACGGTAATGACTTGTCACCTTTTTTAAAAATAGCAATCACATGTGCAATCTTCCAGCTGGTTGGATATTTACATTGTAGAAGAGATTTATTAAAAATTATTTGGAGAGGGTCTGCTATTTTTTCAGGACAGATTTCTAACATTTTGTGACTTATTATATCTGGCCCCGATGCCTTATTAGGATTTATTATTTTAATAATATCAACAATCTCCTCTGTGGTAATGACTATATCTCGTAGAAAATTATCGGTCTTAAGTTCAATATCTGGAAGAGGAACGTTCGCATCTTCCAATGAAGAAATAAAACTAAAATATTTATTTAGTAATTCGCACTTCTCGTCGTCTCCGTAAACTATCTCCTCTAGTCCTTCATCCTGAATTATATTTTGGAGAGGGGGTATATTACTACATCCTTTATTAGATTTAATTAACATCTTCATTATTTTCCAGTAAGTTTTTGGATTTGATATATTTTCTAAGATTATATTGTCTAAATTTTGTTCAAAATGTTCTTTAGCAATCTTTTTTAAGTTATTAACTCTATTTCTCTGTTTCTTGTATTTGTCGATATCTGATTGTTTTTATATATTTTTTTACTGTCTTACGAATACGGTCTCGTTTTCTAATTTCTCTTCTGAGTTCACTATTAAACCATGGTCGATCGCTATTACGTATTGTGACAATTTTGGTTGGAATGCACTCCCTTGCGACTCTGAGGAATGTCTCGGTGAAAGTATTACACATTTCATCAACATCCTGAGAGTCAGAAAGTAATGCATTCCAATCGACGGTATCTAGTTTGCTTGCAATTTTTTCATTGTCAGTTCGTTCATATAACCATACCTCCCTTTGAAATGAAACGGTTTGAAATTTAGGACATTCTATAAAAATTATTGATGCATCATGATCACTTATATCAGATGGGACTTTCAAAACATCCGAAAAAGAATAATGTATAGAATCGCTTATTATAATAGGGTCACGCAGCGTACTGCTGTGTTCCGTAACTCTCGTGGGCTTTTCAATAACATTCGTCAAATTAAACAAATTCATTGTGTCAATCAATTTATTGTTATGAGAAGTAAATAAATCTGAATTCAGGTCACCTGTTAGTATTATGTTTTGATTAATCTGATAACCCATCCCTATAGCATGATTAAGTCGTGTCCAGCACAGGCGCATTGGCATGGATTTCGTTTCCTCCTCCCCCTTTTCTCTACTACCCCCCCCCTTTTTTCAAAATTTTTATATAAATCATTCCTTTTTCAAAATTTTCATAATCATTCGTTTTTTCTTCATTTGACAATATCAGTAGACGTCATACATCATGAATAATACATGTATTCTGTGTCCACATTTTTTCGACTGATACAGTATAAGAGAGAAGGTATGCAACTCCATTTTCATATTTCGCGCCATATCGCTCACCTTGGTTGGGAAACCCCAGTGTTTTTTTTACACTTTTTACCTTGTCTACATATGGCACTGTCGTATCAAACTGTTTCTAAGACACTTACCTAATTGCCCATGTTCGAATTTCAGTCTGTACGTCGATCTTTTCCAAGAAATCTCGCCGAGAATAGCGAGGCAGCTTCGTTTCTAGATCAAACTACATCATTTGAGACGGAAGTGCAAGAACGGGAACCCTGGGATTTTTACGAATGGATTACCTGCAATGAAAAACCCAGATGCGCTCCGAATATTTTTCCCATAATGTTTTAGCGGGAAATATAAACCGCTGAAAAAACATAACAGCAGACGGATTATTTCGTAAAAATGGCACAACGACCATCTGAATATGGAAACATTGAAATAATTTGATGGTAGATAACTGTTCAAAAAGAAATTCAAACTGAGAAATAGATGATTGAATGGTTAGAACTGAAGTCAAAATTTCAATGAAAAAGAAATATTCAGCTTGCCTCTACTTCAAATTATTAAAATCATACCCAAACAAATACATATACAACTAAAAAAAAAATAAAAAAAAACAAAGGAAGAAGAAGCTGAGAACAGCAATTGAATGGGACTATGGCATTTTACCCCCTTCCTCAATAAAAGGGCTCCCAACTGACAAAAATGTGTAAGGGAGCCGGAGAGACCATTTAACTAAGGGGGCTATTTCTTTTTCATTTCATGTCACTGATTTTATAAAACAATAATCTGTCTTACAGGGGTAAAAAATAAATAACTTGTGTAACTCCACTTTTCAGCAGTGACAGAAATCAGTGTTGAAATCCAGAAAAAATATCCTATTTTACCGTATAAGTGGTTATTTTGGTGGGTATTTAATTTTCACTTTCTTCGCGATGATGTTAAATGCGCGAAAAAAGTTCACGAATTCTTATTTCACGTTCAAATAGTTAAACAAGTTATTTATTTTTTACCCCTGAAAAAGAAATAGCCCCCTTAGTTAAATGGTCCCTCCGGTTCCTTACACATTTGTATCAGTTGGGAGCCCTTTTATTGAGGAAGAGGGTAAAATGCCATAGTCCCATTCAATAGCTGTTCTCAGCTTCTTCTTCCTTTGTTTTTTTTTATTTATTTATTTATTTATTTTTTTTAGTTGTATATATATTTGTTTGGGTATGATTTTAATAATTTGAAGTAGAGGCAAGCTGAATATTTCTTTTTCATTGAAATTTTGACTTCAGTTCTAACCATTCAATCATCTATTTCTCAGTTTGAATTTCTTTTTGAACAGTTATCTACCATCAAATTATTTCAATGTTTCCATATTCAGATGGTCGTTGTGCCATTTTTACGAAATAATCCGTCTGCTGTTATGTTTTTTCAGCGGTTTATATTTCCCGCCAAAACATTATGGGAAAAATATTCGGAGCGCATCTGGGTTTTTCATTGCAGGTAATCCATTCGTAAAAATCCCAGGGTTCCCGTTCTTGCACTTCCGTCTCAAATGATGTAGTTTGATCTAGAAACGAAGCTGCCTCGCTATTCTCGGCGAGATTTCTTGGAAAAGATCGACGTACAGACTGAAATTCGAACATGGGCAATTAGGTAAGTGTCTTAGAAACAGTTTGATACGACAGTGCCATATGTAGACAAGGTAAAAAGTGTAAAAAACACTGGGGTTTCCCAACCAAGGTGAGCGATATGGCGCGAAATATGAAAATGGAGTTGCATACCTTCTCTCTTATACTGTATCAGTCGAAAAAATGTGGACACAGAATACATGTATTATTCATGATGTATGACGTCTACTGATATTGTCAAATGAAGAAAAAACGAATGATTATGAAAATTTTGAAAAAGGAATGATTTATATGAAAATTTTGAAAAAAAGGGGTGGGGGTAGTAGAGAAAAGGGGGGAGGAGGAAACGAAATCCATGCCCCATGCGCCTGTGGTGTCCAGTAGTCGGCGTCTGTCCATTCAGGTCTATATGTACTACATAATAAAAACGTCGTACCCTTACCTTGTATTTCTACCCAGATGGATTCATCAATGTGATTTTCGAGTTCATTTTTACGGATAACTGAAATATAATCTTTGAAGTAAATCAGAAGACCCCCGCCTGCATTGTTTCGATCTTTACGGATTATATGTTTTGAAAAGGAATCAATCTCAATATCATCATTACTGATGTTTGGATGTAAATGTGTTTCTGTTACAGCAATGATATCAAATTAGTCAGTGAAATTATTAAGAAAATCTAATTTATTCCGCGCACTACGAATATTTATGTTACATATTGAAATGGAATTATCACTAACACTTGAATGATTTATTAATTCTGGACCTGGATTAACTTCAACGTTACCAATGATCAGGATATATTGTAATACAAACAACAGAAAAATAATGTCTATATTAGGATTTAGGCTTTGAAGTAGAGAGAGCGAGACGACGAGAAATGTACATCGAAAATTAGTAAGTAGTATTTCTTGATAAGAATAAACAGGAAAATTAAACTTAAAAGGTCGACGGTTTCCTTTTATGCGTATATGAAATAAGTCCGATGGCTGCCCTGTAGTCTTCTATACTATTACCCATTAGGGTTTAATATTATACAATTCATTTTACAGGAACAGACCACCGAGTAATTTACAACTTGAACACCACGTGCACACACATCATCACATAATTGAATACATAATTTGAAAGAGAAAGATAGAGAAGGAAAACAAATAAACAGATTTATAAAAATAATAAACATTAAACAAAAAGCCATTTTCAAAAATGAGGTATAAATGAAATTTATACAGAAATGGGGATTTATTCCATAATTACAGTTTAAAATGGGAAGAAAATGTCATTCGGGTAGACTGCTACAATTTATATCAGAAAAAAAAAAAATCAAATCAATAATAATACAAAAAAAAAATGGAATTTTCGCAGGAAACTCAAGTCTTGGTTTAAATTGAGAATTGTCTTATCGTCAGTTTGAGTTATAATTATAATACAATTATCATATTGTTGTTATAGTATAAAAACCTCATTCTATGAAAATGACTTGACAATTTTACATATAAACCTTGGAGTGATAAGACATCAGTCCTAACATCAACAGAAACTCATAATTACACAAATTAACATTTTTGGAACAAAATAATTAACCAGTATATACACAAGCAATAATAAACTAATTTCAAATGAAACATATTTATAAAAAATAATGAAACAAGCTGACAGGTAAATTGTTCTACCGTAACAGTATATATAGAAAAAAGAAATCCGATCAATTCTGGCAAATCATTTATCATTAGGCTCACCACAGTGCTGCCTACCCTATGTGTGATTTATTGTTTTAATATGATTAATATGAAAGCCTTCATTTTATTTGTATTCTGACCGACATTTTATGTCAAACTGCTAAATGAGATAGTTATTTTACAGAGTTTTTCTACATGATGACGTGTGATGAACTCCAATGACGTAGAACGAGATGTGTATAGCTCATTACAGCTAATTGTATATATGTATAGTTTGTCACTTTGTAAATAACATAATTATGTAATGTTACAATTATTTTGAAGTAAATTTCGAATGTTCAGTTTAACATTTGTTATTGTTCTTTATAAGCGTATTAATTAAAGTAATTCTTCAAACATGTACTGAGGAAATCTGACAAAAACGGATACCATTTTGCATCTAAAAACGCATGCTCAAGCGCAACTCGGTAGCATAGTATCATTAAATTGAAGGTCTATCAGCAAAAAACTAAAGGATTCTGTATCATTTATATTCGGATTTTCCTTCGATTACAAATTGGTTCGTTATGTGCCATACTGTCCAAATCGTGAGGTGATAACAGGCCTGAAAGACATTAACCAGTCATATGGAATACGGTTTGATTTATTTTATTTTCGCCAAATGTTAATAAGGTTACATATAACTGATTGCTTGGGGCCGTCGTGGTCGTGTAGTAGTTTGATTCATAACTACCTATGCAATCAGTGCCTATCACCACTAACGTTGTGAGTTCGAACCCCGCTCAGGCGAGCTGAACTCGATACAACATTATATGATAAAGTTTGTCAGTGACTTGCGACAAGTCGGTGGTTTTCTCTGGTTTCCGCCACCAACAAAACTGACCGCCACGATATAACTGAAATATTGTTGAAAGTGGCGTTAAGTACCATAAACCTTAACCAAACCTAACATAAACTGATTGTGTCTCGTCAATCGGGATAATAAATCCCAGGTATCCTGTATTTATTTGATTACATTTATAACGTGTTTCTTTGAGTGTGTCTTTCATTCAATTGTTATGAGCGGTTCGTTGAAGGTTGTAAGTAGCTTGTCATCCAAAGACCGTTTTCTGTTACTGATTAAAAATGTCATATCAAATCGATTCAATGCACGTGTTTTCTTATATTGGAATTTTTCATAATCTGCCAGATCAAAGTTTAGTATCAACATTTTTTTCAAATCGCAATTAATAAAATATTGCCATGCTAACTTGTATTCCATTCGTCTAACACAGTTACTGTACATACCAGTTGACTGCACGATTAGAATATTCTTTGATTTTCTGAGGTTCACCACCACTGAGTCTTCATACTTTGTTCCAGGTAATTCGTCACGACAAGAAATATATGTTGTTAATTTGTGTCGTCGGAGAAAGGGTTCTAAAATTCGTAAAACGTAGTACCTGACGTCATCATTATCATCATCAAATGAAACATAGATATCTGTTTCCCATTTGTGAGTTCTCTTGCTTTCATTTTTTGAAAACCGTCGTTTAAAAATAAGAAAATCGAAACGAAAATAATACGCAATCCCCATAATTCCTAACGCTATTACTGCAAGTAAAATCACAATCAAAATATACCAGTGCAGAGTTGTATCTAACTCCTCACATCCACTCAAAGTATCAACAATGTCTTCTATCAAAATGTTATTATAGTTGGAACAGTACAAAGGGTACTGCTTAGATGCTGATTTGAATTTCCGCCATTCGCCGATCCACCGGTTTTCACAGTTGCATGGAATCCCATTAGTTTTAAAACGGAACACGTCTGGATGAATATTCCGAATTGATTTTGGTAATGTTTTCAAGGTATGGTTGTATATAATTATTGATGATGCTGTCTTCAGAGCATCTATATTGTTGTCAAGGTGATCAATAGGATTCTCGGCCATGTCAATAATTTTCACGCGTGAAAAGTAATCCTTCACATTTACGGTTTTAATATTGTTGTTGTCAATTTTTAATGTGATAGGATATTTTGAGTCTGGTAATACATCCGGTAGGTCGATACAAGATTGATTTGAGCAATCGACAAATAATCTTTCCTGAGATGGCTGAGAAGTACATGTGCAATGACATTTCGGCCTGCTGTGACAGTAGTCCTTTATATCACAAGTCATTTTGTTCCTCAGAGTTTGGTTAAAATAAACATCATGTAAAGATAAGTTTGATAAACTGGCTGGTGCTTCACAAGAATACATTCCAATCTGTCTGTAATATAGCCTTTTAATGTCTTGAAACGGAAGCGGAAGTAACTCAGCAAGTTCGCATCCGCAGTAGAAACTAGAGCCGTCATACCTATGTTTTCCACATGGTACATGTTCAGGTATGTCTTTTGAATCTATATTTTGAGAAATCATTTCCATTACAAATCGTGATGAGGTTACTCTGGAGAAATCGACATTATTACAAATCTGCGGAGAGTCTTGTTCTATTTGAAAACTCATTATATTTGTAATCTCAATAGAGCGTTTGTTACTCGCATAACTAACGCCACACATGGTTTTATTGGGTATTAGTATATTTGAAATATCCAGTTGGCGCAAGTTATTTGATTCAAAGTTAAAGTCGAACACACCGGTGTTTGATGCGACGTTTAAGTCTATATGTTTGATGATGTTATAAGACAGATCTACTATTCTTAGTTTAGACATTCCTTTGAAAGTGGCGTTAGATACAAATGTTATTAGATTATCTTTCATTATCAAAGTATCTAAATTAGTAAAACAAGATACATTACCAATTTCATGAAACATGTTTTTGGTGACATCTATAGTTACGATGTTAAAATCACAAGCATTTTCAGGAAAGTGTCTTAAATATCCATTAATATAACTAAGCCTGAAGACTGTTGAATTCTTTACATACGACGTCGTATTATATATCTTGGTCCTTTTGAATTGTACATCCCTTGCTTCAACAGCTAGTGAATGATAAGAAATATTTGAAAATGGAAGCTCCCAGATTGGCTTAGCAAGGCAAGCACAGCAATGATCCATTTTCAACTTTGTTGCTTTAGAGAAACACTCTTCATTGTCTGGACACCACAAATGTTTATTGCCATCATGACTCCAGTATGTATAGCTACCACTTATCGAGTGAAATAACAAGACAAACAAGACTGGAAGTAAGACTGCCATCTCCAATCAGCCACGATCTGAGATTGACGTATATCTATGGACGGTTGTCCCTGGAATTATTTGATATATGTATATATTTAAATGATCATCGTTAATCAACCATGTACTATCTTCACAAACTTCCTGGTACAACATTGATCACCATTATTATTAAATACCAGTAGGTTTTCCCATGTTTAATAATCGTCACAAGGAAAGTCTTATGTGTACTAGCAGAGAAAGGAACAACAGATCTTGGTTTTCTTTTTGCATAATCGAGTACGGGGTGCAGCTGGGGTTCGAAACACATTCAGATCGAAATATTCCCTTATGATGAAAACCATTCATATATTGTGCAGCCATTGGTGACCAATTTATATTCCAGATAGAAACCCACATTAAGCACATAATAATTATATTATTATTATGCATGTTTCAGACACCAAAGGGATATGATAGAGCAGTATTTTGTAAGAACAATACTGTGTATAGAAGCTAAGAATATACATGTAAACAGATTGCTTAGACGACAATAAAGAGGCTTGCGGAAATATGATCCATTCAAAATATCATTGTTTCATAATCTCAACAAACTGATTTAAGGAAGTGCAAGATGTAGGACCCAGTCATATATCTAAAAAAAGCTAAAACAATCGACTTATTCAAGATGATCATCTACATATGTATATAAATGTGGAGCCCCATGTCGAAATGATTCACATTTATTTTCAAAATAGTAAATATGATATTTGACTTTGTGATATTTTAAGCTTACGCCAACCTAGGTAATTGTTAATCAAATCATATGGTATCTTTGTTGGTTTAGAGAAACACTCTTCACTGTCTGGACACCACAAATGTTTATTGCCGTCATGACTCCAGTATTTATAGCTACCACTTATCGAGTGAAATAATAAGAAAAACAAGACAGGAAGTAAGACTGCCATCTCCAATCAGCCACGATCTGAAATTGACGTATATCTATGGACGGTTGTCCCTCGAATTATTTGATATATGTATTATATTTATATATTTAAATGATCATCGTTAATCAACCATATACTATCTTCACAAACTTCCTGGTACAATATTGACCATGGGTATACAAATTGGTAATAATATTACTATCACTTTAACATTGGTAAGGGGGTTTCCCCATTCTTATTAATCGTTACTTGTAATTACTTTCTTTCAAAATAACTGAACTACGAAGACAGATTAAATCTGAATCGTTTATTAATGTTTAGAAAAAAATATAATTGCTCTTGTCATACTGCAATAGAAAATCTAAGTGATCCGATTGGTTAATTGCTCGATTTTACTAATCCATATAATACGGCTCTAGCCGGTAATATGAAAGCACGTGCCAAGAAAGATAACTCATTTTGAAATCATACGTAATCAAAATGGCGACCCCCAGGTTCGCATGTCACTCTGACGCCGATATTGAGGCAATTCTAAATCATTTGTTATTTTTCTGTTAAAATTGTTAAGTTGTTTATTAAATATGTTGATTAATTAATTTCTTCTTTAAAGCAAAGTCATATCTGGGGTTAAATGTTCATGAGACAATACATGTATAGTCATGGTCAGTGTTCTTTATTTAGACTTTACACAGGTAATATGGATCCATGGTATTGCAGTATGACAAATTCGTTATGTAGGCTTTAGACAGGTAATACGGGTTCATATAACCTGTCTGTGTTGTATATTTCCCTCGCCTTCGTCTCAGGAAATATAAAACACAGACAGGTTATATGAGCCCGTATTACCTGTCTAAAGCCTATATAACTAATATTGTCATACTGCAATAGAAAATCTAAGTGATCCGTTTGGTTATTTACTCGATTTTACTAATCCATATTAAACGGCTCTAGCCGGTAATATGAAAGCACGTGCCAAGAAAGATAACTCATTTTGAAATCATACGTAATCAAGATGACGACCCCCAGGTTCGCCTCACTCGTCGCAACTTCGGCTGATTCCGTACCTTCATCATACCTCGTCCGTATTACGATAGCTCCCATTGGAACTACTTTCGGAAATCTTCAATGAAGGAGGTATTAAAATAATTTCGCCATTTTAGAACTTATTCGCGGTGCGCAATGTTTGATTGAAGTGATACGGTCTTCCGGCGAAGAAATGTGACACGTAGACGCATATCAAATACCGTATTACAGCCGAGGTATTGAGGGAGAGAAGCGGACTCACCCGAGGTTTGCCGATTGAGGTTCGCCTGTCACTCTGACGCCGATACTGAGGTAATTCTAAATCATTTGTTATTTTTCAGTTTAAATTGTTAAGTTGTTTATTAAATATGTTGAAGAATTAATTTCTTCTTTAAAGCAAAGTCATATCTGGGGTTAAATGTTCATGAGACAATATATGCATAGTAGTCATGTTCTTTATTTAGGCTTTACACAGCTAATATGATATAAGATATAAGATTTTTATTTTCCTAATCATAGGGCCCAAAATGGGCATATTAATCAACAACATGAAGATCATTCATATATCAACACAATCATTCACACTAATTTTAATCATTATTTGGAGACAACACAAAGAAAACAAAGAGAAATAATAATACGGAGGAAAGAGTCAGTCAGCCACAAAGAGGATACTATTTATGAATATATTTATTATATTAAAAAGTCATTAAAAATAATTATAGTCTTCTTTACTCTAAATAATCTTCTTTTCTTTTCTTGATCAATAGTTATTATCTAAATACTCAATAAATGTAGATAGAAAAACAGGATCATCATTTGACATCATCCAAATAAAAAAGTTTGGATGATCTAGATTATATAGATTGTCTAGAATGGTTTTTCTTTGCTTTTGATATAAAGGACATTCCAGAGTAAAGTGCAGTTCATCCTCAATAGAATTATTAGAACAGTGCTGACAGAGTCTCTCACAACTTGGAAGCAACTCAAGTTTTCCAGAGACTGAATTGAGTTTACGTTCATGTCTACCAGTCTCTATTCTTAATGTATGGTTACTAAGTCTGAACTTTGTCAAAATGTGACGATTTTTAAGATTTTTAACAATCAAATAATTTTCCAGGTTAAAAGATGTTTTATATTTAAAATATGTGTTTAATTTTCCTTTATCTAATAAATATGTGTTTCTTATTTCATTCCATACATTTAGAAAGTTATTTTTCAGTGCCTTTTTTAGCAAAAATTTAAACTTAGATTTACCAAAGTCTTTACAGACTGCAAGATCAATATTTATTTATTTTACTATAAAGGAGTAAATTGGAATACCAAGAGTTGCTATCTTGATTAGTATTGTTTTTATATTCACTAAATGCTCGATTTAATAAATTTGAGGGGGAGTGTTCAAGTCTATGCAAGTACATGAGCATTTGCTTTAATATATCTATATACATATGGAATCTTCCAAGTTCAGTCAGTACAGCTATATTTGTGCACTTTTTTGAAACCCTGAGCATATATTTACAAAATTTTAGATTAACCTTCTCAGATTCCCATTCTTTAAAAATGTCATATAAATTGCGCTCTTTTCTCTTTTGAGTGATATTTAATATGACACCCCAGTTTTCACATCCATATAATGCTATAGGTTTTATGCAATGATCAAATAAATGGAGAAATGTTTTAATAGATGGGGTAAAAGATTTCATATTTCTGCATAGTTTAAAGCTTGCTTTTATGGCTGTTTGAAACAATTGTTTTCTTGCTTCAGTAAAATTACCAGAATTTTCCATGGTTATACCTAGATATTTATAGTTTTTAGTACAATCAATAGTATTGGTTCCAATGTGAAAATTATATTTTAGTAGTTTACCCGACTTATTAAAAATAATAACTTTAGTTTTCTTTGGATTTATACCAAGACACCACTCTTCACAATAATCATTCAAAATATCTAAAAGACCCTCCTTTATATTAGAAAAAAGTACAAGGTCATCAGCAAATAACAAACAGGGAATCTTTGTATTATCTAATGTGACCGAGTCAGTCTTTTCTTCCAAAAGTTTAGGAAAGTGATTTATGAAAAATTTAAATAGACTAGGGTTTAAAACATCCCCTTGTCTGTCCCAACTTCAGGTGTGAAAAACTCTGTCATTTTATTGTCAACTTTTATACATAATTTATCACTCATATACATTGATTTTAAGATTCTATAAAAATAACCATTAATATTTTGTAACTGTAATTTATACATAATTCCAACATGAATAACAGTGTTGAATGCTTTGCGGAAATCCACAAAGCATACATATAATTTTTTGTCCACACATTTCAGGTACTTATCAATACTACACTTTAAAACAAATATGTGATCCGAAGTGCGACCTTTCTTTGAAAACCCAATTTGGGTTTCATGTATAATATCATTATCAGCCAAAAATAAATCAAATCTGTTACACAATACTGTTATTAATTGCTATTACCCTATAGTTAACAGGATTATTAGGATCATCTGCCTTAAATACAGGACATCCAAAACATTCAGACCATTTACTTGGATAAATTCCCGATGTAAATACAGCATTAAATAATTTCAATAAACATGGATTCATGTAACTTTGAGATGCTTTTAGGGACCGACCATTTAACTTGAAAAGGGGGGGGGGGTATGGTTTTTTGTTTCGTTCAGATTTTTTTTTTCGGACAACACAAGAGTTAGGATATTTTTTTCCAGAATTTAACATTAGGTTATATGACAAAAACTCTGAATCAGATTATTTTTTTTTCCTCCACCAAAATCAGAATATTTTTTTCAGCAACATTGGGAATCAGAATATTTTTTTAGAAAAAAACCATAACCCCCTTTCAAGTTAAATGGTCGTTCCCTTAGCATTTCATTACTTACATTATCCAATCCAGGGCTTTTCCCAGATTTTAGTTTAGAAAATGCTTTTTGCAACTCACCAGTTGTAATTTCATAATCAAGTGTTGAGAAACCTTTCGACTTTTGTCCCAGTAATTTTAACTTTTCTTCGATTTTGTTTGATTTTGAATGCATAGTACTTTTCAAAGATGTTAATTCAGAAAAATATTTATACCAAGTTTCTCCATCAATACTACTCTCTGGTTTATCAGAGTGTACATTACGCAGTTGATTAACCAGAGACCAATATTCCTTCGGATTGTCTGTTTCTAAATTTTCAATACGATCCAATATTTTTTGCTTAAACTCTCTTCTTTTTTTCCCCCTCAATTTTGCATATTTTTTGCTATGATTAAAAAATGAGCCTCGCACTATCGGAACCTTTGGAAATTTCGACATTAATTTTGCCTTTTCATCTACCAACCTTTTCATAGTATTAAGATCATAATCAAACAATTTTTTGTTTCTTTTTTTTACTATTTTCTTCTTCTTCAATGACAATTTACATGCTTTATCAAAAACACCATGAATAAAATTGGTAGTTTTATTAATACCATTTTCTTCAAAGGAAATATCATCAGTTAGAAACTGCCTTAATTTCATTTTGTACAGCTGGATGAGCAAAGGTCTCTTGGAAACAATTAATACTTTCAGCATTCCAAAAATTTCTTGTAGGAAAGTCTTTCAATCCAGATGTCTCTTTTTGATATTCAAAAGAAGCTAATATTTTTATTGAAATTTTACAATGACAATCTGAAAAGATTGGTTTAAAATCAGATACAAACATATACAAAATATTTTGAAGTAAAGACTCGGACACTAAGACATAATCAACAACGCTACATCCATTTGGTTTAAAACATGTATGTTTTCCTGTACTATTCCCAAAACATCTACCATTTAAGATTCTAAGTTGATTACAAATACATAGTTCAAGTAAATCTTTACCTCTGGAATCTACAACACTGTCTTGACTGACTCTCTCCTCAGTAATGCAATCAAAATTATAATTAGTATTATCAATAGGAATATGAAGAATATTATCATTTACAATAAAGTCAGGTTCCGACCCTGTTCGTGCGTTAAAATCGCCTGCTAACATAATATGTACCCATGATATTGCAGTATGACAAATTCATTATATATGCTTTAAACAGGTAATACGGGCTCATATAACCTGTCTGTGTTGTATATTTCCTCGCCTTCGGCTCAGGAAATATAAAACACAGACAGGTTATATGAGCCCGTATTACATGTCTAAAGCCTATATAACTAATATTGTCAATTATTGTCTTACAATCTGCAAGTCATGTGTAAGACAATTAAATAAATACAAGAATAGTGCCTTATTTATGGTAGAATAACAGTTAATCTTAAGGTCACAAAGAAAAATGATATCAGCATAAAGTGATTTTAACTGACGTGTGTAATGTGAGCTAGCAGCTGAAAATATGGACCACTTCAAATAAATTTCAAAAGTCGCGAACATAAAAAAGTATTCGATATCTGAAAAAAATCAAATATGACAATATATCAGGCGAGGGTCATCATAAACTGCTCAATATAACCGCACAGAAATAAATTAACAAATACAAAAATAAATACATGTATTAAGGAGATCTAATTTCAAGTCTTTTATTGTAGAAGCCTCAAATATATCTTCGTTACGTCGATATATCAATAAATGTTAGGACAGGAAAGGGTAGTACACGGACGAATATCTCAGTTCTGTGGACTTTATGTCTACCATAGTATTGTTACAACTGAATAACAATTTCAGATACAACTTTATATATACTAATATTTTGTAGATATTACATTTCTAATGGGAATGGCTTTTAGAGATGGACATTGATGTCAATGCATATTTTGTATAGTTCTCCTCCGTAGGAGGTGAATAGATAATACATGCAGAGCGTCAATCTTTTAAATATGCTCTGAAAAAGACTCGTGTACATCGTCGGTCAGCAACAGCAACATACAACACATATCTTATACATTATATAATGGATACACGCTGCATGCATACCACATGTAATGGATACACGCTATTCCGTTTCCAATGGATATATGCTATATTGTATAATGGATACACGCTATTTCGCATCAAATGGATACACGATATATTGTATAATGTATCCACGCGGTACCACTAATAATGGATCCACGCGATACCACTTATAATAGATCCACGCGGTACCACTTATAATGGATGCACGAGATACCACTTATAATAGATCCAAGCGGTACCACTTAAAGGAAACAATTCACAAAGCTTTCAATCATAGAAACTATGGCTCAAAATCTGTTGTATTAGGCTACAATTCCACATATTTTTCAAACAAAATTAAAAAAGGTAAAACATGCTACTCCGAGGAACAAGTGATCAGTATGCTGGAGTTCCTCATCGATAACATATTTGTCTCCTTTGGAAGGACACTGTTTCATCAGGTCTTCGGCATACCAATGGGTACGAATTGTGCCCCTCTTCTAGCCGATTTATTTTTATACTCATATGAGTCGGAGTTTCTTCAAAAGCTTGTAAAAGATAAGAAGATTCATGAGGCTAGAGCCTTTAATTTCACATACAGGTATATTGATGACGTTTTATCTATCAATTATTCTAGATTTGCAGAATTTCTTCCATTGATATATCCTCCAGAGCTGGAAGTTAAAGAGACCACAGATACAGCTTCGTCCGCATCATTTTTGGAATCATACCTCGAATTAGACGACAGTGGTCAACTCAGTACTAACATTTATGATAAACAGGACGACTTCAATTTTAAAATCATAAATTTTCCAAATATGTGCAGCAATATACCAGCTTCTCCTGCATATGGTGTTTACATCTCGCAATTGATTCGCTATGCAAGGGCCAGTAGCAATTATTCTAATTTCTTGAAACGTCATTTTTATCTGAGAAACAGTCTACTGGACCAGGGCTATTAAAAGATTCGCCTTATTCGATCTCTTAAAAAGTTTACATTCCGATACCAAGATCTTGTCGAAATATATTCCGTCTCTGCAGAGACGATAATAAACGATGGATTTTCAATTAGTGAAAATGTATAAAGATAAGGAAGTCAACAAAAATGTCAAAAATATTTATTTATCAATGTGTGACGTAAAAGTGTTTTTGACATTTACTTCACTGAATTTGGTACTGCTTTGACAACTATTTTACCTATTTTGTTCCTGTATTGCTATAAATACTGTTAGAGTGACAGCCGGAACCTTTGATCCGTAATGAAAGGGGGAGGTTTGACGCTTTAAAATCTGATTCAACCCACCATTTCTTTAGAAATGTCTGTACCAAGTCAGGGTCATTGCGGTTTTCACAGTTTTCCGGTTGTTGACTGATTTTGTCTGTTTATATACTTATGAGTTTTGACTTTCCCTTTGTAAGATTGTTCGGAGTTCGGTAATTTTGTTATTACCCTTATTATAATGGATCCACGCGATACCACTTATAATAGATCCAAGTGGTACCACTTATAATGGATCCACGGGACACCGCTTATAATAGATCCAAGCGGTACCACTTGCAATGGGTCCACGCGACACCGCTTATATTCGATCCAAGCGGTACCGCTTATAATAGATCCACGCGGTACCATTTATAATGGATCCACGCGATACCGCTTATAATAGATCCAAGCGGTATCATTTATAATGGATCCACGTGATACCGCTTAAAATATATCAATGCGGTACCACTTACAATGAATGCAAGATATACCGCTTAAAATGGATACAAGCTATACAGTTTATAATGGATGCACGCGGTACTACTTAAAATGGATACACGCGGTACCACTTATAATGGATACACGCGGTACCACTTAAAATGGATACACGCGGTACCACTTATAATGGATACACGCGGTACCACTTATAATGGATACACGCGGTACCACTTAAAATGGATACACGCGGTACCACTTATAATGGATACACGCGGTACCACTTATAATGGATACACGCGGTACCACTTATAATAGATACACGCGGTACCACTTATAATGGATACACGCTATACCATTAACAGTGGATCATGATGCATAGTTTACAAAGGATTCATGCTATTATTCTATTATTGTCTTCTCCTTGAGAACCTGTCTTTTATTGTGTTGTCTGGTGAGGTATAGTTCTCAAGCCAACGTCGAGGCCACTATATCTCATCAGACAACAATATAGGAAATTGTTCCCGAAATAGAAGACAATATTATGTTCAGTACATAGCAATTCATTCTGGAAATAAAAGGAAAAAACATTCTGCGCTGAGGTTCATTCGTTGACGTTTACATTGCCAAACCTCGTCATGTTGACAGCAAACGATAAACAGATTACAGCACGGTCTATCTAAAAGGAGGCATATCTTGCCACAAATACATAAAAATAACGCGGGAAAATATATTCATAGGTATAGTCCCGCGGGAAATCGTTTTATACTGGCATAGTTCCCGTCGTTACTCATAGTCACCAGTTTCAAAGATTAAGCATAGACTGTTTAAAAATAGAACACACTAATCATCCAATCAAAATAAAAGCATTCGTAAGTTATGTACGAAACCCTTTTAATACGCCCGTCTCGAGACGGGCCGTATTATAGGATTGGGTATGGCGGGCGGGCGGCGGGCGGGCGTCCACATAGGTTTCCGCACAATAACTTTAGTTCTGTATATTGGATCTTTACCAAACAAGGCCACATGATTCTCCTGTGGAAGGGGAAGAAAGCTATTTTTAGGGGTCATTAGGTCGAAGGTCAAGGTCACCGTTACTATAAATATAATTTTTGACAACAGGGTCGTTTCCGCACGATAACTAGTTCTGTATATTGGATCTTTAACAAACTTGGCCACATGATTTCCCTGTGGAAGGGGAAGAACCATATTTATTTTGGGTTCATTAGGTCAAAGGTCAAGGTCACCGTTATTATAAATAGAATTTTTGACAACAGGGTCGTTTCCACATGATAACTTTAGTTCTGTATATTGGATCTTTACCAAACTTGACCACATGATTCCCCTATGGAAGTGAAAGAATCCTGTTGATTTGCGGGTCATTAGGTTAAAGGTCAAGGTCACTGTTACTATAAATATAATTTTTAACAACAGGGTCGTTTCCGCATGATAACTTTAGTTCTGTATATTGGATCTTTACCAATGTTGACCACGTGATTGCCCTGTAGAGGGGGAAGAATCCTATTTTGGGGTCATTAGGTCAAAGGTCAAGGTCACTATTACTATCAATAGAATTTTTGACAACAGGATCGTTTCCGCATGATAACTAGTTCTGTATATTGGATCTTTACCAAACTTGACCACATGATTCCCCTGTAGAAGGGGAAGAACCCTATTTATTTTGGGGTGATTAGGTCAAAGGTCAAGGTCACTGTTACTATAAATATAATTTTTGACAGCAGGATCGTTTCCGCAAGATAACTTTTTATTTTTTATTTATTATATCTATATTACACATGTGAACAATTTACCTCTGGGTGCCAGGAAACCTCAAAGGTTTACAAATATTTACAATGAACAATATAATTAAATAAATAAATACTGGTACAGTTGTAGTAAGAATACAATACCATAAGCAAATAAATCATATTTTATCTCTCATATTCAATTTATAAACATACATTTTTACACAGTAAACAATGAAAGGAATTAATACAACTAAATTCATAATGTATCCAATAATAGCTGTAATTTCCTAATATTATTTAAGTTTCGAACTTCTGAGTTCTTAATCATCATTTGTATATTACTTCCGAGTTCATTTTTGAGATTTGTGATAACTATTGCTTCCCTGTAAGTGCTTTTATTATATTTTATATAATTTCTTGTTTTCCAAATTACCCATTTTAATATACAAATGACTAAATTCATTAAAAGTAGATCTTCAGTTATTTCTCCCTCATACACCCCAATGATTAAGTTTTCCTCAACAAGTACTATATTTATTTCAAAAATGCTATTAAAAATGTGTTTTAATTCATCTAAGACATGTTTAATTTTATGACACCTGTAAAACAAATGCATAAGGGACTCTATTTCATTTTTACAAAAATGACATTGACCATTTGATTTTCCCATTTTTTGTAATCTATATTCTGAATAGACAATGTTATGCAAACATTTCCATTGGAACTGGATAATGCTTTGTTTACATTTAATCTTGTTCAGTATATACCAAATTGATATCCAGTTAAATTTCTTTTCATAAATTATATCCCATTTGAATTGACATTTTGGCGTAATTGGTTTACGTATTTCTTTCTGGATATTCTTCAGTTTCAGCTCTTTTGGAACAATGATTTCATTATTATGATTTCTAATATTCAAATTACTATCTATTTTTAAACCTAATGATTTTTTTTATCTTTTCGTTATCATCGGATTTTAATTTCTTAACAAAATTTTATGGTATTGATTTTTTTATTTTTGCCCATTCTGATATCCAGTTCCTTTTATCATCCAGTCTATTAAATATAGTCTGATTAAGGTATTATTGTTTTTGTCCCATATATCGTTTATTTTAAATATATTATTTCTCAAAAACGATTAAAAAAAAAAGTGGATTTCTATTAAATTTGATCTCCGAGTTACCAAATATGTTTTTATCTAAAATGTCATTTTTAGACTTCGTAGAACATGACCCCAAAAAATTGTTCCATGCTTGTATAGCGTCTTGATAGTATTTTGGAATGGATGCAATATCTAAACCTTTAATATCGGAGCATTTACAAAGAAAAAAATCAACTCCAAATTTGTTATCGTATTTCTGTAACCAGTGTTTACCTATCGCATTCCACGAGTCCATCTCACTGTTGATTATTTTGTATATAATTTTTATCTGTTTACTGTTGACACAATTGTCTATGTTAATCATTCCCATCCCCCCTTCATTAATATTTAAGCAACATACGTTTATTTCTATTTGGTATGGTTTATTGCCCAAAGAAATTTCCAAATCAAATCATTCACCTCTTTTTTATATTTCTCTGGTATCCCCCTCATTTCACTTTCAAATCCCATTTGAGCTAACAGAAAATTTTTAACATTAGTTCTGTATATTGGATCTTTAACAAACCTGGCCACATGATTCCCCTGTGGAAGGGGAAGAACCCTATCCTTTTTTTTAGGTCATTACCATTATACCGTTTGATAATTTATATAGACGGGCGTATTTTGTGATGAACACATTTCTTGTTAATTGATATATTATCTTCAATGAATATACTAAATGTCTTATCGCAAAGATTCAGTATATTATGGATAATGTTCAAGATTGTTGTGAGAGTTGATAATGTTCAAGATTGTTGTGAGAGTTGGTATTTTACTCAGATGTAGAAAACACTTGTATCACCATCATTTGATGAAAGTGGAACGTTTGAGCCCATAAAACTAGCGTAAATCTCAACATTTTCTTATAGTGCATGTACCATGCAGGTAAAGTGAGCGATCATGTATGTCTGTGTGCTAAGGATATGAATTTTGCTTCTCTTTCAATGATTTTCCAACTGGATATTGGAGCTATTACAATGGTGAGTTTAGAAACAGAGAATACTTGAAGCTATTACAATGGTGAGATTAGAAACAGAGAATACTTGGAGCTATTACAATGGCGAGTTTAGAAACAGAGAATACTTGGAGCTATTACAATGGTGAGTTTAGAAACAGAGATTACTTGGAGCTATTACAATGGTGAGTTTAGAAACAGAGAATATTTGAAGCAATTACAATGGTGAGATTAGAAACAGAGAATACTTGGAGCTATTACAATGGTGAGATTAGAAACAGAATACTTGGAGCTATTACAATGGTGAGTTTAGAAACAGAGAATACTTGAAGCTATTACAATGGTGAGATTAGAAACAGAGAATACTTGGAGCTATTACAATGGTGAGATTAGAAACAGAGAATACTTGGAGCTATTACAATGGTGCGCTTCGAAACAGAGAATACCTGAAGCTATTACAATGGTGAGTTTAGAAACAGAGAGTACTTGGAGCTATTACAATGGTGAGATTAGAAACAGAATACTTGGAGCTATTACAATGGTGAGTTTAGAAACAGAGAATACTTGAAGCTATTACAATGGTGAGATTAGAAACAGAGAATACTTGGAGCTATTACAATGGTGCGCTTAGAAACAGAGAATACTTGAAGCTATTACAATGGCCGGTGAGTTTAGAAACAGAGAATACTTGGAGCTATTACAATGGTGAGATTAGAAACAGAATACTTGGAGATATTACAATGGTGAGTTTAGAAACAGAGAATACTTGAAGCTATTACAATGGTGAGTTTAGAAACAGAGAATACTTGGAGCTATTACAATGGTGCGCTTAGAAACAGAGAATACTTGAAGCTATTACAATGGTGAGTTTAGAAACAGAGAATACTTGGAGCTATTACAATGGTGAGTTTAGAAACAGAGAATACTTGAAGCAATTACAATGGTGAGATTAGAAACAGAGAATACTTGGAGCTATTACAATGGTGAGATTAGAAACAGAATACTTGGAGCTATTACAATGGTGAGTTTAGAAACAGAGAATACTTGGAACTATTACAATGGTGAGTTTAGAAACAGAGAATACTTGAAGCAATTACAATGGTGAGTTTAGAAACAGAGAATACTTGAAGCTATTACAATGGCCGGTGAGTTTAGAAACAGAGAATACTGGAGCTATTACAATGGTGAGATTAGAAACAGAATACTTGGAGCTATTACAATGGTGAGTTTAGAAACAGAGAATACTTGAAGCTATTACAATGGTGAGTTTAGAAACAGAGAATACTTGGAGCTATTACAATGGTGCGCTTAGAAACAGAGAATACTTGAAGCTATTACAATGGTGAGTTTAGAAACAGAGAATACTTGGAGCTATTACAATGGTGAGTTTAGAAACAGAGAATACTTGAAGCAATTACAATGGTGAGATTAGAAACAGAGAATACTTGGAGCTATTACAATGGCGAGATTAGAAACAGAATACTTGGAGCTATTACAATGGTGAGTTTAGAAACAGAGAATACTTGGAGCTATTACAATGGTGCGCTTAGAAACAGAGAATACTTGAAGCTATTACAATGGTGAGTTTAGAAACAGAGAATACTTAATGCTATTACAATGGTGAGTTTAGAAATAGAATATTTGGAGCTATTACAATGGTGAGTTTAGAAACAGAGAATACTTGAAGCTATTACAATGGTGAGATTAGAAACAGAGAATACTTGGAGCTATTACAATGGTGAGTTTAGGAACAGAGAATACTTGGAACTATTACAATGGTGAGTTTAGAAACAGAGAATACTTGAAGCAATTACAATGGTGAGATTAGAAACAGAGAATACTTGGAGCTATTACAATGGTGAGATTAAAAACAGAATACTTGGAGCTATTACAATGGTGAGTTTAGAAACAGAGAATACTTGAAGCTATTACAATGGTGCGCTTAGAAACAGAGAATACTTGGAGCTATTACAATGGTGAGATTAGAAACAGAGAATACTTGGAGCTATCACAACAGTGAGTTTAGAAACAGAGAATGCTTGAAGCAATTACAATGGTGAGATTAGAAACAGAGAATACTTGGAGCTATTACAATGGTGAGATTAAAAACAGAATACTTGGAGCTATTACAATGGTGAGTTTAGAAACAGAGAATACTTGAAGCTATTACAATGGTGAGTTTAGAAACAGAGAATACTTGAAGCCATTACAATGGTGAGTTTAGAAACAGAGAATACTTGAAGCTATTACAATGGTGAGTTTAGAAACAGAGAATACTTGGAGCTATTACAATGGTGCGCTTAGAAACAGAGAATACTTGAAGCTATTACAATGGTGAGTTTAGAAACAGAGAATACTTAATGCTATTACAATGGTGAGTTTAGAAATAGAATATTTGGAGCTATTACAATGGTGAGTTTAGAAACAGAGAATACTTGAAGCTATTACAATGGTGAGATTAGAAACAGAGAATACTTGGAGCTATTACAATGGTGAGTTTAGGAACAGAGAATACTTGGAACTATTACAATGGTGAGTTTAGAAACAGAGAATACTTGAAGCAATTACAATGGTGAGATTAGAAACAGAGAATACTTGGAGCTATTACAATGATGATATTAAAAACAGAATACTTGGAGCTATTACAATGGTGAGTTTAGAAACAGAGAATACTTGAAGCTATTACAATGGTGCGCTTAGAAACAGAGAATACTTGGAGCTATTACAATGGTGAGATTAGAAACAGAGAATACTTGGAGCTATCACAACAGTGAGTTTAGAAACAGAGAATGCTTGAAGCAATTACAATGGTGAGATTAGAAACAGAGAATACTTGGAGCTATTACAATGGTGAGATTAAAAACAGAATACTTGGAGCTATTACAATGGTGAGTTTAGAAACAGAGAATACTTGAAGCTATTACAATGGTGAGTTTAGAAACAGAGAATACTTGAAGCCATTACAATGGTGAGTTTAGAAACAGAGAATACTTGAAGCTATTACAATGGTGAGTTTATAAACAGAGAATACTTGGAGCTATTACAATGGTGAGTTTAGAAACAAAGAATACTTACTTGTTTGGAGCTATTACAATGGTGAGTTTAGAAACAAAGAATACTCACTTTTTTGGAGCTATTACAATGGTGAGTTTAGAAACAGAGAATACTCACTTTTATGGAGCTATTACAATGGTGAGTTTCGAAACAAAGAATACTCACTTTTTTGGAGCTATTACAATGGTGAGTTTAGAAACAAAGAATACTTACTTTTTTGAAGCTATTACAATGGTGAGTTTAGAAACAAAGAATACTTACTTTTTTGAAGCTATTACAATGGTGAGTTTAGAAGCAAAGAATACTCACTTTTTTGAAGCTATTACAATGGTGAGTTTAGAAACAAAGAATACTCACTTTTTTGGAGCTATTACAATGGTGAGTTTAGAAACAGAGAATACTCACTTTTTTTGGAGCTATTACAATGGTGAGCTTAGAAACAAAGAATACTCACTTTTTGTTGGAGCTATTACAATGGTGAGTTTAGAAAGAATGCTGACTTTTTTCGCTTGTGTCGAGGTAAATTCAAATAAGAAAAGTTTGAAGATAGAAAACGGGTAATAAGAAACAGTAAATGGAAGGACAGACAATATAATGACTAAAAGAAAAAGGACAAAATGACAAACAACGATCCAAAAAACATTATAAAGGAAACTACATATTGAGCAAACTGAAACCCACTAAAAACCGGGGTTGTACTCTGGTCATTCAGAAGGTACTCAGTAAAAACCGGGGTTGTACTCTGGTCATTCAGAAGGTACTCAGTAAAAACCGGGGTTGTACTCTGGTCATTCAGAAGGTACACAGTAAAAACCGGGGTTGTACTCTGGTAATTCAGAAGGTACAGTTCCTGTTCCACTAGTCGCACCTGTCATATTGCTCTTGTCACAAACCATGTGATAAGTCACGAGAGAGGAAGAGACGTGATTGTGAGTGCGACAAACGGAACACACATGTGATTTGTGGCACAGATATTCCGTAGAGGTTAACAAAGTTTTGGTGGTGACCATGAAACTTGCGAAGTGATAACTTCAACTTAACCAATAGGAACCGTGATTCAGTAGGCAACTTCCTTGTTAGCAAAGACTCTCAATGAAATCATAATAAGATCCCATAGGTTTATAATATCGTACTAACTGAAAGATATGCAGGTGCTGCTGGAATGTTGCTATGTATAAATAGAAAGCTCACAATGGAAAAATTAAAATCATCTCTTTTATCATAAAATTTCGTTCTAGCCGGCCCTCACAGTCAATTTCGAGGTGTAGGTCATGGTATGAAGCAGGCCTATCTGTATCTGTTGTATCTGTTATTTCAAGTTCAATGGGATAGATGCGATCAACATAATCACCAAAATAATCATTTAGTGAAATGACATCTTCTCTATAGTAGAAAGTAATATCAAACGATCGGACTGGTTTCTTTTCATTTTTCTTGAAAAGCTCCTGTATGAAATCTGCCTCCTTCGACTAACGTAACGTGTCGACGAGAAGAGAAACACCGTTGGTATCCATAGGAATGCCGCTTTGTCTATTGAAAAAATGCATCAACCTAACACATCACATACTTTGTCAATAAAAATAAACTCGAGCATTGCTATGATATCAGCTTCTAAGAACCTCTTGTTAGAATTAGGGTCCTTTTTTGTATTATTAGAGTGGGGCTTTTTTGTTGCAAAATAAGATTTGTCTCTTCCTAAACAACTTATTTGTATATATACCTTGGCAATTCTTTCTCATGAAACACATTTGAACCAATTCTTTTAATCTCTCTTTTAGTTTTGAGCTGGCAATAGTTGTGTACTTGTGTGTTTTAATTCCATTGTATGTGGTGGGGGACATTGATTTTATTGGAATATCAAAAGGTTCAAACAACTACCAAATATTAAATTAAAGAGCACAAACAAGCGTCGTTCCATTTTCAACGGTGTCCACTTTTCACGTCTACTACCGTTTCTAATATAAGACTGCAAGTTTTCTACCTCAGGAATAAAAACAAAAATATCATATACCTTTATTATACATGTGCTTTAATGATTCCATGACAAATAACAAATTATATGGTATATAATATATACAAATGTTCCGTATGTAAATGATGTATATCATATCGTGTGATAAGGATACATGCTTGATCGTATTCATCTTGTTTATTATATACTTACTCTACCATATTTAATTGATATATTATGCAAAAGAGCTGCATTTACGGTTGATTAGGGTTGTGGTGTTTAACGCCACTTTCAACAATATTTCAGTTGTATTGTGGCGGACAGTTTCATAGGTGAATGAAACCGAGGTATCCGGAGAAAACCGCCGACATGCCGTAAGTCACTCACAAACTTTATCACATAGCGTTGTATCGAGTACACCTCGCCATGTGCGGGATTCTAACTCACAGCGTTAGTGGTGATAGACACTAATTGCATATAGGTAGTTGTATATTAAACTACCCCGGGGCAATGCAATGCTGAGTATGGGCACTCCGGGGTAATGTTATGAATATTATAGACACCTTGTGGTAATGCTATGCAGATTATGGACTCCCCGGAGTAATGTAATGCTGAGTATGGACACACCGGAGTAATGTAATGGTGAGTAAGGACACTCCGGGGGTAATGTTATGCATATTATGAACGCCCAGTGGTAATGAAATACAGAGTATACACTCCTCTGGGTAATTTTATGCACAGTATGGACACCATGGGGAAATGATATACAGAATAAGGTCACCCCCTGGGTAATGCTATGCATAATATGGACACCACGGAATAATGCTATGCATAGTATGGACTCCCCGGGGTGATGTTACACATAGCATGGGCACCCCCCTGGGTAATATTATACAGAGTATGGACTCCCCGGGGTTATGCTACACATAGCATGGACACCCCCTGGGTAATGTTATACAGAGTATGGACTCCCCGGGGTGATGTTACACATAGCATGGGCACCCCTGGGTAGTGCTATGCAGAGTATGAACTCCCCCTGGGTAATGTTATACAGAGTATGGACTCCCCAGGGTGATGTTACACATAGCATGGGCACCCCCTGGGTAATGTTATACAGAGTATGGACTCCCCGGGGTTATGTTACACATAGCATGGACACCCCCTGGGTAATGTTATACAGAGTATGGACTCCCCGGGGTGATGTTACACATAGCATGGGCACCCCCTGGGTAATGTTATTCAGAGTATGGACTCCCCGGGGTGATGTTACGCATAGCATGGGCACCCCCTGGGTAATGTTAAACAGAGTATGGACTCCCCGGGGTGATGTTACACATAGCATGGGCACCCCCTGGGTAATGTTATTCAGAGTATGGACTCCCCGGGGTGATGTTACGCATAGCATGGGCACCCCCTGGGTAATGTTAAACAGAGTATGGACTCCCCGGGGTGATGTTGCACATAGCATGGACATCCCTGGATAATGTTATTCAGAGTATGGACTCCCCGGGGTGATGTTACACATAGCATGGACAACCCCTGGGTAATGCTATGGAGAGTATGGACTCACCGGGGTGATGTTACACATTGCATGGACACCCCCTGGGTAATGCTATGCAGAGTATGGACTCCCCTAGGTAATGCTATACAGAGTATGGACTCCCCGGGGTGATGTTACACATAGCATGGACACCCCCTGGGTAATGCTATCGAGAGTATGAACTCCCCGGGGTGATGTTACACATAGCATGGACTCCCCCTGGGAAATGCTATGCAGAGTATGGACTCCCCCTGGGTAATGCTATGGAGAGTATGGACTTCCCGGGGTGATGTTACACATAGCATGGACACACACTGGGTAATGCTATAGAGAGTATTGACTCTCCGGGGTGATGTTACACATAGCATGGACACCCCCTGGGTAATGCTATGGAGAGTATGGACTCCCCGGGTTGATGTTACAAATAGCATGGACACCCCCTGGGTAATGCTATGCAGAGTATGGACTCCTCCTGGGTAATGCTATACAGAGTATGGTCTCCCCGGGGTGATGTTACACATAGCATGGACACCCCCTGGGTAATGTTATTCAGAGTATGGACTCCCCGGGGTGATGTTACATATAGTATGGACACCCCCTGGGTAATATTATACATAGTATGGACTCTCCGGGGTGATGTTACACATAGCATGGACACCCCCTGGGTAATGCTATGGAGAGTATGGACTCCCCGGGGTGATGTTACACATAGCATGGACACCCCCTGGGTAATGCTATGCAGAGTATGGACTCCCCCTGGGTAATGCTATGCAGAGTATGGACTCCCCGGGGTGATGTTACACATAGGATGGACACCCCCTGGGTAATGTTATGGAGAATATGGACTCCCCGGGGTGATGTTACACATAGCATGGACACCCTCTGGGTAATGTTATACAAAGTATGGACTCCCCGGGGTGATGTTACACATAGGATGGGCACCCCCTGGGTAATGCTATGGAGAGTATGGACTCCCCGGGGTGATGTTACACATAGCATGGGTACCCCCTGGGTAATATTATACAGAGTATGGACTCCCCGGGATGATGTTACACATAGCATGGGCACCCCCTGGGTAATATTATACAGAGTATGGACTCCCCGGGGTGATGTTACACATAGCATGGACACCCCCTGGGTAATGCTATGGAGAGTATGGACTCCCCGGGTTGATGTTACAAATAGCATGGACACCCCCTGGGTAATGCTATGCAGAGTATGGACTCCCCCTGGGTAATGCTATACAGAGTATGGTCTCCCCGGGGTGATGTTACACATAGCATGGACACCCCCTGGGTAATGTTATTCAGAGTATGGACTCCCCGGGGTGATGTTACACATAGCATGGACACCCCCTGGGTAATATTATACATAGTATGGACTCTCCGGGGTGATGTTACACATAGCATGGACACCCCCTGGTTAATGCTATGGAGAGTATGGACTCCCCGGGGTGATGTTACACATAGCATGGACATCCCCTGGGTAATGCTATACAGAGTATGGACTCCCCCTGGGTAATGCTATGCAGAGTATGGACTCCCCGGGGTGATGTTACACATAGGATGGACACCCCCTGGGTAATGTTATGGAGAGTATGGACTCCCCGGGGTGATGTTACACATAGCATGGACACCCCCTGGGTAATGCTATTCAGAGTATTGACTCCACAAGGTGATGTTACACATAGCATGGACACCCTCTGGGTAATGTTATACAAAGTATGGACTCCCCGGGGTGATGTTACACATAGGATGGGCACCCCCTGGGTAATGCTATGGAGAGTATGGACTCCCCGGGGAGATGTTACACATAGCATGGGCACCCCCTGGGTAATATTATACAGAGTATGGACTCCCCGGGATGATGTTACACATAGCATGGCACCCCTTGGGTAATATTATACAGAGTATGGACTCCCCGGGGTGATGTTACACATAGCATGGACACCCCTGGGTAATGCTATAGAGAATAAGAACTCCCCGGGGTGATGTTACACATAGCATGGACTCCCCCTGGGTAATGCTATGCAGAGTATGGACTCCCCCTGGGTAATGCTATGGAGAGTATGGACTTCCCGGGGTGATGTTACACATAGCATGGACACACCCTGGGTAATGCTATAGAGAGTATTGACTCTCCGGGGTGATGTTACACATAGCATGGACACCTCCTGGGTAATGCTATGGAGAGTATGGACTCCCCGGGTTGATGTTACAAATAGCATGGACACCCCCTGGGTAATGCTATGCAGAGTATGGACTCCCCCTGGGTAATGCTATACAGAGTATGATCTCCCCGGGGTGATGTTACACATAGCATGGACACCCCCTGGGTAATGTTATTCAGAGTATGGACTCCCCGGGGTGATGTTACACATAGCATGGACACCCCCTGGGTAATATTATACATAGTATGGACTCTCCGGGGTGATGTTACACATAGCATGGACAACCCCTGGGTAATGCTATGGAGAGTATGGACTCCCCGGGGTGATGTTACACATAGCATGGACACCCCCTGGGTAATGCTATACAGAGTATGGACTCCCCCTGGGTAATGCTATGCAGAGTATGGACTCCCCGGGGTGATGTTACACATAGGATGGACACCCCCTGGGTAATGTTATGGAGAATATGGACTCCCCGGGGTGAAGTTACACATAGCATGGACACCCTCTGGGTAATGTTATACAAAGTATGGACTCCCCGGGGTGATGTTACACATAGGATGGGCACCCCCTGGGTAATGCTATGGAGAGTATGGAGTCCCCGGGGTGATGTTACACATAGCATGGGCACCCCCTGGGTAATATTATACAGAGTATGGACTCCCCGGGATGATGTTACACATAGCATGGGCACCCCCTGGGTAATATTATACAGAGTATGGACTCCCCGGGGTGATGTTACACAGAGCATGGACACCCCCTGGGTAATGCTATGGAGAGTATGGACTCCCCGGGTTGATGTTACAAATAGCATGGACACCCCCTGGGTAATGCTATGCAGAGTATGGACTCCCCCTGGGTAATGCTATACAGAGTATGGTCTCCCCGGGGTGATGTTACACATAGCATGGACACCCCCTGGGTAATGTTATTCAGAGCATGGACTCCCCGGGGTGATGTTACACATAGCATGGACACCCCCTGGGTAATATTATACATAGTATGGACTCTCCGGGGTGATGTTACACATAGCATGGACACCCCCTGGATAATGCTATGGAGAGTATGGACTCCCCGGGGTGATGTTACACATAGCATGGACACCCCCTGGGTAATGCTATGCAGAGTATGGACTCCCCCTGGGTAATGCTATGCAGAGTATGGACTCCCCGGGGTGATGTTACACATAGGATGGACACCCCCTGGGTAATGTTATGGAGAGTATGGACTCCCCGCGGTGATGTTACACATAGCATGGACACCCCCTGGGTAATGCTATTCAGAGTATTGACTCCCCGGGGTATTGTTACACACAGCATGGACACCCTCTGGGTAATGTTATACAAAGTATGGACTCCCCGGGGTGATGTTACACATAGGATGGGCACCCCCTGGGTAATGCTATGGAGAGTATGGACTCCCCGGGGTGATGTTACACATAGCATGGGCACCCCCTGGGTAATATTATGCAGAGTATGGACTCCCCGGGGTGATGTTACACATAGCATGGACACCCCCTGGGTAATATTATACATAGTATGGACTCTCCGGGGTGATGTTACACATAGCATGGACACCCCCTGGATAATGCTATGGAGAGTATGGACTCCCCGGGGTGATGTTACACATAGCATGGACATCCCCTGGGTAATGCTATACAGAGTATGGACTCCCCCTGGGTAATGCTATGCAGAGTATGGACTCCCCGGGGTGATGTTACACATAGGATGGACACCCCCTGGGTAATGTTATGGAGAGTATGGACTCCCCGGGGTGATGTTACACATAGCATGGACACCACCTGGGTAATGCTATTCAGAGTATTGACTCCACAAGGTGATGTTACACATAGCATGGACACCCTCTGGGTAATGTTATACAAAGTATGGACTCCCCGGGGTGATGTTACACATAGGATGGGCACCCCCTGGGTAATGCTATGCAGAGTATGGACTCCCCGGGGTGATGTTACACATAGCATGGGCACCCCCTGGGTAATATTATACAGAGTATGGACTCCCCGGGATGATGTTACACATAGCATGGGCACCCCTTGGGTAATATTATACAGAGTATGGACTCCCCGGGGTGATGTTACACATAGCATGGACACCCCTGGGTAATGCTATAGAGAATAAGAACTCCCCGGGGTGATGTTACACATAGCATGGACACCCCCTGGGTAATGTTATGGAGAGTATGGACTCCCCGGGGTGATGTTACACATAGCATGGACACCCCCTGGGTAATGCTATTCAGAGTATTGACTCCCCGGGGTGATGTTACACATAGCATGGACACCCTCTGGGTAATGTTATACAAAGTATGGACTCCCCGGGGTGATGTTACACATAGGATGGGCACCCCCTGGGTAATGCTATGGAGAGTATGGACTCCCCGGGGTGATGTTACACATAGCATGGGCACCCCCTGGGTAATATTATGCAGAGTATGGACTCCCCGGGATGATGTTACACATAGCATGGGCACCCCCTGGGTAATATTATACAGAGTATGGACTCCCCGGGGTGATGTTACACATAGCATGGACACCCCTGGGTAATGCTATGGAGAGTATCGACTCCTGGGGTGATGTTGCATATAGCATGTACACCCCCTGTGTAATGCTATGCAGAGTTCGACTCCCCCTGGGTAATGCTATGCAGAGTATGGACTCCCCGGGATGATGTTACACATAGCATGGACAACCCCTGGGTAATATTATACAGAGTATGGACTCCCCGGGGTGATGTTACACATAGCATGGACACCCCCTGGGTAGTGCTATGCAGAGTATGGACTCCCCCTGGGTAATGCTATGGAGAGTATGGACTCCCCGGGGTGATGTTACACATAGCATGGACACCCCCTGGGTAATGTTATGGAGAGTATTGACTCCCCGGGGTGATCTTACACATAGCATGGACACCCCTTGGGTAATGCTATGGAGAGTGTGGACTCCCCGGGGTGATGTTACACATAGCATGGACACCCCCTGGGTAATGTTATTCAGAGTATGGACTCCCCGGGGTGATGTTACACATAGCATGGACACCCCCTGGGTAATATTATACAGAGTATGGACTCTCCGGGGTGATGTTACACATAGCATGGACACCCCACGGGTAATGCTATACAGAATATGGACTCCCTCTGGGTAATGCTATGGAGAGTATGGACTCCCCGGGGTGATGTTACACATAGGATGGACACCCCCTGGGTAATGTTATGGAGAGTATGGACTCCCCGGGGTGATGTTACACATAGCATGGACACCCACTGGGTAATGCTATACAGAGTATGGACTCCCCCTGGGTAATGCTATGCAGAGTATGGACTCCTCGGGGTGATGTTACACATAGCATGGACACCCCCTGGGTAATGCTATTCAGAGTATTGACTCCCCGGGGTGATGTTACACATAGCATGGACACTCTCTGGGTAATGTTATACAGAGTATGGACTCCCCGGGGTGATGTTACACATAGGATGGGCACCTCCTGGGTAATGCTATGGAGAGTATGGACTCCCCGGGGTGATGTTACACATAGCATGGGCACCACCTGGGTAATATTATACAGAGTATGGACTCCCTGGGATGATGTTACACATAGCATGGTCACCCCCGTGGGTAATATTATACAGAATATGGATTCCCCGGGGTGATGTTACACATAGCATGGACACCCCCTGGGTAATGTTATACAGAGTATGGACTCCCCGGGGTGATGTTACACATAGCATGGACACCCCTGGGTAATGCTATGGAGAGTATGGACTCCTGGGGTGATGTTACATATAGCATGGACACCCCCTGTGTAATGCTATACGAAGTTCGACTCCCCCTGGGTAATGCTATGCAGAGTATGGACTCCCCGGGGTGATCTTACACATAGCATGGACACCCCCTGGGTAATATTATACAGAGTATGGACTCCCCGGGGTGATGTTACACATAGCATGGACACCCCCTGGGTAATATTATGCATAGTATGGACTCTCCGGGGTGATGTTACATATAGCATGGACACCCCCTGGGTAATGCTATGGAGAGTATGGACTCCCCGGGGTGATGTTAAACATAGCATGGACACCCCCTGGGTAATGCTATACAGAGTATGGACTCCCCCTGGGTAATGCTATGCAGAGTATGGACTCCCCGGGATGATGTTACACATAGGATGGACACCCCCTGGGTAATGTTATGGAGAGTATGGACTCCCCGGGGTGATGTTACACATAGCAGGGACACCCCCTGGGTAATGCTATTCAGAGTATTGACTCCCCGGGGTGATGTTACACATAGCATGGACACACTCTGGGTAATGTTATACAAAGTATGGACTCCCCGGGGTGATGTTACACATAGGATGGGCACCCCCTGGGTAATGCTATGGAGAGTATGGACTCCCCGGGGTGATGTTACACATAGCATGGGAACCCCCTGGGTAATATTATACAGAGTATGGACTCCCCGGGATGATGTTACACATAGCATGGGCACCCCCTGGGTAATATTATACAGAGTATGGACTCCCCGGGGTGATGTTACACATAGCATGGACACCCCTGGGTAATGCTATGGAGAGTATGGACTCCTGGGGTGATGTTGCATATAGCATGGACACCCCCTGTGTAATGCTATACAGAGTTCGATTCCCCCTGGGTAATGCTATGTAGAGTATGGACTCCCCGGGGTGATGTTACACATAGCATGGACAACCCCTGGGTAATATTATACAGAGTATGGACTCCCTGGGGTGATGTTACACATAGCATGGACACCCCCTGGGTAGTGCTATGCAGAGTATGGACTCCCCCTGGGTAATGCTATGGAGAGTATGGACTCCCCGGGGTGATGTTACACATAGCATGGACACCCCCTGGGTAATGTTATGGAGAGTATTGACTCCCCGGGGTGATCTTACACATAGCATGGACACCCCCTGGGTAATGTTATACAGAGTATGGACTCCCCGGGGTGATGTTACACATAGGATGGGCACCTCCTGGGTAATGCTATGGAGAGTATGGACTCCCCGGGGTGATGTTACACATAGCATGGGCACCCCCTGGGTAATATTATACAGAGTATGGACTCCCTGGGATGATGTTACACATAGCATGGTCACCCCCTGGGTAATATTATACAGAGTATGGATTCCCCGGGGTGATGTTACACATAGCATGGACACCCCCTGGGTAATGTTATACAGAGTATGGACTCCCCGGGGTGATGTTACACATAGCATGGACACCCCTGGGTAATGCTATGGAGAGTATGGACTCCTGGGGTGATGTTACATATAGCATGGACACCCCCTGTGTAATGCTATACGGAGTTCGACTCCCCCTGGGTAATGTTATGCAGAGTATGGACTCCGCGGGATGATGTTACACATAGCATGGACAACCCCTGGGTAATATTATACAGAGTATGGACTCCCCGGGGTGATGTTACACATAGCATGGACACCCCCTGGGTAGTGCTATGCAGAGTATGGACTCCCCCTGGGTAATGCTATGGAGAGTATGGACTCCCCGGGGTGATGTTACACATAGCATGGACACCCCCTGGGTAATGTTATGGAGAGTATTGACTCCCCGGGGTGATCTTACACATAGCATGGACACCCCTTGGGTAATGCTATGGAGAGTGTGGACTCCCCGGGGTGATGTTACACATAGCATGGACACCCCCTTGGTAATGTTATTCAGAGTATGGACTCCCCGGGGTGATGTTACACATAGCATGGACACCCCCTGGGTAATATTATACATAGTATGGACTCTCCGGGGTGATGTTACACATAGCATGGACACCCCACGGGTAATGCTATACAGAATATGGACTCCCTCTGGGTAATGCTATGGAGAGTATGGACTCCCCGGGGTGATGTTACACATAGCAAGGACACCCCCTGGGTAATATTATGCATAGTATGGACTCTCCGGGGTGATGTTACACATAGCATGGACACCCCCTGGGTAATGCTATGGAGAGTATGGACTCCCCGGGGTGATGTTAAACATAGCATGGACACCCCCTGGGTAATGCTATACAGAGTATGGACTCCCCCTGGGTAATGCTATGCAGAGTATGGACTCCCCGGGATGATGTTACACATAGGATGGACACCCCCTGGGTAATGTTATGGAGAGTATGGACTCCCCGGGGTGATGTTACACATAGCATGGACACCCCCTGGGTAATGCTATTCAGAGTATTGACTCCCCGGGTGATGTTACACATAGCATGGACACCCTCTGGGTAATGTTATACAAAGTATGGACTCCCCGGGGTGATGTTACACATAGGATGGGCACCCGCTGGGTAATGCTATGGAGAGTATGGACTCCCCGGGGTGATGTTACACATAGCATGGGCACCCCCTGGGTAATATTATACAGAGTATGGACTCCCCGGGATGATGTTACACATAGCATGGGCACCCCCTGGGTAATATTATACAGAGTATGGACTCCCCGGGGTGATGTTACACATAGCATGGACACCCCTGGGTAATGCTATGGAGAGTATGGACTCCTGGGGTGATGTTGCATATAGCATGGACACCCCCTGTGTAATGCTATGCAGAGTTCGACTCCCCCTGGGTAATGCTATGCAGAGTATGGACTCCCCGGGGTGATCTTACACATAGCATGGACAACCCCTTGGTAATATTATACAGAGTATGGACTCCCCGGGGTGATGTTACACATAGCATGGACACCCCCTGGGTAGTGCTATGCAGAGTATGGACTCCCCCTGGGTAATGCTATGGAGAGTATGGACTCCCCGGGGTGATGTTACACATAGCATGGACACCCCCTGGGTAATGTTATGGAGAGTATTGACTCCCCGGGGTGATCTTACACATAGCATGGACACCCCCTGGGTAATGCTATGGAGAGTGTGGACTCCCCGGGGTGATGTTACACATAGCATGGACACCCCCTGGGTAATGTTATTCAGAGTATGGACTCCCCGGGGTGATGTTACACATAGCATGGACACCCCCTGGGTAATATTATACAGAGTATGGACTCTCCGGGGTGATGTTACACATAGCATGGACACCACCTGGGTAATGCTATGGAGAGTATGGACTCCCCGGGGTGATGTTACACATAGCATGGACACCCCACGGATAATGCTATACAGAATATGGACTCCCTGTGGGTAATGCTATGGAGAGTATGGACTCCCCGGGGTGATGTTACACATAGGATGGACACCCCCTGGGTAATGTTATGGAGAGTATGGACTCCCCGGGGTGATGTTACACATAGCATGGACACCCACTGGGTAATGCTATACAGAGTATGGACTCCCCCTGGGTAATGCTATGCAGAGTATGGACTCCTCGGGGTGATGTTACACATAGCATGGACACCCCCTGGGTAATGATATTCAGAGTATTGACTCCCCGGGGTGATGTTACACATAGCATGGACACCCTCTGGGTAATGTTATACAGAGTATGGACTCCACGGGGTGATGTTACACATAGGATGGGCACCTCCTGGGTATTGCTATGGAGAGTATGGACTCCCCGGGGTGATGTTACACATAGCATGGGCACCCCCTGGGTAATATTATACAGAGTATGGACTCCCTGGGATGATGTTACACATAGCATGGTCACCCCCTGGGTAATATTATACAGAGTATGGATTCCCCGGGGTGATGTTACACATAGCATGGACACCCCCTGGGTAATGTTATACAGAGTATGGACTCCCCGGGGTGATGTTACACATAGCATGGACACCCCTGGGTAATGCTATGGAGAGTATGGACTCCTGGGGTGATGTTACATATAGCATGGACACCCCCTGTGTAATGCTATACGGAGTTCGACTCCCCCTGGGTAATGCTATGCAGAGTATGGACTCCCCGGGATGATGTTACACATAGCATGGACAACCCCTGGGTAATATTATACAGAGTATGGACTCCCCGGGGTGATGTTACACATAGCATGGACACCCCCTGGGTAGTGCTATGCAGAGTATGGACTCCCCCTGGGTAATGCTATGGAGAGTATGGACTCCCCGGGGTGATGTTACACATAGCATGGACACCCCCTGGGTAATGTTATGGAGAGTATTGACTCCCCGGGGTGATCTTACACATAGCATGGACACCCCTTGGTTAATGCTATGGAGAGTGTGGACTCCCCGGGGTGATGTTACACATAGCATGGACACCCCCTGGGTAATGTTATTCAGAGTATGGACTCCCCGGGGTGATGTTACACATAGCATGGACACCCCCTGGGTAATATTATACATAGTATGGACTCTCCGGGGTGATGTTACACATAGCATGGACACCCCACGGGTAATGCTATACAGAATATGGACTCCCTCTGGGTAATGCTATGGAGAGTATGGACTCCCCGGGGTGATGTTACACATAGGATGGACACCCCCTGGGTAATGTTATTCAGAGTATGGACTCCCCGGGGTGATGTTACACATAGCATGGACACCCCCTGGGTAATATTATACAGAGTATGGACTCTCCGGGGTGATGTTACACATAGCATGGACACCACCTGGGTAATGCTATGGAGAGTATGGACTCCCCGGGGTGATGTTACACATAGCATGGACACCCCACGGATAATGCTATACAGAATATGGACTCCCTGTGGGTAATGCTATGGAGAGTATGGACTCCCCGGGGTGATGTTACACATAGGATGGACACCCCCTGGGTAATGTTATGGAGAGTATGGACTCCCCGGGGTGATGTTACACATAGCATGGACACCCACTGGGTAATGCTATACAGAGTATGGACTCCCCCTGGGTAATGCTATGCAGAGTATGGACTCCTCGGGGTGATGTTACACATAGCATGGACACCCCCTGGGTAATGATATTCAGAGTATTGACTCCCCGGGGTGATGTTACACATAGCATGGACACCCTCTGGGTAATGTTATACAGAGTATGGACTCCCCGGGGTGATGTTACACATAGGATGGGCACCTCCTGGGTATTGCTATGGAGAGTATGGACTCCCCGGGGTGATGTTACACATAGCATGGGCACCCCCTGGGTAATATTATACAGAGTATGGACTCCCTGGGATGATGTTACACATAGCATGGTCACCCCCTGGGTAATATTATACAGAGTATGGATTCCCCGGGGTGATGTTACACATAGCATGGACACCCCCTGGGTAATGTTATACAGAGTATGGACTCCCCGGGGTGATGTTACACATAGCATGGACACCCCTGGGTAATGCTATGGAGAGTATGGACTCCTGGGGTGATGTTACATATAGCATGGACACCCCCTGTGTAATGCTATACGGAGTTCGACTCCCCCTGGGTAATGCTATGCAGAGTATGGACTCCCCGGGATGATGTTACACATAGCATGGACAACCCCTGGGTAATATTATACAGAGTATGGACTCCCCGGGGTGATGTTAAACATAGCATGGACACCCCCTGGGTAGTGCTATGCAGAGTATGGACTCCCCCTGGGTAATGCTATGGAGAGTATGGACTCCCCGGGGTGATGTTACACATAGCATGGACACCCCCTGGGTAATGTTATGGAGAGTATTGACTCCCCGGGGTGATCTTACACATAGCATGGACACCCCTTGGTTAATGCTATGGAGAGTGTGGACTCCCCGGGGTGATGTTACACATAGCATGGACACCCCCTGGGTAATGTTATTCAGAGTATGGACTCCCCGGGGTGATGTTACACATAGCATGGACACCCCCTGGGTAATATTATACATAGTATGGACTCTCCGGGGTGATGTTACACATAGCATGGACACCCCACGGGTAATGCTATACAGAATATGGACTCCCTCTGGGTAATGCTATGGAGAGTATGGACTCCCCGGGGTGATGTTACACATAGGATGGATACCCCCTGGGTAATGTTATGGAGAGTATGGACTACCCGGGGTGATGTTACACATAGCATGGACACCCACTGGGTAATGCTATACAGAGTATGGACTCCCCCTGGGTAATGCTATGCAGAGTATGGACTCCTCGGGGTGATGTTACACATAGCATGGACACCCCCTGGGTAATGCTATTCCGAGTATTGATTCCCCGGGGTGATGTTACACATAGCATGGACACCCTCTGGGTAATGTTATACAGAGTATGGACTCCCCGGGGTGATGTTACACATAGGATGGGCACCTCCTGGGTAATGCTATGGAGAGTATGGACTCCCCGGGGTGATGTTACACATAGCATGGGCACCCCCTGGGTAATATTATACAGAGTATGGACTCCCTGGGATGATGTTACACATAGCATGGTCACCCCCGTGGGTAATATTATACAGAATATGGATTCCCCGGGGTGATGTTACACATAGCATGGACACCCCCTGGGTAATATTATACAGAGTATGGACTCTCCGGGGTGATGTTACACATAGCATGGACACCCCCTGGGTAATGCTATGGAGAGTATGGACTCCCGGGGTGATGTTACACATAGCATGGACACCCCACGGGTAATGCTATGCAGAATATGGACTCCCTCTGGGTAATGCTATGGAGAGTATGGACTCCCCGGGGTGATGTTACACATAGGATGGACACCCCCTGGGTAATGTTATGGAGAGTATGGACTCCCCGGGGTGATGTTACACATAGCATGGACACCCACTGGGTAATGCTATACAGAGTATTGACTCCCCCTGGGTAATGCTATGCAGAGTATGGACTCCTCGGGGTGATGTTACACATAGCATGGACACCCCCTGGGTAATGCTATTCAGAGTATTGACTCCCCGGGGTGATGTTACACATAGCATGGACACCCTCTGGGTAATGTTATACAGAGTATGGACTCCCCGGGGTGATGTTACACATAGGATGGGCACCTCCTGGGTAATGCTATGGAGAGTATGGACTCCCCGGGGTGATGTTACACATAGCATGGGCACCCCCTGGGTAATATTATACAGAGTATGGACTCCCTGGGATGATGTTACACATAGCATGGTCACCCCCTGGGTAATATTATACAGAGTATGGATTCCCCGGGGTGATGTTACACATAGCATGGACACCCCCTGGGTAATGTTATACAGAGTATGGACTCCCCGGGGTGATGTTACACATAGCATGGACACCCCTGGGTAATGCTATGGAGAGTATGGACTCCTGGGGTGATGTTACATATAGCATGGACACCCCCTGTGTAATGCTATACGGAGTTCGACTCCCCCTGGGTAATGCTATGCAGAGTATGGACTCCCCGGGATGATGTTACACATAGCATGGACAACCCCTGGGTAATATTATACAGAGTATGGACTCCCCGGGGTGATGTTACACATAGCATGGACACCCCCTGGGTAGTGCTATGCAGAGTATGGACTCCCCCTGGGTAATGCTATGGAGAGTATGGACTCCCCGGGGTGATGTTACACATAGCATGGACACCCCCTGGGTAATGTTATGGAGAGTATTGACTCCCCGGTGTGATCTTACACATAGCATGGACACCCCTTGGGTAATGCTATGGAGAGTGTGGACTCCCCGGGGTGATGTTACACATAGCATGGACACCCCCTTGGTAATGTTATTCAGAGTATGGACTCCCCGGGGTGATGTTACACATAGCATGGACACCCCCTGGGTAATATTATACATAGTATGGACTCTCCGGGGTGATGTTACACATAGCATGGACACCCCACGGGTAATGCTATACAGAATATGGACTCCCTCTGGGTAATGCTATGGAGAGTATGGACTCCCCGGGGTGATGTTACACATAGCATGGACACCCCCTGGGTAATATTATGCATAGTATGGACTCTCCGGGGTGATGTTACACATAGCATGGACACCCCCTGGGTAATGCTATGGAGAGTATGGACTCCCCGGGGTGATGTTAAACATAGCATGGACACCCCCTGGGTAATGCTATACAGAGTATGGACTCCCCGGGGTGATGTTACACATAGCATGGACACCCCTGGGTAATGCTATGGAGAGTATGGACTCCTGGGGTGATGTTACATATAGCATGGACACCCCCTGTGTAATGCTATACGGAGTTCGACTCCCCCTGGGTAATGCTATGCAGAGTATGGACTCCCCGGGATGATGTTACACATAGCATGGACAACCCCTGGGTAATATTATACAGAGTATGGACTCCCCGGGGTGATGTTACACATAGCATGGACACCCCCTGGGTAGTGCTATGCAGAGTATGGACTCCCCCTGGGTAATGCTATGGAGAGTATGGACTCCCCGGGGTGATGTTACACATAGCATGGACACCCCCTGGGTAATGTTATGGAGAGTATTGACTCCCCGGTGTGATCTTACACATAGCATGGACACCCCTTGGGTAATGCTATGGAGAGTGTGGACTCCCCGGGGTGATGTTACACATAGCATGGACACCCCCTTGGTAATGTTATTCAGAGTATGGACTCCAAGGGGTGATGTTACACATAGCATGGACACCCCCTGGGTAATATTATACATAGTATGGACTCTCCGGGGTGATGTTACACATAGCATGGACACCCCACGGGTAATGCTATACAGAATATGGACTCCCTCTGGGTAATGCTATGGAGAGTATGGACTCCCCGGGGTGATGTTACACATAGCATGGACACCCCCTGGGTAATATTATGCATAGTATGGACTCTCCGGGGTGATGTTACACATAGCATGGACACCCCCTGGGTAATGCTATGGAGAGTATGGACTCCCCGGGGTGATGTTAAACATAGCATGGACACCCCCTGGGTAATGCTATACAGAGTATGGACTCCCCCTGGGTAATGCTATGCAGAGTATGGACTCCCCGGGATGATGTTACACATAGGATGGACACCCCCTGGGTAATGTTATGGAGAGTATGGACTCCCCGGGGTGATGTTACACATAGCATGGACACCCCCTGGGTAATGCTATTCAGAGTATTGACTCCCCGGGTGATGTTACACATAGCATGGACACCCTCTGGGTAATGTTATACAAAGTATGAACTCCCCGGGGTGATGTTACACATAGGATGGGCACCCCCTGGGTAATGCTATGGAGAGTATGGACTCCCCGGGGTGATGTTACACATAGCATGGGCACCCCCTGGGTAATATTATACAGAGTATGGACTCCCCGGGATGATGTTACACATAGCATGGGCACCCCCTGGGTAATATTATACAGAGTATGGACTCCCCGGGGTGATGTTACACATAGCATGGACACCCCTGGGTAATGCTATGGAGAGTATGGACTCCTGGGGTGATGTTGCATATAGCATGGACACCCCCTGTGTAATGCTATGCAGAGTTCGACTCCCCCTGGGTAATGCTATGCAGAGTATGGACTCCCCGGGGTGATGTTACACATAGCATGGACACCCCCTGGGTAATGTTATGGAGAGTATTGACTCCCCGGGGTGATCTTACACATAGCATGGACACCCCCTGGGTAATGCTATGGAGAGTGTGGACTCCCCGGGGTGATGTTACACATAGCATGGACACCCCCTGGGTAATGTTATTCAGAGTATGGACTCCCCGGGGTGATGTTACACATAGCATGGACACCCCCTGGGTAATATTATACAGAGTATGGACTCTCCGGGGTGATGTTACACATAGCATGGACACCCCCTGGGTAATGCTATGGAGAGTATGGACTCCCCGGGGTGATGTTACACATAGCATGGACACCCCACGGATAATGCTATACAGAATATGGACTCCCTCTGGGTAATGCTATGGAGAGTATGGACTCCCCGGGGTGATGTTACACATAGGATGGACACCCCTGGGTAATGTTATGGAGAATATGGACTCCCCGGGGTGATGTTACACATAGCATGGACACCCACTGGGTAATGCTATACAGAGTATGGACTCCCCCTGGGTAATGCTATGCAGAGTATGGACTCCTCGGGGTGATGTTACACATAGCATGGACACCCCCTGGGTAATGCTATTCAGAGTATTGACTCCCCGGGGTGATGTTACACATAGCATGGACACCCTCTGGGTAATGTTATACAGAGTATGGACTCCCCGGGGTGATGTTACACATAGGATGGGCACCTCCTGGGTAATGCTATGGAGAGTATGGACTCCCCGGGGTGATGTTACACATAGCATGGGCACCCCCTGGGTAATATTATACAGAGTATGGACTCCCTGGGATGATGTTACACATAGCATGGTCACCCCCTGGGTAATATTATACAGAGTATGGATTCCCCGGGGTGATGTTACACATAGCATGAACACCCCCTGGGTAATGTTATACAGAGTATGGACTCCCCGGGGTGATGTTACACATAGCATGGACACCCCTGGGTAATGCTATGGAGAGTATGGACTCCTGGGGTGATGTTACATATAGCATGGACACCCCTTGTGTAATGCTATACGGAGTTCGACTCCCCCTGGGTAATGCTATGCAGAGTATGGACTCCCCGGGATGATGTTACACATAGCATGGACAACCCCTGGGTAATATTATACAGAGTATGGACTCCCCGGGGTGATGTTACACATAGCATGGACACCCCCTGGGTAGTGCTATGCAGAGTATGGACTCCCCCTGGGTAATGCTATGGAGAGTATGGACTCCCCGGGGTGATGTTACACATAGTATGGACACCCCCTGGGTAATGTTATGGAGAGTATTGACTCCCCGGGGTGATCTTACACATAGCATGGACACCCCTTGGGTAATGCTATGGAGAGTGTGGACTCCCCGGGGTGATGTTACACATAGCATGGACACCCCCTGGGTAATGTTATTCAGAGTATGGACTCCCCGGGGTGATGTTACACATAGCATGGACACCCCCTGGGTAATATTATACATAGTATGGACTCTCCGGGGTGATGTTACACATAGCATGGACACCCCACGGGTAATGCTATACAGAATATGGACTCCCTCTGGGTAATGCTATGGAGAGTATGGACTCCCCGGGGTGATGTTACACATAGGATGGACACCCCCTGGGTAATGTTATGGAGAGTATGGACTCCCCGGGGTGATGTTACACATAGCATGGACACCCACTGGGTAATGCTATACAGAGTATGGACTCCCCCTGGGTAATGCTATGCAGAGTATGGACTCCTCGGGGTGATGTTACACATAGCATGGACACCCCCTGGGTAATGCTATTCAGAGTATTGACTCCCCGGGGTGATGTTACACATAGCATGGACACCCTCTGGGTAATGTTATACAGAGTATGGACTCCCCGGGGTGATGTTACACATAGGATGGGCACCTCCTGGGTAATGCTATGGAGAGTATGGACTCCTGGGGTGATGTTACACATAGCATGGACACCCCTGGGTAATGCTATGGAGAGTATGGACTCCTGGGGTGATGTTACATATAGCATGGACACCCCCTGTGTAATGCTATACGAAGTTCGACTCCCCCTTGGGTAATGCTATGCAGAGTATGGACTCCCCGGGGTGATCTTACACATAGAATGGACACCCCCTGGGTAATATTATACAGAGTATGGACTCCCCGGGGTGATGTTACACATAGCATGGACACCCCCTGGGTAATATTATGCATAGTATGGACTCTCCGGGGTGATGTTACACATAGCATGGACACCCCCTGGGTAATGCTATGGAGAGTATGGACTCCCCGGGGTGATGTTACACATAGCATGGACACCCCCTGGGTAATGCTATACAGAGTATGGACTCCCCCTGGGTAATGCTATGCAGAGTATGGACTCCCCGGGATGATGTTACACATAGGATGGACACCCCCTGGGTAATGTTATGGAGAGTATGGACTCCCCGGTGTGATGTTACACATAGCATGGACACCCCCTGGGTAATGCTATTCAGAGTATTGACTCCCCGGGGTGATGTTACACATAGCATGGACACCCTCTGGGTAATGTTATACAAAGTATGGACTCCCCGGGGTGATGTTACACATAGGATGGGCACCCCCTGGGTAATGCTATGGAGAGTATGGACTCCCCGGGGTGATGTTACACATAGCATGGGCACCCCCTGGGTAATATTATACAGAGTATGGACTCCCCGGGATGATGTTACACATAGCATGGGCACCCCCTGGGTAATATTATACAGAGTATGGACTCCCCGGGGTGATGTTACACATAGCATGGACACCCCTGGGTAATGCTATGGAGAGTATGGACTCCTGGGGTGATGTTGCATATAGCATGGACACCCCCTGTGTAATGCTATACAGAGTTCGACTCCCCCTGGGTAATGCTATGCAGAGTATGGACTCCCCGGGGTGATGTTACACATAGCATGGACAACCCCTGGGTAATATTATACAGAGTATGGACTCCCTGGGGTGATGTTACACATAGCATGGACACCCCCTGGGTAGTGCTATGCAGAGTATGGACTCCCCCTGGGTAATGCTATGGAGAGTATGAACTCCCCGGGGTGATGTTACACATAGCATGGACACCCCCTGGGTAATGTTATGGAGAGTATTGACTCCCCGGGGTGATCTTACACATAGCATGGACACCCCCTGGGTAATGCTATGGAGAGTGTGGACTCCCCGGGGTGATGTTACACATAGCATGGACACCCCCTGGGTAATGTTATTCAGAGTATGGACTCCCCGGGGTGATGTTACACATAGCATGGACACCCCCTGGGTAATATTATACAGAGTATGGACTCTCCGGGGTGATGTTACACATAGCATGGACACCCCCTGGGTAATGCTATGGAGAGTATGGACTCCCCGGGGTGATGTTACAGATAGCATGGACACCCCACGTGTAATGCTATACAGAATATGGACTCCCTCTGGGTAATGCTATGGAGAGTATGGACTCCCCGGGGTGATGTTACACATAGGATGGACACCCCCTGGGTAATGTTATGGAGAGTATGGACTCCCCGGGGTGATGTTACACATAGCATGGACACCCCTGGATAATGCTATACAGAGTATGGACTCCCCCTGGGTAATGCTATGCAGAGTATGGACTCCTCGGGGTGATGTTACACATAGCATGGACACCCCCTGGGTAATGCTATTCAGAGTATTGACTCCCCGGGGTGATGTTACACATAGCAGGGACACCCTCTGGGTAATGTTATACAGAGTATGGACTCCCCGGGGTGATGTTACACATAGGATGGGCACCTCCTGGGTAATGCTATGGAGAGTATGGACTCCCCGGGGTGATGTTACACATAGCATGGGCACCCCCTGGGTAATATTATACAGAGTATGGACTCCCTGGGATGATGTTACACATAGCATGGTCACCCCCTGGGTAATATTATACAGAGTATGGATTCCCCGGGGTGATGTTACACATAGCATGGACACCCCCTGGGTAATGCTATACAGAGTATGGACTCCCCGGGGTGATGTTACACATAGCATGGACACCCCTGGGTAATGCTATGGAGAGTATGGACTCCTGGGGTGATGTTACATATAGCATGGACACCCCCTATGTAATGCTATACGGAGTTCGACTCCCCCTGGGTAATGCTATGCAGAGTATGGACTCCCCGGGGTGATCTTACACATAGCATGGACACCCCCTGGGTAATATTATACAGAGTATGGACTCCCCGGGGTGATGTTACACATAGCATGGACACCCCCTGGGTAATATTATGCATAGTATGGACTCTCCGGGGTGATGTTACATATAGCATGGACACCCCCTTGGTAATGCTATGGAGAGTATGGACTCCCCGGGGTGATGTTAAACATAGCATGGACACCCCCTGGGTAATGCTATACAGAGTATGGACTCCCCCTGGGTAATGCTATGCAGAGTATGGACTCCCCGGGATGATGTTACACATAGGATGGACACCCCCTGGGTAATGTTATGGAGAGTGTGGACTCCCCGGGGTGATGTTACACATAGCAGGGACACCCCCTGGGTAATGCTATTCAGAGTATTGACTCCCCGGGGTGATGTTACACATAGCATGGACACCCCCTGGGTAATATTATACAGAGTATGGACTCTCCGGGGTGATGTTACACATAGCATGGACACCCCCTGGGTAATGCTATGGAGAGTATGGACTCCCCGGGGTGATGTTACAGATAGCATGGACACCCCACGTGTAATGCTATACAGAATATGGACTCCCTCTGGGTAATGCTATGGAGAGTATGGACTCCCCGGGGTGATGTTACACATAGGATGGACACCCCCTGGGTAATGTTATGGAGAGTATGGACTCCCCGGGGTGATGTTACACATAGCATGGACACCCCTGGGTAATGCTATACAGAGTATGGACTCCCCCTGGGTAATGCTATGCAGAGTATGGACTCCTCGGGGTGATGTTACACATAGCATGGACACCCCCTGGGTAATGCTATTCAGAGTATTGACTCCCCGGGGTGATGTTACACATAGCAGGGACACCCTCTGGGTAATGTTATGCAGAGTATGGACTCCCCGGGGTGATGTTACACATAGGATGGGCACCTCCTGGGTAATGCTATGGAGAGTATGGACTCCCCGGGGTGATGTTACACATAGCATGGGCACCCCCTGGGTAATATTATACAGAGTATGGACTCCCTGGGATGATGTTACACATAGCATGGTCACCCCCTGGGTAATATTATACAGAGTATGGATTCCCCGGGGTGATGTTACACATAGCATGGACACCCCCTGGGTAATGTTATACAGAGTATGGACTCCCCGGGGTGATGTTACACATAGCATGGACACCCCTGGGTAATGCTATGGAGAGTATGGACTCCTGGGGTGATGTTACATATAGCATGGACACCCCCTATGTAATGCTATACGGAGTTCGACTCCCCCTGGGTAATGCTATGCAGAGTATGGACTCCCCGGGGTGATCTTACACATAGCATGGACACCCCCTGGGTAATATTATACAGAGTATGGACTCCCCGGGGTGATGTTACACATAGCATGGACACCCACTGGGTAATATTATGCATAGTATGGACTCTCCGGGGTGATGTTACATATAGCATGGACACCCCCTGGGTAATGCTATGGAGAGTATGGACTCCCCGGGGTGATGTTAAACATAGCATGGACACCCCCTGGGTAATGCTATACAGAGTATGGACTCCCCCTGGGTAATGCTATGCAGAGTATGGACTCCCCGGGGTGATGTTACACATAGCATGGACAACCCCTGGGTAATATTATACAGAGTATGGACTCCCTGGGGTGATGTTACACATAGCATGGACACCCCCTGGGTAGTGCTATGCAGAGTATGGACTCCCCCTGGGTAATGCTATGGAGAGTATGAACTCCCCGGGGTGATGTTACACATAGCATGGACACCCCCTGGGTAATGTTATGGAGAGTATTGACTCCCCGGGGTGATCTTACACATAGCATGGACACCCCCTGGGTAATGCTATGGAGAGTGTGGACTCCCCGGGGTGATGTTACACATAGCATGGACACCCCCTGGGTAATGTTATTCAGAGTATGGACTCCCCGGGGTGATGTTACACATAGCATGGACACCCCCTGGGTAATATTATACAGAGTATGGACTCTCCGGGGTGATGTTACACATAGCATGGACACCCCCTGGGTAATGCTATGGATAGTATGGACTCCCCGGGGTGATGTTACAGATAGCATGGACACCCCACGTGTAATGCTATACAGAATATGGACTCCCTCTGGGTAATGCTATGGAGAGTATGGACTCCCCGGGGTGATGTTACACATAGGATGGACACCCCCTGGGTAATGTTATGGAGAGTATGGACTCCCCGGGGTGATGTTACACATAGCATGGACACCCCTGGATAATGCTATACAGAGTATGGACTCCCCCTGGGTAATGCTATGCAGAGTATGGACTCCTCGGGGTGATGTTACACATAGCATGGACACCCCCTGGGTAATGCTATTCAGAGTATTGACTCCCCGGGGTGATGTTACACATAGCAGGGACACCCTCTGGGTAATGTTATACAGAGTATGGACTCCCCGGGGTGATGTTACACATAGGATGGGCACCTCCTGGGTAATGCTATGGAGAGTATGGACTCCCCGGGGTGATGTTACACATAGCATGGGCACCCCCTGGGTAATATTATACAGAGTATGGACTCCCTGGGATGATGTTACACATAGCATGGTCACCCCCTGGGTAATATTATACAGAGTATGGATTCCCCGGGGTGATGTTACACATAGCATGGACACCCCCTGGGTAATGTTATACAGAGTATGGACTCCCCGGGGTGATGTTACACATAGCATGGACACCCCTGGGTAATGCTATGGAGAGTATGGACTCCTGGGGTGATGTTACATATAGCATGGACACCCCCTATGTAATGCTATACGGAGTTCGACTCCCCCTGGGTAATGCTATGCAGAGTATGGACTCCCCGGGGTGATCTTACACATAGCATGGACACCCCCTGGGTAATATTATACAGAGTATGGACTCCCCGGGGTGATGTTACACATAGCATGGACACCCACTGGGTAATATTATGCATAGTATGGACTCTCCGGGGTGATGTTACATATAGCATGGACACCCCCTGGGTAATGCTATGGAGAGTATGGACTCCCCGGGGTGATGTTAAACATAGCATGGACACCCCCTGGGTAATGCTATACAGAGTATGGACTCCCCCTGGGTAATGCTATACAGAGTATGGACTCCCTGGGATGATGTTACACATAGGATGGACACCCCCTGGGTAATGTTATGGAGAGTATGGACTCCCCGGGGTGATGTTACACATAGCAGGGACACCCCCTGGGTAATGCTATTCAGAGTATTGACTCCCCGGGGTGATGTTACACATAGCATGGACACCCTCTGGGTAATGTTATACAAAGTATGGACTCCCCGGGGTGATGTTACACATAGGATGGGCACCCCCTGGGTAATGCTATGGAGAGTATGGACTCCCCGGGGTGATGTTACACATAGCATGGGCACCCCCTGGGTAATATTATACAGAGTATGGACTCCCCGGGATGATGTTACACATAGCATGGGCACCCCCTGGGTAATATTATACAGAGTATGGACTCCCCGGGGTGATGTTACACATAGCATGGACACCCCTGGGTAATGCTATGGAGAGTATGGACTCCTGGGGTGATGTTGCATATAGCATGGACACCCCCTGTGTAATGCTATACAGAGTTCGATTCCCCCTGGGTAATGCTATGCAGAGTATGGACTCCCCGGGGTGATGTTACACATAGCATGGACAACCCCTGGGTAATATTATACAGAGTATGGACTCCCTGGGGTGATGTTACACATAGCATGGACACCCCCTGGGTAGTGCTATGCAGAGTATGGACTCCCCCTGGGTAATGCTATGGAGAGTATGGACTCCCCGGGGTGATGTTACACATAGCATGGACACCCCCTGGGTAATGTTATGGAGAGTATTGACTCCCCGGGGTGATCTTACACATAGCATGGACACCCCCTGGGTAATGCTATGGAGAGTGTGGACTCCCCGGGGTGATGTTACACATAGCATGGACACCCCCTGGGTAATGTTATTCAGAGTATGGACTCCCCGGGGTGATGTTACACATAGCATGGACACCCCCTGGGTAATATTATACAGAGTATGGACTCTCCGGGGTGATGTTACACATAGCATGGACACCCCCTGGGTAATGCTATGGAGAGTATGGACTCCCCGGGGTGATGTTACACATAGCATGGACACCCCACGGGTAATGCTATACAGAATATGGACTCCCTCTGGGTAATGCTATGGAGAGTATGGACTCCCCGGGGTGATGTTACACATAGGATGGACACCCCCTGGGTAATGTTATGGAGAGTATGGACTCACCGGGGTGATGTTACACATAGCATGGACACCCACTGGGTAATGCTATACAGAGTATGGACTCCCCCTGGGTAATGCTATGCAGAGTATGGACTCCTCGGGGTGATGTTACACATAGCATGGACACCCCCTGGGTAATGCTATTCAGAGTATTGACTCCCCGGGGTGATGTTACACATAGCAGGGACACCCTCTGGGTAATGTTATACAGAGTATGGACTCCCCGGGGTGATGTTACACATAGGATGGGCACCTCCTGGGTGATGCTATGGAGAGTATGGACTCCCCGGGGTGATGTTACACATAGCATGGGCACCCCCTGGGTAATATTATACAGAGTATGGACTCCCTGGGATGATGTTACACATAGCATGGTCACCCCCTGGGTAATATTATACAGAGTATGGATTCCCCGGGGTGATGTTACACATAGCATGGACACCCCCTGGGTAATGTTATACAGAGTATGGACTCCCAGGGGTGATGTTACACATAGCATGGACACCCCTGGGTAATGCTATGGAGAGTATGGACTCCTGGGGTGATGTTACATATAGCATGGACACCCCCTGTGTAATGCTATACGGAGTTCGACTCCCCCTGGGTAATGCTATGCAGAGTATGGACTCCCCGGGGTGATCTTACACATAGCATGGACACCCCCTGGGTAATATTATACAGAGTATGGACTCCCCGGGGTGATGTTACACATAGCATGGACACCCCCTGGGTAATATTATGCATAGTATGGACTCTCCGGGGTGATGTTACACATAGCATGGACACCCCCTGGGTAATGCTATGGAGAGTATGGACTCCCCGGGGTGATGTTAAACATAGCATGGACACCCCCTGGGTAATGCTATACAGAGTATGGACTCCCCCTGGGTAATGCTATGCAGAGTATGGACTCCCCGGGATGATGTTACACATAGGATGGACACCCCCTGGGTAATGTTATGGAGAGTATGGACTCCCCGGGGTGATGTTACACATAGCATGGACACCCCCTGGGTAATGCTATTCAGAGTATTGACTCCCCGGGTGATGTTACACATAGCATGGACACCCTCTGGGTAATGTTATACAAAGTATGGACTCCCCGGGGTGATGTTACACATAGGATGGGCACCCCCTGGGTAATGCTATGGAGAGTATGGACTCCCCGGGGTGATGTTACACATAGCATGGGCACCCCCTGGGTAATATTATACAGAGTATGGACTCCCCGGGATGATGTTACACATAGCATGGGCACCCCCTGGGTAATATTATACAGAGTATGGACTCCCCGGGGTGATGTTACACATAGCATGGACACCCCACGGGTAATGCTATACAGAATATGGACTCCCTCTGGGTAATGCTATGGAGAGTATGGACTCCCCGGGGTGATGTTACACATAGGATGGACACCCCCTGGGTAATGTTATGGAGAGTATGGACTCACCGGGGTGATGTTACACATAGCATGGACACCCACTGGGTAATGCTATACAGAGTATGGACTCCCCCTGGGTAATGCTATGCAGAGTATGGACTCCTCGGGGTGATGTTACACATAGCATGGACACCCCCTGGGTAATGCTATTCAGAGTATTGACTCCCCGGGGTGATGTTACACATAGCAGGGACACCCTCTGGGTAATGTTATACAGAGTATGGACTCCCCGGGGTGATGTTACACATAGGATGGGCACCTCCTGGGTGATGCTATGGAGAGTATGGACTCCCCGGGGTGATGTTACACATAGCATGGGCACCCCCTGGGTAATATTATACAGAGTATGGACTCCCTGGGATGATGTTACACATAGCATGGTCACCCCCTGGGTAATATTATACAGAGTATGGATTCCCCGGGGTGATGTTACACATAGCATGGACACCCCCTGGGTAATGTTATACAGAGTATGGACTCCCAGGGGTGATGTTACACATAGCATGGACACCCCTGGGTAATGCTATGGAGAGTATGGACTCCTGGGGTGATGTTACATATAGCATGGACACCCCCTGTGTAATGCTATGCGGAGTTCGACTCCCCCTGGGTAATGCTATGCAGAGTATGGACTCCCCGGGGTGATCTTACACATAGCATGGACACCCCCTGGGTAATATTATACAGAGTATGGACTCCCCGGGGTGATGTTACACATAGCATGGACACCCCCTGGGTAATATTATGCATAGTATGGACTCTCCGGGGTGATGTTACACATAGCATGGACACCCCCTGGGTAATGCTATGGAGAGTAAGGACTCCCCGGGGTGATGTTAAGCATAGCATGGACACCCCCTGGGTAATGCTATACAGAGTATGGACTCCCCCTGGGTAATGCTATGCAGAGTATGGACTCCCCGGGATGATGTTACACATAGGATGGACACCCCCTGGGTAATGTTATGGAGAGTATGGACTCCCCGGGGTGATGTTACACATAGCATGGACACCCCCTGGGTAATGCTATTCAGAGTATTGACTCCCCGGGTGATGTTACACATAGCATGGACACCCTCTGGGTAATGTTATACAAAGTATGGACTCCCCGGGGTGATGTTACACATAGGATGGGCACCCCCTGGGTAATGCTATGGAGAGTATGGACTCCCCGGGGTGATGTTACACATAGCATGGGCACCCCCTGGGTAATATTATACAGAGTATGGACTCCCCGGGATGATGTTACACATAGCATGGGCACCCCCTGGGTAATATTATACAGAGTATGGACTCCCCGGGGTGATGTTACACATAGCATGGACACCCCTGGGTAATGCTATGGAGAGTATGGACTCCTGGGGTGATGTTGCATATAGCATGGACACCCCCTGTGTAATGCTATGCAGAGTTCGACTCCCCCTGGGTAATGCTATGCAGAGTATGGACTCCCCGGGGTGATGTTACACATAGCATGGACAACCCCTGGGTAATATTATACAGAGTATGGACTCCCCGGGGTGATGTTACACATAGCATGGACACCCCCTGGGTAGTGCTATGCAGAGTATGGACTCCCCCTGGGTAATGCTATGGAGAGTATGGACTCCCCGGGGTGATGTTACACATAGCATGGACACCCCCTGGGTAATGTTATGGAGAGTATTGACTCCCCGGGGTGATCTTACACATAGCATGGACACCCCCTGGGTAATGCTATGGAGAGTGTGGACTCCCCGGGGTGATGTTACACATAGCATGGACACCCCCTGGGTAATGTTATTCAGAGTATGGACTCTCCGGGGTGATGTTACACATAGCATGGACACCCCCTGGGTAATATTATACAGAGTATGGACTCTTCGGGGTGATGTTACACATAGCATGGACACCCCCTGGGTAATGCTATGGAGAGTATGGACTCCCCGGGGTGATGTTACACATAGCATGGACACCCCACGGGTAATGCTATGCAGAATATGGACTCCCTCTGGGTAATGCTATGGAGAGTATGGACTCCCCGGGGTGATGTTACACATAGGATGGACACCCCCTGGGTAATGTTATGGAGAGTATGGACTCCCCGGGGTGATGTTACACATAGCATGGACACCCACTGGGTAATGCTATACAGAGTATGGCCTCCCCCTGGGTAATGCTATGCAGAGTATGGACTCCTCGGGGTGATGTTACACATAGCATGGACACCCCCTGGGTAATGCTATTCAGAGTATTGACTCCCCGGGGTGATGTTACACATAGCATGGACACCCTCTGGGTAATGTTATACAGAGTATGGACTCCCCGGGGTGATGTTACACATAGGATGGGCACCTCCTGGGTAATGCTATGGAGAGTATGGACTCCCCGGGGTGATGTTACACATAGCATGGGCACCCCCTGGGTAATATTATACAGAGTATGGACTCCCTGGGATGATGTTACACATAGCATGGTCACCCCCTGGGTAATATTATACAGAGTATGGATTCCCCGGGGTGATGTTACACATAGCATGGACACCCCCTGGGTAATGTTATACAGAGTATGGACTCCCCGGGGTGATGTTACACATAGCATGGACACCCCTGGGTAATGCTATGGAGAGTATGGACTCCTGGGGTGATGTTACATATAGCATGGACACCCCCTGTGTAATGCTATACGGAGTTCGACTCCCCCTGGGTAATGCTATGCAGAGTATGGACTCCCCGGGATGAAGTTACACATAGCATGGACAACCCCTGGGTAATATTATACAGAGTATGGACTCCCCGGGGTGATGTTACACATAGCATGGACACCCCCTGGGTAGTGCTATGCAGAGTATGGACTCCCCCTGGGTAATGCTATGGAGAGTATGGACTCCCCGGGGTGATGTTACACATAGCATGGACACCCCCTGGGTAATGTTATGGAGAGTATTGACTCCCCGGGGTGATCTTACACATAGCATGGACACCCCTTGGGTAATGCTATGGAGAGTGTGGACTCCCCGGGGTGATGTTACACATAGCATGGACACCCCCTTGGTAATGTTATTCAGAGTATGGACTCCCCGGGGTGATGTTACACATAGCATGGACACCCCCTGGGTAATATTATACATAGTATGGACTCTCCGGGGTGATGTTACACATAGCATGGACACCCCACGGGTAATGCTATACAGAATATGGACTCCCTCTGGGTAATGCTATGGAGAGTATGGACTCCCCGTGGTGATGTTACATATAGCATGGACACCCCCTGGGTAATATTATGCATAGTATGGACTCTCCGGGGTGATGTTACACATAGCATGGACACCCCCTGGGTAATGCTATGGAGAGTATGGACTCCCCGGGGTGATGTTAAACATAGCATGGACACCCCCTGGGTAATGCTATACAGAGTATGGACTCCCCCTGGGTAATGCTATGCAGAGTATGGACTCCCCGGGATGATGTTACACATAGGATGGACACCCCCTGGGTAATGTTATGGAGAGTATGGACTCCCCGGGGTGATGTTACACATAGCATGGACACCCCCTGGGTAATGCTATTCAGAGTATTGACTCCCCGGGTGATGTTACACATAGCATGGACACCCTCTGGGTAATGTTATACAAAGTATGGACTCCCCGGGGTGATGTTACACATAGGATGGGCACCCCCTGGGTAATGCTATGGAGAGTATGGACTCCCCGGGGTGATGTTACACATAGCATGGGCACCCCCTGGGTAATATTATACAGAGTATGGACTCCCCGGGATGATGTTACACATAGCATGGGCACCCCCTGGGTAATATTATACAGAGTATGGACTCCCCGGGGTGATGTTACACATAGCATGGACACCCCTGGGTAATGCTATGGAGAGTATGGACTCCTGGGGTGATGTTGCATATAGCATGGACACCCCCTGTGTAATGCTATGCAGAGTTCGACTCCCCCTGGGTAATGCTATGCAGAGTATGGACTCCCCGGGGTGATGTTACACATAGCATGGACAACCCCTTGGTAATATTATACAGAGTATGGACTCCCCGGGGTGATGTTACACATAGCATGGACACCCCCTGGGTAGTGCTATGCAGAGTATGGACTCCCCCTGGGTAATGCTATGGAGAGTATGGACTCCCCGGGGTGATGTTACACATAGCATGGACACCCCCTGGGTAATGTTATGGAGGAGTATTGACTCCCCGGGGTGATCTTACACATAGCATGGACACCCCCTGGGTAATGCTATGGAGAGTGTGGACTCCCCGGGGTGATGTTACACATAGCATGGACACCCCCTGGGTAATGTTATTCAGAGTATGGACTCTCCGGGGTGATGTTACACATAGCATGGACACCCCCTGGGTAATATTATACAGAGTATGGACTCTCCGGGGTGATGTTACACATAGCATGGACACCCCACGGATAATGCTATACAGAATATGGACTCCCTCTGGGTAATGCTATGGAGAGTATGGACTCCCCGGGGTGATGTTACACATAGGATGGACACCCCCTGGGTAATGTTATGGAGAGTATGGACTCCCCGGGGTGATGTTACACATAGCATGGACACCCACTGGGTAATGCTATACAGAGTATGGACTCCCCCTGGGTAATGCTATGCAGAGTATGGACTCCTCGGGGTGATGTTACACATAGCATGGACACCCCCTGGGTAATGCTATTCAGAGTATTGACTCCCCGGGGTGATGTTACACATAGCATGGACACCCTCTGGGTAATGTTATACAGAGTATGGACTCCCCGGGGTGATGTTACACATAGGATGGGCACCTCCTGGGTAATGCTATGGAGAGTATGGACTCCCCGGGGTGATGTTACACATAGCATGGGCACCCCCTGGGTAATATTATACAGAGTATGGACTCCCTGGGATGATGTTACACATAGCATGGTCACCCCCGTGGGTAATATTATACAGAATATGGATTCCCCGGGGTGATGTTACACATAGCATGGACACCCCCTGGGTAATGTTATACAGAGTATGGACTCCCCGGGGTGATGTTACACATAGCATGGACACCCCTGGGTAATGCTATGGAGAGTATGGACTCCTGGGGTGATGTTACATATAGCATGGACACCCCCTGTGTAATGCTATACGAAGTTCGACTCCCCCTGGGTAATGCTATGCAGAGTATGGACTCCCCGGGATGATCTTACACGTAGCATGGACACCCCCTGGGTAATATTATACAGAGTATGGACTCCCCGGGGTGATGTTACACATAGCATGGACACCCCCTGGGTAATATTATGCATAGTATGGACTCTCCGGGGTGATGTTACACATAGCATGGACACCCCCTGGGTAATGCTATGCAGAGTATGGACTCCCCGGGGTGATGTTACACATAGCATGGACACCCCCTGGGTAATGCTATACAGAGTATGGACTCCCCCTGGGTAATGCTATGCAGAGTATGGACTCCCCGGGATGATGTTACACATAGGATGGACACCCCCTGGGTAATGTTATGGAGAGTATGGACTCCCCGGTGTGATGTTACACATAGCATGGACACCCCCTGGGTAATGCTATTCAGAGTATTGACTCCCCGGGGTGATGTTACACATAGCATGGACACCCTCTGGGTAATGTTATACAAAGTATGGACTCCCCGGGGTGATGTTACACATAGGATGGGCACCCCCTGGGTAATGCTATGGAGAGTATGGACTCCCCGGGGTGATGTTACACATAGCATGGGCACCCCCTGGGTAATATTATACAGAGTATGGACTCCCCGGGATGATGTTACACATAGCATGGGCACCCCCTGGGTAATATTATACAGAGTATGGACTCCCCGGGGTGATGTTACACATAGCATGGACACCCCTGGGTAATGCTATGGAGAGTATGGACTCCTGGGGTGATGTTGCATATAGCATGGACACCCCCTGTGTAATGCTATACAGAGTTCGACTCCCCCTGGGTAATGCTATGCAGAGTATGGACTCCCCGGGGTGATGTTACACATAGCATGGACAACCCCTGGGTAGTGCTATGCAGAGTATGGACTCCCCCTGGGTAATGCTATGGAGAGTATGAACTCCCCGGGGTGATGTTACACATAGCATGGACACCCCCTGGGTAATGTTATGGAGAGTATTGACTCCCCGGGGTGATCTTACACATAGCATGGACACCCCCTGGGTAATGCTATGGAGAGTGTGGACTCCCCGGGGTGATGTTACACATAGCATGGACACCCCCTGGGTAATGTTATTCAGAGTATGGACTCCCCGGGGTGATGTTACACATAGCATGGACACCCCCTGGGTAATATTATACAGAGTATGGACTCTCCGGGGTGATGTTACACATAGCATGGACACCCCCTGGGTAATGCTATGGAGAGTATGGACTCCCCGGGGTGATGTTACAGATAGCATGGACACCCCACGTGTAATGCTATACAGAATATGGACTCCCTCTGGGTAATGCTATGGAGAGTATGGACTCCCCGGGGTGATGTTACACATAGGATGGACACCCCCTGGGTAATGTTATGGAGAGTATGGACTCCCCGGGGTGATGTTACACATAGCATGGACACCCACTGGGTAATGCTATACAGAGTATGGACTCCCCCTGGGTAATGCTATGCAGAGTATGGACTCCTCGGGGTGATGTTACACATAGCATGGACACCCCCTGGGTAATGCTATTCAGAGTATTGACTCCCCGGGGTGATGTTACACATAGCAGGGACACCCTCTGGGTAATGTTATACAGAGTATGGACTCCCCGGGGTGATGTTACAGATAGCATGGACACCCCACGTGTAATGCTATACAGAATATGGACTCCCTCTGGGTAATGCTATGGAGAGTATGGACTCCCCGGGGTGATGTTACACATAGGATGGACACCCCCTGGGTAATGTTATGGAGAGTATGGACTCCCCGGGGTGATGTTACACATAGCATGGACACCCACTGGGTAATGCTATACAGAGTATGGACTCCCCCTGGGTAATGCTATGCAGAGTATGGACTCCTCGGGGTGATGTTACACATAGCATGGACACCCCCTGGGTAATGCTATTCAGAGTATTGACTCCCCGGGGTGATGTTACACATAGCAGGGACACCCTCTGGGTAATGTTATACAGAGTATGGACTCCCCGGGGTGATGTTACACATAGGATGGGCACCTCCTGGGTAATGCTATGGAGAGTATGGACTCCCCGGGGTGATGTTACACATAGCATGGGCACCCCCTGGGTAATATTATACAGAGTATGGACTCCCTGGGATGATGTTACACATAGCATGGTCACCCCCTGGTTAATGTTATACAGAGTATGGACTCCCCGGGGTGATGTTACACATAGCATGGACACCCCTGGGTAATGCTATGGAGAGTATGGACTCCTGGGGTGATGTTACATATAGCATGGACACCCCCTATGTAATGCTATACGGAGTTCGACTCCCCCTGGGTAATGCTATGCAGAGTATGGACTCCCCGGGGTGATCTTACACATAGCATGGACACCCCCTGGGTAATATTATACAGAGTATGGACTCCCCGGGGTGATGTTACACATAGCATGGACACCCCCTGGGTAATATTATACATAGTATGGACTCTCCGGGGTGATGTTACACATAGCATGGACACCCCCTGGGTAATGCTATGGAGAGTATGGACTCCCCGGGGTGATGTTAAACATAGCATGGACACCCCCTGGGTAATGCTATACAGAGTATGGACTCCCCCTGGGTAATGCTATGCAGAGTATGGACTCCCCGGGATGATGTTACACATAGGATGGACACCCCCTGGGTAATGTTATGGAGAGTATGGACTCCCCGGGGTGATGTTACACATAGCATGGACACCCCTGGGTAATGCTATGGAGAGTATGGACTCCTGGGGTGATGTTACATATAGCATGGACACCCCCTATGTAATGCTATACGGAGTTCGACTCCCCCTGGGTAATGCTATGCAGAGTATGGACTCCCCGGGGTGATCTTACACATAGCATGGACACCCCCTGGGTAATATTATACAGAGTATGGACTCCCCGGGGTGATGTTACACATAGCATGGACACCCCCTGGGTAATATTATACATAGTATGGACTCTCCGGGGTGATGTTACACATAGCATGGTCACCCCCTGGGTAATGCTATGGAGAGTATGGACTCCCCGGGGTGATGTTAAACATAGCATGGACACCCCCTGGGTAATGCTATACAGAGTATGGACTCCCCCTGGGTAATGCTATGCAGAGTATGGACTCCCCGGGATGATGTTACACATAGGATGGACACCCCCTAGGTAATGTTATGGAGAGTATGGACTCCCCGGGGTGATGTTACACATAGCATGGACACCCCCTGGGTAATGCTATTCAGAGTATTGACTCCCCGGGTGATGTTACACATAGCATGGACACCCTCTGGGTAATGTTATACAAAGTATGGACTCCCCGGGGTGATGTTACACATAGGATGGACACCCCCTGGGTAATGCTATGGAGAGTATGGACTCCCCGGGGTAATGTTACACATAGCATGGGCACCCCCTGGGTAATATTATACAGAGTATGGACTCCCCGGGATGATGTTACACATAGCATGGGCACCCCCTGGGTAATATTATACAGAGTATGGACTCCCCGGGGTGATGTTACACATAACATGGACACCCCTGGGTAATGCTATGGAGAGTATGGACTCCTGGGGTGATGTTGCATATAGCATGGACACCCCCTGTGTAATGCTATACGGAGTTCGACTCCCCCTGGGTAATGCTATGCAGAGTATGGACTCCCCGGGGTGATGTTACACATAGCATGGACAACCCCTGGGTAATATTATACAGAGTATGGACTCCCCGGGGTGATGTTACACATAGCATGGACACCCCCTGGGTAGTGATATGCAGAGTATGGACTCCCCCTGGGTAATGCTATGGAGAGTATGGACTCCCCGGGGTGATGTTACACATAGCATGGACACCCCCTGGGTAATGTTATGGAGAGTATTGACTCCCCGGGGTGATCTTACACATAGCATGGACACCCCCTGGGTAATGCTATGGAGAGTGTGGACTCCCCGGGGTGATGTTACACATAGCATGGACACCCCCTGGGTAATGTTATTCAGAGTATGGACTCCCCGGGGTGATTTTACACATAGCATGGACACCCCCTGGGTAATATTATACAGAGTATGGACTCTCCGGGGTGATGTTACACATAGCATGGGCACCTCCTGGGTAATGCTATGGAGAGTATGGACTCCTCGGGGTGATGTTACACATAGCATGGACACCCCACGGGTAATGCTATACAGAATATGGACTCCCTCTGGGTAATGCTATGGAGAGTATGGACTCCCCGGGGTGATGTTACACATAGGATGGACACCCCCTGGGTAATGTTATGGAGAGTATGGACTCCCCTGGGTGATGTTACACATAGCATGGACACCCACTGGGTAATGCTATACAGAGTATGGACTCCCCCTGGGTAATGCTATGCAGAGTATGGACTCCTCGGGGTGATGTTACACATAGCATGGACACCCCCTGGGTAATGCTATTCAGAGTATTGACTCCCCGGGGTGATGTTACACATAGCATGGACACCCTCTGGGTAATGTTATACAGAGTATGGACTCCCCGGGGTGATGTTACACATAGGATGGGCACCTCCTGGGTAATGCTATGGAGAGTATGGACTCCCCGGGGTGATGTTACACATAGAATGGGCACCCCCTGGGTAATATTATACAGAGTATGGACTCCCTGGGATGATGTTACACATAGCATGGTCACCCCCTGGGTAATATTATACAGAGTATGGATTCCCCGGGGTGATGTTACACATAGCATGGACACCCCCTGGGTAATGTTATACAGAGTATGGACTCCCCGGGGTGATGTTACACATAGCATGGACACCCCTGGGTAATGCTATGGAGAGTATGGACTCCTGGGGTGATGTTACATATAGCATGGACACCCCCTGTGTAATGCTATACGGAGTTCGACTCCCCCTGGGTAATGCTATGCAGAGTATGGACTCCCCGGGGTGATCTTACACATAGCATGGACACCCCCTGGGTAATATTATACAGAGTATGGACTCCCCGGGGTGATGTTACACATAGCATGGACACCCCCTGGGTAATGTTATTCAGAGTATGGACTCCCCGGGGTGATGTTACACATAGCATGGACACCCCCTGGGTAATATTATACATAGTATGGACTCTCCGGGGTGATGTTACACATAGCATGGACACCCCCTGGGTAATGCTATGGAGAGTATGGACTCCCCGGGGCGATGTTACACATAGCATGGACACCCCCTGGGTAATGCTATACAGAGTATGGACTCCCCCTGGGTAATGCTATGCAGAGTATGGACTCCCCGGGGTGATGTTACACATAGGATGGACACCCCCTGGGTAATGTTATGGAGAGTATGGACTCCCCGGGGTGATGTTACACATAGCATGGACACCCCCTGGGTAATGCTATTCAGAGTATTGACTCCCCGGGGTGATGTTACACATAGCATGGACACCCTCTGGGTAATGTTATACAAAGTATGGACTACTCGGGGTGATGTTACACATAGGATGGGCACCCCTTGGGTAATGCTATGGAAAGTATGGACTCCCCGGGGTGATGTTACACATAACATGGGCACCCCCTGGGTAATATTATACAGAGTATGGACTCCCCAGGATGATGTTACACATAGCATGGGCACCCCCTGGGTAATATTATACAGAGTATGGACTCCCCGGGGTGATGTTACACATAGTATGGACACCCCTGGGTAATGCTATGGAGAGTATGGACTCCTGGGGTGATGTTGCATATAGCATGGACACCCCCTGTGTAATGCTATTCAGAGTTCGACTCCCCCTGGGTAATGCTATGCAGAGTATGGACTCCCCGGGGTGATGTTACACATAGCATGGACAACCCCTGGGTAATATTATACAGAGTATGGACTCCCCGGGGTGATGTTACACATAGCATGGACACCCCCTGGGTAGTGCTATGCAGAGTATGGACTCCCCCTGGGTAATGCTATGGAGAGTATGGACTCCCCGGGGTGATGTTACACATAGCATGGACACCCCCTGGGTAATGTTATGGAGAGTATTGACTCCCCGGGGTGATCTTACACATAGCATGGACACCCCCTGGGTAATGCTATGGAGAGTGTGGACTCCCCGGGGTGATGTTACACATAGCATGGACACCCCCTGGGTAATGTTATTCAGAGTATGGACTCCCCGGGGTGATGTTACACATAGCATGGACACCCCCTGGGTAATATTATACAGAGTATGGACTCTCCGGGGTGATGTTACACATAGCATGGACACCCCCTGGGTAATGCTATGGAGAGTATGGACTCCCCGGGGTGATGTTACACATAGGATGGACACCCCATGGGTAATGTTATGGAGAGTATGGACTCCCCGGGGTGATGTTACACATAGCATGGACACCCACTGGGTAATGCTATACAGAGTATGGACTCCCCCTGGGTAATGCTATGCAGAGTATGGACTCCTCGGGGTGATGTTACACATAGCATGGACACCCCCTGGGTAATGCTATTCAGAGTATTGACTCCCCGGGGTGATGTTACACATAGCATGGACACCCTCTAGGTAATGTTATACAGAGTATGGACTCCCCGGGGTGATGTTACACATAGGATGGGCACCTCCTGGGTAATGCTATGGAGAGTATGGACTCCCCGGGGTGATGTTACACATAGGATGGACACCCCATGGGTAATGTTATGGAGAGTATGGACTCCCCGGGGTGATGTTACACATAGCATGGACACCCACTGGGTAATGCTATACAGAGTATGGACTCCCCCTGGGTAATGCTATGCAGAGTATGGACTCCTCGGGGTGATGTTACACATAGGATGGACACCCCCTGGGTAATGTTATGGAGAGTATGGACTCCCCGGGGTGATGTTACACATAGCATGGACACCCCTGGGTAATGCTATGGAGAGTATGGACTCCTGGGGTGATGTTACATATAGCATGGACACCCCCTATGTAATGCTATACGGAGTTCGACTCCCCCTGGGTAATGCTATGCAGAGTATGGACTCCCCGGGGTGATCTTACACATAGCATGGACACCCCCTGGGTAATATTATACAGAGTATGGACTCCCCGGGGTGATGTTACACATAGCATGGACACCCCCTGGGTAATATTATACATAGTATGGACTCTCCGGGGTGATGTTACACATAGCATGGTCACCCCCTGGGTAATGCTATGGAGAGTATGGACTCCCCGGGGTGATGTTAAACATAGCATGGACACCCCCTGGGTAATGCTATACAGAGTATGGACTCCCCCTGGGTAATGCTATGCAGAGTATGGACTCCCCGGGATGATGTTACACATAGGATGGACACCCCCTAGGTAATGTTATGGAGAGTATGGACTCCCCGGGGTGATGTTACACATAGCATGGACACCCCCTGGGTAATGCTATTCAGAGTATTGACTCCCCGGGTGATGTTACACATAGCATGGACACCCTCTGGGTAATGTTATACAAAGTATGGACTCCCCGGGGTGATGTTACACATAGGATGGACACCCCCTGGGTAATGCTATGGAGAGTATGGACTCCCCGGGGTAATGTTACACATAGCATGGGCACCCCCTGGGTAATATTATACAGAGTATGGACTCCCCGGGATGATGTTACACATAGCATGGGCACCCCCTGGGTAATATTATACAGAGTATGGACTCCCCGGGGTGATGTTACACATAACATGGACACCCCTGGGTAATGCTATGGAGAGTATGGACTCCTGGGGTGATGTTGCATATAGCATGGACACCCCCTGTGTAATGCTATACGGAGTTCGACTCCCCCTGGGTAATGCTATGCAGAGTATGGACTCCCCGGGGTGATGTTACACATAGCATGGACAACCCCTGGGTAATATTATACAGAGTATGGACTCCCCGGGGTGATGTTACACATAGCATGGACACCCCCTGGGTAGTGATATGCAGAGTATGGACTCCCCCTGGGTAATGCTATGGAGAGTATGGACTCCCCGGGGTGATGTTACACATAGCATGGACACCCCCTGGGTAATGTTATGGAGAGTATTGACTCCCCGGGGTGATCTTACACATAGCATGGACACCCCCTGGGTAATGCTATGGAGAGTGTGGACTCCCCGGGGTGATGTTACACATAGCATGGACACCCCCTGGGTAATGTTATTCAGAGTATGGACTCCCCGGGGTGATTTTACACATAGCATGGACACCCCCTGGGTAATATTATACAGAGTATGGACTCTCCGGGGTGATGTTACACATAGCATGGGCACCTCCTGGGTAATGCTATGGAGAGTATGGACTCCTCGGGGTGATGTTACACATAGCATGGACACCCCACGGGTAATGCTATACAGAATATGGACTCCCTCTGGGTAATGCTATGGAGAGTATGGACTCCCCGGGGTGATGTTACACATAGGATGGACACCCCCTGGGTAATGTTATGGAGAGTATGGACTCCCCTGGGTGATGTTACACATAGCATGGACACCCACTGGGTAATGCTATACAGAGTATGGACTCCCCCTGGGTAATGCTATGCAGAGTATGGACTCCTCGGGGTGATGTTACACATAGCATGGACACCCCCTGGGTAATGCTATTCAGAGTATTGACTCCCCGGGGTGATGTTACACATAGCATGGACACCCTCTGGGTAATGTTATACAGAGTATGGACTCCCCGGGGTGATGTTACACATAGGATGGGCACCTCCTGGGTAATGCTATGGAGAGTATGGACTCCCCGGGGTGATGTTACACATAGAATGGGCACCCCCTGGGTAATATTATACAGAGTATGGACTCCCTGGGATGATGTTACACATAGCATGGTCACCCCCTGGGTAATATTATACAGAGTATGGATTCCCCGGGGTGATGTTACACATAGCATGGACACCCCCTGGGTAATGTTATACAGAGTATGGACTCCCCGGGGTGATGTTACACATAGCATGGACACCCCTGGGTAATGCTATGGAGAGTATGGACTCCTGGGGTGATGTTACATATAGCATGGACACCCCCTGTGTAATGCTATACGGAGTTCGACTCCCCCTGGGTAATGCTATGCAGAGTATGGACTCCCCGGGGTGATCTTACACATAGCATGGACACCCCCTGGGTAATATTATACAGAGTATGGACTCCCCGGGGTGATGTTACACATAGCATGGACACCCCCTGGGTAATGTTATTCAGAGTATGGACTCCCCGGGGTGATGTTACACATAGCATGGACACCCCCTGGGTAATATTATACATAGTATGGACTCTCCGGGGTGATGTTACACATAGCATGGACACCCCCTGGGTAATGCTATGGAGAGTATGGACTCCCCGGGGCGATGTTACACATAGCATGGACACCCCCTGGGTAATGCTATACAGAGTATGGACTCCCCCTGGGTAATGCTATGCAGAGTATGGACTCCCCGGGGTGATGTTACACATAGGATGGACACCCCCTGGGTAATGTTATGGAGAGTATGGACTCCCCGGGGTGATGTTACACATAGCATGGACACCCCCTGGGTAATGCTATTCAGAGTATTGACTCCCCGGGGTGATGTTACACATAGCATGGACACCCTCTGGGTAATGTTATACAAAGTATGGACTACTCGGGGTGATGTTACACATAGGATGGGCACCCCTTGGGTAATGCTATGGAAAGTATGGACTCCCCGGGGTGATGTTACACATAACATGGGCACCCCCTGGGTAATATTATACAGAGTATGGACTCCCCAGGATGATGTTACACATAGCATGGGCACCCCCTGGGTAATATTATACAGAGTATGGACTCCCCGGGGTGATGTTACACATAGTATGGACACCCCTGGGTAATGCTATGGAGAGTATGGACTCCTGGGGTGATGTTGCATATAGCATGGACACCCCCTGTGTAATGCTATTCAGAGTTCGACTCCCCCTGGGTAATGCTATGCAGAGTATGGACTCCCCGGGGTGATGTTACACATAGCATGGACAACCCCTGGGTAATATTATACAGAGTATGGACTCCCCGGGGTGATGTTACACATAGCATGGACACCCCCTGGGTAGTGCTATGCAGAGTATGGACTCCCCCTGGGTAATGCTATGGAGAGTATGGACTCCCCGGGGTGATGTTACACATAGCATGGACACCCCCTGGGTAATGTTATGGAGAGTATTGACTCCCCGGGGTGATCTTACACATAGCATGGACACCCCCTGGGTAATGCTATGGAGAGTGTGGACTCCCCGGGGTGATGTTACACATAGCATGGACACCCCCTGGGTAATGTTATTCAGAGTATGGACTCCCCGGGGTGATGTTACACATAGCATGGACACCCCCTGGGTAATATTATACAGAGTATGGACTCTCCGGGGTGATGTTACACATAGCATGGACACCCCCTGGGTAATGCTATGGAGAGTATGGACTCCCCGGGGTGATGTTACACATAGGATGGACACCCCATGGGTAATGTTATGGAGAGTATGGACTCCCCGGGGTGATGTTACACATAGCATGGACACCCACTGGGTAATGCTATACAGAGTATGGACTCCCCCTGGGTAATGCTATGCAGAGTATGGACTCCTCGGGGTGATGTTACACATAGCATGGACACCCCCTGGGTAATGCTATTCAGAGTATTGACTCCCCGGGGTGATGTTACACATAGCATGGACACCCTCTAGGTAATGTTATACAGAGTATGGACTCCCCGGGGTGATGTTACACATAGGATGGGCACCTCCTGGGTAATGCTATGGAGAGTATGGACTCCCCGGGGTGATGTTACACATAGGATGGACACCCCATGGGTAATGTTATGGAGAGTATGGACTCCCCGGGGTGATGTTACACATAGCATGGACACCCACTGGGTAATGCTATACAGAGTATGGACTCCCCCTGGGTAATGCTATGCAGAGTATGGACTCCTCGGGGTGATGTTACACATAGCATGGACACCCCCTGGGTAATGCTATTCAGAGTATTGACTCCCCGGGGTGATGTTACACATAGCATGGACACCCTCTAGGTAATGTTATACAGAGTATGGACTCCCCGGGGTGATGTTACACATAGGATGGGCACCTCCTGGGTAATGCTATGGAGAGTATGGACTCCCCGGGGTGATGTTACACATAGCATGGACACCCCCTGGGTAATATTATACAGAGTATGGACTCTCCGGGGTGATGTTACACATAGCATGGACACCCCCTGGGTAATGCTATGGAGAGTATGGACTCCCCGGGGTGATGTTACACATAGGATGGACACCCCATGGGTAATGTTATGGAGAGTATGGACTCCCCGGGGTGATGTTACACATAGCATGGACACCCCACGGGTAATGCTATACAGAATATGGACTCCCTCTGGGTAATGCTATGGAGAGTATGGACTCCCCGGGGTGATGTTACACATAGGATGGACACCCCCTGGGTAATGTTATGGAGAGTATGGACTCCCCTGGGTGATGTTACACATAGCATGGACACCCACTGGGTAATGCTATACAGAGTATGGACTCCCCCTGGGTAATGCTATGCAGAGTATGGACTCCTCGGGGTGATGTTACACATAGCATGGACACCCCCTGGGTAATGCTATTCAGAGTATTGACTCCCCGGGGTGATGTTACACATAGCATGGACACCCTCTGGGTAATGTTATACAGAGTATGGACTCCCCGGGGTGATGTTACACATAGGATGGGCACCTCCTGGGTAATGCTATGGAGAGTATGGACTCCCCGGGGTGATGTTACACATAGAATGGGCACCCCCTGGGTAATATTATACAGAGTATGGACTCCCTGGGATGATGTTACACATAGCATGGTCACCCCCTGGGTAATATTATACAGAGTATGGATTCCCCGGGGTGATGTTACACATAGCATGGACACCCCCTGGGTAATGTTATACAGAGTATGGACTCCCCGGGGTGATGTTACACATAGCATGGACACCCCTGGGTAATGCTATGGAGAGTATGGACTCCTGGGGTGATGTTACATATAGCATGGACACCCCCTGTGTAATGCTATACGGAGTTCGACTCCCCCTGGGTAATGCTATGCAGAGTATGGACTCCCCGGGGTGATCTTACACATAGCATGGACACCCCCTGGGTAATATTATACAGAGTATGGACTCCCCGGGGTGATGTTACACATAGCATGGACACCCCCTGGGTAATGTTATTCAGAGTATGGACTCCCCGGGGTGATGTTACACATAGCATGGACACCCCCTGGGTAATATTATACATAGTATGGACTCTCCGGGGTGATGTTACACATAGCATGGACACCCCCTGGGTAATGCTATGGAGAGTATGGACTCCCCGGGGCGATGTTACACATAGCATGGACACCCCCTGGGTAATGCTATACAGAGTATGGACTCCCCCTGGGTAATGCTATGCAGAGTATGGACTCCCCGGGGTGATGTTACACATAGGATGGACACCCCCTGGGTAATGTTATGGAGAGTATGGACTCCCCGGGGTGATGTTACACATAGCATGGACACCCCCTGGGTAATGCTATTCAGAGTATTGACTCCCCGGGGTGATGTTACACATAGCATGGACACCCTCTGGGTAATGTTATACAAAGTATGGACTACTCGGGGTGATGTTACACATAGGATGGGCACCCCTTGGGTAATGCTATGGAAAGTATGGACTCCCCGGGGTGATGTTACACATAACATGGGCACCCCCTGGGTAATATTATACAGAGTATGGACTCCCCAGGATGATGTTACACATAGCATGGGCACCCCCTGGGTAATATTATACAGAGTATGGACTCCCCGGGGTGATGTTACACATAGTATGGACACCCCTGGGTAATGCTATGGAGAGTATGGACTCCTGGGGTGATGTTGCATATAGCATGGACACCCCCTGTGTAATGCTATTCAGAGTTCGACTCCCCCTGGGTAATGCTATGCAGAGTATGGACTCCCCGGGGTGATGTTACACATAGCATGGACAACCCCTGGGTAATATTATACAGAGTATGGACTCCCCGGGGTGATGTTACACATAGCATGGACACCCCCTGGGTAGTGCTATGCAGAGTATGGACTCCCCCTGGGTAATGCTATGGAGAGTATGGACTCCCCGGGGTGATGTTACACATAGCATGGACACCCCCTGGGTAATGTTATGGAGAGTATTGACTCCCCGGGGTGATCTTACACATAGCATGGACACCCCCTGGGTAATGCTATGGAGAGTGTGGACTCCCCGGGGTGATGTTACACATAGCATGGACACCCCCTGGGTAATGTTATTCAGAGTATGGACTCCCCGGGGTGATGTTACACATAGCATGGACACCCCCTGGGTAATATTATACAGAGTATGGACTCTCCGGGGTGATGTTACACATAGCATGGACACCCCCTGGGTAATGCTATGGAGAGTATGGACTCCCCGGGGTGATGTTACACATAGGATGGACACCCCATGGGTAATGTTATGGAGAGTATGGACTCCCCGGGGTGATGTTACACATAGCATGGACACCCACTGGGTAATGCTATACAGAGTATGGACTCCCCCTGGGTAATGCTATGCAGAGTATGGACTCCTCGGGGTGATGTTACACATAGCATGGACACCCCCTGGGTAATGCTATTCAGAGTATTGACTCCCCGGGGTGATGTTACACATAGCATGGACACCCTCTAGGTAATGTTATACAGAGTATGGACTCCCCGGGGTGATGTTACACATAGGATGGGCACCTCCTGGGTAATGCTATGGAGAGTATGGACTCCCCGGGGTGATGTTACACATAGCATGGACACCCCCTGGGTAATATTATACAGAGTATGGACTCTCCGGGGTGATGTTACACATAGCATGGACACCCCCTGGGTAATGCTATGGAGAGTATGGACTCCCCGGGGTGATGTTACACATAGGATGGACACCCCATGGGTAATGTTATGGAGAGTATGGACTCCCCGGGGTGATGTTACACATAGCATGGACACCCACTGGGTAATGCTATACAGAGTATGGACTCCCCCTGGGTAATGCTATGCAGAGTATGGACTCCTCGGGGTGATGTTACACATAGCATGGACACCCCCTGGGTAATGCTATTCAGAGTATTGACTCCCCGGGGTGATGTTACACATAGCATGGACACCCTCTGGGTAATGTTATACAGAGTATGGACTCCCCGGGGTGATGTTACACATAGGATGGGCACCTCCTGGGTAATGCTATGGAGAGTATGGACTCCCCGGGGTGATGTTACACATAGCATGGGCACCCCCTGGGTAATATTATACAGAGTATGGACTCCCTGGGATGATGTTACACATAGCATGGGCACCCCCTGGGTAATATTATACAGAGTATGGATTCCCCGGGGTGATGTTACACATAGCATGGACACCCCCTGGGTAATGTTATACAGAGTATGGACTCCCCGGGGTGATGTTACACATAGCATGGACACCCCTGGGTAATGCTATGGAGAGTATGGATTCCTGGGGTGATGTTACATATAGCATGGACACCCCCTGTGTAATGCTATACGGAGTTCGACTCCCCCTGGGTAATGCTATGCAGAGTATGGACTCCCCGGGGTGATGTTACACATAGCATGGACACCCCCTGGGTAATATTATACAGAGTATGGACTCCCCGGGGTGATGTTACACATAGCATGGACACCCCCTGGGTAGTGCTAAGCAGAGTATGGAATCCCCCTGGGTAATGCTATGGAGAGTATGGACTCCCCGAGGTGATGTTGCACATAGCATGGACACCCCCTGGGTAATGTTATGGAGAGTATTGACTCCCCGGGGTGATGTTACACATAGCATGGACACCCCCTGGGTAATGCTATGGAGAGTGTGGACTTCCCGGGGTGATGTTACACATAGCATGGACACCCCCTGGGTAATGTTATACAGAGTATGAACTCCCCGGGGTGATGTTACACATAGTATGGGCACCCCTGGGTAATGCTATACAGAGTATGGACACCCTGGGGAAATGTTATACTGTGCAAAAGACTGAAATGAAACGTGTTGACTTATGATTTACATACATACATACATACATTAACAAGTTAATTGTTTTCTCCAATAAGAGAGCCCCTGGATATAGAAATAGGACAAAGTTCCTACTCTGCCACCTAGAACAACTCCAGTAGCTGTGTCACACTAATACAGATGTAAACAACCCCCTCTTGAGACGGACGGAAGCTGAGGATCATGTACAGAATACCAGGCTTTTTGTACGTAAAGGACAATATGAAGCAGGAACTAACATGCGATCATTTGTTAGGAGTTGTCGTTCGTGGCACTTTAAACTGTTTTGACCTTACTCATTATATCTTTTATCCTGTGATAATCGTCATTGTTTGTCATTCCTATACAATACATTAACAGACAGCATAGTATACTACACACACACTAAATCAAACACGTAATAGATCAACTGATAGACATTATTCTGCATATTAAATAGTATACTACACACACACTATAGATTAAATCAAACACGTAATAGATCAACTGATAGACATTATTCTGTATATTAAATAGTATAATATTAAATAAGGTTAATTGAAGATATGTCAAGTGTTTATGTTTTTCTCTGTATTTTATTTTGTTTTATTTAATTCTTGTGTAATACTTTTGTTGGTAGCGTGTGATGAAGTCATTTTAATTGAAATTTTCGTAGATTCATTTCAAATGATGTGCTATGAATGCGGCATTCCCGAGAATACAGGCCATTTCGAGTAAGGAAAGACTTTATCACTTGGTCTATGATATAATGTACAAAAAAAGTCAATGAATACAATACTAGTATATATGTATATCAAAATATTTGCTTGAAGTTTCCACTCGACATCAATTCATTGTTGTCATCCTAACATATGCGTTTCTTTGATTTAAGTGTTATGGGTTGTTATGAGGGGTTCGTTGAAGGTTGTAAGCAGCTTTTCCTCAAAAGAACGTTTTCTATCAGTAATGATAAATCTCATACCAAATCGATTCAATGCACGTGTTTTCTTATATTGGAATTTTTCATAATCTGCCAGATCAAAGTTTAGTATCAACATTTTTTTCAAATCGCAATTAATAAAATATTGCCATGCTAACTTGTATTCCATTCGTCTAACACAGTTACTGTACATACCAGTTGACTCCACGATTAGAATATTCTTTGATTTTCTGAGATTCTCCACCACTGAGTCTTCATAATTTGTTCCAGGTAATTCGTCACGACAAGAAATATATGTTGTTAATTTGTGTCGTCGGAGAAAGGGTTCTAAAATTCGTAAAACGTAGTACCTGACGTCATCATTATCATTATCAAATGAAACATAGATATCTGTTTCCCATTTGTGAGGAGTTATCTTGCTTTCATTTTTTGAAAACCGTCGTTTAAAAATAAGAAAATCGAAACGAAAATAATACGCAATCCCCATAATTCCTAACGCTATTACTGCAAGTAAAATCACAATCAAAATATACCAGTGCAGAGTTGTATCTAACTCCTCACATCCACTCAAAGTATCAACAATGTCTTCTATCAAAATGTTATTATAGTTGGAACAGTACAAAGGGTACTGCTTAGATGCTGATTTGAATTTCCGCCAATCGCCGATCCACCGGTTTTCACAGTTGCATGGAATCCCATTAGTTTTAAAATGGAACACATCTGGATGAATATTCCGAATTGATTTTGGTAATGTTTTCAAGGTATGGTTGTATATAATTATTGATGATGCTGTCTTCAGAGCATCTATATTGTTGTGAAGGTGATCAATAGGATTCTCGGCCATGTCAATAATTTTCACGCGTGAAAAGTAATCCTTCACTTTCACGGTTTTAATATTGTTGTTGTTAATTTTTAATGTGATAGGATATTTTGAGTCAGGTAATACATCCGGTAGGTCGACACAAGATTGATTTGAGCAATCGACAAATAATCTGTTCTGAGATGGCTGAGAAGTACATGTGCAATGACATTTCGGCCTGCTGTGACAGTAGTCCTTTATATCACAAGTCATTTTGTTCCTCAGAGTTTGGTTAGAATAAACATCATGTAAAGATAAGTTTGATAAACTGGCTGGTGCTTCACAAGTATACTCTTTAATGTGTCTGTAATATAGCCTTTTAATGTCTGGAAACGGAAGCGGAAATAACTCGGCAAGTTCGCATCCGCAGTAGGAACTAGATCCTTCATACCTATGTGTTCCACATGGTACATGTTCAGGTAAGTCTTTTGAATCTATATTTTGAGAAATCATTTCCAGTACAAATCGTGATGAGGTTACTCTGGAGAAATCGATATTATTACAAATCGGCGGAGAGTCTTCTTCTATTTGAAAATTCATTATATTTGTAATCTCAATAGAGCGTTTGTTACTCGCATAACTAACGCCACACATGGTTTTATTGGGTATTAGTATATTTGAAATATCCAGTTGGCGCAAGTTATTTGATTCAAAGTTCAAGTCGAACACACCGGTGTTTGATACGACGTTTAAGTCTATATGTTTGATGATGTTATAAGACAGATCTACTATTCTTAGTTTAGACATTCCTTTGAAAGTGGCGTTAGATACAAATGTTATTAGATTATCTTTCATTATCAAAGTATCTAAATTAGTAAAACAAGATACATTACCAATTTCATGAAACATGTTTTTGGTGACATTTATAGTTACGATGTTAAAATCACAAGCATTTTCAGGAAAGTGTTTTAATTGTCCATTAATATAACTAAAACTGAAGACTGTTGAATTCTTTACATACGACGTCGTATTATATATCTTGGTGCTTTTGAATTGTACATCCATTGTTTCAATAGCTAGAGAATGATAAGAAATATTTGAAAATGGAAGCTCCCAGATTGGCTTAGCAAAGCAAGCACAGCAATGATCCACTTTCATCTTTGTTGTTTCAGAGAAACACTTGTCTGGACACCACAATTGTTTTTTGCCATCATGAATCCAGTATTCATAGCTACCACTTATCGAGTGAAATAACAAGACAAACAAGACTGGCAGTAAGACTGCCATCTCCAATCAGCCACGATCTGAGATTGACGTAAATCTATGGATGGTTGTTCCTCGAATTATTTGATATATGTATATATTTATATATTGAAATGATCATCGTTAATCAACCATATACTATCTTCACAAACTTTCTGGCACAATATTGACCATGGGTACACACATTGGCAATGATATTCTTATTAATCGTTACTTGTAATTATTTTCTTTCAAAATAACTGAACTACAAAGACAGATTAAATCTGAATCCTTTATTAACGTTTAAAAAAATATAAATGCTCTTGTCAATTACTGTCTTACAATCTGCAAGTCACGTGTAAGACAATTAAATAAATACAAGAATAGTGTCGTATTTACTGTAGAATGACAGTTAAACTTAAGGTCACAAAATTATATCAGCATAAAGTGATTTTAACTGACGTGTATAATGTGAGCTAGCAGCTTAAGATATGGACCAGTTCAAATAAATTTTCAAAAGTCGCGAACATAAACAATTATTCGATATCTGAACAAATCAAATATGACAATATAACAGAGGAGGGTCATCATAAACTCCTCAATATAACTGCACAGAAATAAATTAACAAATGCAAAAATAAATATTAAGGAGATCTAATTCCAAGTTTTTTTTTTTATTGTAGAAGCCTCAAATATATCTTCGTTATCTCGATATATCAATAAATGTTAGGACAGGAAAGGGTAGTGCACGGACGAATATCTCAATTCGGTAGACTTTATGTCTACCACAGTATTGTTACAACTGAATAACAATTTCAGATACAACTTTATATATACTAATATTTTGTAGATATTACATTTCTAATGGGGATGGTGTTTAGAGATGGACATTGATGTCAATGCATATTTTGTATAGTTCTCCTCCGTAGGAGGTGAATAGATAATACATGCAGAGCGTCAATCTTTTAAATATGCTCTGAAAAAGACTCGTGTACATCGTCGGTCAGCAACAGCAACATACAACACATATCTTATACATTATATAATGGATACACGCTGCATGCATACAGCATGTAATGGTTTTACCCGATACCGCTTTTAATAGATCCACACGGTATCACTTATAATGGATCCACACTATACCGCTTATAATAGATCCACGCGATACCATTTAAAATGGATCCACGCGATACCGCTTATAATAGATCTACGTGGTACCATTTATAATGGATCCACGCGATACCGCTTATAATAGATCCACGCGGTACAATTTATAATGGATCCACGCGATATCGCTTATAATAGATCCACCCGGTACCATTTAAAATGGATCCATGCGATAATGCTTATAATAGATCAACGCAGTACCATTTATAATGGATCCACGCGATACCCCTTATGATAGATCCACTCGGTACCATTTATAATGGGTCCACGCGGTACCGCTTTAAATGGATCAACGCGGTACAACTTATGATGGATCCACGCGGTACCGTTTCTAATAGATTCACGCGGTACAATTTATAATGGGTCTACGCGATGCCGCTTATAATAGATCCACGCGGTACCATTTATAATGGATCCACGCGATACCGCTTATAATAGATCAACGCGGTACAATTTATAATAGATCCACGCGATACAGCTTATAATAGATCCACGCGGTACCATTAATAATGGATCCACACGGTACCGCTTATAATAGATCAGCGCGGTACCACTTATGATGGATCCACGCGATACCGCTTAAAATAGATCAACGCGGTATCGCTTAAAATAGATCAATGCGGTACCACTTATAATGGATGCACGATATACCGCTAAAATGGATACAAGCTATACAGTTTATAATGGATACGCGCGGTACCACTTATAATGGATACACGCTATACAATTTGCCTGCAGTTGAGTGGTACTGTTTACCTCTGACGATAAATGAAACAGCACCTATCCTGCAATTCAGTGGTACAGTTTACCTCTGACGATAAATGAAACAGCACCTAGCCTGCAGTTGAGTGGTACTGTTTACCTCTGACGATAAATGAAACAGCACCTAGCCCTAGCTGCAGTTGAGTGGTACTGTTTACCTCTGACGATAAATGAAACAGCACCTAGCCTGCAGTTGAGTGGTACTCTTTACCTCTGACGATAAATGAAGCAGCACCTAGCCTGCAATTGAGTGGTACTCTTTACATCTGACGACAAATGAAGCAGCACATAGCCTGCAGTTGAGTGGTACTATTTACCTCTGACGATAAATGAAACAGCACTTAGCCTGCAGTTGAGTGGTACTCTTTACCTCTGACGATAAATGAAACAGCACCTAGCCTGCAGTTGAGTGGTACTCTTTACCTCTGACGATAAATGAAGCAGCACCTAGCCTGCAGTTGAGTGGTACTATTTACCTCTGACGATAAATGAAACAGCACTTAGCCTGCAGTTGAGTGGTACTCTTTACCTCTGACGATAAATGAAACAGCACATAGCCTGCAGTTGAGTGGTACTAATTACCTCTGACGATAAATGAAACAGCACCTAGACGGCAGTTGAGTGGTACTATTTACCTCTGACGATAAATGAAACAGCATCTAGCCTGCAGTTGAGTGGTACTCTTTACCTCTGACGATAAATGAAACAGCATCTAGCCTGCAGTTGAGTGGTACTATTTACCTCTGACGATAAATGAAACAGCACCTAGCTTGCAGTTGAGTAGTACTGTTTACCTCTGAAGATAATCGAAACAGCACCTAGCTTGCAGTTGAGTGGTACTGTTTACCTCCGACGATAAATGAAACTGCACCTAGACTGCAGTTGAGTGGTACTGTTTACCTCTAACGATAAATGAAACAGCACCTAGCCTGCAGCTTAGTGGTACTGTTTACTTCTGACGATAAATGAAACAGCACCTAGCCTGCAGTTGAGTGGTACTATTTACCTCTGACGATAAATGAAACAGCACCTAGCCTGCAGTTGAGTGGTACTGTTTACCTCTGAAGATAAACGAAACAGCACATAGCCTGCAGTTGACTGGTACTGTTTACCTCCGACGATAAATGAAGCAGCACCTAGCCTGCAGTTGAGTGGTACTGTTTACCTCTAACGATTAATTAAACAGCACCTATCCTGCAGTTGAGTGGTACTAATTACCTCTGCCAATTAATGAAAGAGCACCTATCCTGCAATTGAGTGTTACTGTTTACCCCTGACGATAAATGAAACAGCACCAAGCCTGCAATTGAGTGGTACTCTTTTCCTCTGACGATAAATGAAACAGCACCTAGCCTGCAGTTGAGTGGTACTCTTTACCTCTGACGATAAATGAAACAACATCTAGACTGCAGTTGAGTGCTACTGTTTACCTCTGAGGATAAACGAAACAGCACCTAGCCAGCAATTGACTGGTACTGTTTACCTCCGACGATAAATGAAACAGCACCTAGCCTGCAGTTGAATGGTACTATTTACCTCTGACGATAAATGAAACAACACTTAGCCTGCAGTTGAGTGGTACTATTTACCTCTGACGATAAATGAAACAGCAGCTATCCTGCAATTGAGTGGTACAGTTTACCTCTGACGATAAATGAAACAGCACCTAGCCTGCAGTTGAGTGGTACTGTTTACCTCTTACGATAAATGAAACAGCATCTAGCCCTAGCTGCAGTTGAGTGGTACTGTTTACCTCTGACGATAAATGAAACAGCATTTAGCCCTAGCTGCAGTTGAGTGGTACTGTTTACCTCTTACGATAAATGAAACAGCATCTAGCCCTAGCTGCAGTTGAGTGGTACTGTTTACCTCTGACGATAAATGAAACAGCACCTAGCCTGCAATTGAGTGGTACTATTTACCTCTGACGATAAATGAAACAACACTTAGCCTGCAGTTGAGTGGTACTATTTACCTCTGACGATAAATGAAACAGCAGCTATCCTGCAATTGAGTGGTACTATTTACCTCTGACGATAAATGAAACAGCACCTAGCCTGCAGTTGAGTGGTACTCTTTACCTCTGACGATAAATGAAACAGCACCTAGCTTGCAGTTGAGTGGTACTCTTTACCTCTGAAGATAATCGAAACAGCACCTAGCCTGCAGTTGACTGGTACTATTTACCTCCGACGATAAATGAAACTGCACCTAGACTGCAGTTGAGTGGTACTGTTTACCTCTAACGATAAATGAAACAGCACCTAGCCTGCAGCTTGGTGGTACTGTTTACTTCTGACGATAAATGAAACATCACCTAGCCTGCAGTTGAGTGGTACTATTTACCTCTGACGATAAATGAAACAGCACCTAGCCTGCAGTTGAGTGGTACTGTTTACCTCTGAAGATAAACGAAACAGCACCTAGCCTGCAGTTGACTGGTACTGTTTACCTCCGACGATAAATGTAACAACACCTAGACTGCAGTTGAGTGGTACTGTTTATCTCTAACGATAAATGAAACAGCACCTAGCCTGCAGCTTAGTGGTACTGTTTACTTCTGACGATAAATGAAACAGCACCTAGCCTGCAGTTGAGTGGTACTATTTACCTCTGACGATAAATGAAACAGCACCTAGCCTGCAGTTGAGTGGTACTGTTTACCTCTGAAGATAAACGAAACAGCACATAGCCTGCAGTTGACTGGTACTGTTTACCTCCGGCGATAAATGTAACAACACCTAGACTGCAGTTGAGTGGTACTCTTTACCTCTAACGATAAATGAAACAGCACCTAGCCTGCAGCTTAGTGGTACTGTTTACTTCTGACGATAAATGAAACAGCACCTAGCCTGCAGTTGAGTGGTACTATTTACCTCTGACGATAAATGAAACAGCACCTAGCCTGCAGTTGAGTGGTACTGTTTACCTCTGAAGATAAACGAAACAGCACATAGCCTGCAGTTGACTGGTACTGTTTACCTCCGACGATAAATGTAACAACACCTAGTCTGCAGTTGAGTGGTACTGTTTACCTCTAACGATTAACTAAACAGCACCTATCCTGCAGTTGAGTGGTATTAATTACCTCTGCCGATTAATGAAACAGCACCTATCCTGCAATTGAGTGTTACTGTTTACCACTGACGATAAATGAAACAGCACCAAGCCTGCAATTGAGTGGTACTCTTTTCCTCTGACGATAAATGAAACAGCACCTAGCCTGCAGTTGAGTGGTACTCTTTACCTCTGACGATAAATGAAACAACATCTAGCCTGCAGGTGAGTGCTACTGTTTACCTCTGACGATAAACGAAACAGCACCTAGCCAGCAATTGAGTGGTACTGTTTACCTCCGACGATAAATGAAACAGCACCTATAGTGCAGTTGAGCGGTACTGTTTACCTCTGACGATAAATGAAACAGCACCTAGCCTGCAATTGAGTGGTACTATTTACCTCTGACGATAAATGAAGCAACACTTAGCCTGCAGTTGAGTGGTACTATTTACCTCTGACGATAAATGAAACAGCACCTATCCTGCAATTGAGTGGTACAGTTTATCTCTGACGATAAATGAAACAGCACCTAGCCTGCAGTTGAGTGGTACTGTTTACCTCTAACGATTAATTAAACAGCACCTATCCTGCAGTTGAGTGGTACTAATTACCTCTGCCGATTAATGAAACAGCACCTATCCTGCAATTGAGTGTTACTGTTTACCCCTGACGATAAAGGAAACAGCACCAAGCCTGCAATTGAGTGGTACTCTTTTCCTCTGACGATAAATGAAACAGCACCTAGCCTGCAGTTGAGTGGTACTATTTACCTCTGACGATAAATGAAACAGCACCTAGCCTGCAGTTGAGTGGTACTATTTACCTCTGACGATAAATGAAACAACATCTAGCCTGCAGTTGAGTGCTACTGTTTACCACTGAGGATAAACGAAACAGCACCTAGCCAGCAATTGAGTGGTACTGTTTACCTCCGACGATAAATGAAACAGCACCTATAGTGCAGTTGAGCGGTACTGTTTACCTCTGACGATAAATGAAACAGCACCTAGCCTGCAATTGAGTGGTACTATTTACCTCTGACGATAAATGAAACAACACTTAGCCTGCAGTTGAGTGGTACTATTTACCTCTGACGATAAATGAAACAGCAGCTATCCTGCAATTGAGTGGTACAGTTTACCTCTGACGATAAATGAAACAGCACCTAGCCTGCAGTTGAGTGGTACTCTCCACCTCTGACGATAAATGAAATAGCTTCTAGCCTGCAGTTGAGTGGTACTCTACCTCTGACGATAAATGAAATAGCACCTAGCTTGCAGTTGAGTGGTACTGTTTACCTCATACAATAAATGAAACAGCATCTAGCCCTAGCTGCAGTTGAGTGGTACTGTTTACCTCTGACGATAAATGAAACAGCACCTAGCCTGCAGTTGAATGGTACTATTTACCTCTGAAGATAAATGAAACAGCACCTAGCCTGCAGTTGAATGGTACTATTTACCTCTGACGATAAGTGAAACAGCACCTAGCCTGCAATTGAGTGGTACTCGTTAACTCTGACGATAAATGAAGAAGCACCTAGCCTGCAATTCAGTGGTACTATTTACCTCTGACGATAAATGAAACATCACCTAGCCTGCAGTTGAGTGGTACTCTACCTCTGACGATAAATGAAATAGCACCTAGCCTGCAGTTGAGTGGTACTCTTTACCTCTGACGATAAATGAAACAGCATCTAGCTTGCAATTGAGTGGTACTGTTTACCTCATACGATAAATGAAACAGCATCTAGCCCTAGCTGCAGTTGAGTGGTACTGTTTACCTCTGACGATAAATGAAACAGCACCTAGCCTGCAGTTGAATGGTACTATTTACCTCTGAAGATAAATGAAACAGCACCTAGCCTGCAGTTGAATGGTACTATTTACCTCTGACGATAAATGAAACAGCACCTAGCCTGCAATTGAGTGGTACTCGTTAACTCTGACGATAAATGAAGAAGCACCTAGCCTGCAATTCAGTGGTACTATTTACCTCTGACGATAAATGAAACATCACCTAGCCTGCAGTTGAGTGGTACTCTACCTCTGACGATAAATGAAATAGCACCTAGCCTGCAGTTGAGTGGTACTCTTTACCTCTGACGATAAATGAAACAGCACCTAGCCTGCAGTTGAGTGGTACTGTTTACCTCTGACGATAAATGAAACAGCACCTAGCCTGCAGTTGAATGGTACTATTTACCTCTGAAGATAAATGAAACAGCACCTAGCCTGCAGTTGAATGGTACTATTTACCTCTGACGATAAATGAAACAGCACCTAGCCTGCAATTGAGTAGTACTCGTTAACTCTGACGATAAATGAAGAAGCACCTAGCCTGCAATTCAGTGGTACTATTTACCTCTGACGATAAATGAAACATCACCTAGCCTGCAGTTGAGTGGTACTCTACCTCTGACGATAAATGAAATAGCACCTAGCCTGCAGTTGAGTGGTACTCTTTACCTCTGACGATAAATGAAACAGCACCTAGCCTGCAGTTGAGTGGTACTCTCCACCTCTGACGATAAATGAAATAGCACCTAGCCTGCAGTTGAGTGGTATTCTTTACCTCTGACGATAAATGAAACAGCACCTAGCCTGCAGTTGAGTGGTACTATTTACCTCTGACGATAAATGAAACAGCACCTAGCCTGCAGTTGAGTGGTACTCTCCACCTCTGACGATAAATGAAATAGCACCTAGCCTGCAGTTGAGTGGTACTCTTTACCTCTGACGATAAATGAAACAGCACCTAGCCTACAGTTGAGTGGTACTCTCCACCTCTGACGATAAATGAAATAGCACCTAGCCTGCAATTGAGTGGTACTCGTTACCTCTGACGATAAATGAAACAGCACCTAGCCTGCAATTGAGTGGTACTATTTACCTCTGACGATAAATGAAGCAGCACCTAGCCTGCAATTGAGTGGTATTCTTTACCTCTGACAATAAATGAAACATCACCTAGCCTGCAGTTGAGTGGTACTCTACCTCTGACGATAAATGAAATAGCACCTAGCCTGCAGTTGAGTGGTACTCTTTACCTCTGAAGATAAATGAAACAGCACTTAGCCTGCAATTGAGTGGTACTCTTTACCTCTGACGATAAATGAAACAGTACCTAGCCTACAGTTGAGTGCTAATCTACCTCTGACGATAAATGAAACAGCATCTAGCCCTAGCTGCAGTTGAGTGGTACTGTTTACCTCTGACGATAAATGAAGCAGCACCTAGCATGCAGTTGAGTGGTACTATTTACCTCTGACGATAAATAAAACAGCACTTAGCCTGCAGTTGAGTGGTACTCTTTACCTTTGACGATAAATGAAACAGCACATAGCCTGCAGTTGAGTGGTACGAATTACCTCTGACGATAAATGAAACAGCACCTAGCCTGCAGTTGAGTGGTACTATTTACCTCTGACGATAAATGAAACAGCACCTAGCCTGCAGTTGAGTGGTACTCTTTACCTCTGACGATAAATGAAACAGCATCTAACCTGCAGTTGAGTGGTACTATTTACCTCTGACGATAAATGAAACAGCACCTAGCTTGCAGTTGAGTGGTACTGTTTACCTCTGAAGATAATCGAAACAGCACCTAGCCTGCAGTTGACTGGTACTGTTTACCTCCGACGATAAATGAAACTGCACCTAGAATGCAGTTGAGTGGTACTGTTTACCTCTAACGATAAATGAAACAGCACCTAGCCTGCAGCTTAGTGGTACTGTTTACTTCTGACGATAAATGAAACAGCACCTAGCCTGCAGTTGAGTGGTACTATTTACCTCTGACGATAAATGAAACAGCACCTAGCCTGCAGTTGAGTGGTACTGTTTACCTCTGAAGATAAACGAAACAGCACATAGCCTGCAGTTGACTGGTACTGTTTACCTCCGACGATAAATGTAACAACACCTAGACTGCAGTTGAGTGGTACTGTTTACCTCTAACGATAAATGAAACAGCACCTAGCCTGCAGCTTAGTGGTACTGTTTACTTCTGACGATAAATGAAACAGCACCTAGCCTGCAGTTGAGTGGTACTATTTACCTCTGACGATAAACGAAACAGCACATAGCCTGCAGTTGACTGGTACTGTTTACCTCCGACGATAAATGTAACAACACCTAGACTGCAGTTGAGTGGTACTGTTTACCTCTAACGATTAATTAAACAGCACCTATCCTGCAGTTGAGTGGTACTAATTACCTCTGCCGATTAATGAAACAGCACCTATCCTGCAATTGAGTGTTACTGTTTACCCCTGACGATAAATGAAACAGCACCAAGCCTGCAATTGAGTGGTACTCTTTTCCTCTGACGATAAATGAAACAGCACCTAGCCTGCAGTTGAGTGGTACTATTTACCTCTGACGATAAATGAAACAGCACCTAGCCTGCAGTTGAGTGGTACTCTTTACCTCTGACGATAAATGAAACAACATCTAGCCTGCAGTTGAGTGCTACTGTTTACCTCTGAGGATAAACGAAACAGCACCTAGCCAGCAATTGAGTGGTACTGTTTACCTCCGACGATAAATGAAACAGCACCTATAGTGCAGTTGAGCGGTACTGTTTACCTCTGACGATAAATGAAACAGCACCTAGCCTGCAATTGAGTGGTACTATTTACCTCTGACGATAAATGAAACAACACTTATCCTGCAGTTGAGTGGTACTATTTACCTCTGACGATAAATGAAACAGCAGCTATCCTGCAATTGAGTGGTACAGTTTACCTCTGACGATAAATGAAACAGCACCTAGCCTGCAGTTGAGTGGTACTGTTTACCTCTTACGATAAATGAAACAGCATCTAGCCCTAGCTGCGGTTGAGTGGTACTGTTTACCTCTGACGATAAATGAAGCAGCACATAGCCTGCAGTTGAATGGTACTATTTACCTCTGAAGATAAATGAAACAGCACCTAGCCTGCAGTTGAATGGTACTATTTACCCCTGACGATAAATGAAACAGCACCTAGCCTGCAATTGAGTGGTACTCGTTAACTCTGACGATAAATGAAGAAGCACCTAGCCTGCAATTCAGTGGTACTATTTACCTCTGACGATAAATGAAACATCACCTAGCCTGCAGTTGAGTGGTACTCTACCTCTGACGATAAATGAAATAGCACCTAGCCTGCAGTTGAGTGGTACTCTTTACCTCTGACGATAAATGAAACAGCACCTAGCTGCAGTTGAGTGGTACTCTCCACCTCTGACGATAAATGAAATAGCACCTAGCCTGCAGTTGAGTGGTACTCTACCTCTGACGATAAATGAAATAGCACCTAGTTTGCAGTTGAGTGGTATTCTTTACCTCTGACGATAAATGAAACAGCACCTAGCCTGCAGTTGAGTGGTACTCTTTACCTCTGACGATAAATGAAACAGCAACTAGCCTACAGTTGAGTGGTACTCTCCACCTCTGACGATAAATGAAATAGCACCTAGCCTGCAATTGAGTGGTACTCGTTACCTCTGACGATAAATGAAAAAGCACATAGCCTGCAATTGAGTGGTACTATTTACCTCTGACGATAAATGAAGGAGCAGCTAGCCTGCAATTGAGTGGTATTCTTTACCTCTGACGATAAATAAAACATCACCTAGCCTGCAGTTGAGTGGTACTCTACCTCTGACGATAAATGAAATAGCACCTAGCCTGCAGTTGAGTGGTACTCTTTACCTCTGACGATAAATGAAACAGTACCTAGCCTGCAATTGAGTGGTACTATTTACATCTGACGACAAATGAAACAGCACCTAGCCTACAGTTGAGTGGTACTCTTTACCTCTGATGATAAATGAAACAGCACCTAGCCTGCAGTTGAGTGGTACTGTTTACCTCTGATGATAAATGAAACAGCACCCAGCCTGCAGTTGAGTGGTACTGTTTACCTCTAACGATAAATGAAACAGCACCTAGCCTGCAGCTTGGTGGTACTGTTTACTTCTGACGATAAATGAAACAGCACCTAGCCTGCAGTTGAGTGGTACTATTTACCTCCGACGATAAATGAAACAGCACCTAGCCTGCAGTTGAGTGGTACTGTTTACCTCTGAAGATAAACGAAACAGCACATAGCCTGCAGTTGACTGGTACTGTTTACCTCCGACGATAAATGTAACAACACCTAGACTGCAGTTGAGTGGTACTGTTTACCTCTAACGATTAATTAAACAGCACCTATCCTGCAGTTGAGTGGTACTAATTACCTCTGCCGATTAATGAAACAGCACCTAGCCTGCAAATGAGTGTTACTGTGTACCCCTGACGATAAATGAAACAGCACCAAGCCTGCAATTGAGTGGTACTCTTTTCCTCTGACGATAAATGAAACAGCACCTAGCCTGCAGTTGAGTGGTACTATTTACCTCTGACGATAAATGAAACAGCACCTAGCCTGCAGTTGAGTGGTACTCTTTACCTCTGACGATAAATGAAACAACATCTAGCCTGCAGTTGAGTGCTACTGTTTACCTCTGAGGATAAACGAAACAGCACCTAGCCAGCAATTGAGTGGTACTGTTTACCTCCGACGATAAATGAAACAGCACCTAGCCTGCAATTGAGTGGTACTATTTACCTCTGACGATAAATGAAACAACACTTATCCTGCAGTTGAGTGGTACTATTTACCTCTGACGATAAATGAAACAGCAGCTATCCTGCAATTGAGTGGTACAGTTTACCTCTGACGATAAATGAAACAGCACCTAGCCTGCAGTTGAGTGGTACTGTTTACCTCTTACGATAAATGAAACAGCATCTAGCCCTAGCTGCGGTTGAGTGGTACTGTTTACCTCTGACGATAAATGAAACAGCACCTAGCCTGCAGTTGAATGGTACTATTTACCTCTGAAGATAAATGAAACAGCACCTAGCCTGCAGTTGAATGGTACTATTTACCCCTGACGATAAATGAAACAGCACCTAGCCTGCAATTGAGTGGTACTCGTTAAATCTGACGATAAATGAAGAAGCACCTAGCCTGCAATTCAGTGGTACTATTTACCCCTGACGATAAATGAAACATCACCTAGCCTGCAGTTGAGTGGTACTCTACCTCTGACGATAAATGAAATAGCACCTAGCCTGCAGTTGAGTGGTACTCTTTACCTCTGACGATAAATGAAACAGCACCTAGCCTGCAGTTGAGTGGTACTCTCCACCTCTGACGATAAATGAAATAGCACCTAGCCTGCAGTTGAGTGGTACTCTACCTCTGACGATAAATGAAATAGCACCTAGCCTGCAGTTGAGTGGTATTCTTTACCTCTGACGATAAATGAAACAGCACCTAGCCTGCAGTTGAGTGGTACTCTTTACCTCTGACGATAAATGAAACAGCACCTAGCCTACAGTTGAGTGGTACTCTCCACCTCTGACGATAAATGAAATAGCACCTAGCCTGCAATTGAGTGGTACTCGTTACCTCTGACGATAAATGAAAAAGCACCTAGCCTGCAATTGAGTGGTACTATTTACCTCTGACGATAAATGAAGCAGCACCTAGCCTGCAATTGAGTGGTATTCTTTACCTCTGACGATAAATGAAACATCACCTAGCCTGCAGTTGAGTGGTACTCTACCTCTGACGATAAATGAAATAGCACCTAGCCTGCAGAGAGCGGAACTAAGAACGTAAAGACATATAATAGGACAACGCTGTTTAAGTTATATCAGAAAAAATATATCAAGATCAGACAAATCGTTATGTATATAATAGCATATTAATATATACTGAAAACATGTCTGGTTATGTTATAATTATGTACTAAAATACTTAACTTAATAGAATTAATTAAAACAAGATACATGTAGGGCTGTTAGTCTTAAACGTGACACTTTTATCTGTATACTGATGTTAATTGGTAATTATTTGACGCAATGCGGCATGCTATGTTTTTATCTGTATACTGATGTTAATTGGTGATTATTTGACCCAATGCGACATGCTATGTTATCCATTTGAAGATCAAACATTTAAATACATAAATAAATCTTTAAAAACAGATTAATTCTGTATACTCATTAACATAAATTAATTTTCAAATTTTAACCCTATAGATTACTCCGATTCATTTCATTGATAACAGACACTATTCAAAAGCTGAATTAAAGCAGGAAGGAAATGTCTTAAAAGGAATGTATATATAATTAGTACATTGTCAAATAGTAGGACATTTTAGTATGGAACGCAAATAAATTAAATAGCAAAAAAAAAGGGGGGGGTAATAAAATTACATAGTAATATAGTAGTACATATTAGCATGGAATGCAAATGAATTAAATAACAAAAAGAGGGTAATAAATAAAGAAGCCCAACACATGAGACGTTTAAATTGATGTGTTTCTTTTGATGTTGATTCTAAATCAATGTCCAGAACGTGACGCATTGCGGCAAAACTAAATATGGCGTGTAATCTTTAAATATTTCAAGTCGATGCCTTTAAATGGGTCCATTTGTTTTGATGTAATAAAAATGTCCAGAATGTGTCGCATTGCGGCAAACCTAATACGATGTGTAATCTTGTAAGATGACACCAGTACTATAATCAGATAATCCATTCAGTAATTTGTAACAAACAAAGTATTGATAACAACCAGTGCCATTCAAGATGATATGATTAATACATATTATTTATATGTACATTTATAGATGATTTTATTACAATAAAAAACAGACACTGTCAACATGGTAAGTAGGATGTTTTCTTTGTGGTTTTTATGAAAATGGAATATGTGAGTGTGTCTGTGTGTGTGGGGTGGGGTGGGGTGGGGTGGGAGTATAGTAATGAAAAGAAAAGCAAGATAGTTGAAGGATATTTAACTTTTTGTTGACACTCAAAAGATATAGCAACATACAAATCTGGACGTTTATCATTAACAACATATCTGTAGCTACAACATACAAATCTGGACGTTTATCATTAACAACATATCTGTACATACAACATACAAATCTGGACGTTTATCATTAACAACATATCTGTACATACAACATACAAATCTGGACGTTTATCATTAACAACATATCTGTAGCTACAACATACAAATCTGGACGTTTATCATTAACAACATATCTGTAGCTACATCATACAAATCTGGACGTTTATCATTAACAACATATCTGTAGCTACATCATACAAATCTGGACGTTTATCATTAACAACATATCTGTAGCTACAACATGCAAATCTGGACGTTTATCATTAACAACATATCTGTAGCTACAACATACAAATCTGGACGTTTATCATTAACAACATATCTGTACATACAACATACAAATCTGGACGTTTATCATTAACAACATATCTGTACATACAACATACAAATCTGGACGTTTATCATTAACAACATATCTGTAGCTACAACATACAAATCTGGACGTTTATCATTAACAACATATCTGTAGCTACATCATACAAATCTGGACGTTTATCATTAACAACATATCTGTAGCTACAACATACAAATCTGGACGTTTATCATTAACAACATATCTGTAGCTACATCATACAAATCTGGACGTTTATCATTAACAACATATCTGTACATACAACATACAAATCTGGACGTTTATCATTAACAACATATCTGTACATACAACATACAAATCTGGACGTTTATCATTAACAACATATCTGTACATACAACATACAAATCTGGACGTTTATCATTAACAACATATCTGTAGCTACAACATACAAATCTGGACGTTTATCATTAACAACATATCTGTAGCTACATCATACAAATCTGGACGTTTATCATTAACAACATATCTGTAGCTACATCATACAAATCTGGACGTTTATCATTAACAACATATCTGTAGCTACAACATGCAAATCTGGACGTTTATCATTAACAACATATCTGTAGCTACAACATACAAATCTGGACGTTTATCATTAACAACATATCTGTACATACAACATACAAATCTGGACGTTTATCATTAACAACATATCTGTACATACAACATACAAATCTGGACGTTTATCATTAACAACATATCTGTAGCTACAACATACAAATCTGGACGTTTATCATTAACAACATATCTGTAGCTACATCATACAAATCTGGACGTTTATCATTAACAACATATCTGTAGCTACAACATACAAATCTGGACGTTTATCATTAACAACATATCTGTAGCTACATCATACAAATCTGGACGTTTATCATTAACAACATATCTGTAGCTACAACATACAAATCTGGACGTTTATCATTAACAACATATCTGTAGCTACATCATACAAATCTGGACGTTTATCATTAACAACATATCTGTTGCTACAACATACAAATCTGGACGTTTATCATTAACAACATATCTGTACATACAACATACAAATCTGGACGTTTATCATTAACAACATATCTGTAGCTACATCATACAAATCTGGACGTTTATCATTAACAACATATCTGTAGCTACAACATACAAATCTGGACGTTTATCATTAACAACATATCTGTACATACAACATACAAATCTGGACGTTTATCATTAACAACATATCTGTAGCTACATCATACAAATCTGGACGTTTATCATTAACAACATATCTGTAGCTACAACATACAAATCTGGACGTTTATCATTAACAACATATCTGTACATACAACATACAAATCTGGACGTTTATCATTAACAACATATCTGTAGCTACAACATACAAATCTGGATGTTTATCATTAACAACATATCTGTACATACAACATACAAATCTGGACGTTTATCATTAACAACATACATCTAGCTGAATGAGACAATAATTGTTCTCAATCAGGTGAGAGTATATAACAAGAGATAGCTTAGGTTTTTTGCATCATTGTGTTAGCAAGTTGTTTGACGAGACACAAATCCTGTATCTATTCGAATGTTTGCTCAAATCAATATACTTTCATAAGACCGATTGCTACAAAAGTAATTATATATTGTCCATGATTTATTTTCCGTTTGCCGTAGTTATAATCACGTCATCCTTTCCAATTTCATGACGTGTCATTAGATTTGCTTACAAATGTAACACTACGGGTGCCTTTATTGGAGCAGAAACTGATAACCACCGGAAAACATGAGTACATCCCGGTTTTAGTGGACTTCGTGTTGCTCAATCTTTTTTTTTTCTGTTAAAGATTTGTGGATCATTCTTTGTTTTTTTGGGGACTATTTTATTGCCTGTTCTACTACTATTTATGACTTTATTGCCTGTTCTACTACTATTTATGACTTTATTGCCTGTTCTACTACTATTTATGACTTTATTGCCTGTTCTACTACTATTTATGACTTTATTGCCTGTTCTACTACTATTTATGACTTTATTGCCTGTTCTACTACTATTTATGACTTTATTGCCTGTTCTACTACTATTTATGACTTTCAATTATCCTTGTTGATGTCTTCAAACTTTTCTTACTTAATATGTCTTAATATGATTAACTTAATTTACGTTTTTTTTTACTTAGAAAAGCTAATGCTATTTTATTTTATTTATTCAGGCTGAAACACTGACAGAGGAACAAATTGCAGGTATGTAAACACGTGTACAATTTTGCAAGTGATCTCTAATGTTTTTATTTCTTATCAGTTATAATAATGTATTAGTGGGGTTTTTATATTTGTGCCTTTATTTGTGTGATTTTGTATTCTAATATCTCTTTTAATAGAATATGCCACATTTGTTTTCTGCATTAGGAAGTATGTGTTCGTCTCCCGAGTGTGACATTCTGTGTTCGCTATGCAACTTGGTAACTCTGCATTCCACTTCTTGTTTATGCATTCGCTTAACATTCCATAATATATATAATATATATTTGACGAATAACACAAAATAAATAAAAACTAACACAGCCTTGAACATGAATAGGATACATTAAGACTTTGATGCCCAACTACAACGCATAGGAATGAGAGGAACACAGATCTATACATTTACCAAAGTCCATAATAGCATAAGAATAAAGAAATAAATAGGATATATGACTTCTCAACAGTACACACAAGATAACAAAGCAAAATGACAAGGTTGTAAGGTCGCCACCATGGTTGACCGCTACGGAATATCTGTGTCACAAATCAACACGGATATATTCCGTTGGTAGTCATCACAATCCGGTACTTTCCTCATTCATTACTTATCACTGGGTTTGTAATAAGAATACCACGACGGGTGTCACTAGTGGGACCCGTGTTACTCAATGTTTAGTTACCAGTGGCTGTGTCGTGGTTTGTAGATCATTGTTTGTCCCTCACAAGAAACAGACGGAAGTCGTGGTTTGTAGATCATTGTTTGTCCCTCACAAGAAACAGACGGACGAAAATAAATCACAACCCAGAAAATTTAAAAAATGAGCAACATTGAACCTTTCTAGGATATGTTCCACCCGGTTACCAAATGAGCAACATGGATTCTTTCTAGTATATGTTCCACCCGGTTACAAAAAGAGCAACATGGATTCTTTCTAGTATATGTTCCACCCGGTTACCAAATGAGCAACATGGATTCTTTCTAGTATATGTTCCACCCGGTTACCAAATGAGCAACATGGATTCTTTCTAGTATATGTTCCATCCGGTTACAAAAAGAGCAACATGGATTCTTTCTAGTATATGTTCCACCCGGTTACCAAATGAGCAACATGGATTCTTTCTAGTATATGTTCCACCCGGTTACAAAATGAGCAACATGGATTCTTTCTAGTATATGTTCCACCTGGCTACAAAAAGAGCAACATGGATTCTTTCTAGTATATGTTCCACCTGGCTACAAAATGAGCAACATGGATTCTTTCTAGTATATGTTCCACCCGGTTACCAAATGAGCAACATGGATTCTTTCTAGTATATGTTCCACCCGGTTACAAAAAGAGCAACATGGATTCTTTCTAGTATATGTTCCACCCGGTTACAAAATGAGCAACATGGATTCTTTCTAGTATATGTTCCACCTGGCTACAAAATGAGCAACATGGATTCTTTCTAGTATATGTTCCACCCGGTTACAAAAAGAGCAACATGGATTCTTTCTAGTATATGTTCCACCCGGTTACAAAAAGAGCAACATGGATTCTTTCTAGTATATGTTCCACTTGGCTACAAAATCGGCCTATAAAAAGTAATTATATCGCTATATCTACAATTACAGAATTTAAAGAAGCATTTAGTCTGTTCGATAAAGATGGCGATGGAACGATATCTTGTAAAGAATTAGGAACCGTGATGAGATCTCTCGGTCAGAACCCAACAGAAGCAGAATTACAGGACATGGTCAACGAGGTAGACACAGATGGTAAGTATTACTAATTAATGCGATGCACAAATCAGCGATAAGCAATACTTTTTGTGATAATAAACCATTTACTTGATTGTTCATAAGATTAAGGATTGAATGCACAATTAACCATCAATGTTGAAAAAGATATGTGAAAACTAGGTTATTGATAAATAATCTCAGGGAAAACGTAGATTTCTATAGACTTAAAATGTAACCAGAATGTATCAACATGAAAACTACTAGAAGTTAACATTACCTTCGTTTTAGTGTGGTTTCTATCACCATTTATTGTCTTTTTGTCCTGTTTCTATTATTGACAACTGTATTCTTCTCCTATTCACGGCTTCTGATTACAGCTTTGATATTTGAAAACTGTTATGATAACATACATCTCTTTAATTAATCCTAAAGTTAAAAGTCTATGTAGTCTATCGCATAATTAATCCTTAAGTTGAAAGTCTATGTAGTCTATCACATAATTAATCCTTAAGTTGAAAGTCTATGTAGTCTATCACATAATTAATCCTAAAGTTGAAAGTCTATGTAGTCTATCACATAATTAATCCTTAAGTTGAAAGTCTATGTATTCTATCACATAATTAATCCTTAAGTTGAAAGTCTATGTAGTCTATCACATAATTAATCCTTAAGTTGAAAGTCTATGTATTCTATCACATAATTAATCCTTAAGTTGAAAGTCTATGTAGTCTATCACATAATTAATCCTTAAGTTGAAAGTCTATGTAGTCTATCACATAATTAATCCTTAAGTTGAAAGTCTATGTAGTCTATCACATAATTAATCCTTAAGTTGAAAGTCTATGTAGTCTATCACATAATTAATCCTTAAGTTGAAAGTCTATGTAGTCTATCACATAATTAATCCTTAAGTTGAAAGTCTATGTAGTCTATCACATAATTAATCCTTAAGTTGAAAGTCTATGTAGTCTATCACATAATTAATCCTTAAGTTGAAAGTCTATGTAGTCTATCACATAATTAATCCTTAAGTTGAAAGTCTATGTATTCTATCACATAATTAATCCTTAAGTTGAAAGTCTATGTAGTCTATCACATAATTAATCCTTAAGTTGAAAGTCTATGTATTCTATCACATAATTAATCCTTAAGTTAAAAGTCTATGTATTCTATCACATAATTAATCCTTAAGTTGAAAGTCTATGTATTCTATCACATAATTAATCCTTAAGTTGAAAGTCTATGTAGTCTATCACATAATTAATCCTTAAGTTGAAAGTCTATGTAGTCTATCACATAATTAATAAATGAATCTTGTAAAACATCTTGTAAATCTTAGAGTTGGAAATAAAGTTCACATGTTACAGGCAATGGTACAATTGAATTTCCTGAATTTCTTACGATGATGGCGAGAAAGGTGAAAGATAGTGGAGAATCAGAAGAAGAACTTCGGGAAGCCTTTAAAGTGTTCGATAAAGACGGAAATGGTTCCATAAGTGCAGCAGAACTACGTCATGTCATGACAAATCTCGGAGAAAAGTTAACAGACGAGGAGGTAGACGAGATGATACGAGAAGCAGACACTGACGGAGATGGACAAGTCAATTATGAAGGTATTCATTTTATTTGTCCATGTTTAATTTACCTGACATAGCTAAATTATGTATTGTTTATAGCAATTTGCAGACGTCTGTAAGCTATTAGTTTATTTGATTGAGTTTTTGCTGATTAACGGCAAGTGAGCTATATATCATGGCGAATATAATTTACTTTTTGATGAGATATTGACCTTTATAGTGCAGTGCCAGCTGACTAAAACAAAGGTCCACCTGTTTGTTCCACCACGACACTATGTCATGTACATATATATATTGTTAGCAGCTTCTGTTTTTTATGATGCTTAGTTAGCAATAGTCTTGTTTCTACTTGTTGGTATGCTTAACATTCATCTCCGTTTTTACATTTGTTATAATACCGGTATGCTAGACTGCAATTTAAATATTGTTTTACAATAGCAACTGAATCATGCAAAATATAATTGTTTTTTTCACACACATACACACACGCACACACGCGCACACGCACACACACACACACACACACACACATAAAAAAGAAAACAGTTTCACACCTATTTAAAATATGTTTGTCTATTTTCAGAATTTGTGACGATGATGATCTCGAAGTGAGCGAAAACAGACTTTTGACTTTGATGAACCAGAAAGCTGATGATGAGCTGTCTATATAGAAGTTTTACACTCTGTGATAATGACTACACATTGTTTACGAAAGGAAATACATCTATATTCTCAGGATGAAAAATAAAAGATTAAAATGAATAGTTTAAAGAGATGACGGCACGATGTTATTAAGTCAGAAGAAATATTATAGTTAAACAATAAAGGTTAGGGTTATGGTGTTTAACGCCACTTTCAATAATATTCCAGCTATATCGTGGCGATCAGCTTTATTGGTGGAGGAAATCGGAGGACCCGGAGAAAACAACCGTCCTGTCGCAAGTCACTGACAAACTTTATCACATAATGACCTAGGCTTACAATAAAATATTTTTGGGATCAGACAACTCAACAGAATGTGTCCACCTTATTTGAAATAAATATTGTTTTATTACAACAATGTACCCATGGAAAAAAAAGATGCATGACACATGTACAAAAATGAAATATTATTATAATATAAGAAAGATGTATTATTAGTTGTTGGAATAATTCGACAACTTAATATATCATATTCTTCACAACTTGAACACTAATTCATAGAAATTAAGTTTGGCTTGCATTCTGCTTTGTAATCTTCCAATATTTGTCCTGTCATTAAAAAACGATCGCCGAGAAATATTCCTCCTCTCCATCCCCTTATCCTCAAGGAAAAGGAAAAAAAAGAAAACAAGATTTAAAACAACATCACTTGCCGTTTATGTTGTACGTATTTCACCACATACTAATGTCTCACAATATGTATTCATCCTCTTTCATTACAATGTAATCTTTTCGACACTCGTGGTCTTTTCTATGTTCAATGATTTGAGGTAAGAGGTAGTTGTCGTTAAGAGGTAGTTGTCGTTAAGAGGTAGTTGTCGCTAAGAGGTAGTTGTCGCTAAGAGGTAGTTGTCGTTAAGAGGTAGTTGTCGTTAAGAGGTAGTTGTCGTTAAGAGGCAGTTGCCGTTAAGAGGTAGTTGTCGTTAAGAGGTAGTTGTCGTTAAGAGGTAGTTGTCGCTAAGAGGTAGTTGTCGTTAAGAGGTAGTTGTCGCTAAGAGGTAGTTGTCGTTAAGAGGTAGTTGTCGTTTTGTTGATATTGGTTGAATTGGTGACCATCATTGTTTAAATTATCTTTTCATTATTTAATATTAACATATATTAACTACAGTTATGACAATTCGAAGACGAAGTAATTGTTAACTTCGCTCTAATTAAATATTTCAGATAAATCCAATACAAGGTGTTTATTTTAATGAATTAATGAAAACGAATCGATAAATTCTTGTTAATTTCGTTCATTATATTATATCATACATCAAAACATTATAATCAGATGACTTCATTCTAAGTCTTTTGAATTGAACCCTTTACGGCCAACAATTACAGAGCTGCTGAATTCGGGTCTTAATCTTATCGCAATGTTTTCTACAAGATACATTAAAACGATTCCCTTTTTATATTGAACAAAATAATTTCTGACAATGTATGGAGAGCAACCGATATATTGCTTAACCCTACCAACTATGCATGTATCCCCAACCATCAGTATAAGACACCAGGTTTATCATCCAGGACAACAACAATATAGAAGTTACTTGAAAACAATAATAACATTATCAAATATTGCTAGGGTAAATAACTTTTGAAACTATTGGAAATACATGTAACAATGAAATATTATCATTGTGATAGTGTAAGCTGTATTTTTACCAATGATTTGAATCAACTGGCGAGTAATTGTGTTGCAGTGGTGGTGAATTTCAAAGATTCAAATGGAACCTCTTTGCCTAAGATTACAAGCCTCTCTCTACGCCAAGCATATTTTTTCTTTAATTTTGTTTCAAGATTTACCTAAGATTGCAAGCCTCTCTCAACACCAAACATATTTTTTCCTTTAATTTTGTTTCAAGATATACCTAAGATTACAAGCCTCTCTCTACACCAAACATATTTTTTTCTTTAATTTGTTTCAAGATATTTCTGTTAGAATAGTTTAATAGCGTGTGAACATTATATGACAATACGTGCTGTAATTTATGACTTACGGGTGCAAATTTCCTATTATTTCTATACGGCTGTTGTCTATTGATACGATAATAAACAAATAAAAAGATATTGATATAGCATAAGCGACAGTGACCTCCACACAATGGAAAGGTTTTCACATCTTTTATGACACATTTACGTGGAAGGGTTTCTTGTTTTTGCTTAAAGAAAACTTTATCAAAGAGGTAATCAGAAGCCGTAAATCGAGGGACAGGTACAACATTGTTTCAAATTACATATAACACATTCAAGGCCTAATTTGAAGAAAACATAATCAACATGTGAAAAATGTTTTCGTTAGTATTTTTTCTTTCTTTCCCTCCTTGCACGTGTAGACAGGGTCTGTAAAATAACATGAACGAGCGAGGACTTAAACGAACATAATCGATCAACAACACGAACAACTTTAAGCTTAAAAGGTTCAGGTCCTGACTTGTGACAGACACAAAAAAGACCAAAACATATGACGTTAGAGGTTCAGGTCCTGACTTGTGACAGACACAAAAACACCATAACATATGACGTTAGAGGTTCAGACCCTGACTTGTGACAGACACAAAAAAGACCATAATATATGACGTTAGAGGTTCAGGTCCTGACTTGTGACACACACACAAAAGACCAAAACATATGACATTAGAGGTTCAGGTCCTGACTTGTGACAGACACAAAAAGACCAAAACATATGACGTTAGAGGTTCAAGTCCTGACTTGTGACAGACACAAAAAAGACCAAAACATATGACATTAGAAGTTCAAGTCCTGACTTATGACAGACACAAAAAAGACCATAACATATGACGTTAGAGGTTCAGGTCCTGACTTGTGACAGACACAAAAAAGACCATAACATATGACGTTAGAGGTTCAGGTCCTGACTTGTGACACACACAAAGAAGACCATAACATATGACGTTAGAGGTTCAGGTCCTGACTTGTGACAGACACAAATGTGTGGCGGAGTGAAACCGGTTAATATGATGATTATTTTGATTCAATATATCAATGGGTTGCCAATGACTACACAAACAGACCATAACATACGACGTTAGAGGTTCAGGTCCTGACTTGTGACAGACACAAAAAAGACCATAATATATGACGTTAGAGGTTCAGACCCTGACTTGTGACAGACACAAAAAAGACCATAACATATGAGGTTAGAGGTTCAAGTCCTGACTTGTGACAGACACAAAAAAGACCATAACATACGACGTTAGAGGTTCAGATCCTGACTTGTGACAGACACAAAAAAGACCATAACATACGACGTTAGAGGTTCAAGTCCTGACTTGTGACAGACACAAAAAAGACCATAACATACGACGTTAGAGGTTCAAGTCCTGACTTGTGACAGACACAAAAAAGACCATAACATACGACGTTAGAGGTTCAGACCCTGACTTGTGAAAGACACAAACAAGATCTTAACATATGACGTTAGAGGTTCAGGTCCTGACTTGTGACAGACACAAAAATAACCATAGCATATGACATTAGAGGTTCAAACCCTGACTTGTGACAGACACAAAAAAGACCATAACATATGACGTTAGAGGTTCAGATCCTGACTTGTGACAGACACAAAAATGTGGCGGAGTGAAACCGGTTAATATGATGATTATTTTTATTCAATATATCAATGGGTTGCCAATGACTACACAAAAAGACCATAACATACGATGTTAGAGGTTCAGGTCCTGACATGTGACAGACACAAAAAAGACCATAACATATGACGTTAGAGGTTCAGACCCTGACTTGTGACAGACACAAAAAAGACCATAACATAAGACGTTAGAGGTTCAGGTCCTGACTTGTGACAGACACAAAAATGTGGCGGAGTGAAACCGCTTAATATGATGATTATTTTGATTCAATATATCAATGGGTTGCCAATGACTACACAAAAAAGACCATAACATACGACGTTAGAGGTTCAGGTACTGACTTGTGACACACACAAAAAGACCATAACATATGACGTTAGAGGTTCAAGTCCTGACTTGTGACAGACACAAAAAAGACCATAACATATCACGTTAGAGGTTCAGTCCCTGACTTGTGACAAACACAAAAAGACCAAAAACATATCACGTTAGAGGTTCAGATCCTGACTTGCGACAGACACAAAAAAGACCATAACATACGACGTTAGAGGTTCAGGTCCTGACTTGTGACAGACACAAAAAAGACCAAAAACATATCACGTTAGAGGTTCAGATCCTGACTTGCGACAGACACAAAAAAGACCATAACATATGACGTTAGAGGTTCAGACCCTGACTTGTGACAGACACAAAAAAGACCATAACATATGACGTTAGAGGTTCAGGTCCTGACTTGTGACAGACACAATAAAGACTATGACATATGACGTTAGAGGTTCAGACCCTGACTTGTGACAGACACAAAAAAGACCATAACATATGAGGTTAGAGGTTCAAGTCCTGACTTGTGACAGACACAAAAAAGACCATAACATACGACGTTAGAGGTTCAGATCCTGACTTGTGACACACACAAAAAAGACCATAACATATGACGTTAGAGGTTCAGGTCCTGACTTGTGAGAGACACAAAAAAGACCATAACATATGACGTTAGAGGTTCAGGTCCTGACTTGTGACAGACACCAAAAAGACCATAACATATGATGTTAGAGGTTCAGGTCCTGACTTGTGACAGACACAAAAAAGACCATAACATATGACGTTAGAGGTTCAGACCCTGACTTGTGAAAGACACAAACAAGATCTTAACATATGACATTAGAGGTTCAGGTCCTGACTTGTGACAGACACAAAAATAACCATAGCATATGACATTAGAGGTTCAGACCCTGACTTGTGACAAACACAAAAAAGACCATAACATATGACGTTAGAGGTTCAGATCCTGACTTGTGACAGACACAAAAAAGACCATAACATACGACGTTAGAGGTTCAGGTCCTGACTTGTGACAGACACAAAAAAGACCATAACATATGACGTTAGAGGTTCAGGTCCTGACTTGTGACAGACACAAAAAAGACCATACCATATGACGTTAGAGGTTCAGGTCCTGACTTGTGACAGACACAAAAAAGACCATAACATATGACGTTAGAGGTTCAGATCCTGACTTGTGACAGACACAAAAATGTGGCGGAATGAAACCGGTTAATATGATGATTATTTTTATTCAATATATCAATGGGTTGCCAATGACTACACAAAAAAGACCATAACATACGACGTTAGAGGTTCAGGTCCTGACTTGTGATAGACACAAAAAAGACCATAACATATGACGTTAGAGGTTCAGACCCTGACTTGTGACAGACACAAAAAAGACCATAACATAAGACGTTAGAGGTTCAGGTCCTGACTTGTGACAGACACAAAAATGTGGCGGAGTGAAACCGCTTAATATGATGATTATTTTGATTCAATATATCAATGGGTTGCCAATGACTACACAAAAAAGACCATAACATACGACGTTAGAGGTTCAGGTACTGACTTGTGACAAACACAAAAAGACCATAACATATGACGTTAGAGGTTCAAGTCCTGACTTGTGACAGACACAAAAAAGACCATAACATATCACGTTAGAGGTTCAGTCCCTGACTTGTGACAAACACAAAAAAGACCAAAAACATATCACGTTAGAGGTTCTGATCCTGACTTGCGACAGACACAGAAAAGACCATAACATACGACGTTAGAGGTTCAGGTCCTGACTTGTGACAGACACAAAAAAGACCAAAAACATATCACGTTAGAGGTTCAGATCCTGACTTGTGACAGACACAAAAAAGACAATAACATATGACGTTAGAGGTCAGGTCCTGACTTGTGACAGACACAAAAAAGACCATAACATATGACGTTAGAGGTTCAGATCCTGACTTGTGACAGACACAAAAATGTGGCGGAGTGAAACCGGTTAATATGATGATTATTTTTATTCAATATATCAATGGGTTGCCAATGACTACACAAAAAAGACCATAACATACGACGTTAGAGGTTCAGGTCCTGACTTGTGACAGACACAAAAAAGACCAAAAACATATCACGTTAGAGGTTCAGATCCTGACTTGCGACAGACACAAAAAAGACAATAACATATGACGTTAGAGGTCAGGTCCTGACTTGTGACAGACACAAAAAAGACCAAAACATATGACGTTAGAAGTTCAGGTCCTGACTTGTGACAGACAAAAAAAGACCATAACATATGACATTAGAGGTTCAGGTCCTGACTTGTGACAGACACAAAAAGACCATTACATATGACGTTAGAGGTTGAGGTCCTGACTTGTGACACACAAAAAAAAGACCAAAACATATGACGTCAGAGGTTCAGGTCCTGACTTGTGACGGACACAAAAAAGAACAAAACATATGACGTTAGAAGTTCAGGTCCTGACTTGTGACAGACACAAAAATGTGGCGGAGTGAACCCGTTTATATGATGATTATTTTGATTTTATATATCAATGGGTTGCCAATGACTACACAAAAAGACCATAACATACGACGTTAGAGGTTCAGGTTCTGACTTGTGAGAGACACAAAAATTACTATAGCATATGACATTAGAGGTTCAGGTCCAGACTTGTGACAGAAACAAAAAAGACCATAACATATGACGTTAGAGGTTCAGGTCCTGACTTGTGACAGACAAAAAAAGACCATAACATATGACGTTAGAGGTTCAGGTCCTGACTTGTGACAGACACAAAAAAGACCATAACATATGACGTTAGAGGTGCAGGTCCTGACTTGTGACACACACAAAAAAGACCAAATCATATGACGTTAGAGGTTCAGGTCCTGACTTGTGACACACATAAAAAAGACCAAAATATATGACGTTAGAGGTTAAGGTCCTGACTAGTGACAGACACAAAAAGACCATAACATATGACGTTAGAGGTTCAGGTCCTGACTTGTGACAGACACAAAAAGATCATAACATATGACGTTAGAAGTTGAGGTCCTGACTTGTGACACACACAAAAAAGACCAAAACATATGACGTTAGAGGTTCAGGTCCTGACTTGTGACAGACACAAAAAAGATCAAAACATATCACGTTAGAAGTTCAGGTCCTGACTTGTGACAAACACAAAAAGACCAAAACATATGACGTTAGAGGTTCAGCTCCTGACTTGTGACAGACACAAAAAAGACCATAACATATGACGTTAGAGGTTCAGGTCCTGACTTGTGACAGACACAAAACAGACCATAACATATGACGTTAGAGGTTCAGACCCTGACTTGTGACAGACACAAAAAAGACCATAACATATGACGTTAGAGGTTCAGGTCCTGACTTGTGACAGATACAAAAAAGACCATAATATATGACGTTAGAGGTTCAGGTCCTGACTTGTGACAGACACAAAAAAGACCAAACCATATGACGTTAGAGGTTCTGGTCCTAGCTTGTGACAGCTACAAAAAAGACCATAACATAAGACGTTAGAGGTTCAGGTCCTGACTTGTGACAGACACAAAAAAGACCATAACATACGACGTTAGAGATTCAGACCCTGACTTGTGACAGACACAAAAAAGACCATAACATATGACGTTAGATGTTCAGGTCCTGACTTGTGACAGACACAAAAAAGACCAAAACATATGGCGTTAGAGGTTCAGGTCCTGTCTTGTGACAGACACAAAAAAGACCAAAACATATGACGTTAGAGGTTCAGCTCCTAGCTTGTGACAGATACAAAAAAGACCATAACATAAGACGTTAGAGGTTCAGGTCCTGACTTGTGACAGACACAAAAAAGACCATAACATACGACGTTAGAGGTTCAGACCCTGACTTGTGACAGACACTAAAAAGACCATAACATATGACGTTAGAGGTTCAGGTCCTGACTTGTGACAAACACAAAAAAGACCATAACATATGACGTTAGAGGTTCAGGTACTAGCTTGTGACAGCTAAAAAAAAGACCATAACATAAGACGTTAGAGGTTGAGGTCCTGACTTGTGACAGACACAAAAAAGACCATAACATACGACGTTAGAGGTTCAGACCCTGACTTGTGACAGATACAAATAAGACCATAACATATGACGTTAGAGGTTCAGGTCCTGACTTGTGACAGACACTAAAAAGACCATAACATATGACGTTAGAGGTTCAGGTCCTGACTTGTGACAAACACAAAAAAGACCATAACATATGACGTTAGAGGTTCAGGTCCTGACTTGTGACAGACACTAAAAAGACCATAACATATGACGTTAGAGGTTCAGGTCCTGACTTGTGACAAACACAAAAAAGACCATAACATATGACGTTAGAGGTTCAGGTACTAGCTTGTGACAGCTAAAAAAAAGACCATAACATAAGACGTTAGAGGTTGAGGTCCTGACTTGTGACAGACACAAAAAAGACCATAACATACGACGTTAGAGGTTCAGGTCCTGACTTGTGACAGACACAAAAAAGACCATTACATATGACGTTAGAGGTTCAGGTCCTGACTTGTGACAGAAACAAAAACGACCATAACATATGACGTTAGAGGTTCAGGTTCTGACTTGTGACAGACACTAAAAAGACCATAACATATGACGTTAGATGTTCAGGTCCTGACTTGTGACAGACACAAAAAAGACCAAAACATATGGCGTTAGAGGTTCAGGTCCTGTCTTGTGACAGACACAAAAAAGACCAAAACATATGACGTTAGAGGTTCAGGTCCTAGCTTGTGACAGATACAAAAAAGACCATAACATAAGACGTTAGAGGTTCAGGTCCTGACTTGTGACAGACACAAAAAAGACCATAACATACGACGTTAGAGGTTCAGACCCTGACTTGTGACAGACACAAAAAAGACCATAACATATGACATTAGAGGTTCAGGTCCCGACTTGTGACAGACACAAAAAAGACCATAACATACGACGTTAGAGGTTCAGTCCCTGACTTGTGACAGACACAAACAAGACCATAACATATGACGTTAGAGGTTCAGGTCCTGACTTGTGACAAACACAAAAAAGACCATAACATATGACGTTAGAGGTTCAGGTCCTGACTTGTGACAAGCACAAAAAAGACCATAACATATGACGTTAGAGGTTCAGGTCCTGACTTGTGACAGACACAAAAAAGACCATAACATATGACGTTAGATGTTCAGGTACTGACTTGTGACAAACACAAAAAAGACCATAATATATGACGTTAGAGGTTCAGGTCCTGACTTGTGACAGACACAAAAAAGACCAAACCATATGACGTTAGAGGTTCAGGTCCTAGCTTGTGACAGCTACAAAAAAGACAATAACATAAGACGTTAGAGGTTCAGGTCCTGACTTGTGACAGACACAAAAAAGACCATAACATACGACGTTAGAGATTCAGACCCTGACTTGTGACAGACACAAAAAAGACCAAAACATATGGCGTTAGAGGTTCAGGTCCTGTCTTGTCACAGACACAAAAAAGACCAAAACATATGACGTTAGAGGTTCAGCTCCTAGCTTGTGACAGATACAAAAAAGACCATAACATAAGACGTTAGAGGTTCAGGTCCTGACTTGTGACAGACACAAAAAAGACCATAACATATGACGTTAGAGGTTCAGACCCTGACTTGTGACAGACACAAAAAAGACCATAACATATGACATTAGAGGTTCAGGTCCTGACTTGTGACAGACACAAAAAAGACCATAACATATGACGTTAGAGGTTCAGACCCTGACTTGTGACAGATACAAAAAAGACCATAACATATGACGTTAGAGGTTCAGGTCCTGACTTGTGACAGATACAAAAAAGACCATAACATATGACGTTAGAGGTTCAGGTCCTGACTTGTGACAGACACTAAAAAGACCATAACATATGACGTTAGAGGTTCAGGTCCTGACTTGTGACAAACACAAAAAAGACCATAACATATGACGTTAGAGGTTCAGGTACTAGCTTGTGACAGCTAAAAAAAAGACCATAACATAAGACGTTAGAGGTTGAGGTCCTGACTTGTGACAGACACAAAAAAGACCATAACATACGACGTTAGAGGTTCAGGTCCTGACTTGTGACAGACACAAAAAAGACCATTACATATGACGTTAGAGGTTCAGGTCCTGACTTGTGACAGAAACAAAAACGACCATAACATATGACATTAGAGGTTCAGGTTCTGACTTGTGACAGACACAAAAAGACCATAACATATGACGTTAGATGTTCAGGTCCTGACTTGTGACAGACACAAAAAAGACCAAAACATATGGCGTTAGAGGTTCAGGTCCTGTCTTGTGACAGACACAAAAAAGACCAAAACATATGACGTTAGAGGTTCAGGTCCTAGCTTGTGACAGATACAAAAAAGACCATAACATAAGACGTTAGAGGTTCAGGTCCTGACTTGTGACAGACACAAAAAAGACCATAACATACGACGTTAGAGGTTCAGGTCCTGACTTGTGACAGATACAAAAAAGACCATAACATATGACGTTAGAGGTTCAGGTCCTGACTTGTGACAGACACAAAAAAGACCAAAACATATGGCGTTAGAGGTTCAGGTCCTGTCTTGTGACAGACACAAAAAAGACCAAAACATATGACGTTAGAGGTTCAGGTCCTAGCTTGTGACAGATACAAAAAAGACCATAACATAAGACGGTAGAGGTTCAGGTCCTGACTTGTGACAGACACAAAAAAGACCATAACATACGACGTTAGAGGTTCAGACCCTGACTTGTGACAGACACAAAAAAGACCATAACATATGACATTAGAGGTTCAGGTCCCGACTTGTGACAGACACAAAAAAGACCATAACATACGACGTTAGAGGTTCAGTCCCTGACTTGTGACAGACACAAACAAGACCATAACATATGACGTTAGAGGTTCAGGTCCTGACTTGTGACAAACACAAAAAAGACCATAACATATGACGTTAGAGGTTCAGGTCCTGACTTGTGACAAGCACAAAAAAGACCATAACATATGACGTTAGAGGTTCAGGTCCTGACTTGTGACAGACACAAAAAAGACCATAACATATGACGTTAGATGTTCAGGTACTGACTTGTGACAAACACAAAAAAGACCATAATATATGACGTTAGAGGTTCAGGTCCTGACTTGTGACAGACACAAAAAAGACCAAACCATATGACGTTAGAGGTTCAGGTCCTAGCTTGTGACAGCTACAAAAAAGACAATAACATAAGACGTTAGAGGTTCAGGTCCTGACTTGTGACAGACACAAAAAAGACCATAACATACGACGTTAGAGATTCAGACCCTGACTTGTGACAGACACAAAAAAGACCAAAACATATGGCGTTAGAGGTTCAGGTCCTGTCTTGTCACAGACACAAAAAAGACCAAAACATATGACGTTAGAGGTTCAGCTCCTAGCTTGTGACAGATACAAAAAAGACCATAACATAAGACGTTAGAGGTTCAGGTCCTGACTTGTGACAGACACAAAAAAGACCATAACATACGACGTTAGAGGTTCAGACCCTGACTTGTGACAGACACAAAAAAGACCATAACATATGACATTAGAGGTTCAGGTCCTGACTTGTGACAGACACAAAAAAGACCATAACATATGACGTTAGAGGTTCAGACCCTGACTTGTGACAGATACAAAAAAGACCATAACATATGACGTTAGAGGTTCAGGTCCTGACTTGTGACAGATACAAAAAAGACCATAACATATGACGTTAGAGGTTCAGGTCCTGACTTGTGACAGACACTAAAAAGACCATAACATATGACGTTAGAGGTTCAGGTCCTGACTTGTGACAAACACAAAAAAGACCATAACATATGACGTTAGAGGTTCAGGTACTAGCTTGTGACAGCTAAAAAAAAGACCATAACATAAGACGTTAGAGGTTGAGGTCCTGACTTGTGACAGACACACAAAAGACCATAACATACGACGTTAGAGGTTCAGGTCCTGACTTGTGACAGACACAAAAAAGACCATTACATATGACGTTAGAGGTTCAGGTCCTGACTTGTGACAGAAACAAAAACGACCATAACATATGACATTAGAGGTTCAGGTTCTGACTTGTGACAGACACTAAAAAGACCATAACATATGACGTTAGATGTTCAGGTCCTGACTTGTGACAGACACAAAAAAGACCAAAACATATGGCGTTAGAGGTTCAGGTCCTGTCTTGTGACAGACACAAAAAAGACCAAAACATATGACGTTAGAGGTTCAGGTCCTAGCTTGTGACAGATACAAAAAAGACCATAACATAAGACGTTAGAGGTTCAGGTCCTGACTTGTGACAGACACAAAAAAGACCATAACATACGACGTTAGAGGTTCAGGTCCTGACTTGTGACAGATACAAAAAAGTCCATAACATATGACGTTAGAGGTTCAGGTCCTGACTTGTGACAGACACTAAAAAGACCATAACATATGACGTTAGAGGTTCAGGTCCTGACTTGTGACAAACACAAAAAAGACCATAACATATGACGTTAGAGGTTCAGGTACTAGCTTGTGACAGCTAAAAAAAAGACCATAACATAAGACGTTAGAGGTTGAGGTCCTGACTTGTGACAGACACAAAAAAGACCATAACATACGACGTTAGAGGTTCAGGTCCTGACTTGTGACAGACACAAAAAAGACCATTACATATGACGTTAGAGGTTCAGGTCCTGACTTGTGACAGAAACAAAAACGACCATAACATATGACGTTAGAGGTTCAGGTACTGACTTGTGACAGACACTAAAAAGACCATAACATATGACGTTAGATGTTCAGGTCCTGACTTGTGACAGACACAAAAAAGACCAAAACATATGGCGTTAGAGGTTCAGGTCCTGTCTTGTGACAGACACAAAAAAGACCAAAACATATGACGTTAGAGGTTCAGGTCCTAGCTTGTGACAGATACAAAAAAGACCATAACATAAAACGTTAGAGGTTCAGGTCCTGACTTGTGACAGACACAAAAAAGACCATAACATACGACGTTAGAGGTTCAGGTCCTGACTTGTGACAGACACAAAAAAGACCATAACATATGACATTAGAGGTTCAGGTCCCGACTTGTGACAGACACAAAAAAGACCATAACATACGACGTTAGAGGTTCAGTCCCTGACTTGTGACAGACACAAACAAGACCATAACATATGACGTTAGAGGTTCAGGTCCTGACTTGTGACAAACACAAAAAAGACCATAACATATGACGTTAGATGTTCAGGTACTGACTTGTGACAAACACAAAAAAGACCATAATATATGACGTTAGAGGTTCAGGTCCTGACTTGTGACAGACACAAAAAAGACCAAACCATATGACGTTAGAGGTTCAGGTCCTAGCTTGTGACAGCTACAAAAAAGACCATAACATAAGACGTTAGAGGTTCAGGTCCTGACTTGTGACAGACACAAAAAAGACCATAACATATGACGTTAGAGGTTCAGGTCCTGACTTGTGACAGACACAAAAAAGACCATAACATATGACGTTAGATGTTCAGGTACTGACTTGTGACAAACACAAAAAAGACCATAATATATGACGTTAGAGGTTCAGGTCCTGACTTGTGACAGACACAAAAAAGACCAAACCATATGACGTTAGAGGTTCAGGTCCTAGCTTGTGACAGCTACAAAAAAGACCATAACATAAGACGTTAGAGGTTCAGGTCCTGACTTGTGACAGACACAAAAAAGACCATAACATACGACGTTAGAGATTCAGACCCTGACTTGTGACAGACACAAAAAAGACCATAACATATGACATTAGATGTTCAGATCCTGACTTGTGACAGACACAAAAAAGACCAAAACATATGGCGTTAGAGGTTCAGGTCCTGTCTTGTCACAGACACAAAAAAGACCAAAACATATGACGTTAGAGGTTCAGCTCCTAGCTTGTGACAGATACAAAAAAGACCATAACATAAGACGTTAGAGGTTCAGGTCCTGACTTGTGACAGACACAAAAAAGACCATAACATACGACGTTAGAGGTTCAGACCCTGACTTGTGACAGACACAAAAAAGACCATAACATATGACATTAGAGGTTCAGGTCCTGACTTGTGACAGACACAAAAAAGACCATAACATATGACGTTAGAGGTTCAGACCCTGACTTGTGACAGATACAAAAAAGACCATAACATATGACGTTAGAGGTTCAGGTCCTGACTTGTGACAGATACAAAAAAGACCATAACATATGACGTTAGAGGTTCAGGTCCTGACTTGTGACAGACACTAAAAAGACCATAACATATGACGTTAGAGGTTCAGGTCCTGACTTGTGACAAACACAAAAAAGACCATAACATATGACGTTAGAGGTTCAGGTACTAGCTTGTGACAGCTAAAAAAAAGACCTTAACATAAGACGTTAGAGGTTGAGGTCCTGACTTGTGACAGACACAAAAAAGACCATAACATACGACGTTAGAGGTTCAGGTCCTGACTTGTGACAGACACAAAAAAGACCATTACATATGACGTTAGAGGTTCAGGTCCTGACTTGTGACAGAAACAAAAACGACCATAACATATGACGTTAGAGGTTCAGGTTCTGACTTGTGACAGACACTAAAAAGACCATAACATATGACGTTAGATGTTCAGGTCCTGACTTGTGACAGACACAAAAAAGACCAAAACATATGGCGTTAGAGGTTCAGGTCCTGTCTTGTGACAGACACAATAAAGACCAAAACATATGACGTTAGAGGTTCAGGTCCTAGCTTGTGACAGATACAAAAAAGACCATAACATAAGACGTTAGAGGTTCAGGTCCTGACTTGTGACAGACACAAAAAAGACCATAACATACGACGTTAGAGGTTCAGACCCTGACTTGTGACAGACACAAAAAAGACCATAACATATGACATTAGAGGTTCAGGTCCCGACTTGTGACAGACACAAAAAAGACCATAACATACGACGTTAGAGGTTCAGTCCCTGACTTGTGACAGACACAAACAAGACCATAACATATGACGTTAGAGGTTCAGGTCCTGACTTGTGACAAACACAAAAAAGACCATAACATATGACGTTAGAGGTTCAGGTCCTGACTTGTGACAAGCACAAAAAAGACCATAACATATGACGTTAGAGGTTCAGGTCCTGACTTGTGACAGACACAAAAAAGACCAAACCATATGACGTTAGATGTTCAGGTACTGACTTGTGACAAACACAAAAAAGACCATAATATATGACGTTAGAGGTTCAGGTCCTGACTTGTGACAGACACAAAAAAGACCAAACCATATGACGTTAGAGGTTCAGGTCCTAGCTTGTGACAGCTACAAAAAAGACCATAACATAAGACGTTAGAGGTTCAGGTCCTGACTTGTGACAGACACAAAAAAGACCATAACATACGACGTTAGAGATTCAGACCCTGACTTGTGACAGACACAAAAAAGACCATAACATATGACATTAGATGTTCAGATCCTGACTTGTGACAGACACAAAAAAGACCAAAACATATGGCGTTAGAGGTTCAGGTCCTGTCTTGTCACAGACACAAAAAAGACCAAAACATATGACGTTAGAGGTTCAGCTCCTAGCTTGTGACAGATACAAAAAAGACCATAACATAAGACGTTAGAGGTTCAGGTCCTGACTTGTGACAGACACAAAAAAGACCATAGCATACGACGTTAGAGGTTCAGACCTTGACTTGTGACAGACACAAAAAAGACCATAACATATGACATTAGAGGTTCAGGTCCTGACTTGTGACAGACACAAAAAAGACCATAACATACGACGTTAGAGGTTCAGGCCCTGACTTGTGACAGATACAAAAAAGACCATAACATATGACGTTAGAGGTTCAGGTCCTGACTTGTGACAGATACAAAAAAGACCATAACATATGACGTTAGAGGTTCAGGTCCTGACTTGTGACAGACACTAAAAAGACCATAACATATGACGTTAGTGGTTCAGGTCCTGACTTGTGACAAACACAAAAAAGACCATAACATATGACGTTAGAGGTTCAGGTACTAGCTTGTGACAGCTACAAAAAAGACCATAACATACGACGTTAGAGGTTGAGGTCCTGACTTGTGACAGACACAAAAAAGACCATAACATACGACGTTAGAGGTTCAGGTCCTGACTTGTGACAGACACAAAAAAGACCATTACATATGACGTTAGAGGTTCAGGTCCTGACTTGTGACAGAAACAAAAACGACCATAACATATGACGTTAGAGGTTCAGGTTCTGACTTGTGACAGACACAAAAAAGACCATAACATATGACGTTAGATGTTCAGGTCCTGACTTGTGACAGACACAAAAAAGTCCAAAACATATGGCGTTAGAGGTTCAGGTCCTGTCTTGTGACAGACACAAAAAAGACCAAAACATATGACATTAGAGGTTCAGGTCCTGGCTTGTGACAGATACAAAAAAGACCATAACATAAGACGTTAGAGGTTCAGGTCCTGACTTGTGACAGACACAAAAAAGACCTTAACATACGACGTTAGAGGTTCAGACCCTGACTTGTGACACACACAAAAAAGACCATAACATATGACGTTAGAGGTTCAGGTCCTGACTTGTGACAAGCACAAAAAAGACCATAACATATGACGTTAGAGGTTCAGGTCCTGACTTGTGACAGACACAAAAAAGACCAAACCATATGACGTTAGATGTTCAGGTACTGACTTGTGACAAACACAAAAAAGACCATAATATATGACGTTAGAGGTTCAGGTCCTGACTTGTGACAGACACAAAAAAGACCAAACCATATGACGTTAGAGGTTCAGGTCCTAGCTTGTGACAGCTACAAAAAAGACCATAACATAAGACGTTAGAGGTTCAGGTCCTGACTTGTGACAGACACAAAAAAGACCATAACATACGACGTTAGAGATTCAGACCCTGACTTGTGACAGACACAAAAAAGACCATAACATATGACATTAGATGTTCAGATCCTGACTTGTGACAGACACAAAAAAGAACAAAACATATGGCGTTAGAGGTTCAGGTCCTGTCTTGTCACAGACACAAAAAAGACCAAAACATATGACGTTAGAGGTTCAGCTCCTAGCTTGTGACAGATACAAAAAAGACCATAACATAAGACGTTAGAGGTTCAGGTCCTGACTTGTGACAGACACAAAAAAGACCATAGCATACGACGTTAGAGGTTCAGACCTTGACTTGTGACAGACACAAAAAAGACCATAACATATGACATTAGAGGTTCAGGTCCTGACTTGTGACAGACACAAAAAAGACCATAACATACGACGTTAGAGGTTCAGACCCTGACTTGTGACAGATACAAAAAAGACCATAACATATGACGTTAGAGGTTCAGGTCCTGACTTGTGACAGATACAAAAAAGACCATAACATATGACGTTAGAGGTTCAGGTCCTGACTTGTGACAGACACTAAAAAGACCATAACATATGACGTTAGTGGTTCAGGTCCTGACTTGTGACAAACACAAAAAAGACCATAACATATGACGTTAGAGGTTCAGGTACTAGCTTGTGACAGCTACAAAAAAGACCATAACATACGACGTTAGAGGTTGAGGTCCTGACTTGTGACAGACACAAAAAAGACCATAACATACGACGTTAGAGGTTCAGGTCCTGACTTGTGACAGACACAAAAAAGACCATTACATATGACGTTAGAGGTTCAGGTCCTGACTTGTGACAGAAACAAAAACGACCATAACATATGACGTTAGAGGTTCAGGTTCTGACTTGTGACAGACACAAAAAAGACCATAACATATGACGTTAGATGTTCAGGTCCTGACTTGTGACAGACACAAAAAAGACCAAAACATATGGCGTTAGAGGTTCAGGTCCTGTCTTGTGACAGACACAAAAAAGACCAAAACATATGACATTAGAGGTTCAGGTCCTGGCTTGTGACAGATACAAAAAAGACCATAACATAAGACGTTAGAGGTTCAGGTCCTGACTTGTGACAGACACAAAAAAGACCATAACATACGACGTTAGAGGTTCAGACCCTGACTTGTGACACACACAAAAAAGACCATAACATATGACATTAGAGGTTCAGGTCCCGACTTGTGACAGACACAAAAAAGACCATAACATACGACGTTAGAGGTTCAGTCCCTGACTTGTGACAAACACAAAAAAGACCATAACATATGACGTTAGAGGTTCAGGTCCTGACTTGTGACAAACACAAAAAAGACCATAACATATGACGTTAGATGTTCAGGTCCTGACTTGTGACAGACACAAAAAAGACCATAACATATGACGTTAGAGGTTCAGGTATTGACTTGTGACAAACACAAAAAGACCATAACATATGGCGATAGAGGTTCAGGTCCTGACTTGTGACAGACACAAAAAAGACCAAAATATATGACGTTAGAGGTTCAGGTACTGACTTGTGACAGATACAAAAAAGACCATAACATACGACGTTAGAGGTTCAGACCCTGACTTGTGACAGACACAAAAAAGACCATAACATATGACATTAGAGGTTCAGGTCCCGACTTGTGACAGACACAAAAAAGACCATAACATACGACGTTAGAGGTTCAGTCCCTGACTTGTGACAGACACAAACAAGACCATAACATATGACGTTAGAGGTTCAGGTCCTGACTTGTGACAAACACAAAAAAGACCATAACATATGACGTTAGAGGTTCAGGTCCTGACTTGTGACAAGCACAAAAAAGACCATAACATATGACGTTAGAGGTTCAGGTCCTGACTTGTGACAGACACAAAAAAGACCATAACATATGACGTTAGATGTTCAGGTACTGACTTGTGACAAACACAAAAAAGACCATAATATATGACGTTAGAGGTTCAGGTCCTGACTTGTGACAGACACAAAAAAGACCAAACCATATGACATTAGAGGTTCAGGTCCTGTCTTGTGACAGACACAAAAAAGACCAAACCATATGACGTTAGAGGTTCAGGTCCTAGCTTGTGACAGCTACAAAAAAGACCATAACATAAGACGTTAGAGGTTCAGGTCCTGACTTGTGACAGACACAAAAAAGACCATAGCATACGACGTTAGAGGTTCAGACCTTGACTTGTGACAGACACAAAAAAGACCATAACATATGACATTAGAGGTTCAGGTCCTGACTTGTGACAGACACAAAAAAGACCATAACATACGACGTTAGAGGTTCAGACCCTGACTTGTGACAGATACAAAAAAGACCATAACATATGACGTTAGAGGTTCAATTCCTGACTTGTGACAGATACAAAAAAGACCATAACATATGACGTTAGAGGTTCAGGTCCTGACTTGTGACAGACACTAAAAACACCATAACATATGACGTTAGAGGTTCAGGTCCTGACTTGTGACAAACACAAAAAAGACCATAACATATGACGTTAGAGGTTCAGGTACTAGCTTGTGACAGCTACAAAAAAGACCATAACATACGACGTTAGAGGTTGAGGTCCTGACTTGTGACAGACACAAAAAAGACCATAACATACGACGTTAGAGGTTCAGGTCCTGACTTGTGACAGACACAAAAAAGACCATTACATATGACGTTAGAGGTTCAGGTCCTGACTTGTGACAGAAACAAAAACGACCATAACATATGACGTTAGAGGTTCAGGTTCTGACTTGTGACAGACACAAAAAAGACCATAACATATGACGTTAGATGTTCAGGTCCTGACTTGTGACAGACACAAAAAAGACCAAAACATATGGCGTTAGAGGTTCAGGTCCTGTCTTGTGACAGACACAAAAAAGACCAAAACATATCACGTTAGAGGTTCAGGTCCTAGCTTGTGACAGATACAAAAAAGACCATAACATAAGACGTTAGAGGTTCAGGTCCTGACTTGTGACAGACACAAAAAAGACCATAACATACGACGTTAGAGGTTCAGACCCTGACTTGTGACACACACAAAAAAGACCATAACATATGACATTAGAGGTTCAGGTCCCGACTTGTGACAGACACAAAAAAGACCATAACATACGACGTTAGAGGTTCAGTCCCTGACTTGTGACAAACACAAAAAAGACCATAACATATGACGTTAGAGGTTCAGGTCCTGACTTGTGACAAACACAAAAAAGACCATAACATATGACGTTAGAGGTTCAGGTCCTGACTTGTGACAGACACAAAAAAGACCATAACATATGACGTTAGAGGTTCAGGTATTGACTTGTGACAAACACAAAAAAGACCATAACATATGGCGTTAGAGGTTCAGGTCCTGACTTGTGACAGACACAAAAAAGACCAAAATATATGACGTTAGAGGTTCAGGTACTGACTTGTGACAGATACAAAAAAGACCATAACATACGACGTTAGAGGTTCAGGTCCTGACTTGTGACAGACACAAAAAAGAACAAAACATATGACGGCAGAGGTTCAGGTCCTGACTTGTGACAGACACAAAAAAGACCAAAGCGTATGACGTTAAAGGTTCAGGTCCTGATTTGTGACAGACACAAAAAGACCATAACATATGACGTTAGAGGTTCAGGTCCTGACTTGTGACAGACACAAAAAAGACCATAACATACGACGTTGGAGGTTCAGACCCTGACTTGTGACAGATACAAAAAAGACCATAACATATGACGTTAGAGGTTCAGGTCCTGACTTGTTACAGACACAAAAAAGACCATAACATATGACATTAGAGGTTCAGGTCCTGACTTGTGACAGACACAAAAAAGACCATAACATATGACGTTAGAGGTTCAGGTCCTAGCTTGTGACAGATACAAAAAAGATCATATCATATGACGTTAGAGGTTCAGGTCCTGACTTGTGACAGACGCAAAAATGGTGCAGAGTGAAACCGGTTAATATGATGATTATTTTGATTCAATTTATCAATGGGTTGCCAATGACTACACAAAAAAGACCATAACATATGACGTTAGAGGTTGAAGTCCTGATTGTGACAGACACAAAAAAGACCATAACATATGACGTTAGAGGTTCAGACCCTGACTTGTGACAAACACAAAAAAGACCATAACATATGACGTTAGAGATTCAGGTCCTGACTTGTGACAGACACAAACAAGACCATAACATACGACGTTAGAAGTTCAGATCCTGACTTGTAACAGACAAAAAAAGACCATAACATATGACGTTAGAGGTTCAGACCCTGACTTGTGACAAACACAAAAAAGACCATAACATATGACGTTAGAGATTCAGGTCCTGACTTGTGACAGACACAAACAAGACCATAACATACGACGCTAGAAGTTCAGATCCTGACTTGTGACAGACAAAAAAAGACCATAACATATGACGTTAGAGGTTCAGGTCCTGACTTGTGACAGACAAAAAAAAGACCATAACATATGACGTTAGAGGTTAAGGTCCTGACTTGTGACAGAAACAAAAAAGACTATAACATATGACTTTAGAGGTTCAGGTCCTAGCTTGTGACAGATACAAAAAGACCATAACATAAGACGTTAGAGGTTCAAGTCCTGACTTGTGACAGACACAAAAAAGATCATAACATACGACGTTAGAGGTTCAGACTCTGACTTGTGACAGACACAAAAAAGACCATAACATATGACATTAGAGGTTCAGGTCCTGACTTGTGACAGACACAAAAATGTGGCTGAGTCAAACCGGTTAATATGATGATTATTTTGATTCAATATATCAATGGGTTGCCAATGACTACACAAAAAAGATCATAACATATGACTTTAGAGGTTCGGGTCCTGACTTGTGACAGACACACAAAAAGACCATAACATACGACGTTAGAGGTTCAGGTCCTGACTTGTGACAGACACAAAATAGACCATCACATATGACGTTTGAGGTTCAGGTCCTGAATTGTGACAGACACAAAAAAGACCATAACATATGACGTTAGAGGTTCAGGTCCTGACTTGTGACAGACACAAAAAAGATCATAACATATGACGTTAGAGGTACAGGTCCTGACATGTGACAGACACAAAAAAGACCATAACATATGACGTTAGATGTTCAGGTCCTGACTTGTGACAGACACAAAAAAGACCATAACATACGACGTTAGAGGTTCAGACCCTGACTTGTGACAGACACAAAAAAGACCATAACATATAACATTAGAGGTTCAGGTCCTGACTTGTGACAGACACAAAAAAGACCATAACATATGACGTTAGAGGTTCAGGTCCTGACTTGTGACAGACACTAAAAAGACCATAACATATGACGTTAGAGGTTCAGGTCCTGACTTGTGACAGACACAAAAAAGACCAAAACATATGGCGTTAGAGGTTCAGGTCCTGACTTGTGACAGACACAAAAAAGACCAAAACATATGACATTAGAGGTTCAGGTCCTGACTTGTGACAGACACAAAAAAGACCATAACATACGACGTTAGAGGTTCATGCCCTGACTTGTGACAGACACAAAAAAGACCATAACATATGACATTAGAGGTTCAGGTCCTGACTTGTGACAGACACAAAAAAGACCATAACATACGACGTTAGAGGTTCAGGTCCTGACTTGTGACAGACACAAAAAAGACCATAACATATGACATTAGAGGTTCAGTTCCTGCCTTGTGACAGACACAAAAAAGACCATAACATATGACGTTAGATGTTCAGGTCCTGACTTGTGACAGACACAAAAAAGACCATAACATACGACGTTAGAGGTTCAGACCCTGACTTGTGACAGACACAAAAAAGACCATAACATATAACATTAGAGGTTCAGGTCCTGACTTGTGACAGACACAAAAAAGACCATAACATATGACATTAGAGGTTCAGGTCCTGACTTGTGACAGACACAAAAAAGACCATAACATATGACGTTAGAGGTTAAGGTCCTGACTTGTGACAGAAACAAAAAAGACTATAACATATGACTTTAGAGGTTCAGGTCCTAGCTTGTGACAGATACAAAAAGACCATAACATAAGACGTTAGAGGTTCAGGTCCTGACTTGTGACAGACACAAAAAAGACCATAACATACGACGTTAGAGGTTCAGGTCCTGACTTGTGACAGACACAAAAAAGACCATAACATATGACATTAGAGGTTCAGTTCCTGCCTTGTGACAGACACAAAAAAGACCATAACATATGACGTTAGAGGTTCAGGTCCTGACTTGTGACAGACACAAAAAAGACCTTAAAATATGACATTAGAGGTTCAGGTCCTGACTTGTGACAGACACAAAAAAGACCATAACATATGACGTTAGTGGTTCAGGTCCTGACTTGTGACAGACACAAAAAAGACCATAACATATGACGTTAGAGGTTAAGGTCCTGACTTGTGACAGACACAAAAAAGACCTTAACATATGACGTTAGAGGTTCAGGTCCTGACTTGTGACAGACACACAAAAGACCATAACATATGACGTTAGAGGTTCAGACCCTGACTTGTGACACACACAAAAAATACCATAACATATGACGTTAGAGGTTCAGGTCCTGACTTGTGACAGACGCAAAAATGGTGCAGAGTGAAACCGGTTAATATGATGATTATTTTGATTCAATTTATCAATGGGTTGCCAATGACTACACAAAAAAGACCATAACATATGACGTTAGAGGTTGAAGTCCTGATTGTGACAGACACAAAAAAGACCATAACATATGACGTTAGAGGTTCAGACCCTGACTTGTGACAAACACAAAAAAGACCATAACATATGACGTTAGAGATTCAGGTCCTGACTTGTGACAGACACAAACAAGACCATAACATACGACGTTAGAAGTTCAGATCCTGACTTGTAACAGACAAAAAAAGACCATAACATATGACGTTAGAGGTTCAGACCCTGACTTGTGACAAACACAAAAAAGACCATAACATATGACGTTAGAGATTCAGGTCCTGACTTGTGACAGACACAAACAAGACCATAACATACGACGTTAGAAGTTCAGATCCTGACTTGTGACAGACAAAAAAAGACCATAACATATGACGTTAGAGGTTCAGGTCCTGACTTGTGACAGACAAAAAAAAGACCATAACATATGACATTAGAGGTTCAGGTCCTGACTTGTGACAGACACAAAAAAGACCATAACATATGACGTTAGAGGTTAAGGTCCTGACTTGTGACAGAAACAAAAAAGACTATAACATATGACTTTAGAGGTTCAGGTCCTAGCTTGTGACAGATACAAAAAGACCATAACATAAGACGTTAGAGGTTCAAGTCCTGACTTGTGACAGACACAAAAAAGATCATAACATACGACGTTAGAGGTTCAGACTCTGACTTGTGACAGACACAAAAAAGACCATAACATATGACATTAGAGGTTCAGGTCCTGACTTGTGACAAACACAAAAAAGACCATAACATATGACGTTAGAGGTTGAGGTCCTGACTTGTGACAGACAAAAAAAAGACCTTAACATATGACGTTAGAGGTTCAGGTCCTGACTTGTGACATACACTAAAAAGACCATAACATATGACGTTAGAGGTTCAGGTCCTGACTTGTGACAGACACAAAAAAGATCATAACATATGACGTTAGAGGTTCAGGTCCTGACTTGTGACAGACACAAAAAAGACCATAACATATGACGTTAGAGGTTCAGGTCCTGACTTGTGACAGACAAAAAAAAGACCTTAACATATGACGTTAGAGGTTCAGGTCCTGACTTGTGACAGACACAAAAAAGACCATAACATATGACGTTAGAGGTTAAGGTCCTGACTTGTGACAGAAACAAAAAAGACTATAACATATGACGTTAGAGGTTCAGGTCCTAGCTTGTGACAGATACAAAAAGACCATAACATAAGACGTTAGAGGTTCAGGTCCTGACTTGTGACAGACACAAAAAAGATCATAACATACGACGTTAGAGGTTCAGACTCTGACTTGTGACAGACACAAAAAAGACCATAACATATGACATTAGAGGTTCAGGTCCTGACTTGTGACAGACACAAAAATGTGGCTGAGTCAAACCGGTTAATATGATGATTATTTTGATTCAATATATCAATGGGTTGCCAATGACTACACAAAAAAGACCATAACATATGACTTTAGAGGTTCGGGTCCTGACTTGTGACAGACACACAAAAAGACCATAACATACGACGTTAGAGGTTCAGGTCCTGACTTGTGACAGACACAAAATAGACCATCACATATGACGTTTGAGGTTCAGGTCCTGAATTGTGACAGACACAAAAAAGACCATAACATATGACGTTAGAGGTTCAGGTCCTGACTTGTGACAGACACAAAAAAGATCATAACATATGACATTAGAGGTACAGGTCCTGACTTGTGACAGACACAAGAAAGACCATAACATATGACGTTAGAGGTTCAGGTCCTGACTTGTGACAAACACAAAAAAGACCATAACATATGACGTTAGAGGTTGAGGTCCTGACTTGTGACAGACAAAAAAAAGACCTTAACATATGACGTTAGAGGTTCAGGTCCTGACTTGTGACATACACTAAAAAGACCATAACATATGACGTTAGAGGTTCAGGTCCTGACTTGTGACAGACACAAAATAGACCATAACATATGACGTTTGAGGTTCAGGTCCTGAATTGTGACAGACACAAAAAAGACCATAACATATGACGTTAGAGGTTCAGGTCCTGACTTGTGACAGACACAAAAAAGATCATAACATATGACGTTAGAGGTTCAGGTCCTGACTTGTAACAGACACAAAAAAGACCATAACATATGACATTAGAGGTTAAGGTCCTGACTTGTGACAGAAACAAAAAAGACTATAACATATGACGTTAGAGGTTCAGGTCCTGACTTGTGTCAGACACAAAAAAGACCATAACATATGACGTTAGAGGTTCAGGTCCTGACTTGTGACAGACACAAAAAAGACCATAACATATGACGTTAGAGGTTAAGGTCCTGACTTGTGACAGAAACAAAAAAGACTATAACATATGACTTTAGAGGTTCAGGTCCTAGCTTGTGACAGATACAAAAAGACCATAACATAAGACGTTAGAGGTTCAGGTCCTGACTTGTGACAGACACAAAAAAGACCATAACATACGACGTTAGAGGTTCAGGTCCTGACTTGTGACAGACACAAAAAAGACCATAACATATGACATTAGAGGTTCAGTTCCTGCCTTGTGACAGACACAAAAAAGACCATAACATATGACGTTAGAGGTTCAGGTCCTGACTTGTGACAGACACAAAAAAGACCTTAAAATATGACATTAGAGGTTCAGGTCCTGACTTGTGACAGACACAAAAAAGACCATAACATATGACGTTAGTGGTTCAGGTCCTGACTTGTGACAGACACAAAAAAGACCATAACATATGACGTTAGAGGTTAAGGTCCTGACTTGTGACAGACACAAAAAAGACCTTAACATATGACGTTAGAGGTTCAGGTCCTGACTTGTGACAGACACACAAAAGACCATAACATATGACGTTAGAGGTTCAGACCCTGACTTGTGACACACACAAAAAATACCATAACATATGACGTTAGAGGTTCAGGTCCTGACTTGTGACAGACGCAAAAATGGTGCAGAGTGAAACCGGTTAATATGATGATTAATTTGATTCAATTTATCAATGGGTTGCCAATGACTACACAAAAAAGACCATAACATATGACGTTAGAGGTTGAAGTCCTGATTGTGACAGACACAAAAAAGACCATAACATATGACGTTAGAGGTTCAGACCCTGACTTGTGACAAACACAAAAAAGACCATAACATATGACGTTAGAGATTCAGGTCCTGACTTGTGACAGACACAAACAAGACCATAACATACGACGTTAGAAGTTCAGATCCTGACTTGTAACAGACAAAAAAAGACCATAACATATGACGTTAGAGGTTCAGACCCTGACTTGTGACAAACACAAAAAAGACCATAACATATGACGTTAGAGATTCAGGTCCTGACTTGTGACAGACACAAACAAGACCATAACATACGACGTTAGAAGTTCAGATCCTGACTTGTGACAGACAAAAAAAGACCATAACATATGACGTTAGAGGTTCAGGTCCTGACTTGTGACAGACAAAAAAAAGACCATAACATATGACATTAGAGGTTCAGGTCCTGACTTGTGACAGACACAAAAAAGACCATAACATATGACGTTAGAGGTTAAGGTCCTGACTTGTGACAGAAACAAAAAAGACTATAACATATGACTTTAGAGGTTCAGGTCCTAGCTTGTGACAGATACAAAAAGACCATAACATAAGACGTTAGAGGTTCAAGTCCTGACTTGTGACAGACACAAAAAAGATCATAACATACGACGTTAGAGGTTCAGACTCTGACTTGTGACAGACACAAAAAAGACCATAACATATGACATTAGAGGTTCAGGTCCTGACTTGTGACAGACACAAAAATGTGGCTGAGTCAAACCGGTTAATATGATGATTATTTTGATTCAATATATCAATGGGTTGCCAATGACTACACAAAAAAGATCATAACATATGACTTTAGAGGTTCGGGTCCTGACTTGTGACAGACACACAAAAAGACCATAACATACGACGTTAGAGGTTCAGGTCCTGACTTGTGACAGACACAAAATAGACCATCACATATGACGTTTGAGGTTCAGGTCCTGAATTGTGACAGACACAAAAAAGACCATAACATATGACGTTAGAGGTTCAGGTCCTGACTTGTGACAGACACAAAAAAGATCATAACATATGACGTTAGAGGTACAGGTCCTGACTTGTGACAGACACAAGAAAGACCATAACATATGACGTTAGAGGTTCAGGTCCTGACTTGTGACAAACACAAAAAAGACCATAACATATGACGTTAGTGGTTCAGGTCCTGACTTGTGACAGACACAAAAAAGACCATAACATATGACGTTAGAGGTTAAGGTCCTGACTTGTGACAGACACAAAAAAGACCTTAACATATGACGTTAGAGGTTCAGGTCCTGACTTGTGACAGACACACAAAAGACCATAACATATGACGTTAGAGGTTCAGACCCTGACTTGTGACACACACAAAAAATACCATAACATATGACGTTAGAGGTTCAGGTCCTGACTTGTGACAGACGCAAAAATGGTGCAGAGTGAAACCGGTTAATATGATGATTATTTTGATTCAATTTATCAATGGGTTGCCAATGACTACACAAAAAAGACCATAACATATGACGTTAGAGGTTGAAGTCCTGATTGTGACAGACACAAAAAAGACCATAACATATGACGTTAGAGGTTCAGACCCTGACTTGTGACAAACACAAAAAAGACCATAACATATGACGTTAGAGATTCAGGTCCTGACTTGTGACAGACACAAACAAGACCATAACATACGACGTTAGAAGTTCAGATCCTGACTTGTAACAGACAAAAAAAGACCATAACATATGACGTTAGAGGTTCAGACCCTGACTTGTGACAAACACAAAAAAGACCATAACATATGACGTTAGAGATTCAGGTCCTGACTTGTGACAGACACAAACAAGACCATAACATACGACGTTAGAAGTTCAGATCCTGACTTGTGACGGACAAAAAAAGACCATAACATATGACGTTAGAGGTTCAGGTCCTGACTTGTGACAGACAAAAAAAAGACCATAACATATGACATTAGAGGTTCAGGTCCTGACTTGTGACAGACACAAAAAAGACCATAACATATGACGTTAGAGGTTAAGGTCCTGACTTGTGACAGAAACAAAAAAGACTATAACATATGACTTTAGAGGTTCAGGTCCTAGCTTGTGACAGATACAAAAAGACCATAACATAAGACGTTAGAGGTTCAAGTCCTGACTTGTGACAGACACAAAAAAGATCATAACATACGACGTTAGAGGTTCAGACTCTGACTTGTGACAGACACAAAAAAGACCATAACATATGACATTAGAGGTTCAGGTCCTGACTTGTGACAGACACAAAAATGTGGCTGAGTCAAACCGGTTAATATGATGATTATTTTGATTCAATATATCAATGGGTTGCCAATGACTACACAAAAAAGATCATAACATATGACTTTAGAGGTTCGGGTCCTGACTTGTGACAGACACACAAAAAGACCATAACATACGACGTTAGAGGTTCAGGTCCTGACTTGTGACAGACACAAAATAGACCATCACATATGACGTTTGAGGTTCAGGTCCTGAATTGTGACAGACACAAAAAAGACCATAACATATGACGTTAGAGGTTCAGGTCCTGACTTGTGACAGACACAAAAAAGATCATAACATATGACGTTAGAGGTACAGGTCCTGACTTGTGACAGACACAAGAAAGACCATAACATATGACGTTAGAGGTTCAGGTCCTGACTTGTGACAAACACAAAAAAGACCATAACATATGACGTTAGAGGTTGAGGTCCTGACTTGTGACAGACAAAAAAAAGACCTTAACATATGACGTTAGAGGTTCAGGTCCTGACTTGTGACATACACTAAAAAGACCATAACATATGACGTTAGAGGTTCAGGTCCTGACTTGTGACAGACACAAAAAAGATCATAACATATGACGTTAGAGGTTCAGGTCCTGACTTGTGACAGACACAAAAAAGACCATAACATATGACGTTAGAGGTTCAGGTCCTGACTTGTGACAGACAAAAAAAAGACCTTAACATATGACGTTAGAGGTTCAGGTCCTGACTTGTGACAGACACAAAAAAGACCATAACATATGACGTTAGAGGTTAAGGTCCTGACTTGTGACAGAAACAAAAAAGACTATAACATATGACGTTAGAGGTTCAGGTCCTAGCTTGTGACAGATACAAAAAGACCATAACATAAGACGTTAGAGGTTCAGGTCCTGACTTGTGACAGACACAAAAAAGATCATAACATACGACGTTAGAGGTTCAGACTCTGACTTGTGACAGACACAAAAAAGACCATAACATATGACATTAGAGGTTCAGGTCCTGACTTGTGACAGACACACAAATGTGGCTGAGTCAAACCGGTTAATATGATGATTATTTTGATTCAATATATCAATGGGTTGCCAATGACTACACAAAAAAGACCATAACATATGACTTTAGAGGTTCGGGTCCTGACTTGTGACAGACACACAAAAAGACCATAACATATGACGTTAGAGGTTCAGGTCCTGACTTGTGACAGACACAAAAAAGATCATAACATATGACGTTAGAGGTACAGGTCCTGACATGTGACAGACACAAAAAAGACCATAACATATGACGTTAGATGTTCAGGTCCTGACTTGTGACAGACACAAAAAAGACCATAACATACGACGTTAGAGGTTCAGACCCTGACTTGTGACAGACACAAAAAAGACCATAACATATAACATTAGAGGTTCAGGTCCTGACTTGTGACAGACACAAAAAAGACCATAACATATGACGTTAGAGGTTCAGGTCCTGACTTGTGACAGACACTAAAAAGACCATAACATATGACGTTAGAGGTTCAGGTCCTGACTTGTGACAGACACAAAAAAGACCAAAACATATGGCGTTAGAGGTTCAGGTCCTGACTTGTGACAGACACAAAAAAGACCAAAACATATGACATTAGAGGTTCAGGTCCTGACTTGTGACAGACACAAAAAAGACCATAACATACGACGTTAGAGGTTCATGCCCTGACTTGTGACAGACACAAAAAAGACCATAACATATGACATTAGAGGTTCAGGTCCTGACTTGTGACAGACACAAAAAAGACCATAACATACGACGTTAGAGGTTCAGGTCCTGACTTGTGACAGACACAAAAAAGACCATAACATATGACATTAGAGGTTCAGTTCCTGCCTTGTGACAGACACAAAAAAGACCATAACATATGACGTTAGATGTTCAGGTCCTGACTTGTGACAGACACAAAAAAGACCATAACATACGACGTTAGAGGTTCAGACCCTGACTTGTGACAGACACAAAAAAGACCATAACATATAACATTAGAGGTTCAGGTCCTGACTTGTGACAGACACAAAAAAGACCATAACATATGACATTAGAGGTTCAGGTCCTGACTTGTGACAGACACAAAAAAGACCATAACATATGACGTTAGAGGTTAAGGTCCTGACTTGTGACAGAAACAAAAAAGACTATAACATATGACTTTAGAGGTTCAGGTCCTAGCTTGTGACAGATACAAAAAGACCATAACATAAGACGTTAGAGGTTCAGGTCCTGACTTGTGACAGACACAAAAAAGACCATAACATACGACGTTAGAGGTTCAGGTCCTGACTTGTGACAGACACAAAAAAGACCATAACATATGACATTAGAGGTTCAGTTCCTGCCTTGTGACAGACACAAAAAAGACCATAACATATGACGTTAGAGGTTCAGGTCCTGACTTGTGACAGACACAAAAAAGACCTTAAAATATGACATTAGAGGTTCAGGTCCTGACTTGTGACAGACACAAAAAAGACCATAACATATGACGTTAGTGGTTCAGGTCCTGACTTGTGACAGACACAAAAAAGACCATAACATATGACGTTAGAGGTTAAGGTCCTGACTTGTGACAGACACAAAAAAGACCTTAACATATGACGTTAGAGGTTCAGGTCCTGACTTGTGACAGACACACAAAAGACCATAACATATGACGTTAGAGGTTCAGACCCTGACTTGTGACACACACAAAAAATACCATAACATATGACGTTAGAGGTTCAGGTCCTGACTTGTGACAGACGCAAAAATGGTGCAGAGTGAAACCGGTTAATATGATGATTATTTTGATTCAATTTATCAATGGGTTGCCAATGACTACACAAAAAAGACCATAACATATGACGTTAGAGGTTGAAGTCCTGATTGTGACAGACACAAAAAAGACCATAACATATGACGTTAGAGGTTCAGACCCTGACTTGTGACAAACACAAAAAAGACCATAACATATGACGTTAGAGATTCAGGTCCTGACTTGTGACAGACACAAACAAGACCATAACATACGACGTTAGAAGTTCAGATCCTGACTTGTAACAGACAAAAAAAGACCATAACATATGACGTTAGAGGTTCAGACCCTGACTTGTGACAAACACAAAAAAGACCATAACATATGACGTTAGAGATTCAGGTCCTGACTTGTGACAGACACAAACAAGACCATAACATACGACGTTAGAAGTTCAGATCCTGACTTGTGACAGACAAAAAAAGACCATAACATATGACGTTAGAGGTTCAGGTCCTGACTTGTGACAGACAAAAAAAAGACCATAACATATGACATTAGAGGTTCAGGTCCTGACTTGTGACAGACACAAAAAAGACCATAACATATGACGTTAGAGGTTAAGGTCCTGACTTGTGACAGAAACAAAAAAGACTATAACATATGACTTTAGAGGTTCAGGTCCTAGCTTGTGACAGATACAAAAAGACCATAACATAAGACGTTAGAGGTTCAAGTCCTGACTTGTGACAGACACAAAAAAGATCATAACATACGACGTTAGAGGTTCAGACTCTGACTTGTGACAGACACAAAAAAGACCATAACATATGACATTAGAGGTTCAGGTCCTGACTTGTGACAGACACAAAAATGTGGCTGAGTCAAACCGGTTAATATGATGATTATTTTGATTCAATATATCAATGGGTTGCCAATGACTACACAAAAAAGATCATAACATATGACTTTAGAGGTTCGGGTCCTGACTTGTGACAGACACACAAAAAGACCATAACATACGACGTTAGAGGTTCAGGTCCTGACTTGTGACAGACACAAAATAGACCATCACATATGACGTTTGAGGTTCAGGTCCTGAATTGTGACAGACACAAAAAAGACCATAACATATGACGTTAGAGGTTCAGGTCCTGACTTGTGATAGACACAAAAAAGATCATAACATATGACGTTAGAGGTACAGGTCCTGACTTGTGACAGACACAAGAAAGACCATAACATATGACGTTAGAGGTTCAGGTCCTGACTTGTGACAAACACAAAAAAGACCATAACATATGACGTTAGAGGTTGAGGTCCTGACTTGTGACAGACAAAAAAAAGACCTTAACATATGACGTTAGAGGTTCAGGTCCTGACTTGTGACATACACTAAAAAGACCATAACATATGACGTTAGAGGTTCAGGTCCTGACTTGTGACAGACACAAAAAAGATCATAACATATGACGTTAGAGGTTCAGGTCCTGACTTGTGACAGACACAAAAAAGACCATAACATATGACGTTAGAGGTTCAGGTCCTGACTTGTGACAGACAAAAAAAAGACCTTAACATATGACGTTAGAGGTTCAGGTCCTGACTTGTGACAGACACAAAAAAGACCATAACATATGACGTTAGAGGTTAAGGTCCTGACTTGTGACAGAAACAAAAAAGACTATAACATATGACGTTAGAGGTTCAGGTCCTAGCTTGTGACAGATACAAAAAGACCATAACATAAGACGTTAGAGGTTCAGGTCCTGACTTGTGACAGACACAAAAAAGATCATAACATACGACGTTAGAGGTTCAGACTCTGACTTGTGACAGACACAAAAAAGACCATAACATATGACATTAGAGGTTCAGGTCCTGACTTGTGACAGACACAAAAATGTGGCTGAGTCAAACCGGTTAATATGATGATTATTTTGATTCAATATATCAATGGGTTGCCAATGACTACACAAAAAAGACCATAACATATGACTTTAGAGGTTCGGGTCCTGACTTGTGACAGACACACAAAAAGACCATAACATACGACGTTAGAGGTTCAGGTCCTGACTTGTGACAGACACAAAATAGACCATCACATATGACGTTTGAGGTTCAGGTCCTGAATTGTGACAGACACAAAAAAGACCATAACATATGACGTTAGAGGTTCAGGTCCTGACTTGTGACAGACACAAAAAAGATCATAACATATGACATTATAGGTACAGGTCCTGACTTGTGACAGACACAAGAAAGACCATAACATATGACGTTAGAGGTTCAGGTCCTGACTTGTGACAAACACAAAAAAGACCATAACATATGACGTTAGAGGTTGAGGTCCTGACTTGTGACAGACAAAAAAAAGACCTTAACATATGACGTTAGAGGTTCAGGTCCTGACTTGTGACATACACTAAAAAGACCATAACATATGACGTTAGAGGTTCAGGTCCTGACTTGTGACAGACACAAAATAGACCATAACATATGACGTTTGAGGTTCAGGTCCTGAATTGTGACAGACACAAAAAAGACCATAACATATGACGTTAGAGGTTCAGGTCCTGACTTGTGACAGACACAAAAAAGATCATAACATATGACGTTAGAGGTTCAGGTCCTGACTTGTAACAGACACAAAAAAGACCATAACATATGACATTAGAGGTTCAGGTCCTGACTTGTGACAGACACAAAAAAGACCATAACATATGACGTTAGAGGTTAAGGTCCTGACTTGTGACAGAAACAAAAAAGACTATAACATATGACTTTAGAGGTTCAGGTCCTAGCTTGTGACAGATACAAAAAGACCATAACATAAGACGTTAGAGGTTCAGGTCCTGACTTGTGACAGACACAAAAAAGACCATAACATACGACGTTAGAGGTTCAGGTCCTGACTTGTGACAGACACAAAAAAGACCATAACATATGACATTAGAGGTTCAGTTCCTGCCTTGTGACAGACACAAAAAAGACCATAACATATGACGTTAGAGGTTCAGGTCCTGACTTGTGACAGACACAAAAAAGACCTTAAAATATGACATTAGAGGTTCAGGTCCTGACTTGTGACAGACACAAAAAAGACCATAACATATGACGTTAGTGGTTCAGGTCCTGACTTGTGACAGACACAAAAAAGACCATAACATATGACGTTAGAGGTTAAGGTCCTGACTTGTGACAGACACAAAAAAGACCTTAACATATGACGTTAGAGGTTCAGGTCCTGACTTGTGACAGACACACAAAAGACCATAACATATGACGTTAGAGGTTCAGACCCTGACTTGTGACACACACAAAAAATACCATAACATATGACGTTAGAGGTTCAGGTCCTGACTTGTGACAGACGCAAAAATGGTGCAGAGTGAAACCGGTTAATATGATGATTAATTTGATTCAATTTATCAATGGGTTGCCAATGACTACACAAAAAAGACCATAACATATGACGTTAGAGGTTGAAGTCCTGATTGTGACAGACACAAAAAAGACCATAACATATGACGTTAGAGGTTCAGACCCTGACTTGTGACAAACACAAAAAAGACCATAACATATGACGTTAGAGATTCAGGTCCTGACTTGTGACAGACACAAACAAGACCATAACATACGACGTTAGAAGTTCAGATCCTGACTTGTAACAGACAAAAAAAGACCATAACATATGACGTTAGAGGTTCAGACCCTGACTTGTGACAAACACAAAAAAGACCATAACATATGACGTTAGAGATTCAGGTCCTGACTTGTGACAGACACAAACAAGACCATAACATACGACGTTAGAAGTTCAGATCCTGACTTGTGACAGACAAAAAAAGACCATAACATATGACGTTAGAGGTTCAGGTCCTGACTTGTGACAGACAAAAAAAAGACCATAACATATGACATTAGAGGTTCAGGTCCTGACTTGTGACAGACACAAAAAAGACCATAACATATGACGTTAGAGGTTAAGGTCCTGACTTGTGACAGAAACAAAAAAGACTATAACATATGACTTTAGAGGTTCAGGTCCTAGCTTGTGACAGATACAAAAAGACCATAACATAAGACGTTAGAGGTTCAAGTCCTGACTTGTGACAGACACAAAAAAGATCATAACATACGACGTTAGAGGTTCAGACTCTGACTTGTGACAGACACAAAAAAGACCATAACATATGACATTAGAGGTTCAGGTCCTGACTTGTGACAGACACAAAAATGTGGCTGAGTCAAACCGGTTAATATGATGATTATTTTGATTCAATATATCAATGGGTTGCCAATGACTACACAAAAAAGATCATAACATATGACTTTAGAGGTTCGGGTCCTGACTTGTGACAGACACACAAAAAGACCATAACATACGACGTTAGAGGTTCAGGTCCTGACTTGTGACAGACACAAAATAGACCATCACATATGACGTTTGAGGTTCAGGTCCTGAATTGTGACAGACACAAAAAAGACCATAACATATGACGTTAGAGGTTCAGGTCCTGACTTGTGACAGACACAAAAAAGATCATAACATATGACGTTAGAGGTACAGGTCCTGACTTGTGACAGACACAAGAAAGACCATAACATATGACGTTAGAGGTTCAGGTCCTGACTTGTGACAAACACAAAAAAGACCATAACATATGACGTTAGTGGTTCAGGTCCTGACTTGTGACAGACACAAAAAAGACCATAACATATGACGTTAGAGGTTAAGGTCCTGACTTGTGACAGACACAAAAAAGACCTTAACATATGACGTTAGAGGTTCAGGTCCTGACTTGTGACAGACACACAAAAGACCATAACATATGACGTTAGAGGTTCAGACCCTGACTTGTGACACACACAAAAAATACCATAACATATGACGTTAGAGGTTCAGGTCCTGACTTGTGACAGACGCAAAAATGGTGCAGAGTGAAACCGGTTAATATGATGATTATTTTGATTCAATTTATCAATGGGTTGCCAATGACTACACAAAAAAGACCATAACATATGACGTTAGAGGTTGAAGTCCTGATTGTGACAGACACAAAAAAGACCATAACATATGACGTTAGAGGTTCAGACCCTGACTTGTGACAAACACAAAAAAGACCATAACATATGACGTTAGAGATTCAGGTCCTGACTTGTGACAGACACAAACAAGACCATAACATACGACGTTAGAAGTTCAGATCCTGACTTGTAACAGACAAAAAAAGACCATAACATATGACGTTAGAGGTTCAGACCCTGACTTGTGACAAACACAAAAAAGACCATAACATATGACGTTAGAGATTCAGGTCCTGACTTGTGACAGACACAAACAAGACCATAACATACGACGTTAGAAGTTCAGATCCTGACTTGTGACGAACAAAAAAAGACCATAACATATGACGTTAGAGGTTCAGGTCCTGACTTGTGACAGACAAAAAAAAGACCATAACATATGACATTAGAGGTTCAGGTCCTGACTTGTGACAGACACAAAAAAGACCATAACATATGACGTTAGAGGTTAAGGTCCTGACTTGTGACAGAAACAAAAAAGACTATAACATATGACTTTAGAGGTTCAGGTCCTAGCTTGTGACAGATACAAAAAGACCATAACATAAGACGTTAGAGGTTCAAGTCCTGACTTGTGACAGACACAAAAAAGATCATAACATACGACGTTAGAGGTTCAGACTCTGACTTGTGACAGACACAAAAAAGACCATAACATATGACATTAGAGGTTCAGGTCCTGACTTGTGACAGACACAAAAATGTGGCTGAGTCAAACCGGTTAATATGATGATTATTTTGATTCAATATATCAATGGGTTGCCAATGACTACACAAAAAAGATCATAACATATGACTTTAGAGGTTCGGGTCCTGACTTGTGACAGACACACAAAAAGACCATAACATACGACGTTAGAGGTTCAGGTCCTGACTTGTGACAGACACAAAATAGACCATCACATATGACGTTTGAGGTTCAGGTCCTGAATTGTGACAGACACAAAAAAGACCATAACATATGACGTTAGAGGTTCAGGTCCTGACTTGTGACAGACACAAAAAAGATCATAACATATGACGTTAGAGGTACAGGTCCTGACTTGTGACAGACACAAGAAAGACCATAACATATGACGTTAGAGGTTCAGGTCCTGACTTGTGACAAACACAAAAAAGACCATAACATATGACGTTAGAGGTTGAGGTCCTGACTTGTGACAGACAAAAAAAAGACCTTAACATATGACGTTAGAGGTTCAGGTCCTGACTTGTGACATACACTAAAAAGACCATAACATATGACGTTAGAGGTTCAGGTCCTGACTTGTGACAGACACAAAAAAGATCATAACATATGACGTTAGAGGTTCAGGTCCTGACTTGTGACAGACACAAAAAAGACCATAACATATGACGTTAGAGGTTCAGGTCCTGACTTGTGACAGACAAAAAAAAGACCTTAACATATGACGTTAGAGGTTCAGGTCCTGACTTGTGACAGACACAAAAAAGACCATAACATATGACGTTAGAGGTTAAGGTCCTGACTTGTGACAGAAACAAAAAAGACTATAACATATGACGTTAGAGGTTCAGGTCCTAGCTTGTGACAGATACAAAAAGACCATAACATAAGACGTTAGAGGTTCAGGTCCTGACTTGTGACAGACACAAAAAAGATCATAACATACGACGTTAGAGGTTCAGACTCTGACTTGTGACAGACACAAAAAAGACCATAACATATGACATTAGAGGTTCAGGTCCTGACTTGTGACAGACACAAAAATGTGGCTGAGTCAAACCGGTTAATATGATGATTATTTTGATTCAATATATCAATGGGTTGCCAATGACTACACAAAAAAGACCATAACATATGACTTTAGAGGTTCGGGTCCTGACTTGTGACAGACACACAAAAAGACCATAACATACGACGTTAGAGGTTCAGGTCCTGACTTGTGACAGACACAAAATAGACCATCACATATGACGTTTGAGGTTCAGGTCCTGAATTGTGACAGACACAAAAAAGACCATAACATATGACGTTAGAGGTTCAGGTCCTGACTTGTGACAGACACAAAAAAGATCATAACATATGACGTTAGAGGTACAGGTCCTGACTTGTGACAGACACAAGAAAGACCATAACATATGACGTTAGAGGTTCAGGTCCTGACTTGTGACAAACACAAAAAAGACCATAACATATGACGTTAGAGGTTGAGGTCCTGACTTGTGACAGACAAAAAAAAGACCTTAACATATGACGTTAGAGGTTCAGGTCCTGACTTGTGACATACACTAAAAAGACCATAACATATGACGTTAGAGGTTCAGGTCCTGACTTGTGACAGACACAAAATAGACCATAACATATGACGTTTGAGGTTCAGGTCCTGAATTGTGACAGACACAAAAAAGACCATAACATATGACGTTAGAGGTTCAGGTCCTGACTTGTGACAGACACAAAAAAGATCATAACATATGACGTTAGAGGTTCAGGTCCTGACTTGTGACAGACACAAAAAAGACCATAACATATGACGTTAGAGGTTCAGGTCCTGACTTGTGACAGACAAAAAAAAGATCTTAACATATGACGTTAGAGGTTCAGGTCCTGACTTGTGACATACACTAAAAAGACCATAACATATGACGTTAGAGGTTCAGGTCCTGACTTGTGACAGACACAAAAAAGACCATTATATATGACGTTAGAGGTTCAGACCCTGACTTGTGACACACACAGAAAATACCATAACATATGACGTTAGAGGTTCAGGTCCTGACTTGTGACAGACGCAAAAATATGGCGGAGTGAAACCGGTTAATATGATGATTATTTTGATTCAATATATCAATGGGTTGCCAATGACTACACAAAAAAGACCTTAACATATGACGTTAGAGGTTGAAGTCCTGACTTGTGACAGACACAAAAAAGACCATAACATATGACGTTAGAGATTCAGGTCCTGACTTGTGACAGACACAAAAAAGATCATAACATATGACGTTAGAGGTTCAGGTCTTGACTTGTGACAGACACAAAATAGACCATCACATATGACGTTTGAGGTTCAGGTCCTGAATTGTGACAGACACTAAAAAGACCATAACATATGACGTTAGAGGTTCAGGTCCTGACTTGTGACAGACACAAAAAAGATCATAACATATGACGTTAGAGGTTCAGGTCCTGACTTGTGACAGACACAAAAAAGACCATAACATATGACGTTAGAGGTTCAGGTCCTGACTTGTGACAGACAAAAAAAAGACCTTAACATATGACGTTAGAGGTTCAGGTCCTGACTTGTGACATACACTAAAAAGACCATAACATATGACGTTAGAGGTTCAGGTCCTGACTTGTGACAGATACAAAAAAGACCATAACATAAGACGTTAGAGGTTCAGGTCCTGACTTGTGACAGACACAAAAAAGACCATAACATATGACGTTAGAGGTTCAGACCCTGACTTGTGACAGACACAAAAAAGACCATAACATATGACATTAGAGGTTCAGGTCCTGACTTGCGACAGACACAAAAATGTGGCGGAGTGAAACCGGTTAATATGATGATTATTTTTATTCAATATATGAATGGGTTGCCAATGACTACACAAAAAAGACCATAAAATATGACGTTAGAGGTTTGGGTCCTGACTTGTGACAGACACAAAAAAGACCATAAAATACGACGTTAGAGGTTCAGGTCCTGACTTGTGACAGACACAAAAAAGACCAAAACATATGACGTTAGAGGTTCAGGTCCTGACTTGTGACAGACACAAAAAAGACCATAACATATGACGTTAGAGGTTCAGGTCCTGACTTGTGACAGACACAAAAAAAGACCAAAACATATGACGTTAGAGGTTGAGGTCCTGACTTGTGACAGATACAAAAAAGATCATAGCATATGACGTTAGAAGTTCAGATCCTGACTTGTGACAGACACAAAAAAGACCATAAACATATGACGTTAGATGTTCAGGTCCTGACTTGTGACAGACACAAAAAAGACCATAACATATGACGTTAGAGGTTCAGGTCCTGAATTGTGACACACACCAAAAAGACCATAACATATGACGTTAGAGGTTCAGGTCCTGACTTGTGACAGACACAAGAAAGATCATAACATATGACGTTAGAGGTTCAGGTCCTGACTTGTGACACACACAAAAAAAACATAACATATGACGTTAGAGGTTCAGGTCCTGACTTGTGACAAACACAAAAAAGACCATAACATATGACGTTAGAGGTTGAGGTCCTGACTTGTGACAGACAAAAAAAAGACCTTAACATATGACGTTAGAGGTTCAGGTCCTGACTTGTGACATACACTAAAAAGACCATAACATATGACGTTAGAGGTTCAGGTCCTGACTTGTGACAGACACAAAAAAGATCATAACATATGACGTTAGAGGTTCAGGTCCTGACTTGTGACAGACACAAAAAAGACCATAACATATGACGTTAGAGGTTCAGGTCCTGACTTGTGACAGACAAAAAAAAGACCTTAACATATGACGTTAGAGGTTCAGGTCCTGACTTGTGACAGACACAAAAAAGACCATAACATATGACGTTAGAGGTTAAGGTCCTGACTTGTGACAGAAACAAAAAAGACTATAACATATGACGTTAGAGGTTCAGGTCCTAGCTTGTGACAGATACAAAAAGACCATAACATAAGACGTTAGAGGTTCAGGTCCTGACTTGTGACAGACACAAAAAAGATCATAACATACGACGTTAGAGGTTCAGACTCTGACTTGTGACAGACACAAAAAAGACCATAACATATGACATTAGAGGTTCAGGTCCTGACTTGTGACAGACACAAAAATGTGGCTGAGTCAAACCGGTTAATATGATGATTATTTTGATTCAATATATCAATGGGTTGCCAATGACTACACAAAAAAGACCATAACATATGACTTTAGAGGTTCGGGTCCTGACTTGTGACAGACACACAAAAAGACCATAACATACGACGTTAGAGGTTCAGGTCCTGACTTGTGACAGACACAAAATAGACCATCACATATGACGTTTGAGGTTCAGGTCCTGAATTGTGACAGACACAAAAAAGACCATAACATATGACGTTAGAGGTTCAGGTCCTGACTTGTGACAGACACAAAAAAGATCATAACATATGACGTTAGAGGTACAGGTCCTGACTTGTGACAGACACAAGAAAGACCATAACATATGACGTTAGAGGTTCAGGTCCTGACTTGTGACAAACACAAAAAAGACCATAACATATGACGTTAGAGGTTGAGGTCCTGACTTGTGACAGACAAAAAAAAGACCTTAACATATGACGTTAGAGGTTCAGGTCCTGACTTGTGACATACACTAAAAAGACCATAACATATGACGTTAGAGGTTCAGGTCCTGACTTGTGACAGACACAAAATAGACCATAACATATGACGTTTGAGGTTCAGGTCCTGAATTGTGACAGACACAAAAAAGACCATAACATATGACGTTAGAGGTTCAGGTCCTGACTTGTGACAGACACAAAAAAGATCATAACATATGACGTTAGAGGTTCAGGTCCTGACTTGTGACAGACACAAAAAAGACCATAACATATGACGTTAGAGGTTCAGGTCCTGACTTGTAACAGACAAAAAAAAGACCTTAACATATGACGTTAGAGGTTCAGGTCCTGACTTGTGACAGACGCAAAAATATGGCGGAGTGAAACCGGTTAATATGATGATTATTTTGATTCAATATATCAATGGGTTGCCAATGACTACACAAAAAAGACCTTAACATATGACGTTAGAGGTTGAAGTCCTGACTTGTGACAGACACAAAAAAGACCATAACATATGACGTTAGAGATTCAGGTCCTGACTTGTGACAGACACAAAAAAGACCATAACATATGACGTTAGAGGTTCAGGTCTTGACTTGTGACAGACACAAAATAGACCATCACATATGACGTTTGAGGTTCAGGTCCTGAATTGTGACAGACACAAAAAAGACCATAACATATGACGTTAGAGGTTCAGGTCCTGACTTGTGACAGACACAAAAAAGATCATAACATATGCCGTTAGAGGTACAGGTCCTGACTTGTGACAGACACAAGAAAGACCATAACATATGACGTTAGAGGTTCAGGTCCTGACTTGTGACAAACACAAAAAAGACCATAACATATGACGTTAGAGGTTGAGGTCCTGACTTGTGACAGACAAAAAAAAGACCTTAACATATGACGTTAGAGGTTCAGGTCCTGACTTGTGACATACACTAAAAAGACCATAACATATGACGTTAGAGGTTCAGGTCCTGACTTGTGACAGACACAAAAAAGATCATAACATATGACGTTAGAGGTTCAGGTCCTGACTTGTGACAGACACAAAAAAGACCATAACATATGACGTTAGAGGTTCAGGTCCTGACTTGTGACAGACAAAAAAAAGACCTTAACATATGACGTTAGAGGTTCAGGTCCTGACTTGTGACAGACACAAAAAAGACCTTAACATATGACGTTAGAGGTTGAAGTCCTGACTTGTGACAGACACAAAAAAGACCATAACATATGACGTTAGAGATTCAGGTCCTGACTTGTGACAGACACAAAAAAGACCATAACATATGACGTTAGAGGTTCAGGTCTTGACTTGTGACAGACACAAAATAGACCATCACATATGACGTTTGAGGTTCAGGTCCTGAATTGTGACAGACACTAAAAAGACCATAAAATATGACGTTAGAGGTTCAGGTCCTGACTTGTGACAGACACAAAATAGACCATCACATATGACGTTTGAGGTTCAGGTCCTGAATTGTGACAGACACAAAAAAGACCATAACATATGACGTTAGAGGTTCAGGTCCTGACTTGTGACAGACACAAAAAAGATCATAACATATGACGTTAGAGGTACAGGTCCTGACTTGTGACAGACACAAGAAAGACCATAACATATGACGTTAGAGGTTCAGGTCCTGACTTGTGACAAACACAAAAAAGACCATAACATATGACGTTAGAGGTTCAGGTCCTGACTTGTGACAGACACAAAAAAGATCATAACATATGACGTTAGAGGTTCAGGTCCTGACTTGTGACAGACACAAAAAAGACCATAACATATGACGTTAGAGGTTCAGGTCCTGACTTGTGACAGACAAAAAAAAGACCTTAACATATGACGTTAGAGGTTCAGGTCCTGACTTGTGACAGACACAAAAAAGACCATAACATATGACGTTAGAGGTTAAGGTCCTGACTTGTGACAGAAACAAAAAAGACTATAACATATGACGTTAGAGGTTCAGGTCCTAGCTTGTGACAGATACAAAAAGACCATAACATAAGACGTTAGAGGTTCAGGTCCTGACTTGTGACAGACACAAAAAAGATCATAACATACGACGTTAGAGGTTCAGACTCTGACTTGTGACAGACACAAAAAAGACCATAACATATGACATTAGAGGTTCAGGTCCTGACTTGTGACAGACACAAAAATGTGGCTGAGTCAAACCGGTTAATATGATGATTATTTTGATTCAATATATCAATGGGTTGCCAATGACTACACAAAAAAGACCATAACATATGACTTTAGAGGTTCGGGTCCTGACTTGTGACAGACACACAAAAAGACCATAACATACGACGTTAGAGGTTCAGGTCCTGACTTGTGACAGACACAAAATAGACCATCACATATGACGTTTGAGGTTCAGGTCCTGAATTGTGACAGACACAAAAAAGACCATAACATATGACGTTAGAGGTTCAGGTCCTGACTTGTGACAGACACAAAAAAGATCATAACATATGACGTTAGAGGTTCAGGTCCTGACTTGTGACAGACACAAAAAAGACCATAACATATGACGTTAGAGGTTCAGGTCCTGACTTGTGACAGACAAAAAAAAGACCTTAACATATGACGTTAGAGGTTCAGGTCCTGACTTGTGACATACACTAAAAAGACCATAACATATGACGTTAGAGGTTCAGGTCCTGACTTGTGACAGACACAAAAAAGACCATTATATATGACGTTAGAGGTTCAGACCCTGACTTGTGACACACACAGAAAATACCATAACATATGACGTTAGAGGTTCAGGTCCTGACTTGTGACAGACACAAAAAAGATCATAACATATGACGTTAGAGGTACAGGTCCTGACTTGTGACAGACACAAGAAAGACCATAACATATGACGTTAGAGGTTCAGGTCCTGACTTGTGACAAACACAAAAAAGACCATAACATATGACGTTAGAGGTTGAGGTCCTGACTTGTGACAGACAAAAAAAAGACCTTAACATATGACGTTAGAGGTTCAGGTCCTGACTTGTGACATACACTAAAAAGACCATAACATATGACGTTAGAGGTTCAGGTCCTGACTTGTGACAGACACAAAATAGATCATAACATATGACGTTTGAGGTTCAGGTCCTGAATTGTGACAGACACAAAAAAGACCATAACATATGACGTTAGAGGTTCAGGTCCTGACTTGTGACAGACACAAAAAAGATCATAACATATGACGTTAGAGGTTCAGGTCCTGACTTGTGACAGACACAAAAAAGACCATAACATATGACGTTAGAGGTTCAGGTCCTGACTTGTGACAGACAAAAAAAAGACCTTAACATATGACGTTAGAGGTTCAGGTCCTGACTTGTGACATACACTAAAAAGACCATAACATATGACGTTAGAGGTTCAGGTCCTGACTTGTGACAGACACAAAAAAGACCATTATATATGACGTTAGAGGTTCAGACCCTGACTTGTGACACACACAGAAAATACCATAACATATGACGTTAGAGGTTCAGGTCCTGACTTGTGACAGACGCAAAAATATGGCGGAGTGAAACCGGTTAATATGATGATTATTTTGATTCAATATATCAATGGGTTGCCAATGACTACACAAAAAAGACCTTAACATATGACGTTAGAGGTTGAAGTCCTGACTTGTGACAGACACAAAAAAGACCATAACATATGACGTTAGAGATTCAGGTCCTGACTTGTGACAGACACAAAAAAGACCATAACATATGACGTTAGAGGTTCAGGTCTTGACTTGTGACAGACACAAAATAGACCATCACATATGACGTTTGAGGTTCAGGTCCTGAATTGTGACAGACACTAAAAAGACCATAACATATGACGTTAGAGGTTCAGGTCCTGACTTGTGACAGACACAAAATAGACCATCACATATGACGTTTGAGGTTCAGGTCCTGAATTGTGACAGACACAAAAAAGACCATAACATATGACGTTAGAGGTTCAGGTCCTGACTTGTGACAGACACAAAAAAGATCATAACATATGACGTTAGAGGTACAGGTCCTGACTTGTGACAGACACAAGAAAGACCATAACATATGACGTTAGAGGTTCAGGTCCTGACTTGTGACAAACACAAAAAAGACCATAACATATGACGTTAGAGGTTGAGGTCCTGACTTGTGACAGACAAAAAAAAGACCTTAACATATGACGTTAGAGGTTCAGGTCCTGACTTGTGACATACACTAAAAAGACCATAACATATGACGTTAGAGGTTCAGGTCCTGACTTGTGACAGACACAAAAAAGATCATAACATATGACGTTAGAGGTTCAGGTCCTGACTTGTGACAGACACAAAAAAGACCATAACATATGACGTTAGAGGTTCAGGTCCTGACTTGTGACAGACAAAAAAAAGACCTTAACATATGACGTTAGAGGTTCAGGTCCTGACTTGTGACAGACACAAAAAAGACCATAACATATGACGTTAGAGGTTAAGGTCCTGACTTGTGACAGAAACAAAAAAGACTATAACATATGACGTTAGAGGTTCAGGTCCTAGCTTGTGACAGATACAAAAAGACCATAACATAAGACGTTAGAGGTTCAGGTCCTGACTTGTGACAGACACAAAAAAGATCATAACATACGACGTTAGAGGTTCAGACTCTGACTTGTGACAGACACAAAAAAGACCATAACATATGACATTAGAGGTTCAGGTCCTGACTTGTGACAGACACAAAAATGTGGCTGAGTCAAACCGGTTAATATGATGATTATTTTGATTCAATATATCAATGGGTTGCCAATGACTACACAAAAAAGACCATAACATATGACTTTAGAGGTTCGGGTCCTGACTTGTGACAGACACACAAAAAGACCATAACATACGACGTTAGAGGTTCAGGTCCTGACTTGTGACAGACACAAAATAGACCATCACATATGACGTTTGAGGTTCAGGTCCTGAATTGTGACAGACACAAAAAAGACCATAACATATGACGTTAGAGGTTCAGGTCCTGACTTGTGACAGACACAAAAAAGATCATAACATATGACGTTAGAGGTACAGGTCCTGACTTGTGACAGACACAAGAAAGACCATAACATATGACGTTAGAGGTTCAGGTCCTGACTTGTGACAAACACAAAAAAGACCATAACATATGACGTTAGAGGTTGAGGTCCTGACTTGTGACAGACAAAAAAAAGACCTTAACATATGACGTTAGAGGTTCAGGTCCTGACTTGTGACATACACTAAAAAGACCATAACATATGACGTTAGAGGTTCAGGTCCTGACTTGTGACAGACACAAAATAGACCATAACATATGACGTTTGAGGTTCAGGTCCTGAATTGTGACAGACACAAAAAAGACCATAACATATGACGTTAGAGGTTCAGGTCCTGACTTGTGACAGACACAAAAAAGATCATAACATATGACGTTAGAGGTTCAGGTCCTGACTTGTGACAGACACAAAAAAGACCATAACATATGACGTTAGAGGTTCAGGTCCTGACTTGTGACAGACAAAAAAAAGACCTTAACATATGACGTTAGAGGTTCAGGTCCTGACTTGTGACATACACTAAAAAGACCATAACATATGACGTTAGAGGTTCAGGTCCTGACTTGTGACAGACACAAAAAAGACCATTATATATGACGTTAGAGGTTCAGACCCTGACTTGTGACACACACAGAAAATACCATAACATATGACGTTAGAGGTTCAGGTCCTGACTTGTGACAGACGCAAAAATATGGCGGAGTGAAACCGGTTAATATGATGATTATTTTGATTCAATATATCAATGGGTTGCCAATGACTACACAAAAAAGACCTTAACATATGACGTTAGAGGTTGAAGTCCTGACTTGTGACAGACACAAAAAAGACCATAACATATGACGTTAGAGATTCAGGTCCTGACTTGTGACAGACACAAAAAAGACCATAACATATGACGTTAGAGGTTCAGGTCTTGACTTGTGACAGACACAAAATAGACCATCACATATGACGTTTGAGGTTCAGGTCCTGACTTGTGACAGACACAAAAAAGACCATAACATATGACGTTAGAGATTCAGGTCCTGACTTGTGACAGACACAAAAAAGACCATAACATATGACGTTAGAGGTTCAGGTCTTGACTTGTGACAGACACAAAATAGACCATCACATATGACGTTTGAGGTTCAGGTCCTGAATTGTGACAGACACTAAAAAGACCATAACATATGACGTTAGAGGTTCAGGTCCTGACTTGTGACAGACACAAAATAGACCATCACATATGACGTTTGAGGTTCAGGTCCTGAATTGTGACAGACACAAAAAAGACCATAACATATGACGTTAGAGGTTCAGGTCCTGACTTGTGACAGACACAAAAAAGATCATAACATATGACGTTAGAGGTACAGGTCCTGACTTGTGACAGACACAAGAAAGACCATAACATATGACGTTAGAGGTTCAGGTCCTGACTTGTGACAAACACAAAAAAGACCATAACATATGACGTTAGAGGTTGAGGTCCTGACTTGTGACAGACAAAAAAAAGACCTTAACATATGACGTTAGAGGTTCAGGTCCTGACTTGTGACATACACTAAAAAGACCATAACATATGACGTTAGAGGTTCAGGTCCTGACTTGTGACAGACACAAAAAAGATCATAACATATGACGTTAGAGGTTCAGGTCCTGACTTGTGACAGACACAAAAAAGACCATAACATATGACGTTAGAGGTTCAGGTCCTGACTTGTGACAGACAAAAAAAAGACCTTAACATATGACGTTAGAGGTTCAGGTCCTGACTTGTGACAGACACAAAAAAGACCATAACATATGACGTTAGAGGTTAAGGTCCTGACTTGTGACAGAAACAAAAAAGACTATAACATATGACGTTAGAGGTTCAGGTCCTAGCTTGTGACAGATACAAAAAGACCATAACATAAGACGTTAGAGGTTCAGGTCCTGACTTGTGACAGACACAAAAAAGATCATAACATACGACGTTAGAGGTTCAGACTCTGACTTGTGACAGACACAAAAAAGACCATAACATATGACATTAGAGGTTCAGGTCCTGACTTGTGACAGACACAAAAATGTGGCTGAGTCAAACCGGTTAATATGATGATTATTTTGATTCAATATATCAATGGGTTGCCAATGACTACACAAAAAAGACCATAACATATGACTTTAGAGGTTCGGGTCCTGACTTGTGACAGACACACAAAAAGACCATAACATACGACGTTAGAGGTTCAGGTCCTGACTTGTGACAGACACAAAATAGACCATCACATATGACGTTTGAGGTTCAGGTCCTGAATTGTGACAGACACAAAAAAGACCATAACATATGACGTTAGAGGTTCAGGTCCTGACTTGTGACAGACACAAAAAAGATCATAACATATGACGTTAGAGGTACAGGTCCTGACTTGTGACAGACACAAGAAAGACCATAACATATGACGTTAGAGGTTCAGGTCCTGACTTGTGACAAACACAAAAAAGACCATAACATATGACGTTAGAGGTTGAGGTCCTGACTTGTGACAGACAAAAAAAAGACCTTAACATATGACGTTAGAGGTTCAGGTCCTGACTTGTGACATACACTAAAAAGACCATAACATATGACGTTAGAGGTTCAGGTCCTGACTTGTGACAGACACAAAATAGACCATAACATATGACGTTTGAGGTTCAGGTCCTGAATTGTGACAGACACAAAAAAGACCATAACATATGACGTTAGAGGTTCAGGTCCTGACTTGTGACAGACACAAAAAAGATCATAACATATGACGTTAGAGGTTCAGGTCCTGACTTGTGACAGACACAAAAAAGACCATAACATATGACGTTAGAGGTTCAGGTCCTGACTTGTGACAGACAAAAAAAAGACCTTAACATATGACGTTAGAGGTTCAGGTCCTGACTTGTGACATACACTAAAAAGACCATAACATATGACGTTAGAGGTTCAGGTCCTGACTTGTGACAGACACAAAAAAGACCATTATATATGACGTTAGAGGTTAAGACCCTGACTTGTGACACACACAGAAAATACCATAACATATGACGTTAGAGGTTCAGGTCCTGACTTGTGACAGACGCAAAAATATGGCGGAGTGAAACCGGTTAATATGATGATTATTTTGATTCAATATATCAATGGGTTGCCAATGACTACACAAAAAAGACCTTAACATATGACGTTAGAAGTTGAAGTCCTGACTTGTGACAGACACAAAAAAGACCATAACATATGACGTTAGAGATTCAGGTCCTGACTTGTGACAGACACAAAAAAGACCATAACATATGACGTTAGAGGTTCAGGTCTTGACTTGTGACAGACACAAAATAGACCATCACATATGACGTTTGAGGTTCAGGTCCTGAATTGTGACAGACACTAAAAAGACCATAACATATGACGTTAGAGGTTCAGGTCCTGACTTGTGACAGACACAAAAAAGATCATAACATATGACGTTAGAGGTTCAGGTCCTGACTTGTGACAGACACAAAAAAGACCATAACATATGACGTTAGAGGTTCAGGTCCTGACTTGTGACAGACAAAAAAAAGACCTTAACATATGACGTTAGAGGTTCAGGTCCTGACTTGTGACATACACTAAAAAGACCATAACATATGACGTTAGAGGTTCAGGTCCTGACTTGTGACAGATACAAAAAAGACCATAACATAAGACGTTAGAGGTTCAGGTCCTGACTTGTGACAGACACAAAAAAGACCATAACATATGACGTTAGAGGTTCAGACCCTGACTTGTGACAGACACAAAAAAGACCATAACATATGACATTAGAGGTTCAGGTCCTGACTTGCGACAGACACAAAAATGTGGCGGAGTGAAACCGGTTAATATGATGATTATTTTTATTCAATATATGAATGGGTTGCCAATGACTACACAAAAAAGACCATAAAATATGACGTTAGAGGTTCGGGTCCTGACTTGTGACAGACACAAAAAAGACCATAAAATACGACGTTAGAGGATCAGGTCCTGACTTGTGACAGACACAAAAAAGACCAAAACATATGACGTTAGAGGTTCAGGTCCTGACTTGTGACAGACACAAAAAAGACCATAACATATGACGTTAGAGGTTCAGGTCCTGACTTGTGACAGACACAAAAAAAGACCAAAACATATGACGTTAGAGGTTGAGGTCCTGACTTGTGACAGATACAAAAAAGATCATAGCATATGACGTTAGAAGTTCAGATCCTGACTTGTGACAGACACAAAAAAGACCATAAACATATGACGTTAGAAGTTCAGGTCCTGACTTGTGACAGACACAAAAAAGACCATAACATATGACGTTAGAGGTTCAGGTCCTGAATTGTGACACACACCAAAAAGACCATAACATATGACGTTAGAGGTTCAGGTCCTGACTTGTGACAGACACAAGAAAGATGATAACATATGACGTTAGAGGTTCAGGTCCTGACTTGTGACACACACAAAAAAAACATAACATATGACGTTAGAGGTTCAGGTCCTGACTTGTGACACACACAAAAAAGACCATAACATATGACGTAAGAGGTTCAGATCCTGACTTGTGACAGAAAAAAAAGACCTTAACATATGACGTTAGAGGTTCAGGTTCTGACCTGTGACATACACTAAAAACACCATAACATATGACGTTAGAGGTTCAGACCCTGACTTGTGACAGACACAAAAAAGACCATAACATATGACGTTAGAGGTTCAGGTCCTGACTTGTGACAGACACAAAAAAGACCATAACATATGACGTTAGAGGTTCAGACCCTGACTTGTGACAGATACAAAAAAGACCATAACATAAGACGTTAGAGGTTCAGGTCCTGACTTGTGACAGACACAAAAAAGACCATAACATATGACGTTAGAGGTTCAGACCCTGACTTGTGACAGACACAAAAAAGACCATAACATATGACATTAGAGGTTCAGGTCCTGACTTGCGACAGACACAAAAATGTGGCGGAGTGAAACCGGTTAATATGATGATTATTTTTATTCAATATATGAATGGGTTGCCAATGACTACACAAAAAAGACCATAAAATATGACGTTAGAGGTTCGGGTCCTGCCTTGTGACAGACACAAAAAAGACCATAAAATACGACGTTAGAGGTTCAGGTCCTGACTTGTGACAGACACAAAAAAGACCAAAATATATGACGTTAGAGGTTCAGGGCCTGACTTGTGACAGACACAAAAAAGACCAAAACATATGACGTTAGAGGTTCAGGTCCTGACATGTGACAGACACAAAAAAGACCATAACATATGACGTTAGAGGTTCAGGTCCTGACTTGTGACAGACACAAAAAAAGACCAAATCATATGACGTTAGAGGTTGAGGTCCTGACTTGTGACAGATACAAAAAAGATCATAACATATGACGTTAGAAATTCAGGTCCTGACTTGTGACAGACACAAAAAAGACCATAAACATATGACGTTAGAGGTTCAGGTCCTGACTTGTGACAGACACAAAAAAGACCATAACATATGACGTTAGAGGTTCAGGTCCTGAATTGTGACACACACCAAAAAGACCATAACATATGACGTTAGAGGTTCAGGTCCTGACTTGAGACAGACACAAGAAAGATCATAACATATGACGTTAGAGGTTCAGGTCCTGACTTGTGACACACACAAAAAAAACATAACATATGACGTTAGAGGTTCAGGTCCTGACTTGTGACACACACAAAAAAGACCATAACATATGACGTAAGAGGTTCAGATCCTGACTTGTGACAGAAAAAAAGACCTTAACATATGACGTTAGAGGTTCAGGTTCTGACCTGTGACATACACTAAAAACACCATAACATATGACGTTAGAGGTTCAGGTGCTGACTTGTGACAGACACAAAAAAGATCATAACATATGACGTTAGAGGTTCAGGTCCTGACTTGTGACAGACACAAAAAAGACCATAACATACGACGTTAGAGGTTCAGACCCTGACTTGTGACAGACACAAACAAGACCATAACATATGACATTAGAGGTTCAGGTCCTGACTTGTGACAGACACAAAAAAGATCATAACATATGACGTTAGAGGTTCAGGTCCTACCTTGTGAAAGATACAAAAAAGACCATAACATAAGACGTTAGAGGTTCAGGTCCTGACTTGTGACAGACACAAAAAAGACCATAACATACGACGTTAGAGGTTCAGACCCTGACTTGTGACAGACACAAAAAAGACCTTAACATATGACGTTAGAGGTTCAGGTCCTGACTTGTGACATACACATAAAGACCATAACATATGACGTTAGAGGTTCAGGTCCTGACTTGTGACAGATACAAAAAAGACCATAACATAAGACGTTAGAGGTTCAGGTCCTGACTTGTGACAGACACAAAAAAGACCATAACATACGACGTTAGAGGTTCAGACCCTGACTTGTGACAGACACAAAAAAGACCATAACATATGACATTAGAGGTTCAGGTCCTGACTTGCGACAGACACAAAAATGTGGCGGAGTGAAACCGGTTAATATGATGATTATTTTTATTCAATATATCAATGGGTTGCCAATGACTACACAAAAAAGACCATAAAATATGACGTTAGAGGTTTGGGTCCTGACTTGTGACAGACACAAAAAAGACCATAAAATACGACGTTAGAGGTTCAGGTCCTGACTTGTGACAGACACAAAAAAGACCAAAATATATGACGTTAGAGGTTCAGGTCCTGACTTGTGACAGACACAAAAAAGACCAAAACATATGACGTTAGAGGTTCAGGTCCTGACTTGTGACAGACACAAAAAAGACCATAACATATGACGTTAGAGGTTCAGGTCCTGACTTGTGACAGGCACAAAAAAAGACCAAAACATATGACGTTAGAGGTTGAGGTCCTGACTTGTGACAGATACAAAAAAGATCATAACATATGACGTTAGAAGTTCAGGTCCTGACTTGTGACAGACACAAAAAAGACCATAAACATATGACGTTAGAGGTTCAGGTCCTGACTTGTGACAGACACAAAAAAGACCATAACATATGACGTTAGAGGTTCAGGTCCTGACTTGTGACAGACAAAAAAAAGACCTTAACATATGACGTTAGAGGTTCAGGTCCTGACTTGTGACATACACTAAAAAGACCATAACATATGACGTTAGAGGTTCAGGTCCTGACTTGTGACAGATACAAAAAAGACCATAGCATAAGACGTTAGAGGTTCAGGTCCTGACTTGTGACAGACACAAAAAAGACCATAGCATACGACGTTAGAGGTTCAGACCCTGACTTGTGACAGACACAAAAAAGACCATAACATATGACATTAGAGGTTCAGGTCCTGACTTGCGACAGACACAAAAATGTGGCGGAGTGAAACCGGTTAATATGATGATTATTTTTATTCAATATATCAATGGGTTGCCAATGACTACACAAAAAAGACCATAAAATATGACGTTAGAGGTTCGGGTCCTGACTTGTGACAGACACAAAAAAGACCATAAAATACGACGTTAGAGGTTCAGGTCCTGACTTGTGACAGACACAAAAAATACCAAAATATATGACGTTAGAGGTTCAGGTCCTGACTTGTGACAGACAAAAAAAAGACCAAAACATATGACGTTAGAGGTTCAGGTCCTGACTTGTGACAGACACAAAAAAGACCATAACATATGACGTTAGAGGTTCAGGTCCTGACTTGTGACAGACACAAAAAAAGACCAAAACATATGACGTTAGAGGTTGAGGTCCTGACTTGTGACAGATACAAAAAAGATCATAACACATGACGTTAGAAGTTCAGGTCCTGACTTGTGACAGACACAAAAAAGACCATAAACATATGACGTTAGAGGTTCAGGTCCTGACTTGTGACAGACACAAAAAAGACCATAACATATGACGTTAGAGGTTCAGGTCCTGAATTGTGACACACACCAAAAAGACCATAACATATGACGTTAGAGGTTCAGGTCCTGACTTGTGACAGACACAAGAAAGATCATAACATATGACGTTAGAGGTTCAGGTCCTGACTTGTGACACACACAAAAAAAACATAACATATGACGTTAGAGGTTCAGGTCCTGACTTGTGACACACACAAAAAAGACCATAACATATGACGTAAGAGGTTCAGATCCTGACTTGTGACAGAAAAAAAAAGACCTTAACATATGACGTTAGAGGTTCAGGTTCTGACCTGTGACATACACTAAAAAGACCATAACATATGACGTTAGAGGTTCAGGTCCTGACTTGTGACAGACACAAAAAAGACCATAACATATGACATTAGAGGTTCAGGTCCTGACTTGTGACAGACACAAAAAAGACCATAACATATGACGTTAGAGGTTCAGGTCCTACCTTGTGACAGATACAAAAAAGACCATAACATAAGACGTTAGAGGTTCAGGTCCTGACTTGTGACAGACACAAAAAAGACCATAACATACGACGTTAGAGGTTCAGACCCTGACTTGTGACAGACAAAAAAAAGACCTTAACATATGACGTTAGAGGTTCAGGTCCTGACTTGTGACATACACTAAAAAGACCATAACATATGACGTTAGAGGTTCAGGTCCTGACTTGTGACAGATACAAAAAAGACCATAACATAAGACGTTAGAGGTTCAGGTCCTGACTTGTGACAGACACAAAAAAGACCATAACATACGACGTTAGAGGTTCAGACCCTGACTTGTGACAGACACAAAAAAGACCATAACATATGACATTAGAGGTTCAGGTCCTGACTTGCGACAGACACAAAAATGTGGCGGAGTGAAACCGGTTAATATGATGATTATTTTTATTCAATATATCAATGGGTTGCCAATGACTACACAAAAAAGACCATACAATATGACGTTAGAGGTTCGGGTCCTGACTTGTGACAGACACAAAAAAGACCATAACATATGACGTTAGAGGTTCAGGTCCTGACTTGTGACAGACACAAAAAAAGACCAAAACATATGACGTTAGAGGTTGAGGTCCTGACTTGTGACAGATACAAAAAAGATCATAACATATGACGTTAGAAGTTCAGGTCCTGACTTGTGACAGACACAAAAAAGACCATAAACATATGACGTTAGAGGTTCAGGTCCTGACTTGTGACAGACACAAAAAAGACCATAACATATGACGTTAGAGGTTCAGGTCCTGAATTGTGACACACACCAAAAAGACCATAACATATGACGTTAGAGGTTCAGGTCCTGACTTGTGACAGACACAAGAAAGATCATAACATATGACGTTAGAGGTTCAGGTCCTGACTTGTGACACACACAAAAAAACCATAACATATGACGTTAGAGGTTCAGGTCCTGACTTGTGACAGACACAAAAAAGATCATAACATTTGACGTTAGAGGTTCAGGTCCTACCTTGTGACAGATACAAAAAAGACCATAACATAAGACGTTAGAGGTTCAGGTCCTGACTTGTGACAGACACAAAAAAGACCATAACATACGACGTTAGAGGTTCAGACCCTGACTTGTGACAGACAAAAAAAAGACCTTAACATATGACGTTAGAGGTTCAGGTCCTGACTTGTGACATACACTAAAAAGACCATAACATATGACGTTAGAGGTTCAGGTCCTGACTTGTGACAGATACAAAAAAGACCATAACATAAGACGTTAGAGGTTCAGGTCCTGACTTGTGACAGACACAAAAAAGACCATAACATACGACGTTAGAGGTTCAGACCCTGACTTGTGACAGACACAAAAAAGACCATAACATATGACATTAGAGGTTCAGGTCCTGACTTGCGACAGACACAAAAATGTGGCGGAGTGAAACCGGTTAATATGATGATTATTTTTATTCAATATATCAATGGGTTGCCAATGACTACACAAAAAAGACCATAAAATATGACGTTAGAGGTTCGGGTCCTGACTTGTGACAGACACAAAAAAGACCATAACATATGACGTTAGAGGTTCAGGTCCTGACTTGTGACAGACACAAAAAAAGACCAAAACATATGACGTTAGAGGTTGAGGTCCTGACTTGTGACAGATACAAAAAAGATCATAACATATGACGTTAGAAGTTCAGGTCCTGACTTGTGACAGACACAAAAAAGACCATAAACATATGACGTTAGAGGTTCAGGTCCTGACTTGTGACAGACACAAAAAAGACCATAACATATGACGTTAGAGGTTCAGGTCCTGAATTGTGACACACACCAAAAAGACCATAACATATGACGTTAGAGGTTCAGGTCCTGAATTGTGACAGACACAAGAAAGATCATAACATATGACGTTAGAGGTTCAGGTCCTGACTTGTGACACACACAAAAAAAACATAACATATGACGTTAGAGGTTCAGGTCCTGACTTGTGACACACACAAAAAAGACCATAACATATGACGTAAGAGGTACAGATCCTGACTTGTGACAGAAAAAAAAAGACCTTAACATATGACGTTAGAGGTTCAGGTTCTGACCTGTGACATACACTAAAAAGACCATAACATATGACGTTAGAGGTTCAGGTCCTGACTTGTGACAGACACAAAAAAGACCATAACATATGACGTTAGAGGTTCAGGTCCTGACTTGTGACAGACACAAAAAAGACCATAACATACGACGTTAGAGGTTCAGACCCTGACTTGTGACAGACACAAAAAAGACCATAACATATGACATTAGAGGTTCAGGTCCTGACTTGTGACAGACACAAAACAGATCATAACATATGACGTTAGAGGTTCAGGTCCTACCTTGTGACAGATACAAAAAAGACCATAACATAAGACGTTAGAGGTTCAGTTCCTGACTTGTGACAGACACAAAAAAGACCATAACATACGACGTTAGAGGTTCAGACCCTGACTTGTGACAGACACAAAAAAGACCATAACATATGACGTTAGAGGTTCAGGTCCTTATTTGTGACAGACACAAAAATGTGGCGGAGTGAAACCGGTTAATATGATGATTATTTTTATTCAATATATCAATGGGTTGCCAATGACTACACAAAAAAGACCATAAAATATGACGTTAGAGGTTCGGGTCCTGACTTGTGACAGACACAAAAAAGACCATAAAATACGACGTTAGAGGTTCAGGTCCTGACTTGTGACAGACACAAAAAAGACCAAAATATATGACGTTAGAGGTTCAGGTCCTGACTTGTGACAGACACAAAAAAGACCAAAGCATATGACGTTAGAGGTTCAGGTCCTGACTTGTGACAGACACAAAAAAGACAATAACATATGACGTTAGAGGTTGAGGTCCTGACTTGTGACAGATACAAAAAAGACCATAACATATGACGTTAGAGGTTCAGTTCCTGACTTGTGACAGACACAAAAATGACCAAAACATATGACGTTAGAGGTTCAGGTCCTGACTTGTGATTGACACAAAAAAGACCATAACATATGACGTTAGAGGTTCAGGTCCTGAATTGTGACACACACAAAAAAGACCATAACATATGACGTTAGAGGTTCAGGTCCTGACTTGTGACAGACACAAGAAAGACCATAACATATGACGTTAGAGGTTCAGGTCCTGACTTGTGACAAACACAAAAAAGACCAAAACATATGACGTTAGAGGTTCAGGTCCTGACTTTTGACAGACACAAAATAGACCATCACATATGACGTTTGAGGTTCAGGTCCTGAATTGTGACAGACACAGAAAAGACCATAACATATGACGTTAGAGGTTCAGGTCCTGACTTGTGACAGACACAAAAAAGATCATAACATATGACGTTAGAGGTTCAGGTCCTGACTTGTGACAGACACAAAAAAGACCATAACATATGACGTTAGAGGTTCAGGTCCTGACTTGTGACAGACAAAGAAAGACCTTAACATATGACGTTAGAGGTTCAGGTCCTGACTTTTGACATACACTAAAAAGACCTTAACATATGACGTTAGAGGTTCAGGTCCTGACTTGTGACAGACACAAAAAAGACCATAACATATGACGTTAGAGGTTCAGGTCCTGACTTGTGACAGACACATAAAAGATCATAACATATGACGTTAGAGGTTCAGGTCCTGACTTGTTACAGACACAAAAAAGACCATAACATATGACGTTATGAGGTTCAGGTCCTGACTTGTTACAGACACAAAAAAGACCATAACATATGACGTTAGAGGTTCAGTTCCTACCTTGTGACAGATACAAAAAAGACCATAACATAAGACGTTAGAGGTTCAAGTTCTGACTTGTGACAGACACAAAAAAGACCAAAACATATGATGTTAGAGGTTCAGGTCTTAGCTTGTGACAGATACAAAAAAGACCATAACATAAGACGTTAGAGGTTCAGGTCCTGACTTGTGACAGACACAAAAAAGACCATAACATATGACGTTAGAGGTTCAGACCCTGACTTGTGACAGACACAAAAAAGACCATAACATATGACATTAGAAATTCAGGTCCTGACTTGTGACAGACACAAAAAAGACCATAACATATGACGTTAGAGGTTCAGGTCCTACCTTGTGACAGATACAAAAAAGACCATAACATAAGACGTTAGAGGTTCAGGTCCTGACTTGTGACAGACACAAAAAAGACCATAACATACGACGTTAGAGGTTCAGACCCTGACTTGTGACAGACACAAAAAAGACCATAACATATGAAATTAGAGGTTCAGGTCCTGACTTGCGACAGGCACAAAAATGTGGCGGAGTGAAACCGGTTAATATGATGATTATTTTTATTCAATATATCAATGGGTTGCCAATGACTACACAAAAAAGACCTTAAAATATGAGGTTAGAGGTTCGGGTCCTGACTTGTGACAGACACAAAAAAGACCATAAAATACGACGTTAGAGGTTCAGGTCCTGACTTGTGACAGACACAAAAAAGACCAAAATATATGACGTTAGAGGTTCAGGTCCTGACTTGTGACAGACACAAAAAAGACCAAAACATATGACGTTAGAGGTTCAGGTCCTGACTTGTGACAGACACAAAAAAGACCATAACATATGACGTTAGATGTTCAGGTCCTGACTTGTGACAGACACAAAAAAGACCATAACATATGACGTTAGAGGTTCAGATTATGACTTGTGACATACACAAAAAAGACCTTAACATATGACGTTAGAGGTTCAGGTCCTGACTTGTGACAGACACAAATAAGACCTTAACATATGATGTTAGAGGTTCAGGTCCTGACTTGTGACAGACACAAAAAGTCCATAACATATGACGTTAGAGGTTCAGGTCCTGACTTGTGACAGACACAAAAAAGACCATAACATATGACGTTAGAGGTTAAGGTCCTGACTTGTGACAGACACAAAAAAGACCTTAACATATGACGTTAGAGGTTCAGGTCCTGACTTGTGACAGACACAAAAAAGATCATAGCATATGACGTTAGAGGTTCAGACCCTGACTTGTGACACACACAAAAAATACCATAACATATGACGTTAGAGGTTCAGGTCCTGACTTGTGACAGACACAAAAATGTGGCGGAGTGAAACCGGTTAATATGATGATTATTTTGATTCAATATATCAATGGGTTGCCAATGACGACACAAAAAAGACCATAACATATGACGTTAGAGGTTCAAGTCCTGACTTGAGACAGACACAAAAAAGACCATAACATATGACGTTAGAGGTTCAGACCCTGACTTGTGACAAACACAAAAAAAACCATAAGATATGACGTTAGAGGTTCAGGTCCTGACTTGTGACAGACACAAAAAGTGGCGGAGTGAAACCGGTTAATATGATAATTATTTTTATTTAATATATCAATGGGTTGCCAATGACTACTCAAAAAGACCATAACATATGACGTTAGAGGTTCAGGTCCTGACTTGTGACAGACACAAAATGTGGCGGAGTGAAACCGGTTAATATGATAATTATTTTGATTTAATATATCAATGGGTTGCCAATGACTACACAAGAAAACCATAACATATGACGTTAGAGGTTCACATCCTGACTTGTGACACACACAAAAAAGACCATAACATATCACGTTAGAGGTTCAGATCCTGACTTGTGACAGACACAAAAAAGACCATAACATATGACGTTAGAGGTTCAGGTCCTGACTTGTGTCAGACACAAAAAAGACCATAACATATGACGTTAGAGGTTCAGGTCCTGACTTGTGACAGACAAAAAAAAGACCATAACATATGACGTTAGAGGTTCAGACCCTGACTTGTGACAGACACAAAAAAGACCATAACATATGACGTTAGAGGTTCAGGTCCTGACTTGTGACAGACACAAAAAAGACCATAACATATGACATTAGAGGTTCAGGTCCTGACTTGTGACAGACAAAAAAAAAGACCATAACATATGACGTTAGAGGTTCAGGTCCTGACTTATGACAGACAAAAAAAGACCATAACATATGACGTTAGAGGTTCAGGTCCTGAATTGTGACAGACAAAAAAAAGACCATAACATATGACATTAGAGGTTCAGGTCCTGACTTGTGACAGACACAAAAATGACCATAACATATGACGTTAGAGGTTCAGGTCCTGACTTGTGTCAGATACAAAAAAGACCATAACATATGACGTTAGAGGTTCAGATCCTGACTTGTGACAGACAAAAAAAAGACAACATATGACGTTAGAGGTTCAGGTCCTGACTTGTGACAGACAAAAAAAAGACCATAACATATGACATTAGAGGTTCAGGTCCTGACTTGTGACAGACACAAAAAAGACCATAACATATGACGTTAGAGGTTCAGGTCCTGACTTGTGACACTCACATAAAAGACCATAACATATGACATTAGAGGTTCAGATCCTGACTTGTGACAGACACAAAAAAGACCATAATATATGACGTTAGAGGTTCAGGTCCTGACTTGTGACAGACACAAAAAAGACCAAAACATATGACGTTTGAGGTTCAGGTCCTGACTTGTGACAGACACAAAAAAGACCATAACATATGACGTTAGAGGTTCAGGTCCTGACTTGTGACAGACAAAAAAAAGACCATAACATATGATGTTAGAGGTTCAGGTCCTGACTTGTGACAGACAAAAAAAGACCATAACATATGACGTTAGAGGTTCAGGTCCTGACTTGTGACAGACAAAAAAAAGACCATAACATATGACGTTAGAGGTTCAGGTCCTGACTTGTGACAGACACAAATAAGACCATAACATATGATGTTAGAGGTTCAGGTCCTGACTTGTGACAGACACAAAAAGTCCATAACATATGACTATAGAGGTTCAGGTCCTGACTTGTGACAGACACAAAAAAGACCATAACATATGACGTTAGAGGTTAAGGTCCTGACTTGTGACAGACACAAAAAAGACCTTAACATATGACGTTAGAGGTTCAGGTCCTGACTTGTGACAGACACAAAAAAGATCATAGCATATGACGTTAGAGGTTCAGACCCTGACTTGTGACACACACAAAAAATACCATAACATATGACGTTAGAGGTTCAGGTCCTGACTTGTGACAGACGCAAAAATGTGGCGGAGTGAAACCGGTTAATATGATAATTATTTTGATTTAATATATCAATGGGTTGCCAGTGACTACACAAAAAAACCATAACATATGACGTTAGAGGTTCACATCCTGACTTGTGACACACACAAAAAAGACCATAACATATCACGTTAGAGGTTCAGATCCTGACTTGTGACAGACACAAAAAAGACCATAACATATGACGTTAGAGGTTCAGGTCCTGACTTGTGTCAGACACAAAAAAGACCATAACATATGACGTTAGAGGTTCAGGTCCTGACTTGTGACAGACAAAAAAAAGACCATAACATATGACGTTAGAGGTTCAGACCCTGACTTGTGACAGACACAAAAAAGACCATAACATATGACGTTAGAGGTTCAGGTCCTGACTTGTGACAGACACAAAAAAGACCATAACATATGACATTAGAGGTTCAGGTCCTGACTTGTGACAGACAAAAAAAAAGACCATAACATATGACGTTAGAGGTTCAGGTCCTGACTTATGACAGACAAAAAAAGACCATAACATATGACGTTAGAGGTTCAGGTCCTGAATTGTGACAGACAAAAAAAGACCATAACATATGACATTAGAGGTTCAGGTCCTGACTTGTGACAGACACAAAAATGACCATAACATATGACGTTAGAGGTTCAGGTCCTGACTTGTGTCAGATACAAAAAAGACCATAACATATGACGTTAGAGGTTCAGATCCTGACTTGTGACAGACAAAAAAAAGACAACATATGACGTTAGAGGTTCAGGTCCTGACTTGTGACAGACAAAAAAAAGACCATAACATATGACATTAGAGGTTAAGGTCCTGACTTGTGACAGACACAAAAAAGACCATAACATATGACGTTAGAGGTTCAGGTCCTGACTTGTGACACTCACATAAAAGACCATAACATATGACATTAGAGGTTCAGATCCTGACTTGTGACAGACACAAAAAAGACCATAATATATGACGTTAGAGGTTCAGGTCCTGACTTGTGACAGACACAAAAAAGACCAAAACATATGACGTTTGAGGTTCAGGTCCTGACTTGTGACAGACACAAAAAAGACCATAACATATGACGTTAGAGGTTCAGGTCCTGACTTGTGACAGACAAAAAAAAGACCATAACATATGATGTTAGAGGTTCAGGTCCTGACTTGTGACAGACAAAAAAAGACCATAACATATGACGTTAGAGGTTCAGGTCCTGACTTGTGACAGACAAAAAAAAGACCATAACATATGACGTTAGAGGTTCAGGTCCTGACTTGTGACAGACACAAATAAGACCATAACATATGATGTTAGAGGTTCAGGTCCTGACTTGTGACAGACACAAAAAGTCCATAACATATGACTATAGAGGTTCAGGTCCTGACTTGTGACAGACACAAAAAAGACCATAACATATGACGTTAGAGGTTAAGGTCCTGACTTGTGACAGACACAAAAAAGACCTTAACATATGACGTTAGAGGTTCAGGTCCTGACTTGTGACAGACACAAAAAAGATCATAGCATATGACGTTAGAGGTTCAGACCCTGACTTGTGACACACACAAAAAATACCATAACATATGACGTTAGAGGTTCAGGTCCTGACTTGTGACAGACGCAAAAATGTGGCGGAGTGAAACCGGTTAATATGATGATTATTTTGATTCAATATATCAATGGGTTGCCAATGACGACACAAAAAAGACCATAACATATGACGTTAGAGGTTCAAGTCCTGACTTGTGACAGACACAAAAAAGACCATAACATATGACGTTAGAGGTTCAGACCCTGACTTGTGACAAACACAAAAAAAACCATAAGATATGACGTTAGAGGTTCAGGTCCTGACTTGTGACAAACACAAAATGTGGCGGAGTGAAACCGGTTAATATGATAATTATTTTTATTTAATATATCAATGGGTTGCCAATGACTACTCAAAAAGACCATAACATATGACGTTAGAGGTTCAGGTCCTGACTTGTGACAGACACAAAAATGTGGCGGAGTGAAACCGGTTAATATGATGATTATTTTGATTTAATATATCAATGGGTTGCCAATGACTACCCAAAAAGACCATAACATATGACGTTAGAGGTTCACATCCTGACTTGTGACACACACAAAAAAGACCATAACATATCACGTTAGAGGTTCAGATCCTGACTTGTGACAGACACAAAAAAGACCATAACATATGACGTTAGAGGTTCAGGTCCTGACTTGTGTCAGACAAAAAAAAGACCATAACATATGACGTTAGAGGTTCAGACCCTGACTTGTGACAGACACAAAAAAGACCATAACATATGACGTTAGAGGTTCAGGTCCTGACTTGTGACAGACACAAAAAAGACCATAACATATGACATTAGAGGTTCAGGTCCTGACTTGTGACAGACAAAAAAAAAGACCATAACATATGACGTTAGAGGTTCAGGTCCTGACTTGTGACAGACAAAAAAAGACCATAACATATGACGTTAGAGGTTCAGGTCCTGACTTGTGACAGACAAAAAAAAGACCATAACATATGACATTAGAGGTTCAGGTCCTGACTTGTGACAGACACTAAAATGACCATAACATATGACGTTAGAGGTTCAGGTCCTGACTTGTGTCAGACACAAAAAAGACCATAACATATGACGTTAGAGGTTCAGATCCTCACTTGTGACAGACAAAAAAAAAACAATAACATATGACGTTAGAGGTTCAGGTCCTGACTTGTGACAGACAAAAAAAAGACCATAACATATGACATTAGAGGTTCAGGTCCTGACTTGTGACAGACACAAAAAAGACCATAACATATGACGTTAGAGGTTCAGGTCCTGACTTGTGACAGACACAAAAAAGACCATAACATATGATGTTAGAGGTTCAGGTCCTGACTTATGACACTCACATAAAAGACCATAACATATGACATTAGAGGTTCAGATCCTGACTTGTGACAGACACAAAAAAGACCATAATATATGACGTTAGAGGTTCAGGTCCTGACTTGTGACAGACACAAAAAAGACCAAAACATATGACGTTTGAGGTTCAGGTCCTGACTTGTGACAGACACAAAAAAGACCATAACATATGACGTTAGAGGTTCAGGTCCTGACTTGTGACAGACAAAAAAAAGACCATAACATATGATGTTAGAGGTTCAGGTCCTGACTTGTGACAGACAAAAAAAGACCATAACATATGACGTTAGAGGTTCAGGTCCTGACTTGTGACAGACGCAAAAATGTGGCGGAGTGAAACCGGTTAATATGATGATTATTTTGATTCAATATATCAATGGGTTGCCAATGACGACACAAAAAAGACCATAACATATGACGTTAGAGGTTCAAGTCCTGACTTGTGACAGACAAAAAAAAGACCATAACATATGACGTTAGAGGTTCAGACCCTGACTTGTGACAAACACAAAAAAAAACATAAGATATGACGTTAGAGGTTCAGGTCCTGACTTGTGACAGACACAAAATGTGGCGGAGTGAAACCGGTTAATATGATAATTATTTTTATTTAATATATCAATGGGTTGCCAATGACTACTCAAAAAGACCATAACATATGACGTTAGAGGTTCAGGTCCTGACTTGTGACAGACACAAAAATGTGGCGGAGTGAAACCGGTTAATATGATGATTATTTTGATTCAATATATCAATGGGTTGCCAATGACTACACAAAAAGACCATAACATATGACGTTAGAGGTTCACATCCTGACTTGTGACACACACAAAAAAGACCATAACATATCACGTTAGAGGTTCAGATCCTGACTTGTGACAGACAAAAAAAAGACAATAACATATGACGTTAGAGGTTCAGGTCCTGACTTGTGTCAGACAAAAAAAAGACCATAACATATGACGTTAGAGGTTCAGACCCTGACTTGTGACAGACACAAAAAAGACCATAACATATGACGTTAGAGGTTCAGGTCCTGACTTGTGACAGACACAAAAAAGACCATAACATATGACATTAGAGGTTCAGGTCCTGACTTGTGACAGACAAAAAAAAAGACCATAACATATGACGTTAGAGGTTCAGGTCCTGACTTGTGACAGACAAAAAAAGACCATAACATATGACGTTAGAGGTTCAGGTCCTGACTTGTGACAGACAACAAAAAGACCATAACATATGACATTAGAGGTTCAGGTCCTGACTTGTGACAGACACTAAAATGACCATAACATATGACGTTAGAGGTTCAGTTCCTGACTTGTGTCAGACACAAAAAAGACCATAACATATGACGTTAGAGGTTCAGATCCTCACTTGTGACAGACAAAAAAAAACCAATAACATATGACGTTAGAGGTTCAGGTCCTGACTTGTGACAGACAAAAAAAAGACCATAACATATGACATTAGAGGTTCAGGTCCTGACTTGTGACAGACACAAAAAAGACCATAACATATGACGTTAGAGGTTCAGGTCCTGACTTGTGACAGACACAAAAAAGACCATAACATATGACGTTAGAGGTTCAGGTCCTGACTTGTGACACTCACATAAAAGACCATAACATATGACATTAGAGGTTCAGATCCTGACTTGTGACAAACACAAAAAAGACCATAATATATGACGTTAGAGGTTCAGGTCCTGACTTGTGACAGATACAAAAAAGACCAAAACATATGACGTTTGAGGTTCAGGTCCTGACTTGTGACAGACACAAAAAAGACCATAACATATGACGTTAGAGGTTCAGGTCCTGACTTGTGACAGACAAAAAAAAGACCATAACATATGATGTTAGAGGTTCAGGTCCTGACTTGTGACAGACAAAAAAAGACCATAACATATGACGTTAGAGGTTCAGGTCCTGACTTGTGACAGACAAAAAAAAGACCATAACATATGACATTAGAGGTTCAGGTCCTGAGTTGTGACAGACACAAAAAAGACCATAACAGATGACGTTAGAGGTTCAGAACCTGACTTGTGACAGACACAAAAAAGACCTTAACATATGATGTTAGGGGTTCAGGTCCTGGCTTGTGACAGACACAAAAAAGACCATAACATATGACGTTAGAGGTTCAGACCCTGACTTGTGACACTCACAAAATATACCATAACATATGACGTTAGAGGTTCAGGTCCTGACTTGTGACAGACGCAAAAATGTGGCGGAGTGAAACCGGTTAATATGATGATTATTTTGATTCAATATATCAATGGGTTGCCAATGACGACACAAAAAAGACCATAACATATGACGTTAGAGGTTCCAGTCCTGACTTTTGACAGACACAAAAAAGACCATAACATATGACGTTAGAGGTTCAGACCCTGACTTGTGACAAACACAAAAAAAACCATAAGATATGACGTTAGAGGTTCAGGTCCTGACTTGTGACAGACACAAAATGTGGCGGAGTGAAACCGGTTAATATGATAATTATTTTTATTTAATATAACAATGGGTTGCCAATGACTACACAAAAAGACCATAACATATGACGTTAGAGGTTCAAGTCCTGACTTGTGACAGACACAAAAAAGACCATAACATATGACGTTAGAGGTTCAGGTCCTGACTTGTGACAGACACAAACATGTGGCGGAGTGAAACCGGTTAATATGATGATTATTTTGATTTGATATATCAATGGGTTGCCAATGACTACACAAAAAGACCATAGCATATGACGTTAGAGGTTCACATCCTGACTTGTGACACACACAAAAAAGACCATAACATATCACGTTAGAGGTTCAGATCCTGACTTGTGACAGACACAAAAAAGACCATAACATATGACGTTAGAGGTTCAGGTCCTGACTTGTGTCAGACACAAAAAAGACCATAACATATGACGTTAGAGGTTCAGGTCCTGACTTGTGACAGACAAAAAAAAGACCATAACATATGACGTTAGAGGTTCAGGTCCTGACTTGTGACAGACAAAAAAAAGACCATAACATATGATGTTAGAGGTTCAGGTCCTGACTTGTGACAGACAAAAAAAGACCATAACATATGACGTTAGAGGTTCAGGTCCTGACTTGTGACAGACAAAAAAAAGACCATAACATATGACATTAGAGGTTCAGGTCCTGACTTGTGACAGACACAAAAAAGACCATAACAGATGACGTTAGAGGTTCAGAACCTGACTTGTGACAGACACAAAAAAGACCTTAACATATGATGTTAGGGGTTCAGGTCCTGACTTGTGACAGACACAAAAAAGACCATAACATATGACGTTAGAGGTTCAGACCCTGACTTGTGACACACACAAAAAATACCATAACATATGACGTTAGAGGTTCAGGTCCTGACTTGTGACAGACGCAAAAATGTGGCGGAGTGAAACCGGTTAATATGATGATTATTTTGATTCAATATATCAATGGGTTGCCAATGACGACACAAAAAAGACCATAACATATGACGTTAGAGGTTCAAGTCCTGACTTTTGACAGACACAAAAAAGACCATAACATATGACGTTAGAGGTTCAGACCCTGACTTGTGACAAACACAAAAAAAACCATAAGATATGACGTTAGAGGTTCAGGTCCTGACTTGTGACAGACACAAAATGTGGCGGAGTGAAACCGGTTAATATGATAATTATTTTTATTTAATATAACAATGGGTTGCCAATGACTACACAAAAAGACCATAACATATGACGTTAGAGGTTCAAGTCCTGACTTGTGACAGACACAAAAAAGACCATAACATATGACGTTAGAGGTTCAGGTCCTGACTTGTGACAGACACAAACATGTGGCGGAGTGAAACCGGTTAATATGATGATTATTTTGATTTAATATATCAATGGGTTGCCAATGACTACACAAAAAGACCATAACATATGACGTTAGAGGTTCACATCCTGACTTGTGACACACACAAAAAAGACCATAACATATCACGTTAGAGGTTCAGATCCTGACTTGTGACAGACACAACAAAGACCATAACATATGACGTTAGAGGTTCAGGTCCTGACTTGTGTCAGACACAAAAAAGACCATAACATATGACGTTAGAGGTTCAGGTCCTGACTTTTGACAGACAAAAAAAAGACCATAACATATGACGTTAGAGGTTCAGACCCTGACTTGTGACAGACACAAAAAAGACCATAACATATGACTATAGAGGTTCAGGTCCTGACTTGTGACAGACACAAAAAAGACCATAACATATGACGTTAGAGGTTCAGGTCCTGACTTGTGACAGACAAAAAAAGACCATAACATATGACGTTAGAGGTTCAGGTCCTGACTTGTGACAGACAAAAAAAAGACCATAACATATGACATTAGAGGTTCAGGTCCTGACTTGTGACAGACACAAAAAAGACCATAACATATGACGTTAGAGGTTCAGGTCCTGACTTGTGTCAGACACAAAAAGGACCATAACATATGACGTTAGAGGTTCAGATCCTGACTTGTGACAGACAAAAAAAAGACAATAACATATGACGTTAGAGGTTCAGGTCCTGACTTGTGACAGACAAAAAAAAGACCATAACATATGACATTAGAGGTTCAGGTCCTGACTTGTGACAGACACAAAAAAGACCATAACATATGACGTTAGAGGTTCAGGTCCTGACTTGTGACACTCACATAAAAGACCATAACATATGACGTTAGAGGTTCAGGTCCTGACTTGTGTCAGACACAAAAAAGACCATAACATATGACGTTAGAGGTTCAGGTCCTGACTTGTGACAGACACAAAAAAGACCAAAACATATGACGTTTGAGGTTCAGGTCCTGACTTGTGACAGACACAAAAAAGACCATAACATATGACGTTAGAGGTTCAGGTCCTGACTTGTGACAGACAAAAAAAGACCATAACATATGACGTTAGAGGTTCAGGTCCTGACTTGTGACAGACAAAAAAAAGACCATAACATATGACATTAGAGGTTCAGGTCCTGACTTGTGACAGACACAAAAAAGACCATAACATATGACGTTAGAGGTTCAGGTCCTGACTTGTGTCAGACACAAAAAGGACCATAACATATGACGTTAGAGGTTCAGATCCTGACTTGTGACAGACAAAAAAAAGACAATAGCATATGACGTTAGAGGTTCAGGTCCTGACTTGTGACAGACAAAAAAAAGACCATAACATATGACATTAGAGGTTCAGGTCCTGACTTGTGACAGACACAAAAAAGACCATAACATATGACGTTAGAGGTTCAGGTCCTGACTTGTGACAGACACAAAAAAGACCATAGCATATGACGTTAGAGGTTCAGGTCCTGACTTGTGACACTCACATAAAAGACCATAACATATGACATTAGAGGTTCAGATCCTGACTTGTGACAGACACAAAAAAGACCATAATATATGACGTTAGAGGTTCAGGTCCTGACTTGTGACAGACACAAAAAAGACCATAACATATGACGTTAGAGGTTCAGGTCCTGACTTGTGTCAGACACAAAAAAGACCATAACATATGACGTTAGAGGTTCAGGTCCTGACTTGTGACAGACACAAAAAAGACCAAAACATATGACGTTTGAGGTTCAGGTCCTGACTTGTGACAGACACAAAAAAGACCATAACATATGACGTTAGAGGTTCAGGTCCTGACTTGTGACAGACAAAAAAAAGACCATGACATATGACGTTAGAGGTTCAGGTCCTGACTTGTGACAGACAAAAAAAGACCATAACATATGACGTTAGAGGTTCAGGTCCTGACTTGTGACAGACAAAAAAAAGACCATAACATATGACATTAGAGGTTCAGGTCCTGACTTGTGACAGACACAAAAAAGACCATAGCATATGACATTAGAGGTTCAGGTCGTGACTTGTGTCAGACACAAAAAAGACCATAACATATGACGTTAGAGGTTCAGGTCCTGACTTGTGACAGACAAAAAAAAGACCATAACATATGACATTAGAGGTTCAGGTCCTGACTTGTGACAGACACAAAAAAGACCATAACATATGACGTTAGAGGTTCAGGTCCTGACTTGTGACAGACACAAAAAAGACCATAACATATGACGTTAGAGGTTCAGGTCCTGACTTGTGACAGACACAAAAAAGACCATAACATATGACGTTAGAGGTTCAGACCCTGACTTGTGACAGACACAAAAAAGACCATAACATATGACTATAGAGGTTCAGGTCCTGACTTGTGACAGACACAAAAAAGACCATAACATATGACGTTAGAGGTTCAGGTCCTGACTTGTGACAGACAAAAAAAAACCATAACATATGACGTTAGAGGTTCAGGTCCTGACTTGTGACAGACAAAAAAAGACCATAACATATGACGTTAGAGGTTCAGGTCCTGACTTGTGACAGACAAAAAAAAGACCATAACATATGACATTAGAGGTTCAGGTCCTGACTTGTGACAGACACAAAAAAGACCATAACATATGAGGTTAGAGGTTCAGGTCCTGACTTGTGTCAGACACAAAAAGGACCATAACATATGACGTTAGAGGTTCAGATCCTGACTTGTGACAGACAAAAAAAAGACAATAACATATGACGTTAGAGGTTCAGGTCCTGACTTGTGACAGACAAAAAAAAGACCATAACATATGACATTAGAGGTTCAGGTCCTGACTTGTGACAGACACAAAAAAGACCATAACATATGACGTTAGAGGTTCAGGTCCTGACTTGTGACACTCACATAAAAGACCATAACATATGACGTTAGAGGTTCAGGTACTGACTTGTGTCAGACACAAAAAAGACCATAACATATGACGTTAGAGGTTCAGGTCCTGACTTGTGACAGACACAAAAAAGACCAAAACATATGACGTTTGAGGTTCAGGTCCTGACTTGTGACAGACACAAAAAAGACCATAACATATGACGTTAGAGGTTCAGGTCCTGACTTGTGACAGACAAAAAAAGACCATAACATATGACGTTAGAGGTTCAGGTCCTGACTTGTGACAGACAAAAAAAAGACCATAACATATGACATTAGAGGTTCAGGTCCTGACTTGTGACAGACACAAAAAAGACCATAACATATGACGTTAGAGGTTCAGGTCCTGACTTGTGTCAGACACAAAAAGGACCATAACATATGACGTTAGAGGTTCAGATCCTGACTTGTGACAGACAAAAAAAAGACAATAGCATATGACGTTAGAGGTTCAGGTCCTGACTTGTGACAGACAAAAAAAAGACCATAACATATGACATTAGAGGTTCAGGTCCTGACTTGTGACAGACACAAAAAAGACCATAACATATGACGTTAGAGGTTCAGGTCCTGACTTGTGACAGACACAAAAAAGACCATAACATATGACGTTAGAGGTTCAGGTCCTGACTTGTGACACTCACATAAAAGACCATAACATATGACATTAGAGGTTCAGATCCTGACTTGTGACAGACACAAAAAAGACCATAATATATGACGTTAGAGGTTCAGGTCCTGACTTGTGACAGACACAAAAAAGACCATAACATATGACGTTAGAGGTTCAGGTCCTGACTTGTGACAGACACAAAAAAGACCATAACATATGACGTTAGAGGTTCAGGTCCTGACTTGTGACAGACACAAAAAAGACCAAAACATATGACGTTTGAGGTTCAGGTCCTGACTTGTGACAGACACAAAAAAGACCATAACATATGACGTTAGAGGTTCAGGTCCTGACTTGTGACAGACAAAAAAAAGACCATGACATATGACGTTAGAGGTTCAGGTCCTGACTTGTGACAGACAAAAAAAGACCATAACATATGACGTTAGAGGTTCAGGTCCTGACTTGTGACAGACAAAAAAAAGACCATAACATATGACATTAGAGGTTCAGGTCCTGACTTGTGACAGACACAAAAAAGACCATAGCATATGACATTAGAGGTTCAGGTCGTGACTTGTGTCAGACACAAAAAAGACCATAACATATGACGTTAGAGGTTCAGGTCCTGACTTGTGACAGACAAAAAAAAGACCATAACATATGACATTAGAGGTTCAGGTCCTGACTTGTGACAGACACAAAAAAGACCATAACATATGACGTTAGAGGTTCAGGTCCTGACTTGTGACAGACACAAAAAAGACCATAACATATGACGTTAGAGGTTCAGGTCCTGACTTGTGACAGACACAAAAAAGACCATAACATATGACGTTAGAGGTTCAGGTCCTGACTTGTGACAGACACAAAAAAGACCATAACATATGACGTTAGAGGTTCAGGTCTTGACTTGTGTCAGACACAAAATAGACCATAACATATGACGTTAGAGGTTCAGGTCCTGACTTGTGACAGACACAAAAAAGACCAAAACATATGACGTTAGAGGTTCAGGTCCTGACTTGTGACAGACACAAAAAAGACCATAACATATGACGTTAGAGGTTCAGGTCCTGACTTGTGACAGACACAAAAAAGACCATAACATATGACATTAGAGGTTCAGGTCCTGACTTGTGACAGACACAAGAAAGACCATAACATATGACGTTAGAGGTTCAGATCCTGACTTGTGTCAGACACAAAAAAGACCATAACATATGACGTTAGAGGTTCAGGTCCTGACTTGTGACAGACACAAAAAAGACCAAAACATATGACGTTAGAGGTTCAGGTCCTGACTTGTGACAGACAAAAAAAAGACCATAACATATGACATTAGAGGTTCAGGTCCTGACTTGTGACAGACACAAAAAAGACCATAACATATGACGTTAGAGGTTCAGGTCCTGACTTGTGTCAGACACAAAAAGGACCATAACATATGACGTTAGAGGTTCAGATCCCGACTTGTGACAGACAAAAAAAAGACAATAACATATGACGTTAGAGGTTCAGATCCTGACTTGTGACAGACAAAAAAAAGACCATAACATATGACATTAGAGGTTCAGGTCCTGACTTGTGACAGACACAAAAAAGACCATAACATATGACGTTAGAGGTTCAGGTCCTGACTTGTGACAGACACAAAAAAGACCATAACATATGACGTTAGAGGTTCAGGTCCTGACTTGTGACACTCACATAAAAGACCATAACATATGACATTAGAGGTTCAGATCCTGACTTGTGACAGACACAAAAAAGACCATAATATATGACGTTAGAGGTTCAGGTCCTGACTTGTGACAGACACAAAAAAGACCATAACATATGACGTTAGAGGTTCAGGTCCTGACTTGTGTCAGACACAAAAAAGACCATAACATATGACGTTAGAGGTTCAGGTCCTGACTTGTGACAGACACAAAAAAGACCAAAACATATGACGTTTGAGGTTCAGGTCCTGACTTGTGACAGACACAAAAAAGACCATAACATATGACGTTAGAGGTTCAGGTCCTGACTTGTGACAGACAAAAAAAAGACCATAACATATGACGTTAGAGGTTCAGGTCCTGACTTGTGACAGACAAAAAAAGACCATAACATATGACGTTAGAGGTTCAGGTCCTGACTTGTGACAGACAAAAAAAAGACCATAACATATGACGTTAGAGGTTCAGGTCCTGACTTGTGACAGACACAAAAAAGACCATAGCATATGACATTAGAGGTTCAGGTCGTGACTTGTGTCAGACACAAAAAAGACCATAACATATGACGTTAGAGGTTCAGGTCCTGACTTGTGACAGACAAAAAAAAGACCATAACATATGACATTAGAGGTTCAGGTCCTGACTTGTGACAGACACAAAAAAGACAATAACATATGACGTTAGAGGTTCAGGTCCTGACTTGTGACAGACACAAAAAAGACCATAACATATGACGTTAGAGGTTCAGGTCCTGACTTGTGAAAGACACAAAAAAGACCATAACATATGACGTTAGAGGTTCAGGTCCTGACTTGTGACAGACACAAAAAAGACCATAACATATGACGTTAGAGGTTCAGGTCTTGACTTGTGTCAGACACAAAATAGACCATAACATATGACGTTAGAGGTTCAGGTCCTGACTTGTGACAGACACAAAAAAGACCAAAACATATGACGTTAGAGGTTCAGGTCCTGACTTGTGACAGACACAAAAAAGACCATAACATATGACGTTAGAGGTTCAGGTCCTGACTTGTGACAGACACAAAAAAGACCATAACATATGACGTTAGAGGTTCAGGTCCTGACTTGTGTCAGACACAAAAAAGACCATAACATATGACGTTAGAGGTTCAGATCCTGACTTGTGTCAGACACAAAAAAGACCATAACATATGACGTTAGAGGTTCAGGTCCTGACTTGTGACAGACACAAAAAAGACCAAAACATATGACGTTAGAGGTTCATGTCCTGACTTGTGACAGACAAAAAAAAGACCATAACATATGACGTTAGAGGTTCAGGTCCTGACTTGTGACAGACAAAAAAAAGACCATAACATATGACGTTAGAGGTTCAGGTCTTGACTTGTGTCAGACACAAAATAGACCATAACATATGACGTTAGAGGTTCAGGTCCTGACTTGTGACAGACACAAAAAAGACCAAAACATATGACGTTAGAGGTTCAGGTCCTGACTTGTGACAGACACAAAAAAGACCATAACATATGACGTTAGAGGTTCAGACCCTGACTTGTGACACACACAAAAAAGACCATAACATATGACGTTAGAGGTTCATGTCCTGACTTGTGACAGACACAAAAAAGACCATAACATATGACGTTAGAGGTTCAGACCCTGACTTGTGACACACACAAAAAAGACCATAACATATGACGTTAGAGGTTCAGACCCTGACTTGTGACAAACACAAAAAAGACCATAACATACGACGTTAGAGGTTCAGGTCCTGACTTGTGACAGACACAAAAAAGACCATAACATACGACGTTAGAGGTTCAGGTCCTGACTTGTAACAGACACAAAAAAGACCATAACATATGACGTTAGAGGTTCAGGTCCTGACTTGTGACAGACACAAGAAAGACCATAACATATGACGTTAGAGGTTCAGATCCTGACTTGTGTCAGACACAAAAAAGACCATAACATATGACGTTAGAGGTTCAGGTCCTGACTTGTGACAGACACAAAAAAGACCAAAACATATGACGTTAGAGGTTCAGGTCCTGACTTGTGACAGACAAAAAAAAGACCATAACATATGACATTAGAGGTTCAGGTCCTGACTTGTGACAGACACAAAAAAGACCATAACATATGACGTTAGAGGTTCAGGTCCTGACTTGTGTCAGACACAAAAAGGACCATAACATATGACGTTAGAGGTTCAGATCCTGACTTGTGACAGACAAAAAAAAGACAATAACATATGACGTTAGAGGTTCAGGTCCTGACTTGTGACAGACAAAAAAAAGACCATAACATATGACATTAGAGGTTCAGGTCCTGACTTGTGACAGACACAAAAAAGACCATAACATATGACGTTAGAGGTTCAGGTCCTGACTTGTGACAGACACAAAAAAGACCATAACATATGACGTTAGAGGTTCAGGTCCTGACTTGTGACACTCACATAAAAGACCATAACATATGACATTAGAGGTTCAGATCCTGACTTGTGACAGACACAAAAAAGACCATAATATATGACGTTAGAGGTTCAGGTCCTGACTTGTGACAGACACAAAAAAGACCATAACATATGACGTTAGAGGTTCAGGTCCTGACTTGTGTCAGACACAAAAAAGACCATAACATATGACGTTAGAGGTTCAGGTCCTGACTTGTGACAGACACAAAAAAGACCAAAACATATGACGTTTGAGGTTCAGGTCCTGACTTGTGACAGACACAAAAAAGACCATAACATATGACGTTAGAGGTTCAGGTCCTGACTTGTGACAGACAAAAAAAGACCATAACATATGACGTTAGAGGTTCAGGTCCTGACTTGTGACAGACAAAAAAAAGACCATAACATATGACGTTAGAGGTTCAGGTCCTGACTTGTGACAGACACAAAAAAGACCATAGCATATGACATTAGAGGTTCAGGTCGTGACTTGTGTCAGACACAAAAAAGACCATAACATATGACGTTAGAGGTTCAGGTCCTGACTTGTGACAGACACAAAAAAGACAATAACATATGACGTTAGAGGTTCAGGTCCTGACTTGTGACAGACACAAAAAAGACCATAACATATGACGTTAGAGGTTCAGGTCCTGACTTGTGAAAGACACAAAAAAGACCATAACATATGACGTTAGAGGTTCAGGTCCTGACTTGTGACAGACACAAAAAAGACCATAACATATGACGTTAGAGGTTCAGGTCTTGACTTGTGTCAGACACAAAATAGACCATAACATATGACGTTAGAGGTTCAGGTCCTGACTTGTGACAGACACAAAAAAGACCAAAACATATGACGTTAGAGGTTCAGGTCCTGACTTGTGACAGACACAAAAAAGACCATAACATATGACGTTAGAGGTTCAGGTCCTGACTTGTGACAGACACAAAAAAGACCATAACATATGACGTTAGAGGTTCAGGTCCTGACTTGTGACAGACACAAAAAAGACCATAACATATGACGTTAGAGGTTCAGATCCTGACTTGTGTCAGACACAAAAAAGACCATAACATATGACGTTAGAGGTTCAGGTCCTGACTTGTGACAGACACAAAAAAGACCAAAACATATGACGTTAGAGGTTCATGTCCTGACTTGTGACAGACAAAAAAAAGACCATAACATATGACGTTAGAGGTTCAGGTCCTGACTTGTGACAGACAAAAAAAGACCATAACATATGACATTAGAGGTTCAGGTCCTGACTTGTGACAGACAAAAAAAAGACCATAACATATGACATTAGAGGTTCAGGTCCTGACTTGTGACAGACACAAAAAAGACCATAACATATGACGTTAGAGGTTCAGGTCCTGACTTGTGTCAGACACAAAAAAGACCATAACATATGACGTTAGAGGTTCAGATCCTGACTTGTGACAGACAAAAAAAGACAATAACATATGACGTTAGAGGTTCAGATCCTGACTTGTGACAGACAAAAAAAAGACCATAACATATGACATTAGAGGTTCAGGTCCTGACTTGTGACAGACACAAAAAAGACCATAACATATGACGTTAGAGGTTCAGGTCCTGACTTGTGACAGACACAAAAAAGACCATAACATATGACGTTAGAGGTTCAGGTCCTGACTTGTGACAGACAAAAAAAGACCATAACATATGACGTTAGAGGTTCAGGTCCTGACTTGTGACAGACACAAAAAAGACCATAATATATGACGTTAGATGTTCAGGTCCTGACTTGTGACAGACACAAAAAAGACCATAACATATGACGTTAGAGGTTCAGGTCCTGACTTGTGTCAGACACAAAAAAGACCATAACATATGACATTAGAGGTTCAGGTCCTGACTTGTGACAGACACAAAAAAGACCAAAGCATATGACGTTTGAGGTTCAGGTCCTGACTTGTGACAGACACAAAAAAGACCAAAACATATGACGTTAGAGGTTCATGTCCTGACTTGTGACAGACAAAAAAAAGACCATAACATATGACGTTAAAGGTTCAGGTCCTGACTTGTGACAGACAAAAAAAGACCATAACATATGACATTAGAGGTTCAGGTCCTGACTTGTGACAGACAAAAAAAAGACCATAACATATGACATTAGAGGTTCAGGTCCTGACTTGTGACAGACACAAAAAAGACCATAACATATGACGTTAGAGGTTCAGGTCCTGACTTGTGTCAGACACAAAAAAGACCATAACATATGACGTTAGAGGTTCAGATCCTGACTTGTGACAGACAAAAAAAGACAATAACATATGACGTTAGAGGTTCAGATCCTGACTTGTGACAGACAAAAAAAAGACCATAACATATGACATTAGAGGTTCAGGTCCTGACTTGTGACAGACACAAAAAAGACCATAACATATGACGTTAGAGGTTCAGGTCCTGACTTGTGACAGACACAAAAAAGACCATAACATATGACGTTAGAGGTTCAGGTCCTGACTTGTGACAGACAAAAAAAGACCATAACATATGACGTTAGAGGTTCAGGTCCTGACTTGTGACAGACACAAAAAAGACCATAATATATGACGTTAGATGTTCAGGTCCTGACTTGAGACAGACACAAAAAAGACCATAACATATGACGTTAGAGGTTCAGGTCCTGACTTGTGTCAGACACAAAAAAGACCATAACATATGACATTAGAGGTTCAGGTCCTGACTTGTGACAGACACAAAAAAGACCAAAACATATGACGTTTGAGGTTCAGGTCCTGACTTGTGACAGACACAAAAAAGACAATAACATATGACGTTAGAGGTTCAGGTCCTGACTTGTGACAGACAAAAAAAAGACCATATCATATGACGTTAGAGGTTCAGGTCCTGACTTGTGACAGACAAAAAAAGACCATAACATATGACGTTAGAGGTTCAGGTCCTGACTTGTGACAGACAAAAAAAAGACCATAACATATGACATTAGAGGTTCAGGTCCTGACTTGTGACAGACACAAAAAAGACAATAACATATGACGTTAGAGGTTCAGGTCCTGTCTTGTGACAGACACAAAAAAGACCATAACATATGACGTTAGAGGTTAAGGTCCTGACTTGTGACAGACACAAAAAAGACCTTAACATATGACGTTAGAGGTTCAGGTCCTGACTTGTGACAGACACAAAAAAGACCATAACATATGACGTTAGAGGTTCAGACCCTGACTTCTGACACACACAAAAAATACCATAACATATGACGTTAGAGGTTCAGGTCCTGACTTATGACAGACGCAAAAATGTGGCGGAGTGAAACCGGTTAATATGATGATTATTTTGATTCAATATATTAATGGGTTGCCAATGACGACACAAAAAAGACCATAACATATGACGTTAGAGGTTCAAGTCCTGACTTGTGACAGACACAAAAAAGACCATAACATATGACGTTAGAGGTTCAGACCCTGACTTGTGACAAACACAAAAAAAACCATAAGATATGACGTTAGAGGTTCAGGTCCTGACTTGTGACAGACACAAAATGTGGCGGAGTGAAACCGGTTAATATGATAATTATTTTTATTTAATATATCAATGGGTTGCCAATGACTACACAAAAAGACCATAACATATGACGTTAGAGGTTCAAGTCCTGACTTGTGACAGACACACAAAAGACCATAACATATGACGTTAGAGGTTCAGGTCCTGACTTGTGACAGACACAAAAATGTGGCGGAGTGAAACCGGTTAATATGATGATTATTTTGATTTAATATATCAATGGGTTGCCAATGACTACACAAAAAGACCATAACATATGACGTTAGAGGTTCACATCCTGACTTGTGACACACACAAAAAAGACCATAACATATCACGTTAGAGGTTCAGATCCTGACTTGTGACAGACACAAACAAGACCATAACATATGACGTTAGAGGTTCAGGTCCTGACTTGTGTCAGACACAAAAAAGACCATAACATATGACGTTAGAGGTTCAGGTCCTGACTTGTGACAGCCAAAAAAAGACCATAACATATGACGTTAGAGGTTCAGACCCTGACTTGTGACAGACACAAAAAAGACCATAACATATGACGTTAGAGGTTCAGGTCCTGACTTGTGACAAACACAAAAAAGACCATAACATATGACGTTAGAGGTTCAGGTCCTGACTTGTGACAGACAAAAAAAGACCATAAAATATGACGTTAGAGGTTCAGGTCCTGACTTGTGACACACAAAAAAAGACCATAACATATGACGTTAGAGGTTCAGGTCCTGACTTGTGACAGACAAAAAAAAGACCATAACATATGACATTAGAGGTTCAGGTCCTGACTTGTGACAGACACAAAAAAGACCATAACATATGACATTAGAGGTTCAGGTCCTGACTTGTGTCAGACACAAAAAAGACCATAACATATGACGTTAGAGGTTCAGATCCTGACTTGTGACAGACAAAAAAAAGACAATAACATATGACGTTAGAAGTTCAGGTCCTGACTTGTGACAGACAAAAAAAAGACCATAACATATGACATTAGAGGTTCAGGTCCTGACTTGTGACAGACACAAAAAAGACCATATCATATGACGTTAGAGGTTCAGGTCCTGACTTGTGACACTCACATAAAAGACCATAACATATGACATTAGAGGTTCAGATCCTGACTTGTGACAGACACAAAAAAGACCATAATATATGACGTTAGAGGTACAGGTCCTGACTTGTGACAGACACAAAAAAGACCATAACATATGACGTTAGAGGTTCAGGTCCTGACTTGTGTCAGACACAAAAAAGACCATAACATATGACGTTAGTGGTTCAGGTCCTGACTTGTGACAGACACAAAAAAGACCAAAACATATGACGTTTGAGGTTCAGGTCCTGACTTGTGACAGACACAAAAAAGACCATAACATATGACGTTAGAGGTTCAGGTCCTGACTTGTGACAGACAAAAAAAAGACCATAACATATGACGTTAGAGGTTCAGGTTCTGACTTGTGACAGACAAAAAAAGACCATAACATATGACGTTAGAGGTTCAGGTCCTGACTTGTGACAGACAAAAAAAAGACCATAGCATATGACATTAGAGGTTCAGTTCCTGACTTGTGACAGACACAAAAAAGACCATAACATATGACATTAGAGGTTCAGGTCCTGACTTGTGTCAGACACAAAAAAGTCCATAACATATGACGTTAGAGGTTCAGATCCTGACTTGTGACAGACAAAAAAAAGACAATAACATATGACGTTAGAGGTTCAGGTCCTGACTTGTGACAGACAAAAAAAAGACCATAACATATGACATTAGAGGTTCAGGTCCTGACTTGTGACAGACACAAAAAAGACCAAAACATATGACGATAGAGGTTCAGGTCCTGACTTGTGACAGACACAAAAAAGACCATAACATATGACGTTAGAGGTTCAGGTCCTGACTTGTGACAGACACAAAAAAGACCATAACATATGACGTTAGAGGTTCAGGTCCTGACTTGTGTCAGACACAAAAAAGACCATAACATATGACGTTAGAGGTTCAGGTCCTGACTTGTGACAGACACAAAAAAGACCAAAACATATGACGTTAGAGGTTCAGGTCCTGACTTGTGACAGACACAAAAAAGACCATAACATATGACATTAGAGGTTCAGGTCCTGACCTGTGACAGACACAAAAAAGACCATAACATATGACGTTAGAGGTTCAGGTCCTGACTTGTGACAGACACAAAAAAGACCATAACATATGACGTTAGAGGTTCAGGTCCTGACTTGTGACAGACACAAAAAAGACCAAAACATATGACGTTAGAGGTTCAGGTCCTGACTTGTGACAGACACAAAAAAGACCATAACATATGACGTTAGAGGTTCAGGTCCTGACTTGTGACAGACACAAAAAAGACCATAACATATGACGTTAGAGGTTCAGGTCCTGACTTGTGACAGACAAAAAAAGACCATAACATATGACGTTAGAGGTTCAGGTCCTGACTTGTGACAGACAAAAAAAAGTCCATAACATATGACATTAGAGGTTCAGGTCCTGACTTGTGACAGACACAAAAAAGACCATAACATATGACGTTAGAGGTTCAGGTCCTGACTTGTGTCAGACACAAAAAAGACCATAACATATGACGTTAGAGGTTCAGATCCTGACTTGTGACAGACAAAAAAAAGACAATAACATATGACGTTAGAGGTTCAGGTCCTGACTTGTGACAGACAAAAAAAAGACCATAACATATGACATTAGAGGTTCAGGTCCTGACTTGTGACAGACACAAAAAAGACCATAACATATGACGTTAGAGGTTCAGGTCCTGACTTGTGACAGACACAAAAAAGACCATAACATATGACGTTAGAGGTTCAGGTCCTGACTTGTGACAGACACAAAAAAGACCATGACATATGACATTAGAGGTTCAGATCCTGACTTGTGACAGACACAAAAAAGACCATAATATATGACGTTAGAGGTTCAGGTCCTGACTTGTGACAGACACAAAAAAGACCATAACATATGACGTTAGAGGTTCAGGTCCTGACTTGTGACAGACACAAAAAAGACCATAACATATGACGTTAGAGGTTCAGGTCCTGACTTGTGTCAGACACAAAAAAGACCATAACATATGACGTTAGAGGTTCAGGTCCTGACTTGTGACAGACACAAAAAAGACCAAAACATATGACGTTAGAGGTTCAGGTCCTGACTTGTGACAGACACAAAAAAGACCATAACATATGACGTTAGAGGTTCAGGTCCTGACTTGTGACAGACACAAAAAAGACCATAACATATGACCTTAGAGGTTCAGGTCCTGACTTGTGACACACACAAAAAAGACCAAAACATATGACGTTTGAGGTTCAGGTCCTGACTTGTGACAGACACAAAAAAGACCATAACATATGACGTTAGAGGTTCAGGTTCTGACTTGTGACAGACAAAAAAAAGACCATAACATATGCCGTTAGAGGTTCAGGTCCTGACTTGTGACAGACAAAAAAAGACCATAACATATGACGTTAGAGGTTCAGGTCCTGACTTGTGACAGACAAAAAAAAGACCATAACATATGACATTAGAGGTTCAGGTCCTGACTTGTGACAGACACAAAAAAGACCATAACATATGACATTAGAGGTTCAGGTCCTGACTTGTGTCAGACACAAAAAAGACCATAACATATGACGTTAGAGGTTCAGATCCTGACTTGTGACAGACAAAAAAAAGACAATAACATATGACGTTAGAGGTTCAGGTCCTGACTTGTGACAGACAAAAAAAAGACCATAACATATGACATTAGAGGTTCAGGTCCTGACTTGTGACAGACACATAAAAGACCATAACATATGACGTTAGAGGTTCAGGTCCTGACTTGTGACAGACACAAAAAAGACCATAACATATGACGTTAGAGGTTCAGGTCCTGACTTGTGACAGACACAAAAAAGACCATAACATATGACATTAGAGGTTCAGATCCTGACTTGTGACAGACACAAAAAAGACCATAATATATGACGTTAGAGGTTCAGGTCCTGACTTGTGACAGACACAAAAAAGACCATAACATATGACGTTAGAGGTTCAGGTCCTGACTTGTGACAGACACAAAAAAGATCATAACATATGACGTTAGAGGTTCAGGTCCTGACTTGTGACAGACACAAACAAGACCATAACATATGACGTTAGAGGTTCAGGTCCTGACTTGTGACAGATACAAAAAAGACCAAAACATATGACGTTAGAGGTTCAGGTCCTGACTTGTGACAGACACAAAAATGTGGCGGAGTGAAACCGGTTAATATGATGATTATTTTGATTCAATATATTAATGGGTTGCCAATGACGACACAAAAAAGACCATAACATATGACGTTAGAGGTTCAAGTCCTGACTTGTGACAGACACAAAAAAGACCATAACATATGACGTTAGAGGTTCAGACCCTGACTTGTGACAAACACAAAAAAACCATAAGATATGACGTTAGAGGTTCAGGTCCTGACTTGTGACAGACACAAAATGTGGCGGAGTGAAACCGGTTAATATGATAATTATTTTTATTTAATATATCAATGGGTTGCCAATGACTACACAAAAAGACCATAACATATGACGTTAGAGGTTCAAGTCCTGACTTGTGACAGACACACAAAAGACCATAACATATGACGTTAGAGTTTCAGGTCCTGACTTGTGACAGACACAAAAATGTGGCGGAGTGAAACCGGTTAATATGATGATTATTTTGATTTAATATATCAATGGGTTGCCAATGACTACACAAAAAGACCATAACATATGACGTTAGAGGTTCACATCCTGACTTGTGACACACACAAAAAAGACCATAACATATCACGTTAGAGGTTCAGATCCTGACTTGTGACAGACACAAACAAGACCATAACATATGACGTTAGAGGTTCAGGTCCTGACTTGTGTCAGACACAAAAAAGACCATAACATATGACGTTAGAGGTTCAGGTCCTGACTTGTGACAGCCAAAAAAAGACCATAACATATGACGTTAGAGGTTCAGACCCTGACTTGTGACAGACACAAAAAAGACCATAACATATGACGTTAGAGGTTCAGGTCCTGACTTGTGACAAACACAAAAAAGACCATAACATATGACGTTAGAGGTTCAGGTCCTGACTTGTGACAGACAAAAAAAGACCATAACATATGACGTTAGAGGTTCAGGTCCTGACTTGTGACACACAAAAAAAGACCATAACATATGACGTTAGAGGTTCAGGTCCTGACTTGTGACAGACAAAAAAAAGACCATAACATATGACATTAGAGGTTCAGGTCCTGACTTGTGACAGACACAAAAAAGACCATAACATATGACATTAGAGGTTCAGGTCCTGACTTGTGTCAGACACAAAAAAGACCATAACATATGACGTTAGAGGTTCAGATCCTGACTTGTGACAGACAAAAAAAAGACAATAACATATGACGTTAGAAGTTCAGGTCCTGACTTGTGACAGACAAAAAAAGACCATAACATATGACATTAGAGGTTCAGGTCCTGACTTGTGACAGACACAAAAAAGACCATATCATATGACGTTAGAGGTTCAGGTCCTGACTTGTGACACTCACATAAAAGACCATAACATATGACATTAGAGGTTCAGATCCTGACTTGTGACAGACACAAAAAAGACCATAATATATGACGTTAGAGGTACAGGTCCTGACTTGTGACAGACACAAAAAAGACCATAACATATGACGTTAGAGGTTCAGGTCCTGACTTGTGTCAGACACAAAAAAGACCATAACATATGACGTTAGAGGTTCAGGTCCTGACTTGTGACAGACACAAAAAAGACCAAAACATATGACGTTTGAGGTTCAGGTCCTGACTTGTGACAGACACAAAAAAGACCATAACATATGACGTTAGAGGTTCAGGTCCTGACTTGTGACAGACAAAGAAAAGACCATAACATATGACGTTAGAGGTTCAGGTCCTGACTTGTGACAGACAAAAAAAGACCATAACATATGACGTTAGAGGTTCAGGTCCTGACTTGTGACAGACAAAAAAAAGACCATAGCATATGACATTAGAGGTTCAGTTCCTGACTTGTGACAGACACAAAAAAGACCATAACATATGACATTAGAGGTTCAGGTCCTGACTTGTGTCAGACACAAAAAAGTCCATAACATATGACGTTAGAGGTTCAGATCCTGACTTGTGACAGACAAAAAAAAGACAATAACATATGACGTTAGAGGTTCAGGTCCTGACTTGTGACAGACAAAAAAAAGACCATAACATATGACATTAGAGGTTCAGGTCCTGACTTGTGACAGACACAAAAAAGACCATAACATATGACGATAGAGGTTCAGGTCCTGACTTGTGACAGACACAAAAAAGACCATAACATATGACGTTAGAGGTTCAGGTCCTGACTTGTGACAGACACAAAAAAGACCATAACATATGACGTTAGAGGTTCAGGTCCTGACTTGTGACAGCCAAAAAAAGACCATAACATATGACGTTAGAGGTTCAGACCCTGACTTGTGACAGACACAAAAAAGACCATAACATATGACGTTAGAGGTTCAGGTCCTGACTTGTGACAAACACAAAAAAGACCATAACATATGACGTTAGAGGTTCAGGTCCTGACTTGTGACAGACAAAAAAAGACCATAACATATGACGTTAGAGGTTCAGGTCCTGACTTGTGACACACAAAAAAAGACCATAACATATGACGTTAGAGGTTCAGGTCCTGACTTGTGACAGACAAAAAAAAGACCATAACATATGACATTAGAGGTTCAGGTCCTGACTTGTGACAGACACAAAAAAGACCATAACATATGACATTAGAGGTTCAGGTCCTGACTTGTGTCAGACACAAAAAAGACCATAACATATGACGTTAGAGGTTCAGATCCTGACTTGTGACAGACAAAAAAAAGACAATAACATATGACGTTAGAAGTTCAGGTCCTGACTTGTGACAGACAAAAAAAGACCATAACATATGACATTAGAGGTTCAGGTCCTGACTTGTGACAGACACAAAAAAGACCATATCATATGACGTTAGAGGTTCAGGTCCTGACTTGTGACACTCACATAAAAGACCATAACATATGACATTAGAGGTTCAGATCCTGACTTGTGACAGACACAAAAAAGACCATAATATATGACGTTAGAGGTACAGGTCCTGACTTGTGACAGACACAAAAAAGACCATAACATATGACGTTAGAGGTTCAGGTCCTGACTTGTGTCAGACACAAAAAAGACCATAACATATGACGTTAGAGGTTCAGGTCCTGACTTGTGACAGACACAAAAAAGACCAAAACATATGACGTTTGAGGTTCAGGTCCTGACTTGTGACAGACACAAAAAAGACCATAACATATGACGTTAGAGGTTCAGGTCCTGACTTGTGACAGACAAAGAAAAGACCATAACATATGACGTTAGAGGTTCAGGTCCTGACTTGTGACAGACAAAAAAAGACCATAACATATGACGTTAGAGGTTCAGGTCCTGACTTGTGACAGACAAAAAAAAGACCATAGCATATGACATTAGAGGTTCAGTTCCTGACTTGTGACAGACACAAAAAAGACCATAACATATGACATTAGAGGTTCAGGTCCTGACTTGTGTCAGACACAAAAAAGTCCATAACATATGACGTTAGAGGTTCAGATCCTGACTTGTGACAGACAAAAAAAAGACAATAACATATGACGTTAGAGGTTCAGGTCCTGACTTGTGACAGACAAAAAAAAGACCATAACATATGACATTAGAGGTTCAGGTCCTGACTTGTGACAGACACAAAAAAGACCATAACATATGACGATAGAGGTTCAGGTCCTGACTTGTGACAGACACAAAAAAGACCATAACATATGACGTTAGAGGTTCAGGTCCTGACTTGTGACAGACACAAAAAAGACCATAACATATGACGTTAGAGGTTCAGGTCCTGACTTGTGTCAGACACAAAAAAGACCATAACATATGACGTTAGAGGTTCAGGTCCTGACTTGTGACAGACACAAAAAAGACCAAAACATATGACGTTAGAGGTTCAGGTCCTGACTTGTGACAGACACAAAAAAGACCATAACATATGACGTTAGAGGTTCAGGTCCTGACCTGTGACAGACACAAAAAAGACCATAACATATGACGTTAGAGGTTCAGGTCCTGACTTGTGACAGACACAAAAAAGACCATAACATATGACGTTAGAGGTTCAGGTCCTGACTTGTGACAGACACAAAAAAGACCAAAACATATGACGTTAGAGGTTCAGGTCCTGACTTGTGACAGACACAAAAAAGACCATAACATATGACGTTAGAGGTTCAGGTCCTGACTTGTGACAGACACAAAAAAGACCATAACATATGACGTTAGAGGTTCAGGTCCTGACTTGTGACAGACAAAAAAAGACCATAACATATGACGTTAGAGGTTCAGGTCCTGACTTGTGACAGACAAAAAAAAGTCCATAACATATGACATTAGAGGTTCAGGTCCTGACTTGTGACAGACACAAAAAAGACCATAACATATGACGTTAGAGGTTCAGGTCCTGACTTGTGTCAGACACAAAAAAGACCATAACATATGACGTTAGAGGTTCAGATCCTGACTTGTGACAGACAAAAAAAAGACAATAACATATGACGTTAGAGGTTCAGGTCCTGACTTGTGACAGACAAAAAAAAGACCATAACATATGACATTAGAGGTTCAGGTCCTGACTTGTGACAGACACAAAAAAGACCATAACATATGACGTTAGAGGTTCAGGTCCTGACTTGTGACAGACACAAAAAAGACCATAACATATGACGTTAGAGGTTCAGGTCCTGACTTGTGACAGACACAAAAAAGACCATGACATATGACATTAGAGGTTCAGATCCTGACTTGTGACAGACACAAAAAAGACCATAATATATGACGTTAGAGGTTCAGGTCCTGACTTGTGACAGACACAAAAAAGACCATAACATATGACGTTAGAGGTTCAGGTCCTGACTTGTGACAGACACAAAAAAGACCATAACATATGACGTTAGAGGTTCAGGTCCTGACTTGTGTCAGACACAAAAAAGACCATAACATATGACGTTAGAGGTTCAGGTCCTGACTTGTGACAGACACAAAAAAGACCAAAACATATGACGTTAGAGGTTCAGGTCCTGACTTGTGACAGACACAAAAAAGACCATAACATATGACGTTAGAGGTTCAGGTCCTGACTTGTGACAGACACAAAAAAGACCATAACATATGACCTTAGAGGTTCAGGTCCTGACTTGTGACACACACAAAAAAGACCAAAACATATGACGTTTGAGGTTCAGGTCCTGACTTGTGACAGACACAAAAAAGACCATAACATATGACGTTAGAGGTTCAGGATCTGACTTGTGACAGACAAAAAAAAGACCATAACATATGCCGTTAGAGGTTCAGGTCCTGACTTGTGACAGACAAAAAAAGACCATAACATATGACGTTAGAGGTTCAGGTCCTGACTTGTGACAGACAAAAAAAAGACCATAACATATGACATTAGAGGTTCAGGTCCTGACTTGTGACAGACACAAAAAAGACCATAACATATGACATTAGAGGTTCAGGTCCTGACTTGTGTCAGACACAAAAAAGACCATAACATATGACGTTAGAGGTTCAGATCCTGACTTGTGACAGACAAAAAAAAGACAATAACATATGACGTTAGAGGTTCAGGTCCTGACTTGTGACAGACAAAAAAAAGACCATAACATATGACATTAGAGGTTTAGGTCCTGACTTGTGACAGACACATAAAAGACCATAACATATGACGTTAGAGGTTCAGGTCCTGACTTGTGACAGACACAAAAAAGACCATAACATATGACGTTAGAGGTTCAGGTCCTGACTTGTGACAGACACAAAAAAGACCATAACATATGACATTAGAGGTTCAGATCCTGACTTGTGACAGACACAAAAAAGACCATAATATATGACGTTAGAGGTTCAGGTCCTGACTTGTGACAGACACAAAAAAGACCATAACATATGACGTTAGAGGTTCAGGTCCTGACTTGTGACAGACACAAAAAAGATCATAACATATGACGTTAGAGGTTCAGGTCCTGACTTGTGACAGACACAAAAAAGACCATAACATATGACGTTAGAGGTTCAGGTCCTGACTTGTGACAGATACAAAAAAGACCAAAACATATGACGTTAGAGGTTCAGGTCCTGACTTGTGACAGACACAAAAAAGACCATAACATATGACGTTAGAGGTTCAGGTCCTGACTTGTGACAGACACAAAAAAGACCATAGCATATGACGTTAGAGGTTCAGGTCCTGACTTGTGACAGACACAAAAAAGACCATAACATATGACGTTAGAGGTTCAGGTCCTGACTTGTGTCAGACACAAAAAAGATCATAACATATGACGTTAGAGGTTCAGGTCCTGACTTGTGACAGACACAAAAAAGACCAAAACATATGACGTTAGAGGTTCAGGTCCTGAATTGTGACAGACAAAAAAAAGACCATAACATATGACGTTAGAGGTTCAGGTCCTGACTTGTGACAGACAAAAAAAGACCATAACATATGACGTTAGAGGTTCAGGTCCTGACTTGTGACAGACAAAAAAAAGACCATAACATATTACATTAGAGGTTCAGGTCCTGACTTGTGACAGACACAAAAAAGACCATAACATATGACGTTAGAGGTTCAGGTCCTGACTTGTGTCAGACACAAAAAAGACCATAACATATGACGTTAGAGGTTCAGATCCTGACTTGTGACAGACAAAAAAAAGACAATAACATATGACGTTAGAGGTTCAGGTCCTGACTTGTGACAGATAAAAAAAAGACCATAACATATGACATTAGAGGTTCAGGTCCTGACTTGTGACAGACACAAAAAAGACCATAACATATGACGTTAGAGGTTCAGGTCCTGACTTGTGACAGACACAAAAAAGACCATAACATATGACGTTAGAGGTTCAGGTCCTGACTTGTGACAGACACAAAAAAGACCATGACATATGACATTAGAGGTTCAGATCCTGACTTGTGACAGACACAAAAAAGACCATAATATATGACGTTAGAGGTTCAGGTCCTGACTTGTGACAGACACAAAAAAGACCATAACATATGACGTTAGAGGTTCAGGTCCTGACTTGTGACAGACACAAAAAAGACCATAACATATGACGTTAGAGGTTCAGGTCCTGACTTGTGTCAGACACAAAAAAGACCATAACATATGACGTTAGAGGTTCAGGTCCTGACTTGTGACACACACAGAAAAGACCATAACATATGACATTAGAGGTTCAGGTCCTGACTTGTGACAGACACAAAAAAGACCAAAACATATTACGTTAGAGGTTCAGGTCCTGACTTGTGACACACACAAAAAAGACCATAACATATGACGTTAGAGGTTCAGGTCCTGACTTGTGACAGACACAAAAAAGACAATAACATATGACGTTAGAGGTTCAGATCCTGACTTGTGTCAGACACAAAAAAGACCATAACATATGACGTTAGAGGTTCAGGTCCTGACTTGTGACAGACACAAAAAAGACCAAAACATATGACGTTAGAGGTTCAGGTCCTGACTTGTGACAGACACAAAAAAGACAATAACATATGACGTTAGAGGTTCAGGTCCTGACTTGTGTCAGACACAAAAAAGACCATAACATATGACGTTAGAGGTTCAGGTCCTGACTTGTGACACACACAAAAAAGACCATAACATATGACGTTAGAGGTTCAGATCCTGACTTGTGACAGACACAAAAAAGACCAAAACATATGAGGTTGGAGGTTCAGGTCCTGACTTGTGACAGACACAAAAAAGACCATAACATATGACGTTTGAGGTTCAGGTCCTGACTTGTGACAGACACAAAAAAGACCAAAACATATGACGTTAGAGGTTCAGGTCCTGACTTGTGACACACACAAAAAAGACCATAACATATGACGTTAGAGGTTCAGGTCCTGACTTGTGACAGACACAAAAAAGACCATAGCATATGACGTTAGAGGTTCAGGTCCTGACTTGTGACACACACAAAAAAGACCATAACATATGACGTTAGAGGTTCAGGTCCTGACTTGTGACACACACAGAAAAGACCATAACATATGACATTAGAGGTTCAGGTCCTGACTTGTGACAGACACAAAAAAGACCAAAACATATTACGTTAGAGGTTCAGGTCCTGACTTGTGACACACACAAAAAATACCATAACATATGACGTTAGAGGTTCAGGTCCTGACTTGTGACAGACACAAAAAAGACAATAACATATGACGTTAGAGGTTCAGATCCTGACTTGTGACAGACACAAAAAAGACCATAACATATGACGTTAGAGGTTCAGGTCCTGACTTGTGACAGACACAAAAAAGACCAAAACATATGACGTTAGAGGTTCAGGTCCTGACTTGTGACACACACAGAAAAGACCATAACATATGACGTTAGAGGTTCAGGTCCTGACTTGTGACACACAACAAAAAAGACCATAACATATGACGTTAGAGGTTCAGGTCCTGACTTGTGACACACACAAAAAAGACCATAACATATGACGTTAGAGATTCAGGTCCTAAGTTGTGACAGACACAAAAATGTGGCGGAGTGAAACCGGTTAATATGATGATTATTTTGATTCAATATATCAATGGGTTGCCAATGAGTACACAATATATCAATGGGTTGCCAATGACTACACAATATATCAATGGGTTGCCAATGACTACACAATATATCAATGGGTTGCCAATGACTACACAATATATCAATGGGTTGCCAATGACTACACAATATATCAATGGGTTACCAATGACTACACAATATATCAATGGGTTACCAATGACTACACAATATATCAATGGTTATGAAAAGAAGTTTACTCAGTGATGGCCATTAAACCTGGTGATAAATCATGCAAAGGGATAGAACAGGATTGTGATTTCGACAAACGAAACATATCCTTGGTCATTTGTGAAACAGATATTTCGTAGCTGTTACTGTCAATTTCTCTGTGTAGGTTAAGGTATGAAGCAGACCTAGTTGTATCTGTGGTATCCTTTATTTCAAGTAATGTTGATAACCAAATCACCAAGTGATTTTTATGATTGAGGCACCATGTATTGATGTCTGGACCAGTCAATATTTATCTACCAGGGACAAGTCAATGTTTCTAACAATGGTACCATACTGAATGGAGCACGGACATTTTTATCACAAAGGAATTAGTCAATTGTTATAACCGGAGTGCATTACTTGTTGCGGGGGTAAAACTGATATTTTCGTTGATGTTTATTTTTACCAGTAAGGAAGCCAAAAAGGTTCAATAATATTAGAGTTATAATATTACCCGTAATGCACCTTATTAAAAATGGGTGTTATCAGTAATCTTTTAAAGTCAAGGTTTAAATCAATACTATATATAGGGTGGTCATACACAGGGTGGAGGAAACACATCAACAATGGTAAGATATTTATACTTTATAGGTTCTAGTTAAAATCTTATATGTAAATAATGCAAAAATTAAAATTATTTTATGAATATTTTGTGTATTATATTTTTTTCTTTTAATTATTTAATCTCTTATTAAAGAAATCTGTATATATACATGTATTTATAATATGATAACCTTATATACAGCGATTAAAGGTTTACGATCAGGTATAGAATTTAATTAAAGATGTAAACAAAATATTACAAAGGACTTAACCATGTATATGGCTAGTGTTTGTTTTTATGCATTATAAAGGGACGTTATTATTAAGATTTAGAGACACTCTTCAGGACCAAATTAATATCCCTTGTGTTGATGACAAACTTGCCCCTTTGGTATCTTCAAACTCTTCTTGCATTCACTATTACATTTATAAAATAAACTTTCATTTATCATTAAGAATTTAATTAAACCTATGTTGATTATCAAGTTAATATTTACTTGATCGAAGTACGTTGAAAATAAGGTATCAAAATAATAGCATTTCATTATGTAACTTAAAATTGTGTGGGTACAGCAATATAAAGGGTGTGTGGTACAGTACTTGAAACGTTCAATATTACCACTTACACCATCACACCATTACATCATACACATAAACCATTCCCCATTACAACATCTACCTTTACACCACAAGCGCAAATTACACCATTCCCCGCACAAATTACACCATTCCCCACACAAATTACACCATTCCCCACACACATTACACCATTCCCCACACAAATTACACCATTATCCACACACATTACACCATTCCCCACACAAATTACACCATTATCCACACACATTACACCATTCCCCACACACATTACACCAATCCCCATACAAATTACACCATTCCCCACACAAATTACACCATTCCCCACACACATTACACCATTCCCCACACACATTACACCAATCCCCATACAAATTACACCATTCCCCACACAAATTACGCCATTCCCCACACAAATTACACCATTCCCCACACAAATTACACCATTCCCCACACACATTACACCATTCCCCACACATATTACACCATTCCCCACACAAATTACACCATTTCCCACACACATTACACCATTCCCCACACACATTACACCATTCCCCACACAAATTACACCATTCCCCACACAAATTACACCATTCCCCACACAAATTACACCATTCCCCACACAAATTACACTATTCCCCACACAAATTACACCATTCCCCACACAAATTACACAATTCCCCACACACATTACATCATTTCCCACATATATTACATTTTTTCCTACACACATTATACCATTCCCAACAAACATTACACTATTCCCCACACACATTACATTATTCCCCACACACATCACACCATTCCCCACACATATTACACCATTCCACACACACATTACATTATTTCCCACATACATTACACCATTTACTATTAATTATTATAACGCGGACGTGAAAGAAGACATCAATGAAAACGATTATAATGAAAAATTTAATTTCTATTTGTTACAACAAATATATGCCATTCAAATATGAAATCAGAATCCTGACAAATTCTTGTAGGCTTCACATATTTTCATAATAAAGGATATTTAATTTTTATCTGTTCAATTGATTTCAATTTTATGTAAAGTTATATTAAACAATTTCAACCCAAGTTATAATGAGCTTTTTAAATAGAAACATTCACTTTTTGCTCATTATGGAGGTTCCTATTCGGCAGCAATCATCTTTTTGGATTTGGATAGGATACACAAGCATTGGAATATTGTATTAATTGGTATTCAAAAAACAAAGATTAAATGCATCGACACAACCAACATAGCACAGCTTACATTATAGTATAGCGTCTTGTATTAAACAAATGAACTTTAACTTAACTGTTTACATGATAATTTCAGGCTGAACATCTGACGGAAGAACAAATTTCAGGTAGGGTTTATTACCTATATTTTTACCTGACAATTTGAAACAAGAAATACACAAAGGTAAAGTATTATGTTTACTATTTAACACTTTAGGGCTGGACTACCTCCAGGAAAACAAGAACTGACAGGTAAAATAATAGTGAATGTTCTACCTCCTGGAAAACAAGAACTGACAGGTAAAATAATAGTTCTACCTCCACATGATTGTTAGTTGAACACATGATAGATGAACAAATCATTTTAATATTAAGGTGCAATAACAAGGATTAATAAAGCATAAAAGGGTTAGCAACAACAGCATGGGGCAATACAAATGTAGAAGGTACAATAGTATGGGGCAATAAAAAAGTGGAAGATACAATAGTATGGTGCAATAAAAATGTAGAAGGTACAACAGCATGGGGCAATACAAATGTAGAAGGTACAATAGCATGGGGCAATACAAATGTAGAAGGTACAATAGTATGGGGCAATAAAAAAGTGGAAGATACAATAGTATGGTGCAATACAAATGTAGAAGGTACAACAGCATGGGGCAATACAAATGTAGAAGGTACAATAGCATGGGGCAATACAAATGTAGAAGGTACAATAGCATGGGGCAATACAAATGTAGAAGGTACAATAGTATGGGACAATACAAATGTAGAAGGTACAATAGCATGGGACAATACAAATGTAGAAGGTACAATAGCATGGGGCAATACAAATGTAGAAGGTACAATAGCATGGGGCAATACAAATGTAGAAGGTACAATAGCATGGGGCAATACAAATGTAGAAGGTATAATAACATAGGGCAATACAAATGTAGAAGGTACAATAGTATGGGGCAATAAAAAAGTGGAAGATACAATAGTATGGTGCAATACAAATGTAGAAGGTACAACAGCATGGGGCAATACAAATGTAGAAGGTACAATAGCATGGGGCAATACAAATGTAGAAGGTACAATAGCATGGGGCAATATAAATGTAGAAGGTACAATAGTATGGGGCAATACAAATGTAGAAGGTACAATAGCATGGGATAATACAAATGTAGAAGGTACAATAGCATGGGGCAATACAAATGTAGAAGGTACAATAGCATGGGGCAATACAAATGTAGAAGGTACAATAGTATGGGGCAATACAAATGTAGAAGGTACAATAGCATGGGGCAATACAAATGTAGAAGGTACAATATCATGGGGCAATACAAATGTAGAAGGTACAATAGCATGGGACAATACAAATGTAGAAGGTACAATAGCATGGGGCAATACAAATGTAGAAGGTACAATAGCATGGGGCAATACAAATGTAGAAGGTACAATAGCATGGGGCAATACAAATGTAGAAGGTACAATGGTATGGGGCTATACAAATGTAGAAGGTACAACAGCATGGGGCAATACAAATGTAGAAGGTACAACAGCATGGGGCAATACAAAGGTGGAAGATACAATAGTATGGTACAATACAAATGTAGAAGGTACAATAGCATGGGACAATAAAAAAGTGGAAGATACAATAGCATGGGGCAATACAAATGTAGAAGGTACAATAGCATGGGACAATAAAAAAGTGGAAGATACAATAGTATGGTGCAATACAAATGTAGAAGGTACAATAGCATGGGACAATAAAAAAGTGGAAGATACAATAGTATGGTGCAATACAAATATAGAAGGTACAACAGCATGGGGCAATACAAATGTAGAAGGTACAATAGCATGGGACAATACAAATGTAGAAGGTACAATAGCATGGGGCAATACAAATGTAGAAGGTACAATAGCATGGGACAATAAAAAAGTGGAAGATACAATAGTATGGTGCAATACAAATGTAGAAGGTACAACAGCCTGAGGCAATACAAATGTAGAAGGTACAATAGCATGGGGCAATACAAATGTAGAAGGTACAATAGCATGGGGCAATACAAATGTAGAAGGTACAATAGCATGGGGCAATACAAATGTAGAAGGTACAATAGTATGGGGCAATACAAATGTAGAAGGTACAATAGCATGGGGCAATACAAATGTAGAAGGTACAATAGCATGGGGCTATACAAATGTAGAAGGTACAACAGCATGGGGCAATACAAATGTAGAAGGTACAATAGCATGGGGCAATACAAATGTAGAAGGTACAATAGCACGGCACAATACAAATGTAGAAGGTACAATAGCATGGGGCAATACAAATGTAGAAGGTACAATAGCATGGGACAATACAAATGTAGAAGGTACAATAGCATGGGGCAATACAAATGTAGAAGGTACAATAGCATGGGACAATAAAAAAGTGGAAGATACAATAGTATGGTGCAATACAAATGTAGAAGGTACAACAGCCTGAGGCAATACAAATGTAGAAGGTACAATAGCATGGGGCAATACAAATGTAGAAGGTACAATAGCATGGGGCAATACAAATGTAGAAGGTACAATAGCATGGGGCAATACAAATGTAGAAGGTACAATAGTATGGGGCAATACAAATGTAGAAGGTACAATAGCATGGGGCAATACAAATGTAGAAGGTACAATAGCATGGGGCTATACAAATGTAGAAGGTACAACAGCATGGGGCAATACAAATGTAGAAGGTACAATAGCATGGGGCAATACAAATGTAGAAGGTACAATAGCACGGGACAATACAAATGTAGAAGGTACAATAGCATGGGGCAATACAAATGTAGAAGGTACAATAGCATGGGGCAATACAAATGTAGAAGGTACAATAGCATGGGGCAATACAAATGTAGAAGGTACAATAGCATGGGGCAATACAAATGTAGAAGGTACAATAGTATGGGGCAATAAAAAAGTGGAAGATACAATAGTATGGTGCAATACAAATGTAGAAGGTACAACAGCATGGGGCAATACAAATGTAGAAGGTACAATAGCATGGGGCAATACAAATGTAGAAGGTACAATAGCATGGGGCAATACAAATGTAGAAGGTACAATAGTATGGGGCAATAAAAAAGTGGAAGATACAATAGTATGGTGCAATACAAATGTAGAAGGTACAATAGCATGGGGCAATACAAATGTAGAAGGTACAATAGCATGGGGCAATACAAATGTAGAAGGTACAATAGCATGGGGCAATACAAATGTAGAAGGTACAATAGTATGGGGCAATACAAATGTAGAAGGTACAATAGCATGGGGCAATACAAATGTAGAAGGTACAATAGCATGGGGCAATACAAATGTAGAAGGTACAATAGTATGGGGCAATAGAAAAGTGGAAGATACAATAGTATGGTGCAATACAAATGTAGAAGGTACAACAGCATGGGGCAATACAAATGTAGAAGGTACAATAGCATGGGGCAATACAAATGTAGAAGGTACAATAGCATGGGGCAATACAAATGTAGAAGGTACAATAGTATGGGGCAATACAAATGTAGAAGGTACAATAGCATGGGACAATACAAATGTAGAAGGTACAATAGCATGGGGCAATACAAATGTAGAAGGTACAATAGCATGGGGCAATACAAATGTAGAAGGTACAATATCATGGGGCAATACAAATGTAGAAGGTACAATAGCATGGGACAATACAAATGTAGAAGGTACAATAGCATGGGGCAATACAAATGTAGAAGGTATAATAGCATGGGGCAATACAAATGTAGAAGGTACAATAGCATGGGGCAATACAAATGTAGAAGGTAAAATAGCATGGGACAATAAAAAAGTGGAAGATACAATAGCATGGGACAATAAAAAAGTGGAAGATACAATAGTATGGGGCAATACAAATGTAGAAGGTACAATAGCATGGGGCAATACAAATGTAGAAGGTACAATAGCATGGGGCAATACAAATGTAGAAGGTACAATAGCATGGGGTAATACAAATGTAGAAGGTACAATGGTATGGGGCTATACAAATGTAGAAGGTACAACAGCATGGGGCAATACAAATGTAGAAGGTACAACAGCATGGGGCAATAAAAAGGTGGAAGATACAATAGTATGGTACAATACAAATGTAGAAGGTACAATAGCATGGGACAATACAAATGTAGAAGGTACAATAGCATGGGGCAATACAAATGTAGAAGGTACAATAGCATGGGACAATAAAAAAGTGGAAGATACAATAGTATGGTGCAATACAAATGTAGAAGGTACAACAGCCTGAGGCAATACAAATGTAGAAGGTACAATAGCATGGGGCAATACAAATGTAGAAGGTACAATAGCATGGGGCAATACAAATGTAGAAGGTACAATAGCATGGGGCAATACAAATGTAGAAGGTACAATAGTATGGGGCAATACAAATGTAGAAGGTACAATAGCATGGGGCAATACAAATGTAGAAGGTACAATAGCATGGGGCTATACAAATGTAGAAGGTACAACAGCATGGGGCAATACAAATGTAGAAGGTACAATAGCATGGGGCAATACAAATGTAGAAGGTACAATAGCACGGGACAATACAAATGTAGAAGGTACAATAGCATGGGGCAATACAAATGTAGAAGGTACAATAGCATGGGGCAATACAAATGTAGAAGGTACAATAGCATGGGGCAATACAAATGTAGAAGGTACAATAGCATGGGGCAATACAAATGTAGAAGGTACAATAGTATGGGGCAATAAAAAAGTGGAAGATACAATAGTATGGTGCAATACAAATGTAGAAGGTACAACAGCATGGGGCAATACAAATGTAGAAGGTACAATAGCATGGGGCAATACAAATGTAGAAGGTACAATAGCATGGGGCAATACAAATGTAGAAGGTACAATAGTATGGGGCAATAAAAAAGTGGAAGATACAATAGTATGGTGCAATACAAATGTAGAAGGTACAACAGCATGGGGCAATACAAATGTAGAAGGTACAATAGCATGGGGCAATACAAATGTAGAAGGTACAATAGCATGGGGCAATACAAATGTAGAAGGTACAATAGTATGGGGCAATACAAATGTAGAAGGTACAATAGCATGGGGCAATACAAATGTAGAAGGTACAATAGCATGGGGCAATACAAATGTAGAAGGTACAATAGTATGGGGCAATAAAAAAGTGGAAGATACAATAGTATGGTGCAATACAAATGTAGAAGGTACAACAGCATGGGGCAATACAAATGTAGAAGGTACAATAGCATGGGGCAATACAAATGTAGAAGGTACAATAGCATGGGGCAATACAAATGTAGAAGGTACAATAGTATGGGGCAATACAAATGTAGAAGGTACAATAGCATGGGACAATACAAATGTAGAAGGTACAATAGCATGGGGCAATACAAATGTAGAAGGTACAATAGCATGGGGCAATACAAATGTAGAAGGTACAATATCATGGGGCAATACAAATGTAGAAGGTACAATAGCATGGGACAATACAAATGTAGAAGGTACAATAGCATGGGGCAATACAAATGTAGAAGGTATAATAGCATGGGGCAATACAAATGTAGAAGGTACAATAGCATGGGGCAATACAAATGTAGAAGGTAAAATAGCATGGGACAATAAAAAAGTGGAAGATACAATAGCATGGGACAATAAAAAAGTGGAAGATACAATAGTATGGGGCAATACAAATGTAGAAGGTACAATAGCATGGGGCAATACAAATGTAGAAGGTACAATAGCATGGGGCAATACAAATGTAGAAGGTACAATAGCATGGGGCAATACAAATGTAGAAGGTACAATGGTATGGGGCTATACAAATGTAGAAGGTACAACAGCATGGGGCAATACAAATGTAGAAGGTACAACAGCATGGGGCAATAAAAAGGTGGAAGATACAATAGTATGGTACAATACAAATGTAGAAGGTACAATAGCATGGGACAATAAAAAAGTGGAAGATACAATAGCATGGGGCAATACAAATGTAGAAGGTACAATAGCATGGGACAATAAAAAAGTGGAAGATACAATAGTATGGTGCAATACAAATGTAGAAGGTACAATAGCATGGGACAATAAAAAAGTGGAAGATACAATAGTATGGTGCAATACAAATATAGAAGGTACAACAGCATGGGGCAATACAAATGTAGAAGGTACAATAGCATGGGACAATGCAAATGTAGAAGGTACAATAGCATGGGGCAATACAAATGTAGAAGGTACAATAGCATGGAACAATAAAAAAGTGGAAGATACAATAGTATGGTGCAATACAAATGTAGAAGGTACAACAGCCTGGGGCAATACAAATGTAGAAGGTACAATAGCATGGGGCAATACAAATGTAGAAGGTACAATAGCATGGGGCAATACAAATGTAGAAGGTACAATAGCATGGGTCAATACAAATGTAGAAGGTACAATAGTATGGGGCAATACAAATGTAGAAGGTACAATAGCATGGGGCAATACAAATGTAGAAGGTACAATAGCATGGGGCTATACAAATGTAGAAGGTACAACAGCATGGGGCAATACAAATGTAGAAGGTACAATAGCATGGGACAATAAAAAAGTGGAAGATACAATAGTATGGTGCAATACAAATGTAGAAGGTACAACAGCATGGGGCAATACAAATGTAGAAGGTACAATAGCATGGGGCAATACAAATGTAGAAGGTACAATAGCATGGGGCTATACAAATGTAGAAGGTACAACAGCATGGGGCAATACAAATGTAGAAGGTACAATAGCATGGGACAATAAAAAAGTGGAAGATACAATAGTATGGTGCAATACAAATGTAGAAGGTACAACAGCATGGGGCAATACAAATGTAGAAGGTACAATAGCATGGGGCAATACAAAAGTGGAAGGTACAATAGCATGGGGCAATACAAATGTAGAAGGTAAAACAGCATGGGGCAATACAAATGTAGAAGGTACAATAGCATGGGACAATACAAATGTAGAAGGTACAATAGCATGGGGCAATACAAATGTAGAAGGTACAATAGCATGGGGCAATACAAATGTAGAAGGTACAATAGCATGGGGCTATACAAATGTAGAAGGTACAACAGCATGGGGCAATACAAATGTAGAAGGTACAATAGCATGGGACAATAAAAAAGTGGAAGATACAATAGTATGGTGCAATACAAATGTAGAAGGTACAACAGCATGGGGCAATACAAATGTAGAAGGTAAAACAGCATGGGGCAATACAAATGTAGAAGGTACAATAGCATGGGGCAATACAAATGTAGAAGGTACAATAGCATGGGGCAATACAAATGTAGAAGGTACAATAGCATGGGGCAATACAAATGTAGAAGGTACAATAGCATGGGACAATAAAAAAGTGGAAGATACAATAGTATGGTGCAATACAAATGTAGAAGGTACAACAGCATGGGGCAATACAAATGTAGATGGTACAATAGCATGGGGCAATACAAATGTAGAAGGTACAATAGCATGGGGCAATACAAATGTAGAAGGTACAATGGTATGGGGCTATACAAATGTAGAAGGTACAATAGCATGGGGCAATAAAAAAGTGGAAGGTACAATAGCATGGGGCAATAAAAAAGTGGAAGGTACAATAGTATGGTGCAATACAAATGTAGAAGGTACAATATCATGGGGCAATACAAATGTAGAAGGTACAATAGCATGGGGCAATACAAATGTAGAAGGTACAATAGCATGGGGCAATACAAATGTAGAAGGTACAATGGTATGGGGCAATAAAAAAGTGGAAGATACAATACTATGGTGCAATAAAAAAGTGGAAGGTACAATAGTATGGGGCAATACAAATGTAGAAGGTATAATAGCATGGGGCAATAAAAAAGTGGAAGATACAATAGTATGATGCAATACAAATGTAGAAGGTACAATAGCATGGGGCAATACAAATGTAGAAGGTACAATAGCATGGTGCAATACAAATGTAGAAGGTACAATAGCATGGGGCAATACAAATGTAGAAGGTACAATAGCATGGGGCAATACAAATGTAGAAGGTACAATAGCATGGGGCAATACAAATGTAGAAGGTACAATAGCATGGGGCTATACAAATGTAGAAGGTACAACAGCATGGGGCAATACAAATGTAGAAGGTACAATAGCATGGGACAATAAAAAAGTGGAAGATACAATAGTATGGTGCAATACAAATGTAGAAGGTACAACAGCATGGGGCAATACAAATGTAGAAGGTACAATAGCATGGGACAATACAAATGTAGAAGGTACAATAGCATGGGGCAATACAAATGTAGAAGGTACAATAGCATGGGACAATAAAAAAGTGGAAGATACAATAGTATGGTGCAATACAAATGTAGAAGGTACAACAGCATGGGGCAATACAAATGTAGAAGGTACAATAGCATGGGGCAATACAAATGTAGAAGGTACAATAGCATGGGGCAATACAAATGTAGAAGGTACAATGGTATGGGGCTATACAAATGTAGAAGGTACAATAGCATGGGGCAATAAAAAAGTGGAAGGTACAATAGCATGGGGTAATACAAAAGTGGAAGGTACAATAGTATGGTGCAATACAAATGTAGAAGGTACAATATCATGGGGCAATACAAATGTAGAAGGTACAATAGCATGGGGCAATACAAATGTAGAAGGTACAATAGCATGGGGCAATACAAATGTAGAAGGTACAATGGTATGGGGCAATAAAAAAGTGGAAGATACAATACTATGGTGCAATAAAAAAGTGGAAGGTACAATAGTATGGGGCAATACAAATGTAGAAGGTATAATAGCATGGGGCAATACAAATGTAGAAGGTACAATAGCATGGGGCAATACAAATGTAGAAGGTACAATAGCATGGGGCAATACAAATGTAGAAGGTACAATAGCATGGGGCTATACAAATGTAGAAGGTACAACAGCATGGGGCAATACAAATGTAGAAGGTACAATAGCATGGGACAATAAAAAAGTGGAAGATACAATAGTATGGTGCAATACAAATGTAGAAGGTACAACAGCATGGGGCAATACAAATGTAGAAGGTACAATAGCATGGGGCAATACAAATGTAGAAGGTACAATAGCATGGGGCAATACAAATGTAGAAGGTACAATAGCATGGGACAATAAAAAAGTGGAAGATACAATAGTATGGTGCAATACAAATGTAGAAGGTACAACAGCATGGGGCAATACAAATGTAGAAGGTACAATAGCATGGGACAATACAAATGTAGAAGGTACAATAGCATGGTGCAATACAAATGTAGAAGGTACAATAGCATGGGACAATAAAAAAGTGGAAGATACAATAGTATGGTGCAATACAAATGTAGAAGGTACAACAGCATGGGGCAATACAAATGTAGAAGGTACAATAGCATGGGGCAATACAAATGTAGAAGGTACAATAGCATGGGGCAATACAAATGTAGAAGGTACAATGGTATGGGGCTATACAAATGTAGAAGGTACAATAGCATGGGGCAATAAAAAAGTGGAAGGTACAATAGCATGGGGCAATAAAAAAGTGGAAGGTACAATAGTATGGTGCAATACAAATGTAGAAGGTACAATAGCATGGGGCAATACAAATGTAGAAGGTACAATAGCATGGGGCAATACAAATGTAGAAGGTACAATAGCATGGGGCAATACAAATGTAGAAGGTACAATGGTATGGGGCAATAAAAAAGTGGAAGATACAATACTATGGTGCAATAAAAAAGTGGAAGGTACAATAGTATGGGGCAATACAAATGTAGAAGGTATAATAGCATGGGGCAATAAAAAAGTGGAAGATACAATAGTAAGATGCAATACAAATGTAGAAGGTACAATAGCATGGGGCAATACAAATGTAGATGGTACAATAGCATGGGGCAATACAAATGTAGAAGGTACAATAGCATGGTGTAATACAAATGTAGAAGGTACAATAGCATGGTGCAATACAAATGTAGAAGGTACAATAGTATGGTGCAACACAAATGTAGAAGGTACAATAGCATGGGGCAATAAAAAAGTGGAAGGTACAATAGTATGGTGCAATACAAATGTAGAAGGTACAATAGCATGGGGCAATAAAAATGTAGAAAGTACAATGGTATAGGGCAATAAAAAAGTGGAAGGTACAATAGTATGGGGCAATACAAATGTAGAAGGTAAAATAGTATGGGGCAATAAAAAAGTGGAAGGTACAATAGTATGGTGCAATAAAAAAGTGGAAGGTACAATAGTATGGTGCAATAAAAATGTAGAAGGTACAATAGCTTAGTGCAATAACAAAAGTGGAAGGTACAATAGCATGGTGCAATAAACAAGTGTATTGTGCAATATAAAAGTGCAAGGTGCAATAAAAAAAAGTACACGGTAAAATAGCTTGGTGCAATAAAAAAAGTGCAGGGTACAATACCATGGTGCAATACAAATGTAGAAGGTACAATAGCATTGTGCAATAAAAAAGTGCAGAATACAATAACATTGTGCAATACAAAAGTGCAGGGTACAATAGAATGGTGCAGTAAAAAAAAGGCAAGGTACAATAGCATTTGTGCAATAAATAAGTGGAAGTTACAATAACATTGTGTAAAAATTTCGTAAATCATATACATCTTTTTTACTCAGAATTTAAAGAAGCGTTCAGTCTATTTGACAAGGAAGGAAATGGAGTAATATCGAGTAAAGAACTAGGAACAGCTATGAGATCGTTAGGTCAGAACCCAACAGAGTCAGAGTTACATGAAATGATCAATGAGGTTGATCCAGATGGTAAGCTTAAATCTCGATAGAGAAATGAATTAAATGGTAAAATTTCTAGAATAACGGAAGCATATTAAACATGTTTGAGGATAAGAAAGGGTTCTGAAATCGTCAATCTAGCAAAGACAGATAATACAATGGCCAAAACAAAAGGTCAAAAGGGCAAACAATGAACTACAAAATACTACTAAAAAACCTAAAGACTGAACAACATGAACCTAAGAAAAAGGAGGAACTCTTGGGTAATGACGAACATCACAACACGGATCTAAAAACGTAAAGGCATGTAATTGGACAAAATGAAGTACACAAACACTATTAAAATTCGTAGGCGGACTTAGGTGCTCCGGAAGGGTAGGCAGTTCCTGTCCCATTTAATACATCAGTTGTAAAATATGACAATATAATGACAAATTATTTAATGATAAAAGTGGTTGTTCATGTTCACTTATTAATACATCATAGCAACAATTCATCAACGTTATTCTGTAGGCTGTATATACATTATTTAGAGATTCGTTGACTTAATATGTAGTCAGTGTTAAAAAAGAGGTCTAAAGATACTATAAAGAGGTAATCAAAAACTCTAGAACATCCCCACACATCCCCTCAAAACAAATGGAAAGAACAGCGGGAGTAAGCTAAGGTATCCCGGATGGGTAGGCAGTTCCTGCTTTACTAGTTGCAACCGTCATGTTATTCTTCTTACAAACACGGTCAATAGTTATAAACAGGATTGTGATTACGACTAACAGAACATATACGTCATTATCTGTTAATCGGTAGGTAGACTTATAATTAACAGAGCATATACGTCATTATCTGTTAATAGGTAGGTAGACTTATAATTAACAGAACATATACGTCATTATCTGTTAATCGGTAGGTAGACTTATAATTAACAGAACATATCCGTCATTATCTGTTAATCAGTAGGTAGACTTATAATTAACATAACATATACGTCATTATCTGTTAATCGGTAGGTAGACTTATAATTAACATAACATATACGTGATTATCTGTTAATCGGTAGGTAGACTTATAATTAACATAACATATACGTCATTATCTGTTAATCAGTAGGTAGACTTATAATTAACATAACATATACGTCATTATCTGTTAATCAGTAGGTAGACTTATAATTAACAGAACATATACGTCATTATCTGTTAATCGGTAGGTAGATTTATAATTAACAGAACATATCCGTCATTATCTGTTAATCAGTAGGTAGACTTATAATTAACATAATATATACGTCATTATCTGTTAATCGGTAGGTAGACTTATAATTAACAGAACATATACGTCATTATCTGTTAATCGGTAGGTAGACTTATAATTAACAGAACATATCCGTCATTATATGTTAATCAGTAGGTAGACTTATAATTAACATAACATATACGTCATTATCTGTTAATCGGTAGGTAGACTTATAATTAACATAACATATACGTCATTATCTGTTAATCGGTAGGTAGACTTATAATTAACAGAACATATCCGTCATTATATGTTAATCGGTAGGTAGATTTATAATTAACAGAACATATCCGTCATTATATGTTAATCAGTAGGTAGACTTATAATTAACAGAACATATACGTCATTATCTGTTAATCGGTAGGTAGACTTATAATTAACAGAACATATACGTCATTATCTGTTAATAGGTAGGTAGACTTATAATTAACAGAACATATCCGTCATTATCTGTTAATCAGTAGGCAGACTTATAATTAACAGAACATATCCGTCATTATCTGTTAATCAGTAGGTAGACTTATAATTAACATAACATATACGTCATTATCTGTTAATCGGTAGGTAGACTTATAATTAAAATAACATATACGTGATTATCTGTTAATCGGTAGGTAGACTTATAATTAACAGAACATATACGTCATTATCTGTTAATCAGTAGGTAGACTTATAATTAACATAACATATATGTCATTATCTGTTAATCAGTAGGTAGACTTATAATTAACAGAACATATACGTCATTATCTGTTAATCGGTAGGTAGACTTATAATTAACAGAACATATCGTCATTATATGTTAATCAGTAGGTAGACTTATAATTAACATAACATATACGTCATTATCTGTTAATCGGTAGGTAGACTTATAATTAACAGAACATATCCGTCATTATATGTTAATCGGTATGTAGACTTATAATTAACAGAACATATCCGTCATTATATGTTAATCAGTAGGTAGACTTATAATTAACATAACATATACGTCATTATCTGTTAATTGGTAGGTAGACTTATAATTAACATAACATATACGTCATTATCTGTTAATTGGTAGGTAGACTTATAATTAACATAACATATACGTCATTATCTGTTAATCGGTAGGTAGACTTATAATTAACAGAACATATCCGTCATTATATGTTAATCAGTAGGTAGACTTATAATTAACATAACATATACGTCATTATCTGTTAATCGGTAGGTAGACTTATAATTAACAGAACATATCCGTCATTATATGTTAATCGGTATGTAGACTTATAATTAACAGAACATATCCGTCATTATATGTTAATCAGTAGGTAGACTTATAATTAACATAACATATACGTCATTATCTGTTAATTGGTAGGTAGACTTATAATTAACATAACATATACGTCATTATCTGTTAATTGGTAGGTAGACTTATAATTAACATAACATATACGTCATTATCTGTTAATCGGTAGGTAGACTTATAATTAACAGAACATATACGTCATTATCTGTTAATTGGTAGGTAGACTTATAATTAACATAACATATACGTCATTTTCTGTTAATTGGTAGGTAGACTTATAATTAACATAACATATACGTCATTATCTGTTAATCGGTAGGTAGACTTATAATTAACAGAACATATACATCATTATCTGTTAATCAGTAGGTAGACTTATAATTAACATAACATATACGTCATTATCTGTTAATCGGTAGGTAGACTTATAATTAACATAACATATACGTCATTATCTGTTAATCGGTAGGTAGACTTATAATTGCTTTTCGTATTTTTTTGTAACATCATAATAAAGAGTACATTTACGTTAATCTGCAGGCAGTGGTATAATAGAATTTCCTGAATTTCTAACAATGATGGTGAAGAAAATGAAAGAAGGAGGCGACTCTGATGATGAGATTCGAGAATACTTTAGAGTGTTCGATAAGGATGGAAATGGTTTTATTAGTGCCGCTGAATTACGTCATGTAATGACCACGTTAGGAGAAAAATTAACAGACGAGGAGGTAGACGAGATGATACGAGAAGCTGATATTAATGGCGATGGACAAGTAAATTATGAAGGTATATATATGAATATGTGTAAGGTTGTCACATCTCAAATCTCATCCAATGGAAAGTAGAAATATGTTTTCATATATAATCACATTATATGCAATAGCTAACACAATTTTCAACCCCAAAGACTATTTACCAAACTACAATTCATATATGAGTCAATCATCAATCGCCCCTAGACAGATACAGCAGATAAACTGCCATGGCCGTGGGGAAACAATTTATCCAAAATGCCATGTAGCTCCATTTTAAGCAACGTTTCAATTATATCGTAGTAGTCAGTGGTTTGGTGGAGGAAACCGGGGTACCAGGAGAAAATCACTAACCTGCTGGAAGTCAATTTTCTAATGAAAAAGGCAAATATGCAAAATGTTTAAACTTTCTTTTCATAATGACGATCATTAATATACCAATACGTTATCAGTACAATACATTAAATGCTTGTTATATTCATGATCAGTAAATATTTACACAAATCAGAGGAATTAATCAATTAGCAACAACTGTCCAAACTCTGTTATGAGTCAAAAAGTCCCAAAATAAATTTGTGCTAGAGATGTACAGAGCTTTATTTTCTGTTTCAGAATTTGTGACGATGATGAACGCAAAATAAAAAGGATACCATGTTTGTAACAAGCAGGCTGGAATAGAGGCTGATCTGTGATTATGGGAAATATCAGAAACATTCAAGAAAAATTGTAAACATAGACATTTTTATACAAAATAGAAAGAAATAAAGAGTAAAGAACGATTACAAACAATGTAACTGGTGTGTGTAAAACTATATTTAAGGGTATTTTAGCTATTAATATGTTAACATAGAGTAGCAAGGATGTTACCGGGTGGTCGTTTACATGATCTTGATCTCCTTGTAATTATTTTTACTCTCTCTGTAAAATGTATGATTAATAAAATTGTATCATATTTATCAAACTCAGGCAGCGTTGTTTAGAAACGATAAAACGGTCACACTATATTTGTTGACATAAAATAACATGAAAAGTCAAAATATGTGGGCTGGAACAAAACAACAGAGAAATGAGATACAGGTATACTTGCTATGGAAAACTGGAAAAGCTCAAATCTATGAGCGGGAACACAACAACAGAAATGAAAAACCGACAAGACTTTTACCAGACCTGTCTATGAGTAACACGGCAGATGTCTTGTACGAAATAAGAATTGTTTACCCTTCATGATCACATGGGTTCACAGCATGGGTTCACAGCTATTTTGTCTTCTTCTTTTTTTTCTGTGTTCTGTTTTATTGTTTTGTTTTGTGTGTGTGGTTTTTTTTTCTGTTTGCTTTATGTCTTGTTCCCACTGCTAGTTGTGTCTCTGGATTGTCCTTATATAATTGCCCCTTCGGTATTCTCTAACGCTTACTTGCTCTGGAATACTACAAAAAGTCCAAATCGGAGCTATCACGTACCATTTATGCGAAATACTGCAAAGGTCAAAATGAGTAGGCTTGCATAAAACAAACCGAAATGAAACACAGGTACATGATATAGTATGCCACCAGTCACAAGCTGTGGGCACACAACAACGCAAACTGTGGGCACACAACACAAGCTGTGGTCACACAACACAAGCTGTGGGCACACAACAACACAAGTTGTGGGTACACAACAGTACAAGCTGTGGGCACACAACAACACAAGCTGTGGGCACACAACACAAGCTGTGGGTACACAACAACACAAGCTGTGGGCACACAACAACACAAGCTGTGGGCACACAACAACACAAGCTGTGGGCACACAACAACACAAGCTGTGGGTACACAACAACACAAGCTGTGGGCAAACAACAACACAAGCTGTGGGCACACAGCAACATAAGCTGTGGGCACACAACAACACAAGCTGTGGGCACACAACAACACAAGCTGTGGGCACAAAACAACACAAGCTGTGGTCACACAACACCACAAGCTGTGGGCACACAACAACACAAGCTGTGGGCACACAACAACACAAGCTGCGGGTACACAACACAAGCTGTGGGCACACAACACAAGCTGTGGGCACACAACAACACAAGCTGTGGGTACACAACACAAGATGTGGGCACACAACACAAGCTGTGGGTACACAACACAAGCTGTGGGCACACAACACAAGCTGTGGGTACACAGCAACACAAGCTGTGGGTACACAACAACACAAGCGGTGGGCACACAACAACACAAGCTGTGGGTACACAACAACACAAGCTGTGGGAACACAACACAAGCTGTGGGCACACAACAACACAAGCTGTGGGTACACAACAACACAAGCTGTGGGTACACAGCAACACAAGCTGTGGATACACAACATAAGCTGTGGGCACACAACACAAGCTGTGGGTACACAACAACACAAGCGGTGGACACACAACAACACAAGCTATGGGTACACAACAACACAAGCTGTGGGCACACATCACAAGCTGTGGGCACACAACAATACAAGCTGTGGGCACACAACAACACAAGCTGTGGGTACACACCATAAGATGTGGGCACACAACAACACAAGCTGTGGGTACACAACAACACAAGCTGTGGGCACACAACAACACAAGCTGTGGGTACACAACAACACAAGCTGTGGGTACACAACAACACAAGCTGTGGGCACACAACAACACAAGCTGTGGGTACACAACAACACAAGCTGTAGGCACACAACAACACAAGCTGCGGGTACACAACACAAGCTGTGGGCACACAACACAAGCTGTGGGCACACAACAACACAAGCTGTGGGTACACAACACAAGCTGTGGGCACACAACAACACAAGCGGTGGACACACAACAACACAAGCTATGGGTACACAACAACACAAGCTGTGGGCACACATCACAAGCTGTGGGCACACAACAATACAAGCTGTGGGCACACAACAACACAAGCTGTGGGTACACACCATAGGATGTGGGCACACAACAACACAAGCTGTGGGTACACAACAACACAAGCTGTGGGCACACAACAACACAAGCTGTGGGTACACAACAACACAAGCTGTGGGTACACAACAACACAAGCTGTGGGCACACAACAACACAAGCTGTGGGTACACAACAACACAAGCTGTGGTCACACAACAACACAAGCTATGGTCACACAACAACACAAGCTGTGGGCACATAACAACACAAGCTATGGTCACACAACAACACAAGCTGTGGGCACACAACAACAAAAGCTGTGGGCACACAACAACAGAAGCTGCGGGTACACAAGAACACAATTTGTGGGCACACAACAACACAAGCTGTGGGTACACAACACAGGCTGTGGGCACACAACAACACAAGCTGTGGGCACACAACAACACAAGCTGTGGGCACACAACAACACAAGCTGCGGGTACACAACACAAGCTGTGGGCACACAACACAAGCTGTGGGCACACAACAACACAAGCTGTGGGTACACAACACAAGCTGTGGGCACACAACAACACAAGCGGTGGACACACAACAACACAAGCTATGGGTACACAACAACACAAGCTGTGGGCACACATCACAAGCTGTGGGCACACAACAATACAAGCTGTGGGCACACAACAACACAAGCTGTGGGTACACACCATAGGATGTGGGCACACAACAACACAAGCTGTGGGTACACAACAACACAAGCTGTGGGCACACAACAACACAAGCTGTGGGTACACAACAACACAAGCTGTGGGTACACAACAACACAAGCTGTGGGCACACAACAACACAAGCTGTGGGTACACAACAACACAAGCTGTGGTCACACAACAACACAAGCTATGGTCACACAACAACACAAGCTGTGGGCACATAACAACACAAGCTATGGTCACACAACAACACAAGCTGTGGGCACACAACAACAAAAGCTGTGGGCACACAACAACAGAAGCTGCGGGTACACAAGAACACAATTTGTGGGCACACAACAACACAAGCTGTGGGTACACAACACAGGCTGTGGGCACACAACAACACAAGCTGTGGGTACACAACAACACAAGTTGTGGGCACACAACACAAGCTGTGGGTACACAACAACACAATATATGGGTACACAACAACACAAGCTGTGGGCACACAACAACACAAGCTGTGGGTACACAACAACACAGGCTGTGGGAACAGAACACAGGCTGTGGGCACACAACAACACAAGCTATGGACACACAACACAAGCTGTGGGTACACAACAACACAAGCTGTGGGCACACAATAACACAAGCTGTGGACACACAACACAAGCTGTGGGCACACAACAACACAAGCTGTGGGTACACAACAACACAGGCTGTGGGTACACAACAACACAAGCTGTGGGTACACAACAACACAAGCTGTGGGCACACAACACAAGCTGTGGGCACACAACACAAGCTGTGGGCACACAACAACACAAGCTGTGGGTACACAACAACACAAGCTGTGGGCACACAACAACGCAAGCTGTGGGCACACAACAACACAAGCTGTGGGTACACAACAACACAAGCTGTGGGCACACAACAACACAAGCTGTGGGTACACAACAACACAAGCTGTGGGCACACAACAACGCAAGCTGTGGGCACACAACAACACAAGCTATGGGCACACAACAGCACAAGCTGTGGGTACACAACAACACCAGCTGTGGGTACACAACAACACAAGTAAAACTCCCAATTAACCATTAAACATTTATATGAAAAGTGGGATGCTACATTTTAGTGATTGAACAGTTAATCTTAACAGGATTACTTCTAAGTACCTATAAGAAAAGCTTAAAGATACGAAAGGGGTAATTAGAATCTGTTCAAATATAAAATACACAAAGCAGCATGAAATAAAAAGGAAAGAATGTGTTTGTAGTAAAAGGGCGAGCAGCAGCAGATATCACAGTACATAACAAACAAACAAAACAAAACAAAAATTAAAAACAAGACAAAACAGAAAAAAACCCACATTAACTTACAATCCCGTGATCAGGTACATTATTATTAGCAAGCTCTATCAATAGCAAAGCATGTCTCGAGCTTTTGGTATATCATCTACAATATCCAGAGTAGATTTCGGCATTATAGATATATTATTAGTATTCGAATTTATCATACCCAAATCATAATTTCTGGCCAAGACAAGCAAGTAACGGTCACGTGTGTATTTCATTTGGAACCAAAGAGTATAATATATGATATACAGTAGCGTGAAGATTGTATTCTGTACATTTAAAACATATCATATATGTTTTAATATTGATCCATACCATATGCTCAAAATTATATGGAGCTGGAAATGTGCATGGCAAGATAGTAGTTACACTGGTTAGGTTTTGTATTCAAAGTTTAATTACGCTGTGTCGATTTGGGCCAATAGAACTAGTCTAATCCCGCCACTTTTTATTGAAGTACCTGTGCCAGGAAAGTGAGCGGTCATGTGTGAGGGGTATCGATTTTGTGTGAGGGGTATCGATTTTGTGTGAGGGGTATCGATTTTGTGTGAGGGGTATCGATTTTGCCTCTTTCTACGATTTTGATATTTGTTGTTGGAATTGTTCTGCCCTGTTGTTGTTTTTTTTTAATTCATCTTATTAAGATGAAATTGAGTTTTAAGGTGTAAAGTATTGCGTATTTCAGTTTGTAATCGAGCTTACAGTTACCAGCTTTAGTTGTATCACCTATTCAATATGTCTTAATACATGCACTTATTGACAGATTTGTTTGAGTGAGTGAGTGATTGTTGTTTAACGCCAACTCAGCAATTTGTCAGCTATATCATGGCGAAAACAATTTATTTTCAATGCACGATGGTGAGGTCCACTTTGTACTAGACCAATACACTTAGTTGGCTTTTTATAGTGCTAGCTCACTGAAACAACAGTCCCGCGGATAGACATGTCGCCCTACTCGGACACATTATCATGATTCCGAGCCAACCAGTCTTTGCTCTTTTTCCTTAATATTACAGGCTTAGCGGAGAAGCAAAAAAAATACAACAATTTATAGTTTTTAGTTTGACCCGATCGGGGGTCGAATCTACGATCTACCGCACTCGAGGCGAGCACGCTAACCATTACCATGCCGATGCGGTTCCGATTTGTTTGTCTTAAGGTGGTACCATACACTTCAGGTAAAATTTGATCTGCTCGTTTAATTTTCTTATTTTTTTGGCAGTGTGTTTGAATATATCCACTGTAATAAATATCAAAATGTTAACAAATTCCAACCAACAGACTCAGAGATATAAATTCACTAGCCACATAGCAGCTTTTCTCTCTGTGGTTTTGACCACCGAGATGCTTGAAATCTGCATACAAACATCAAAACGTTCAACTGATTTTAAAGAGTTATCTCCCTGTAGTGTATGATACCACCTTAATTAGATATTGCGTTCTATCATAAGTTAATCACATGTTTTTGTTATTAAAAATAATTGGTCGTGGCAATGCGACAATGAGAACTGAAGCATTCAATGATTACAATCGTAGTAATATAACACTGAGTTGTACCTGTCTTTAATAGTAGAATACATCAAAGTTACTCTACAATAAAAATAAGATCAAATATGATTATATTTTAGTCATCAAACGGAAGTAGATATCGTACCAAATATGGTAAGTTTACCTTCATACATTTTCTCATGTAATTTTCATTTTAAATGTGTTTATTGCTAAAAAAAAAAAAAGGTAAATTTAATTTCCATCAACCTGCGTTCGTTTATTTAAATGTTTAATCCCAAATTAAATAACATTTCAATTGACCTTGAGATATGGTTCATGGCTACTTTAAATTAAACGGATTAAGTACCGATTATTACATCTTATGTAAGAGATTGGGGGTCCAGAAATATTGCAATAACACCTAGGGATTGAGGGTCTATATATATTATAATGTAAAATATGCTATGTGGGCTTGTGCTATATTAAACCATTCCATAATTTCAGTGAAACGTTTCGTAATCCCGTTACATTTGAGCTTTAATCAGATCTATCTCTACCTCAATCCACCATTTTAAAGTAATTCAAATTTATTTATTTTATAGGCAGATCAACTAACAGAAGAACAAATTACAGGTTAAGTATGAAACATATAATAAGACGATAACTGGGCAATACACATTAACTGCTTCCAGTGTAATGACACCATGCTATTTTTGTTTTTATCTTTGAGTTCCCTTTCCCCTTTCCTGTCTTTAAGTGTAATAATGTCACGTTTAACATCGATGATTTATACGTTATACTGGGAAAGCCTTATAGATGTAGACAACTTTTGTAATGTTTATTTCATATCTCGAGTGTGTCAGTCACTGTTGACTGTTAGTTCACCGAACCTGTTGGTCGTTTTAGAATATGTCTTCATAAATATGTTGATCTCTGGACATCATGAATTAAAATAAAATTAAATTAAAAAAATAAAGTCGTCTGTAGAAAAGGGACAATCTGTATTACAAAATCGTGTATGCGTTGAAATTCATAGTAGGAATTGTCATTGCTATTCATTACACATTAGAATTTGACGAATGATATGTAGATTAAAGCTCGTTTGAATTAGGCCATGGGCTGAGATAGCCTACCGTGCACCCCCCCCCCCCCTCCCATTCGAACCCCACTAATTTTGTTTTGTCCTTTGATATGTCCCTCTGAAAAAAAAACATGTTAACATTGAATAATTTGGGACGAACTTACATTTTTGAGCTCTTTTTTTTACATCCTTTCGACAATTTTGCCGGATTTTAAGATTGTTTCATTCTTCACTGTTGCTGAGGTCTTGTAGCTTATTAACAACTATTAGAATATAAAAACTGGGGTTTGGTAGATAGCTGATTATATGATCGATCAAATGAATACAAGTTATTCATATTTTATGAAGTTCAGTAATCGTAGGAGGCAAAAAATCTATCCCTACCCTTGATAAAATTGCGTAAAAACCGAGATGTTTCGCCTTTTGTTTTGGATAAGCAAAATATTACCCAACTTTGATGATATTTTTATATTGAATTGATTAAAACTATTGCATTTACGGAAAATTAAACCCATTACATCATCAAAAAACATGCTTTGTAGAAAAATGGAATATTATGATTTTTGCCGATTTTAGCTCTATTCAGCCCAAAGCGCGTAATATCTTTTTCATTATAAATCTGTCGTGTGAAGTTATGTTATGGAGACATTTTAGAATAAAATTTGTTCTAGTACCACCCTGTATAAGGCTTCTAGCGGCAAAATATTACCCCTTACCCTGCCGAAAATCGCATAATATTGTCTCATCAGTATAGAAAAGGACAAATTTACAGTTTTGCCTGTTGTTAATTTAGATAAATGTTCTTAAACAATATGGAAGAAACATTAAATTAATCAATTTCGCAATATTGTCTCATTTTATAGTCCGGTTAACTGTATTTAATAAATTTACGCAGATCAAGATTATAAAGAACAAATAATTAGTTCTGGCGTTCTTCCGTCACCGACATTATCCGTAAAGTTCTGGTTTCAGATACTTGCACAGAAGTTTTTGACTCATAGTTTTCGAGTGTTTAATACCAAATTAGTTTGATATTAAAATAAAATGAGTTCAAGAAAAAGAGAAAAGCACAACAGGAAGATTGTGCAGTCTGTATAACAGTCGGGAAGCCAGTGACGCAGGAGAGTTCCATCTAAAAACAAAGTCACGTGACTTTCGCGTCATTTTTGATGAAAAATGACGTTCAACCCTTCGGTTAAAATACGTCGGTTTACAATAAATACGTACGCTTGAAATCAATTAAAATATACGGAATATGTCTATGGATAAATAGAAATTTATTGCATCACTTCAGTTTTTATTTATATAGTGCACAAACATCGAATGTTGCTACTTGAAGTGGACTCAATTTCTAAACAAATGTCGAGGTGGTTCTATTTAAGTCAGAAAATTTAATTAAAACAATATGATGGCTTTCTGTAACATCCTGAGGAAATCATCTAGGATCATTGTCATACCGACAACTAGTGTCAATGTCTTGTGGGATGCAATTGTGTCACTTAGATCTACACCCACCTTGATCGATCGACCATTTGCCAAACATCGAAATTCATTGTCTTTCGGAACACATCGGTGGTGTTTCTTAACATCAACAATAAACGACACCTAAGCGTACATCCGAAAAAGGCTATTTCATTTGGGAAAGGGGTGTCTATTTTTATGTCTTTTTTTAATTTTCTTGTATTAATACCGTATTTTTCAGTTTATTTTTATTGCAATATTGTTTTAGACATTGTGCATTTTGTAATTTAGACTGGGGAATTACTATTTATCATCACTTTAAATAAAAAAAAATCATCTATGATAACTAGATTTGCAGAGGGGATGTACAACAATTAATAATTTCAATTTAATTTAATTTCAATACAACAGCCTTTTCAGGTACAAGATAAATAGAAAGAAACAAATGTGTGGAAAAAATAAAAGCATGTAAACAAAAATTAAGTGAATTGAAAAAATATGAAAATATTATAAAAAAAAACATGCCAGTAAAACAATTAATAATTTTTTAAAAATCTAAAAAAAATGAAACCTTGAGACAAAAAGGGACATACAAAATTGTGTTCAGCTATCTTAACCCTTCATATTATATCAAGGCAAATTAAAAAAAAATTCAGTGTAAGCAAATATTTTTCTTGAAATTAGGAAATTTTATTATCTGAATGAAAGCTACCAAGTTTCATGTTTATCTGACAATGTAAATATCAATGTATTTGGAATATTCATGTGTTTGACACAACTACAAACTAGCTTCTATAACATATAGGGGTGGCTAAGTTGTAATAATTCTTTCCCCTTGACATTCACAAAATGACCAGCATTTACAAATATGGGTACTTAGGTTGCAATAATTATTTCCCCATGACTTCACAAGATGAAATGACCAGCATTTACAAATATGACCGAGTACATATGGATACTTAGTTTGCAATAATTCTTTCTCCAGGACATTCACAAAATTACCAGCATTTACAAATATAGGTACTTATAGGTTGCAATATTTTTTCCCCCATGACATTCACAAACAGAATGACTAGCATTCACATAAAAGACACATATTGAATGACTACCATTCACATAATTTTAAGACACATACAGAAGGACTTGCATTCACATGAAATGACAAACCAGATTTCCAAATTCCACTAAGTAAATAAAATGACTAGAATGAATATGTTTTCTGTTGGCAAAATAAGCAAGTATTGGTAAATATTGTTTAAAATTGAAGTTAAAAAACTATTTTATTTGATCCAATGACTGGAAAAAAGTTAATAAAAGGGCAAATTTTGAAAAATTCTTTTCTGTAAAATAAGATTTATAAAATTCAGCATTAAAATTCATAGATAATAAAAGATAATTATATTTTTCATAAACAACAGGCAACAGAAGTACCTTTTCATCTAAAAAAAAAAAAAAGCATGAATAACAAATTCAACAACATGTTGGAGTGTATACAGGTCTAAATGTCTGTAGAAACTTGTTCAACAACTTGGTTCTGGTTCAAAATATCTAAAAGAAATTGAAAAGTTTGAGATCTTGTTTCAGCTCCACTTTCTGACCTAGAAAATGTGCTACAACTGTTATAACAATATGTACCACAATATAATTTTTCTTTTGAGCCAAATTCTTTACAGAAATTTAATTCATTCTTGAAATATTTAAGAACAACTTTAACAAGTCCTGGTTTTCAATTGAAATTGAAATAAACCTTTTGACTTTCAGTTTCAGATGAAGTTTCACAAATTACACAATCAAAAAGTTCTTTTCTGAATGACTAAATATATTATAATGTTTATGACACAAGGTGTCTTGAAAACTCTGATCCTTGTCTAAAAATTTGTCATTTATCCAAACATCAAATACTAATGTCATCTCCACTCTTTTTACTTAAATTAAAATGGTTTAAAAAACTTTTTTTTTCATCTTAAAAACTCTTACTTCCATTAGAAAATGCCTTTTTATTAACTGCATGGCTCATCATTTTCAAGCAGATTATTTTCGGTAGACGTAGAATACAAAGTTTGAACTTAATTTCACATTTCTTACAAATACAATACAATTCTGAAAAAATGTTAAATTTCTTTTTACAAACAAACAAAATTCAGGAGCATCTGAAACTTTTTGAATTAAATGAATGTATCAGTTAGAGGATATATTCTGCCCACAATTATACCCAAGGGCCTGCATTTGTTTGATGATGTACTTTAAAAATAATTGGAATGCTGGTCCATTTTCTTACTTCATGGATTTTTTAGGAGAGAAAAAAAACATATATATTTATATACAACTTTAAATCACATTTCCTACATACACAGGCATTTTCAGATATATTAAAATTATCGACACAAGTTTGTAAAATTCAGGAGCATCTGAACCAATAATAGCCATTTTCAAACCCCTTTGCCTTGTTAAATGCACATCCAGGCAAGCACAACACTGACAAAATAAAAAAAGAAAAAAAAATCATCAGTAGTTTTATTTAATCATTATATTTTCTGTGCTGTAAATCTGAAATATTGAAATACATAATTGATCAATTAACAATCTGGAAGGTACAAAATCAGAAGCTGAGATTGGAATATCCTTACATGTCCAATTTTTTATCACAAGACCATACAATTTTAAATGTTAAAACATCATGAATGATGAAGTCAGTTTAAAGGGTTCAAATATAGGTAATAACAACATTAACAAAATAAGATAATACAATCATAAATACTTTTAGTTTTAGTTATGCTTAGCTTTCATGTAAGCTTATTATTTTTAATTCTCTTCAGCTATAATATCTGCTTTTAAATTGCTTTTAATTTCATGTTTTAGTTATTTCAGATTTCTTACCAACTTACATGTCTGTGCTTTTCTTGTAGTGCTAGCTTTGTTTTTCTTTGTTTTTAATTTATTTTTACATGCCTTAATTATTGTTATTTATGTTGTATGTCGGTCAAAGGCTCATTAGAGCTTATATTTGTATGCTTGTTGTTTTTAACCATGCCGACTTTAGATAAAACTTATTTATTTATTTATTTATTTATTTATTCAGCGTCTTCTTTATCAAAAATGGCGGCTGACAGCGTCCTAAGTTACAAACCTCGTTTTGCAAATTAAAGGCGGAATGATGGCTATTTTTATATTTCGTTACACATTTGAATGATGGGTAAACCTATTTTTGACCATAGTTTTTACTGACAACCAATGGGATGCGTTTGTGTCAGTTATTCTTAGCCTCGAGAATTTCCCGCCATATATTCTTAGCTATAACAACAAAAACAAATACCTCGGGAAATACCTAGTTTTATACCGATATTATGTCTAATAAACACTTTCTTGGGGTTTTTTCTGCAACTTATATATTTAACCATGATAATTCACGTTTTTTGGGAATGTATTTATTTATATTTATCTCTCATATAAGGTTTATTCTGTAATCGTCATGGTAAACAAACGTCAATACTTATTACGATTATGGGCGACACCTGGTGGGTTATTATTATCTGCCCTTGCGTAAATGTTTTTAGCCTTACGGGAGGAGTTACGGAAGCTGACGTTGGCTTCTCGACTGTAATACACAGCGCAAAATCGAACAATGAAAATTTGGTATCATGTTCGGTTGATTGTTTTGAAAAATTGTTAGACATAAAACGGCGACGTCTTGAAAGCACATCAGAAGCTCTTAGGATGGAGGATGTCTGTGTCCAAATCCCGTCTACTTTTTCTGCGGGATTGGGTTATCACAGGGATTGCTACCAGAAGTTCACAATGAACCTGAGTAGCTTGCCAGCATCGCCACCATCCATTGCAGGCAGTAGTGATTTTGAAAGTAGACGCCGTAGGTCTCTTGATCCTGACAAAATAATATTCAGACCAGACTGTATATTTTGTGAAAAAGAAGGGAGAAAGAAAATTAAAGTGAAGGGTAGTTGGAAGACAGAAGGAACCGTTCGGTTTGAATATGATGGTGGGGTGACTGTCCAAAGAATTGCACAGGAAAAGCATGACGAGCATCTGCTCACTAGAATAAGAGGTGTTGACCTGTTTGCCTGTGAAGCGCAGTACCATCCATCTTGCAGAAATAAGTACTGCCAAAACTCTGAGAAATGGAGAAGTAGAGATGAAGATTCCAAAGAGCAACAAAGTCACACTGAGAAGGTGCACAGAGAGGCTTTCGATATAGTGAAATCGTTCATTGAACGATTCGTTATTTTAGGCAAATCAGTTGTTAAATTGAATGAACTCAGGAAAATATATGTTTCTAAATTAGCAGAAACAGAGTTTTCAAATCCGAATTATAGAAGCGAAAATCTCAAGGTTAATTTGGAAAAATCTTATGGAAAAAAGATAATGTTTATAAAGATGGAGACCCACGGGAAATTTGAGTCTTACCTGGTAGCCAGTTCTGATATTGATTTAGAGTCTGCCATTAGATGTGCATATGACCTTGGTAATGCGGACAAAATTGGTGATACCGCTTCTCTTCTCAGACAGGAAATTAACGATATGTTCGAGAGGGAAGGAAGCAGTTTGCCATGGCCCTCGACAGCAAAGTACCTGAACGATCTGAATTTTTCTTTGCCTGAAAAGCTAGATCAATTTCTTACTTCTCTTCTTACTGAAAAAAACCCCAGGTTACAACTCCAAAAGTTGCCCATTTTTTGGAGCACGGATAATTTCGCCCCTAAGCTGTTGGGGAAGAACGTAATAACCGTTTCTGATGGGCATGCCTTTCATATTACAAGTTATGATGGTACCAGCATATATGTCGCACAGAAATTAAATCAATTGAATCGACACAGGAATAAACTGTTTAAAGAGTTGTTCTTTATTGTTACTATGGAAAACAACAAGGATACAGAAATATTAGAATTCGTAGTCCGGATACCGATATATTCTTTATCCTCCTTCACTACGCGTTGGAATTACAAGGAGTGACAATTCTTTTTGATACTGGAACTGGAAACAAGAAAAGTTTGATAAATATCACCAAATTAGCACAGCAGTACCAGCAGGAATTGTGTACAGCACTTTTAGGCCTGCACGCGTTTACACGCTGTAATACAACGAGCACATATAAGGGGATTGGAAAAGTCAAGCCAATTAAGAAATTACAAAAGTCACCCCAATTCCAAAGTGCTCTTGCACAAATTGGAGATTCCTGGCAAATTTCAAAGGATTTGTTTCTGTAGATGGAGGTTTTTACCTCCTTGTTGTATGGCGGTAAAGAGGTCTCCTGTGTGAATGATTTGCGCTATAATAAGATCAGAAGAAAGTGCTGTTCAACGTGTGAAACGTGTGATGCCTCTAAAAATATTGATCTAGGTGTATTGCCTTCCATGCAGAAACTGTCTGAAAGAACATCTGAAAAGCGTTAACTACATGGTAGGAATTTGGAAAAGAGCACATATTGCAAAACCAGTATATCCGCAGCCTACTCATGACAATGGATGGGATGATTGAACCAAAATGGGTGTCTGGTGATTTCATTCCACAACAACTCGCCGATTTAGTCTAGGAAAATATTGCAGGTTTGACAGAAAGTGATGAAAGTGATGATGAATTCAACGATATTTTATACTCGTTGATTGATGGTAAAGAGGAAGACTTGTGAAAACTGTTTCGCCAATTTTCAATACTGTGTGTCCGTTTGCAATGCTCATTGTTCAGGTCATTTGTTGAAGAATGAAACTGAAATATGGAAATATTGAGTATATCATGTATATTTGTCCCTGTTCTCAAGTAGAGGAAGGGGTAGAATTTGGCTAAAATGGGCATCATAATATGCATATATGAGGATTAATGGTTTTTAAAATAAATGCTAATACATTCAGCATTCAGATAAAACTATATTGATTGTACAAAAATTCCCATAAAGCACCCCAATAAGGAATATTCTGTAGAAATTCTGCAAATCAGAAATTACCCATTTTTCATGTTTTCTGACATTGGTAGAATTTAAACCCTCTTAGATGATGTTCATATGATTTGTTTAAATAAAGAATTGAAAGATTTTACAGGACAAATACAAATTTCACCCTGCCCGGCCATGTTTCTAAGGAAATACAAATTTCACCCTGCCCGGCCATGTTTCTAAGGAAATAAACCGAGTTTCATCATATTTTACGTGTTTTTTAGAGGGGTAGAGCTAATATTTTGCTATTTTTTTGTTAATCAGTAGGTAGAAGGAACATAATTATTCCCTTTTTACATTGTTGTAGTACCCAGATACAAAAATCAACCGTCATTATGATGCGGTATCCTTTATTTTATTAGTAAAATTAAGATATATGCAGAATCCTGTGAAAATCTGCAAAATTGAAAATATTCCATTTTTCAAGTATTCTGACGACAAATATGACTTCATTAAGGATTACTAGTGCTTGACTTATTAAATGTGATATATTTGTTTGGATTAGTATAAAAAAGATCGCAGTTTAGTACGAAATGTTTTTTTATCTAAATTTTTAAGGGAAAAAATGTCTTTTTTTTCATTTCAGGAAGGGGGAGGGGTAGGTTTTTCACGTCTGACAAAATTTGATAGCCACAAAGTGTATATATCTTGTATTCAATTGAAAGGTAATACTATAAGCTTTCATTTGATACCATATTGATATACTATCAAGACTGGTTAGTATACATTTAATGCTCGCAAAGACAAAAATTGAAAAGAAGTTTAAAAATCCTCAAAAAGCTGCGACAGGGTGTAAATATTAGCCTCAAACGGCAAGTTCGTCCCAAAATTTTCAATTTTAACAAGTTTTTTCTTCAAGAGGATATATAGGAGGACTTAAAAAAATATGTTAACACGGGGGGGTGGGGGGGGGGGGGGGGGTGCACGGGGGGTTATGCTAACCCACGGACTATATTGTTTTAACTCCAGAGACTAAGTCAAAGTAATAAAAGGAATTATCTTACCTCCGAATATTACATTTTTAAGATAAAATAAAAGCAAATAAGACTTTTTTCACAATAACGCAACATCCATTAAAGTACTTACTTTATTACTCTCTAACTACATTTATTTTAATTGATTTCAGAATTCAAAGAGGCTTTCAGTCTGTTTGACAAAGATGGGAATGGTACAATAACATCAAAAGAACTAGGTACAGCAATGAGGTCATTAGGTCAATACCCAACAGAGGTTGACCTCCAAGATATGATAAATGAAATAGATGCCGATGGTAAGACCATATTATCATCTTCTGTAATCAAAATGAAAAAAAAAAAAAAAAAAATTAAATCTTCTCGATACTCACGTGACATTTTAGCAGACGAACACACAACAATCAAGTCAAATGAGATTTTCGAATGAAGAAAACATTCGAATATAATTACAACGATACCAAAAAAAAAAAAAATAAAAAAAATACAAGAACATATTTCTTGATAGCACAAAATACAGCAATAATCGAGAACTACATACACCAAATGCTGTTGAAAAGCAAGGATCTTCTGCTTTGTTAATGGCACCCGTCGTAATGACTTATTCCCAAAAATTAGATAAGACATCTCTAGATAATTAAGTCATCGAGCATCGAAATAATTATTATTTTCCTGATACACTTGACTATTTCTACTGAGGTTCCGTTGTCATGGTGACCACTAACGTGTGATTGTTAGGTTTATATATATCTATGCATACAATACCTATTAAAATTCACATTTATGAGTACGATTCCGTCTATGATTATATAACACTGCCAATAGTATTTCTTCCACCCATCTCGAAAAATATGTTGATTATCTGAAAGTGTATTAATTAGAAAAAATAATTCATTACTGTACCTGTTGTGCTTAATTTGTATGCTTGTGACCAACATTAGTTTACTCTATACTCATAATTAAACAAGCATACCTCCCTGTACCAGGAAGAGTTGTATGATACTCTCCCTGTGTCACGACGCGAATTATGATGTTCTAGTTTTTAAAGCATTATATCAACACAACGTTACATAGAGAAAGTATTCACATGAATATAAGGGAGAAATGAATTACAATAGAATAGAATAACAATATTTGTGAATTTCAATATATTTCTGATTTTTTATCTATATTACTGTCTAGCTTTCACCATTGTAATTAAATATAATTAGTTGTGTTCATTCCAATAGGAAATGGTTGTGTAGATTTTCCGGAATTTTTAACCTTGATGGCAAAAAAGATGAATGATGGTGACGCCGAAGAGGAAATGAAAGAGGCGTTCCGGTTGTTCGATAAAGATGGAAATGGTTTTATATCAGGAGCTGAACTACGTCACGTGATGACCTGTATCGGTGAGAAACTGACAGACGGAGAGGTTGACGATATGTTACATGAAGCTGATGTCGACGGCGATGGAATGATAAATTATGAAGGTAAACATATTGCATTACTAGGATTCGATTGCTTTCAGTTTTCATTAATAAATGGGAACTAGAGTAGATAAATTTATTTGAGAGAGTTCGTGTTGTTTGATCTCTTTGTTTTATATCCTTTCATGTTTAATGATATACGGTGTTGTTGATCATGATTGTTATTATGTTTGTATTGTCGATCATGATTGTTATTATGTTTGTATTGTCGATCATGATTGTTATTATGTTTGTATTGTCGATCATGGTTGTTATTATGTTTGTATTGTCGATCATGGTTGTTATTATGTTTGTATTGTTGATCATGGTTGTTATTATGTTTGTATTGTCGATCATGGTTGTTATTATGTTTGTATTGTCGATCATGATTGTTATTATGTTTGTATTGTCGATCATGATTGTTATTATGTTTGTATTGTCGATCATGGTTGTTATTATGTTTGTATTGTTGATCATGGTTGTTATTATGTTTGTATTGTCGATCATGGTTGTTATTATGTTTGCATTGTTGATCATGGTTGTTATTATGTTTGCTTTGTCGATCATGGTTGTTATTATGTTTGTATTGTCGATCATGGTTGTTATTATGTTTGTATTGTCGATCATGGTTGTTATTATGTTTGTATTGTCGATCATGGTTGTTATTATGTTTGTATTGTCGATCATGATTGTTATTATGTTTGTATACATGATTGTTATTATGTTTGTATTGTCGATCATGGTTGTTATTATGTTTGTATTGTCGATCATGGTTGTTATTATGTTTGTATTGTCGATCATGATTGTTATTATGTTTGTATTGTCGATCATGATTGTTATTATGTTTGTATTGTCGATCATGGTTGTTATTATGTTTGTATTGTCGATCATGGTTGTTATTATGTTTGTATTGTCGATCATGATTGTTATTATGTTTGTATTGTCGATCATGATTGTTATTATGTTTGTATTGTCGATCATGATTGTTATTATGTTTGTATTGTCGATCATGGTTGTTATTATGTTTGTATTGTCGATCATGATTGTTATTATGTTTGTATTGTCGATCATGATTGTTATTATGTTTGTATTGTCGATCATGGTTGTTATTATGTTTGTATTGTCGATCATGGTTGTTATTATGTTTGTATTGTATTTTCACCATCATCTTAAAATACACAACAGACTCCAACGACAAACAAAACACAAAAAGGTTTATGTTTGAAAGTTTATTATTTCTTGTTAAAATTTCTAAACGGTTGGCTTAAATTTCCATACTCTATTTAAAAAATAAATCATGGAAGCCAGAATGTGTTGGGAGTTTTAACATGGATTGACGGATATTAGTATTTTATCCCGAGCCAGAAGCGAGGGATAGAATTTACTAATATCCGCTAATCCATGTTAAAACTCAAAACACATTCTGGCTTCCATGATTTATTTCGATTCTGATATGTCTAAGAGTACAAATACGGTAGTATACTTTGATTGGAAGACGGTCATTTATATTTACGTTTCCAGAAAATGTCGCACACAAGTTATGCTGCCAATGGAAAAGACAATCACATTCACAGGCGCATGTGCTAATGAGATTTATGAATTCGGTATGAATGGATAACTCGCTCGTTTGTTAGCAAAGCGAAAGAAGGAGGTCATGTTAGAATAATGTATATAAATTCATTAACACAAGAAATATATTTTATCTAGATGGTAATGTTGATCACTTAAGTCATTACTGTTAATGTGTTTATATAAAAGACAGACGGCGTATGGAATATTGTATTGATATCAAGACCTGTCTTTTTTTTTAAATGGTTTGATTGTACACTGTACAGTTCAAACCATACTTATTGTGTACAATCGTTAACATACTGATATGTCTTAAATCCTGATATGTTACTGACACTGATATATTACTAATACTGATATGTTACTAATACTGATATGTTACTTATACTGATATGCTACTTATACTGATATGTTGCTAATACTGATATGTTACTAATACTGATATGTTACTAATACTGATATGTTACTAATACTGATATGCTACTAATACTGATATCTTTCTTATACTGATATGCTACTTATACTGATATGCTACTTATACTGATATGTTACTAATACTGATATGTTACTAATACTGATATGTTACTAATACTGATATGCTACTAATACTGATATGTTACTTATACTGATATGTTACCAATACTGATATGTTGCTAATACTGATATGTTACTAAAACTGATATGTTGCTATTACTGATATGTTACTAATACTGATATGTTACTATTATTGATATGTTACTTATACTGATATGTTGCTAAAACTGATATGTTACTAATACTGATATGTTGCTAATACTGATATGTTACTAATACTGAGATGTTACTAATACTGATATGTTACTAATACTGATATGTTTCTAATACTAATATGTTACTAATACTGATATGCTACTAATACTGATATGTTACTAATACTGATATGTTACTAATACTGATATGCTACTAATACTGATATGTTACTAATACTGATATGCTACTAATACTGATATGTTACTAATACTGATATGTTACTAATACTTATATGTTACTAATATGTTATTAATACCGGTGTGTTACTAATACTGATTTGTTACTAGTACTTATATGTTACTAATACTGATATGCTACTAATACTGATATGTTACTAATACGTATATGTTACTAATATGTTATTAATACTGGTGTGTTATTAATACTGATTTGTTACTAGTACTTATATGTTACTAATAGTGGTATGCTACTAATACTGATATGCTACTAATACTGATATGTTACTAATACTGATGTTACTAATACTTATGTGTTACTAATATGTTATTAATACCGGTGTGTTACTAATACTGATTTGTTACTAGTACTTATATGTTACTAATACTGATATGCTACTAATACTGATGTTACTAATACTTATATGTTACTAATATGTTATTAATACTGGTGTGTTATTAATACTGATTTGTTACTAGTACTTATATGTTACCAATACTGATATGCTACTAATACTGATATGCTACTAATACTGATATGTTACTAATACTGATGTTACTAATACTTATATGTTACTAATATGTTATTAATACCGGTGTGTTACTAATACTGATTTGTTACTAGTACTTATATGTTACTAATACTGATATGCTACTAATACTGATATGTTACTAATACTGATGTTACTAATACTTATATGTTACTAATATGTTATTAATACCGGTGTGTTACTAATACTGATTTGTTACTAGTACTTATATGTTACTAATACTGATATGTTTCTAATACTGATATGTTACTAATACTGATATGTTATTAATACTGATGTTACTAATACTTATATGTTACTAATATGTTATTAATACCGGTGTGTTACTAATACTGATTTGTTACTAGTACTTATATGTTACTAATACTGATATGCTACTAATACTGATATGTTTCTAATACTGATATGTTACTAATACTGATATGTTGCTAATACTTATATGTTACTAATATGTTATTAATACTGATGTGTTACTAATACTGATTTGTTACTAGTACTTATATGTTACTAATACTGGTATGTTGCTAATACTTACATGTTACTAATATGTTACTAATACTGATTTGTTTCTAATAACGCTCTGTTGCTAATTTTAATATGTTACTTGTTATTTTACATTATTTGTCTGTTTAATAGTTTAATGTGTCTCTGTTTCTTCCACATCTTTGACATTCGCTAATCAGTATTCTACCTACATCAGATCTTACACCACTTTGTGCTACCATTTATTGAATATTTAAAAATGTATTTCATTTGACGATTGCTTTAAATGCAGATATATACAAACAAACAAAAAATCTGGATGAACACAACAATACCATTGAAAATAAAATAAAAAGAAAATAAATGGCAAGGGATTGGACAAAACGATCTTCTCCCACTTAAAACAGATGCTCATAGAACAAAGTTTGTCTTGCTAGAACATCGGGATGGACTTTACAATGTGTTAATGAACACAGAAGTTTTACGAGGAAATCGTACATTACATCACCAATCATAATATAGCGCATTTATCATGTACAACACAAACATCCCATGGAAATACATCTAGATATTAGATCATGTTCTTTAAAATGCAAAATTGTTGTTCGGATTAAGGTAATCAGGATATGAATTACTAATAAATTTGAACTATGACTATTTTTTTCTTCAGAGTTTGTAAACATGATGTTGAAGTAGAAACCCACATGATGAATGGTGACAGACATGTCTATATAATGTGTAAATAATGTTGTATCATGTATAGTCTTACAGTTATATGTCCGTATATGGTATAAATGATGTTGTATTATGAAATATCATTAAATAAACATTTGTTTTATATTATACATGAATTTGCACTGTCTTTGAAATAGAGAATATGTTCCCATTATTATATACATTATCATATACATTATATGAAAGTGCCATATCATTTCTAATGTCATTTCCATGTTTTGTTTGATGTCGTATAATTTAACGTTAGAGGAAACCAAATAAGGTAATTAAAGAATGGACAATCCAGAGACACGGGCAACAATGGGCACAAGACACACAAAAATAAAAACAACCAAGCAAAATACACTTAAGGATTAATCGCAATTTTTGTTCGGGTCATGAAGAAATAACCTCAATCAGGTTGTACACACCGGGTAACAGCGGGTTACGCAAGGGTGTGTACAACCTGATTGAGGTTATTTCGAATGAACCGAACAAATAATTTCGATCAATCCTTATAAATTAATTCAAACCTTTTTGCTATGATATTGAAAAATATATTTATTTTTTCAAAATAAGGCAAATAATCTGAAATAAATTTAAATAACCCCAAAGGTGCCTCATTTAAAGAAAATCACCTGATGACAACGGTACGCGACGCCTTGAGAACGACGTCTATTTTCAGATTCCGTACATTGGAAAATAACCTCAACTTTTTAAACCAATCAAAACACGTGTAAAATGACATGTGACTCTAAAATTAATTTATATCACATAAAACTAAAAAGATTATCAAAACAGACTCCACCAAAAACAGGGATTGAACTCAGGTATTCCCAAAAGGTAGCAGTTCCTTTTTCTAATAAGACGCCCATTATGATATCCATATAGTCAAGTCCAGTAAAAGTCTTGTTGATGATTGGGGAAATAAATATTCTACATAAAAGGGGAGATATACATGGCCATTTGAGAAATTTATATTTCGTCACAATCAACCAGTTTGTGATGGCGACCGTATAATTGTTGTAGCGATGACTTCAACCTAGGAACAACAATCTCCATATCTACGGATCGGAACGTAGATAACATATATTATTATACCTCACATAATAAAGAATCAATTCTATTGGTTAAAAGATAATCACATGACATAAAATAATTTGGATATTTTTGCTTCTAATCGCCGCCAACGGCGAATAACCTCAAGAATTGCATACGTCCATTGAATAACCCTATTATTCAACGTGAATAACCCTCGAAAATTACAACGTCCAGTGAATAAACCTAATGGAATAATACTTTAACAATTCAAATATTAAACAGTATATTTCAACTGTTTGTTCGGTATAATAAAACAGTTACGACCCTCTGAATCGGTGAATATCCAAAATTGTCAACCCCACTAGGCTTATTTGCTTCGGGCTAAAGCCCTCGGGGAAATAACCCTTGTGGTGTTGACAATTTTGGATATTCACCTCTTCCGAGGGCCGTAATTGTATATTATTTACGTTCCTATCCGTATATATATGGAGATTTTAACACCCTGAAGTAGACAAGTACATCCTGAGGCACAGGATAGGATAAGAACGTAAATAACGAATTGATCTCCGGTTATAGTCAAAAATAAGAAATTTTGGACCACGGTATACCACGTAATAGTGACGTTTTCTTTGTTATTGGAAAGAATAAGTAAAACAATATGACAGTTTCGAGTGTCTTTTACCTGGTGTATGGTACTACCTTTGGAATAACCCTACAGTTGATCAAATTAACAGCTTTATATTCAATATATGACCAAATTCATCTAAATTTGATTTAGACGCTCAAAATCGCGAGCTTTGACGTCATATATTTTCCCATCTTGAAAATTATAACAACGCTTCATTGGTTACACCCGGTAATATGGCCTAACAACACCCGGGAATAAGAGATTATTACATGACATTTTCCATATCGGCCCTGGTATCAGCCCGAAACTCCCATATCAAGCCCGACAGCGAAGCTGGAGGGCTGATACCAGGGCGATATGGAAAATTTCATGTCATAATCTTTTTATCATATATTTTACATTGACTTTTTTTCAAGCATTGACTTTTATATTGCAGAAAAAATCTTTGAACTGACAAAATGCGAAAATAAATCCTTAAGAGAGTTGCCTTGCCAATAAGATTTTAAACAATGTCGATCTGTACAATGACGTTAGAAAGTGTTTGTAAAATCTACCCAAGACGTTGACATTTTAATAGAAATTCCTATTCAACACGACGTATACATTTAAGCTAATTATTCCGTTTCAAATTGCATAAACTGTATTCCAATATTTTGAAATGTGTTAATTTTATTGAAATTCTATTTTATGCCATCCTTCCTTGTACTTTGGACATAATCTTTGAGACCACTGCGCAGATACCGGAAGTAGAATACGGGGGGAAATAACCAACTCTGATTTCTAGCTGTTATTGGACATGCAAAAACGAACATATTGCAACAAAATATGTGATAAAATGGGTTTTTATTTCCGGGGTTTTAAACCATCAAAATTTGTTATAATTTTCAAGCCGGGATAAAAACAGATATTGATATATGGTAAGTTATTCTATTAGTCCATAAAACATCGTAATACCGGTAATAGCAAGGCATTATGTTAAGTAAAAACCAAAATCGAGTGAAAAATCATGAAAAGAAAGCACAGTGATGGTCAACAATTCTAACAATATCAACAAAACTAACAACATCCTCAGTCTCACTTCAAATTGAACTTAAAACAGACCGCATTTGCGAATGAAAATCCAGTTCCCGGCTTCGGACAGGAAAACAATGTGATTGGGTTAAACCGATCAACGGGACCCCTTCTTTCTACTTGGATCTCCAACGGCTATTCCGACATAAACAAACAATTAAAAAACCTGCAGCGCCTTATTTAGAAAAGTCCATATCTAGTGTCGATACAAAACCTACAAACGATTGTTTTGTATTGCATTGTAAATTAAGTGACCTGGTAACTATTCCTATAATTTATAAGCTGACAATAGTTACTCTCATATAAAATGTTATCTTGTTTATTGTGAAATACAAGATATTTGTGTGCCATTATCTGTGATTATTAGAAGATGAATATAATAACATCGTCGTAATTATCCAGGTTTAGTTTTTAATTCTTGTCATTAGACGTCTAGCTACATTTTTTTTTGTAATTTAGAGAAAATTACCGATAAAATCTCTATGTGTTAAAACAAATTATATATTTCAGGTATATATAGTATAAAGGTAAACATAATTTACAACTGAATTTACAAAGAAATCACGAATCGATAATAATGAAAGGTTATTGGTTAGATAACAGATCTAACCAACATAATATACATTGTACTTCATTTTTACCTGAACGACATGTTGATGTTCACCCCCAGGTAGAATAAACACCTACAACAGCTGTCAAATTGTGCATATTTCTAACACAAAAGTAAAATTAAATCACAACCTTCTACACAATTATTAGGACTATTGACTTGGAAAATCTCGTATTCTAGTTTAAAATTGGGATCATGAAATAATTTTGACAAACTGCAAACATTTTTGTTAGGAATTTACAATGTGGTTAAAATTTATTAAAATTAAACAATTGATTATTACATTAGGTCTTACTTAAAGTGACTGTTGTGTTATATTGGTGTATTAGATAAAGTGACTGTTGTGTTATATTGGTGTATTAGATAAAGTGACTGTTGTGTTATATTGGTGTATTAGATAAAGTGACTGTTGTGTTATATTGGTGTATTAGATAAAGTGACTGTTGTGTTATATTGGTGTATTAGACAAAGTGACTGTTGTGTTATATTGGTGTATTAGACAAAGTGACTGTTGTGTTATATTGGTGTATTAGATAAAGTGACTGTTGTGTTATATTGGTGTATTAGATAAAGTGACTGTTGTGTTATATTGGTGTATTAGATAAAGTGACTGTTGTGTTATATTGGTGTATTAGACAAAGTGACTGTTGTGTTATATTGGTGTATTAGATAAAGTGACTGTTGTGTTATATTGGTGTATTAGATAAAGTGACTGTTGTGTTATATTGGTGTATTAGATAAAGTGACTGTTGTGTTATATTGGTGTATTAGATAAAGTGACTGTTGTGTTATATTGGTGTATTAGATAAAGTGACTGTTGTGTTATATTGGTGTATTAGACAAAGTGACTGTTGTGTTATATTGGTGTATTAGACAAAGTGACTGTTGTGTTATATTGGTGTATTAGATAAAGTGACTGTTGTGTTATATTGGTGTATTAGATAAAGTGACTGTTGTGTTATATTGGTGTATTAGACAAAGTGACTGTTGTGTTATATTGGTGTATTAGACAAAGTGACTGTTGTGTTATATTGGTGTATTAGATAAAGTGACTGTTGTGTTATATTGGTGTATTAGATAAAGTGACTGTTGTGTTATATTGGTGTATTAGATAAAGTGACTGTTGTGTTATATTGGTGTATTAGACAAAGTGACTGTTGTGTTATATTGGTGTATTAGACAAAGTGACTGTTGTGTTATATTGGTGTATTAGATAAAGTGACTGTTGTGTTATATTGGTGTATTAGATAAAGTGACTGTTGTGTTATATTGGTGTATTAGACAAAGTGACTGTTGTGTTATATTGGTGTATTAGATAAAGTGACTGTTGTGTTATATTGGTGTATTAGATAAAGTGACTGTTGTGTTATATTGGTGTATTAGATAAAGTGACTGTTGTGTTATATTGGTGTATTAGATAAAGTGACTGTTGTGTTATATTGGTGTATTAGATAAAGTGACTGTTGTGTTATATTGGTGTATTAGATAAAGTGACTGTTGTGTTATATTGGTGTATTAGATAAAGTGACTGTTGTGTTATATTGGTGTATTAGACAAAGTGACTGTTGTGTTATATTGGTGTATTAGACAAACGTACGTTTTCACGGTCTTACTTAAAGTGACTGTTGTGTTATATTGGTGTATTAGATAAAGTGACTGTTGTGTTATATTGGTGTATTAGACAAAGTGACTGTTGTGTTATATTGGTGTATTAGACAAAGTGACTGTTGTGTTATATTGGTGTATTAGATAAAGTGACTGTTGTGTTATATTGGTGTATTAGACAAAGTGACTGTTGTGTTATATTGGTGTATTAGATAAAGTGACTGTTGTGTTATATTGGTGTATTAGATAAAGTGACTGTTGTGTTATATTGGTGTATTAGATAAAGTGACTGTTGTGTTATATTGGTGTATTAGATAAAGTGACTGTTGTGTTATATTGGTGTATTAGACAAAGTGACTGTTGTGTTATATTGGTGTATTAGACAAAGTGACTGTTGTGTTATATTGGTGTATTAGATAAAGTGACTGTTGTGTTATATTGGTGTATTAGATAAAGTGACTGTTGTGTTATATTGGTGTATTAGACAAAGTGACTGTTGTGTTATATTGGTGTATTAGATAAAGTGACTGTTGTGTTATATTGGTGTATTAGATAAAGTGACTGTTGTGTTATATTGGTGTATTAGATAAAGTGACTGTTGTGTTATATTGGTGTATTAGATAAAGTGACTGTTGTGTTATATTGGTGTATTAGACAAAGTGACTGTTGTGTTATATTGGTGTATTAGATAAAGTGACTGTTGTGTTATATTGGTGTATTAGACAAAGTGACTGTTGTGTTATATTGGTGTATTAGACAAACGTACGTTTTCACGGTCTTACTTAAAGTGACTGTTGTGTTATATTGGTGTATTAGACAAAGTGACTGTTGTGTTATATTGGTGTATTAGACAAACGTACGTTTTCACGGTCTTACTTAAAGTGACTGTTGTGTTATATTGGTGTATTAGATAAAGTGACTGTTGTGTTATATTGGTGTATTAGACAAAGTGACTGTTGTGTTATATTGGTGTATTAGATAAAGTGACTGTTGTGTTATATTGGTGTATTAGATAAAGTGACTGTTGTGTTATATTGGTGTATTAGACAAAGTGACTGTTGTGTTATATTGGTGTATTAGACAAACGTACGTTTTCACGGTCTTACTTAAAGTGACTGTTGTGTTATATTGGTGTATTAGACAAACGTACGTTTTCACGGTCTTACTTAAAGTGACTGTTGTGTTATATTGGTGTATTAGACAAACGTACGTTTTGTTATATTGGTGTATTAGACAAACGTACGTTTTGTTATATTGGTGTATTAGACAAACGTACGTTTTGTTATATTGGTGTATTAGACAAACGTACGTTTTGTTATATTGGTGTATTAGACAAACGTACGTTTTGTTATATTGGTGTATTAGACAAACGTACGTTTTCACGGTCTTACTTAAAGTGACTGTTGTGTTATATTGGTGTATTAGACAAACGTACGTTTTGTTATATTGGTGTATTAGACAAACGTACGTTTTGTTATATTGGTGTATTAGACAAACGTACGTTTTGTTATATTGGTGTATTAGACAAACGTACGTTTTCACGGTCTTACTTAAAGTGACTGTTGTGTTATATTGGTGTATTAGACAAACGTACGTTTTGTTATATTGGTGTATTAGACAAACGTACGTTTTGTTATATTGGTGTATTAGACAAACGTACGTTTTGTTATATTGGTGTATTAGACAAACGTACGTTTTGTTATATTGGTGTATTAGACAAACGTACGTTTTGTTATATTGGTGTATTAGACAAACGTACGTTTTGTTATATTGGTGTATTAGACAAACGTACGTTTTGTTATATTGGTGTATTAGACAAACGTACGTTTTGTTATATTGGTGTATTAGACAAACGTACGTTTTGTTATATTGGTGTATTAGACAAACGTACGTTTTGTTATATTGGTGTATTAGACAAACGTACGTTTTGTTATATTGGTGTATTAGACAAACGTACGTTTTGTTATATTGGTGTATTAGACAAACGTACGTTTTCACGGTCTTACTTAAAGTGACTGTTGTGTTATATTGGTGTATTAGACAAACGTACGTTTTGTTATATTGGTGTATTAGACAAACGTACGTTTTGTTATATTGGTGTATTAGACAAACGTACGTTTTGTTATATTGGTGTATTAGACAAACGTACGTTTTGTTATATTGGTGTATTAGACAAACGTACGTTTTGTTATATTGGTGTATTAGACAAACGTACGTTTTCACGGTCTTACTTAAAGTGACTGTTGTGTTATATTGGTGTATTAGACAAACGTACGTTTTGTTATATTGGTGTATTAGACAAACGTACGTTTTGTTATATTGGTGTATTAGACAAACGTACGTTTTGTTATATTGGTGTATTAGACAAACGTACGTTTTGTTATATTGGTGTATTAGACAAACGTACGTTTTGTTATATTGGTGTATTAGACAAACGTACGTTTTGTTATATTGGTGTATTAGACAAACGTACGTTTTGTTATATTGGTGTATTAGACAAACGTACGTTTTGTTATATTGGTGTATTAGACAAACGTACGTTTTGTTATATTGGTGTATTAGACAAACGTACGTTTTGTTATATTGGTGTATTAGACAAACGTACGTTTTGTTATATTGGTGTATTAGACAAACGTACGTTTTGTTATATTGGTGTATTAGACAAACGTACGTTTTGTTATATTGGTGTATTAGACAAACGTACGTTTTCACGGTCTTACTTAAAGTGACTGTTGTGTTATATTGGTGTATTAGACAAACGTACGTTTTGTTATATTGGTGTATTAGACAAACGTACGTTTTGTTATATTGGTGTATTAGACAAACGTACGTTTTCACGGTCTTACTTAAAGTGACTGTTGTGTTATATTGGTGTATTAGACAAACGTACGTTTTCACGGTCTTACTTAAAGTGACTGTTGTGTTATATTGGTGTATTAGACAAACGTACGTTTTCACGGTCTTACTTAAAGTGACTGTTGTGTTATATTGGTGTATTAGACAAACGTACGTTTTCACGGTCTTACTTAAAGTGACTGTTGTGTTATATTGGTGTATTAGACAAACGTACGTTTTCACGGTCTTACTTAAAGTGACTGTTGTGTTATATTGGTGTATTAGACAAACGTACGTTTTCACGGTCTTACTTAAAGTGACTGTTGTGTTATATTGGTGTATTAGACAAACGTACGTTTTCACGGTCTTACTTAAAGTGACTGTTGTGTTATATTGGTGTATTAGACAAACGTACGTTTTCACGGTCTTACTTAAAGTGACTGTTGTGTTATATTGGTGTATTAGACAAACGTACGTTTTGTTATATTGGTGTATTAGACAAACGTACGTTTTCACGGTCTTACTTAAAGTGACTGTTGTGTTATATTGGTGTATTAGACAAACGTACGTTTTCACGGTCTTACTTAAAGTGACTGTTGTGTTATATTGGTGTATTAGACAAACGTACGTTTTCACGGTCTTACTTAAAGTGACTGTTGTGTTATATTGGTGTATTAGACAAACGTACGTTTTCACGGTCTTACTTAAAGTGACTGTTGTGTTATATTGGTGTATTAGACAAACGTACGTTTTCACGGTCTTACTTAAAGTGACTGTTGTGTTATATTGGTGTATTAGACAAACGTACGTTTTCACGGTCTTACTTAAAGTGACTGTTGTGTTATATTGGTGTATTAGACAAACGTACGTTTTCACGGTCTTACTTAAAGTGACTGTTGTGTTATATTGGTGTATTAGACAAACGTACGTTTTCACGGTCTTACTTAAAGTGACTGTTGTGTTATATTGGTGTATTAGACAAACGTACGTTTTCATGGTCTTACTTAAAGTGACTGTTGTGTTATATTGGTGTATTAGACAAACGTACGTTTTCACGGTCTTACTTAAAGTGACTGTTGTGTTATATTGGTGTATTAGACAAACGTACGTTTTCACGGTCTTACTTAAAGTGACTGTTGTGTTATATTGGTGTATTAGACAAAGTGACTGTTGTGTTATATTGGTGTATTAGACAAACGTACGTTTTCACGGTCTTACTTAAAGTGACTGTTGTGTTATATTGGTGTATTAGATAAAGTGACTGTTGTGTTATATTGGTGTATTAGACAAAGTGACTGTTGTGTTATATTGGTGTATTAGATAAAGTGACTGTTGTGTTATATTGGTGTATTAGATAAAGTGACTGTTGTGTTATATTGGTGTATTAGACAAAGTGACTGTTGTGTTATATTGGTGTATTAGACAAACGTACGTTTTCACGGTCTTACTTAAAGTGACTGTTGTGTTATATTGGTGTATTAGACAAACGTACGTTTTCACGGTCTTACTTAAAGTGACTGTTGTGTTATATTGGTGTATTAGACAAACGTACGTTTTCACGGTCTTACTTAAAGTGACTGTTGTGTTATATTGGTGTATTAGACAAACGTACGTTTTGTTATATTGGTGTATTAGACAAACGTACGTTTTGTTATATTGGTGTATTAGACAAACGTACGTTTTGTTATATTGGTGTATTAGACAAACGTACGTTTTGTTATATTGGTGTATTAGACAAACGTACGTTTTGTTATATTGGTGTATTAGACAAACGTACGTTTTCACGGTCTTACTTAAAGTGACTGTTGTGTTATATTGGTGTATTAGACAAACGTACGTTTTGTTATATTGGTGTATTAGACAAACGTACGTTTTGTTATATTGGTGTATTAGACAAACGTACGTTTTGTTATATTGGTGTATTAGACAAACGTACGTTTTCACGGTCTTACTTAAAGTGACTGTTGTGTTATATTGGTGTATTAGACAAACGTACGTTTTGTTATATTGGTGTATTAGACAAACGTACGTTTTGTTATATTGGTGTATTAGACAAACGTACGTTTTGTTATATTGGTGTATTAGACAAACGTACGTTTTGTTATATTGGTGTATTAGACAAACGTACGTTTTGTTATATTGGTGTATTAGACAAACGTACGTTTTGTTATATTGGTGTATTAGACAAACGTACGTTTTGTTATATTGGTGTATTAGACAAACGTACGTTTTGTTATATTGGTGTATTAGACAAACGTACGTTTTGTTATATTGGTGTATTAGACAAACGTACGTTTTGTTATATTGGTGTATTAGACAAACGTACGTTTTGTTATATTGGTGTATTAGACAAACGTACGTTTTGTTATATTGGTGTATTAGACAAACGTACGTTTTGTTATATTGGTGTATTAGACAAACGTACGTTTTCACGGTCTTACTTAAAGTGACTGTTGTGTTATATTGGTGTATTAGACAAACGTACGTTTTGTTATATTGGTGTATTAGACAAACGTACGTTTTGTTATATTGGTGTATTAGACAAACGTACGTTTTGTTATATTGGTGTATTAGACAAACGTACGTTTTGTTATATTGGTGTATTAGACAAACGTACGTTTTGTTATATTGGTGTATTAGACAAACGTACGTTTTCACGGTCTTACTTAAAGTGACTGTTGTGTTATATTGGTGTATTAGACAAACGTACGTTTTGTTATATTGGTGTATTAGACAAACGTACGTTTTGTTATATTGGTGTATTAGACAAACGTACGTTTTGTTATATTGGTGTATTAGACAAACGTACGTTTTGTTATATTGGTGTATTAGACAAACGTACGTTTTGTTATATTGGTGTATTAGACAAACGTACGTTTTGTTATATTGGTGTATTAGACAAACGTACGTTTTGTTATATTGGTGTATTAGACAAACGTACGTTTTGTTATATTGGTGTATTAGACAAACGTACGTTTTGTTATATTGGTGTATTAGACAAACGTACGTTTTGTTATATTGGTGTATTAGACAAACGTACGTTTTGTTATATTGGTGTATTAGACAAACGTACGTTTTGTTATATTGGTGTATTAGACAAACGTACGTTTTGTTATATTGGTGTATTAGACAAACGTACGTTTTCACGGTTCTTACTTAAAGTGACTGTTGTGTTATATTGGTGTATTAGACAAACGTACGTTTTCACGGTCTTACTTAAAGTGACTGTTGTGTTATATTGGTGTATTAGACAAACGTACGTTTTCACGGTCTTACTTAAAGTGACTGTTGTGTTATATTGGTGTATTAGACAAACGTACGTTTTCACGGTCTTACTTAAAGTGACTGTTGTGTTATATTGGTGTATTAGACAAACGTACGTTTTCACGGTCTTACTTAAAGTGACTGTTGTGTTATATTGGTGTATTAGACAAACGTACGTTTTCACGGTCTTACTTAAAGTGACTGTTGTGTTATATTGGTGTATTAGACAAACGTACGTTTTCACGGTCTTACTTAAAGTGACTGTTGTGTTATATTGGTGTATTAGACAAACGTACGTTTTCACGGTCTTACTTAAAGTGACTGTTGTGTTATATTGGTGTATTAGACAAACGTACGTTTTCACGGTCTTACTTAAAGTGACTGTTGTGTTATATTGGTGTATTAGACAAACGTACGTTTTCACGTCTTACTTAAGTGATGTGTGTTATATTGGTGTATTAGACAAACGTACGTTTTCACGGTCTTACTTAAAGTGACTGTTGTGTTATATTGGTGTATTAGACAAACGTACGTTTTCACGGTCTTACTTAAAGTGACTGTTGTGTTATATTGGTGTATTAGACAAACGTACGTTTTCACGGTCTTACTTAAAGTGACTGTTGTGTTATATTGGTGTATTAGACAAACGTACGTTTTCACGGTCTTACTTAAAGTGACTGTTGTGTTATATTGGTGTATTAGACAAACGTACGTTTTCACGGTCTTACTTAAAGTGACTGTTGTGTTATATTGGTGTATTAGACAAACGTACGTTTTCACGGTCTTACTTAAAAGTGACTGTTGTGTTATATTGGTGTATTAGACAAACGTACGTTTTCACGGTCTTACTTAAAGTGACTGTTGTGTTATATTGGTGTATTAGACAAACGTACGTTTTCACGGTCTTACTTAAAGTGACTGTTGTGTTATATTGGTGTATTAGACAAACGTACGTTTTCATGGTCTTACTTAAAGTGACTGTTGTGTTATATTGGTGTATTAGACAAACGTACGTTTTCACGGTCTTACTTAAAGTGACTGTTGTGTTATATTGGTGTATTAGACAAACGTACGTTTTCACGGTCTTACTTAAAGTGACTGTTGTGTTATATTGGTGTATTAGACAAACGTACGTTTTCACGGTCTTACTTAAAGTGACTGTTGTGTTATATTGGTGTATTAGACAAACGTACGTTTTCACGGTCTTACTTAAAGTGACTGTTGTGTTATATTGGTGTATTAGACAAACGTACGTTTTCACGGTCTTACTTAAAGTGACTGTTGTGTTATATTGGTGTATTAGACAAACGTACGTTTTCACGGTCTTACTTAAAGTGACTGTTGTGTTATATTGGTGTATTAGACAAACGTACGTTTTCACGGTCTTACTTAAAGTGACTGTTGTGTTATATTGGTGTATTAGACAAACGTACGTTTTGTTATATTGGTGTATTAGACAAACGTACGTTTTGTTATATTGGTGTATTAGACAAACGTACGTTTTGTTATATTGGTGTATTAGACAAACGTACGTTTTGTTATATTGGTGTATTAGACAAACGTACGTTTTCACGGTCTTACTTAAAGTGACTGTTGTGTTATATTGGTGTATTAGACAAACGTACGTTTTGTTATATTGGTGTATTAGACAAACGTACGTTTTGTTATATTGTGTATTAGACAAACGTACGTTTTGTTATATTGGTGTATTAGACAAACGTTCGTTTTGTTATATTGGTGTATTAGACAAACGTACGTTTTGTTATATGGTGTATTAGACAAACGTACGTTTTGTTATATTGGTGTATTAGACAAACGTACGTTTTCACGGTCTTACTTAAAGTGACTGTTGTGTTATATTGGTGTATTAGACAACGTACGTTTTGTTATATTGGTGTATTAGACAAACGTACGTTTTGTTTATATTGGTGTATTAGACAAACGTACGTTTTCACGGTCTTACTTAAAGTGACTGTTGTGTTATATTGGCACGGTCTTACTTAAAGTGACTGTTGTGTTATATTGGTGTATTAGACAAACGTACGTTTTCACGGTCTTACTTAAAGTGACTGTTGTGTTATATTGGTGTATTAGACAAACGTACGTTTTCACGGTCTTACTTAAAGTGACTGTTGTGTTATATTGGTGTATTAGACAAACGTACGTTTTCACGGTCTTACTTAAAGTGACTGTTGTGTTATATTGGTGTATTAGACAAACGTACGTTTTCACGGTCTTACTTAAAGTGACTGTTGTGTTATATTGGTGTATTAGACAAACGTACGTTTTCACGGTCTTACTTAAAGTGACTGTTTTGTTATATTGGTGTATTAGACAAACGTACGTTTTCACGGTCTTACTTAAAGTGACTGTTGTGTTATATTGGTGTATTAGACAAACGTACGTTTTGTTATATTGGTGTATTAGACAAACGTAAGTTTTCACGGTCTTACTTAAAGTGACTGTTGTGTTATATTGGTGTATTAGACAAACGTACGTTTTCACGGTCTTACTTAAAGTGACTGTTGTGTTATATTGGTGTATTAGACAAACGTACGTTTTCACGGTCTTACTTAAAGTGACTGTTGTGTTATATTGGTGTATTAGACAAACGTACGTTTTCACGGTCTTACTTAAAGTGACTGTTGTGTTATATTGGTGTATTAGACAAACGTACGTTTTCACGGTCTTACTTAAAGTGACTGTTGTGTTATATTGGTGTATTAGACAAACGTACGTTTTCACGGTCTTACTTAAAGTGACTGTTGTGTTATATTGGTGTATTAGACAAACGTACGTTTTCACGGTCTTACTTAAAGTGACTGTTGTGTTATATTGGTGTATTAGACAAACGTACGTTTTGTTATATTGGTGTATTAGACAAACGTACGTTTTGTTATATTGGTGTATTAGACAAACGTACGTTTTGTTATATTGGTGTATTAGACAAACGTACGTTTTGTTATATTGGTGTATTAGACAAACGTACGTTTTGTTATATTGGTGTATTAGACAAACGTACGTTTTCACGGTCTTACTTAAAGTGACTGTTGTGTTATATTGGTGTATTAGACAAACGTACGTTTTGTTATATTGGTGTATTAGACAAACGTACGTTTTGTTATATTGGTGTATTAGACAAACGTACGTTTTGTTATATTGGTGTATTAGACAAACGTACGTTTTGTTATATTGGTGTATTAGACAAACGTACGTTTTGTTATATTGGTGTATTAGACAAACGTACGTTTTGTTATATTGGTGTATTAGACAAACGTACGTTTTGTTATATTGGTGTATTAGACAAACGTACGTTTTGTTATATTGGTGTATTAGACAAACGTACGTTTTGTTATATTGGTGTATTAGACAAACGTACGTTTTGTTATATTGGTGTATTAGACAAACGTACGTTTTGTTATATTGGTGTATTAGACAAACGTACGTTTTGTTATATTGGTGTATTAGACAAACGTACGTTTTGTTATATTGGTGTATTAGACAAACGTACGTTTTCACGGTCTTACTTAAAGTGACTGTTGTGTTATATTGGTGTATTAGACAAACGTACGTTTTGTTATATTGGTGTATTAGACAAACGTACGTTTTGTTATATTGGTGTATTAGACAAACGTACGTTTTCACGGTCTTACTTAAAGTGACTGTTGTGTTATATTGGTGTATTAGACAAACGTACGTTTTCACGGTCTTACTTAAAGTGACTGTTGTGTTATATTGGTGTATTAGACAAACGTACGTTTTCACGGTCTTACTTAAAGTGACTGTTGTGTTATATTGGTGTATTAGACAAACGTACGTTTTCACGGTCTTACTTAAAGTGACTGTTGTGTTATATTGGTGTATTAGACAAACGTACGTTTTCACGGTCTTACTTAAAGTGACTGTTGTGTTATATTGGTGTATTAGACAAACGTACGTTTTCACGGTCTTACTTAAAGTGACTGTTGTGTTATATTGGTGTATTAGACAAACGTACGTTTTCACGGTCTTACTTAAAGTGACTGTTGTGTTATATTGGTGTATTAGACAAACGTACGTTTTCACGGTCTTACTTAAAGTGACTGTTGTGTTATATTGGTGTATTAGACAAACGTACGTTTTCACGGTCTTACTTAAAGTGACTGTTGTGTTATATTGGTGTATTAGACAAACGTACGTTTTCACGGTCTTACTTAAAGTGACTGTTGTGTTATATTGGTGTATTAGACAAACGTACGTTTTCACGGTCTTACTTAAAGTGACTGTTGTGTTATATTGGTGTATTAGACAAACGTACGTTTTCACGGTCTTACTTAAAGTGACTGTTGTGTTATATTGGTGTATTAGACAAACGTACGTTTTCACGGTCTTACTTAAAGTGACTGTTGTGTTATATTGGTGTATTAGACAAACGTACGTTTTCACGGTCTTACTTAAAGTGACTGTTGTGTTATATTGGTGTATTAGACAAACGTACGTTTTCACGGTCTTACTTAAAGTGACTGTTGTGTTATATTGGTGTATTAGACAAACGTACGTTTTGGTCTATTATATTGTGTGTATTAGACAAACGTACGTTTTCACGGTCTTACTTAAAGTGACTGTTGTGTTATATTGGTGTATTAGACAAACGTACGTTTTCACGGTCTTACTTAAAGTGACTGTTGTGTTATATTGGTGTATTAGACAAACGTACGTTTTCACGGTCTTACTTAAAGTGACTGTTGTGTTATATTGGTGTATTAGACAAACGTACGTTTTCACGGTCTTACTTAAAGTGACTGTTGTGTTATATTGGTGTATTAGACAAACGTACGTTTTCACGGTCTTACTTAAAGTGACTGTTGTGTTATATTGGTGTATTAGACAAACGTACGTTTTCACGGTCTTACTTAAAGTGACTGTTGTGTTATATTGGTGTATTAGACAAACGTACGTTTTCACGGTCTTACTTAAAGTGACTGTTGTGTTATATTGGTGTATTAGACAAACGTACGTTTTCACGGTCTTACTTAAAGTGACTGTTG